>JAUMJL010000621.1:0-600000 GCA_033558185.1 Dromococcyx pavoninus | reverse complement strand
GTCACATCTAAAATAAACATATTTTTTACCTGTGGGAAGCAGGAAGGTTCAGTTTTCCAATGGTCTAAATAATTAACACACAGCAGTTGAGAGACAGAGCTGATATAATATTTCGTGGTGCCACTGGGTACCACAGCAAAAGGATAACAGTAATCCAAATGTCACAGCATCACAGAATGGTTTGGGGAGAAAGTGACCTCAAAGCCCATCCAGTTCCACCCCCCTGCCATGGGCAGAGACACCTCCCACTGGATCAGGGGGCTCAAAGCCCCATCCAACCTGGCCTTGAACACCTCCAGGGATGGGGCAGCCACCACTGCTCTGGGCAACCTGGGCCAGGGCCTCCCCACCCTCACAGCAAAACATTTCTTCCTAAGATCTCGTCTCAATCTCCCCTTTTTTAGCTTAAAACCATTCCCTTCATCCTATCCCTGTGCTGCCTGATCAAGAGCCCCTCCCCAGCTTTCTGGGGATGCAGGACTCCAGGTGAGGTCTCTATTAGTCCTTTGTCAAACTAGAAGCCTCAATTTTACTTTCAAAGACAAGTCAAAGGAGGAATCAAATAAAGCAGTGGAAGATCTAATGTTTGTGTATCTGCTATTAGTCCTTTGGGTAATATGTAAGTAAATAAAAACATAGGCTTGTAATTGAAGTAATTTACTTTGGGGAAAATTGTGTACTTTTTCCCAGGCACTGGGAAAATCTGAGAAATCTGTTAGTGTTTGTGTTCACAGCATCAAGCACACTCCTGATGTGTGAGGCTCACTGCAGCTCCGCAGTTATTGCCTCCTGTAAGGAATCAGTTATTGCTTCTCATGCCTACCACAGGAAACCTCAACAAGCTCATTCTTCACCTTTTTATATTCAGAGTGAGACACTGTTCCCTTCCACAGGGAAGTAGATATTAGCATTTGATTCAGTACAGTGATATCTAAAACCTGTCTTCCTTTCCTTCTAAAATTAACATTTCTCTTTTTACCCCATTACTAAAGATCATGGCCAAATGGTTTTCTCCCACTTTATTTTTGAACACCTTTAAAATATTGGGATTTTTAGAGATTCTATGATTGTGAGAGGGTTTTTTCACAGCACTCTTTTCTCCAGTGCCAGCTTTTTTAACACACAAATCCAGCTGCAAAGTGCAGTTATCTCCTTGCTCAGCCGAGTTCTGCAGGGTTACATATTTCCTTCAGTAATATGGGGAAAAATGTGATCTCTTTATTCACATGAACTGGCTGTAATTAATGAATTGAAGGTGAATATTCTTATATTTTGAAGTTATATGAGAAAGACACTGAATGTATACAACAGAAACCACTCCAAAGTTGGCAACTTTCACACGAGCTAATGGTGTCTCACAGGACATCGTGAACACACAATACCTTTTGTATTGAATGCTCTTTAGCTGACACAGTTGTGTGTAATAAGCTCAAACAGGAACTGCCAAGCTTCGTGGGCTTGCAGATGAAGAACACCCTGACCATCTCATCCTCACTGATAATGCATTTGGAAATTCACCTGCTTATTTGCTTCCTTTCCCCATCCCTTTTAGGGACGTACACACGCCCCCTCTGGTATTCAAGAACTCTATTCCCACCTTGAGGTTTATTTCACTATGTTTTGCTCTATTTAGACCTTTGAGTCTATTTAGACCTTTGACTTTGAGTCATCCTCCCAAAGATCAAGATAGTTTTCCAATGAGCCCCTCAGAAACTTGCTTTCATCCCAGTTCTGGCAGCCAGCTCTCGTCACATATTTCATTTGTCACTTTAGACAAAAGGCCCCACCCAAACCAGTCCAAGGCCAAAGAAGAGGAACAGCCTCCAAATATGGTGAGAGCTAAGCTGGTTTCTGGAGCAGTTTAGCACATCAGCGTGCCTAAGAATGAGGAGAACTGGAATGAGTTTCGAATACCGCTCTGAATAGACCGTGGTGAAATGTTCAGAGCTTAAAACTACACAGAAACAGATAAAAGAATAACTGAGACCCCATTGGCAAATATAACTCTGTCATGATTGACTCCAGCAATGAAATGCTGCTCAATCTCTCTCTGAAAAAAATGAAACAAAAGTCCTTGACTTAGTACTTGGTTTATAAAGAGCTGGTAAAGTTTATACCATCAAACACGAAGGATGTTTCCTTCCAAAGCAATTATACTGGACAGTTATAAAAAAAAACCTTCCAGTATGTTCTGCAGTATCCACCAACTGAATCTTAATTCAGATCACACAATGATTTTGCTTTTAATTAGGAGTATTTTCTTTCTCTCCACTGCAGTTGGATGATCCTTTCATTTATTCTCTCAACTTAAAACCAAGAGTATTTCACACTATTCTACGTGTGAATTACAAGGACACCAGTTCCAAGAGGGTCTCAAACAGCAGAAACGTTGATCGAGTGTTGTATCATAGCCAGCAATAATCTGGCACTTAAGAAATAGTTATTTATACAAGTATTTAAAAGTGGAAAATGGGAAGTTCTATATCCAATCCTGGAAACACACAAGCCTGGTATTCACAGTCAATATGCTGCACGCAAAAGTCAAGACCACATCTGAAAAAGCATCAGCATCTTTACTCTTGGTCCATAAGAGCAGTATCTAGCACGTGTTCTAAACTGATTCCTGCTCTCTTGTCCTCCAGTTATAAAGAAATAAAGCAAATTCAAAGCCAGCCTGTGGGATCAAGGAGTGCCCGAGGCTACAGACCTAAGTCTGGCTGCACTGCAATTCAACACAAAGGCTTGTACAATCTTTTAGGAAAAGTTTAATTCTCCCAGAGCTCATTTTTAACTTCTACAATACACAACAGAGTACATCTGATACTTTGGCTCTGTATATTTTGGAAAAGAATAATTTAAGATCTCACAATATTACCTTACAATTTAGAATATGTAACTGTGGTAGCTTTTTAACTATAAAATATCAGAGCACGTATCTATAAAGGAATTAAAACTATAAATTGTATGAACACTTTATTTCTTGTTATACACATTTAATGATTTAGTTTAAAACAGCATAAATAAACTACTTAAAAATAGTGTATTGAAAAATGTTTATCCAAATAAGGGAGATGCACAGAGATATGGTTTAGCAGGGGACAGGTATGGTTGGACTCAATGATCTCAAAGGTCTTTTCCAAGCAAACAATTCTACGATTCTACGAAAAGCAACTGCTATGGACAAGGTGAGACTTTAAAAAATACCCTAACATTTTGTATTTGAGCTTCAGTGTCCCTTAAAAATAAGCACTAAGTAACCTACAGTTAGCAAAACATAAGCATATTTAAGTTAAGAATGAATAAATTAATGAAATAAGCTGCTTTAATGGGGAAAACATTTTATTAGGAAACAGAAAATACTCCTAGGTGGGAGTCACCAGCTGCTCTTAAAGGATGCCATTTACACTGCTATTGGTTTGACAAAGCTCTGGCCTCAAAGAAGGAGATTTTCTAAATGCATTGTACAAGTCCTTGGCCAATTGCATACTATTCATTAAATTGAAATGGACACCCTTGATATCTCCTGTAAAGATGTCCCAAGGAGTCAATTTTCAAGGAATTCATCATGTAAGCAGCAAGTTACTGGAGAAGGAGACGTTCATCACCTAAGAAGGCCCTGAATGAATCATTTAGAGAAGGAGGTGACGTGGCACATTTTGGTGGTTTATTTGTTAAGCTCCATGAGACCCTGCACCTCCTTCAAGTGACAACAGAGACAACCTGGCCAGCCACACACCACGACGCAGCAGGTTTCCTCAGACACTTCCTAGCTTTCACAAATCATGGAATGCTTTGGGTTGGAAGGGACCTTTACGGGACACAGAGTCCAAGCCCCCTGCTGGAGCAGGGACATCTTTAACCAGATCAGGTTGCTCAGAGCCCCATCCAACCTGACCATGAGTGTTTCCAGAGATGAGACCCTCACCACCTCCCTGGGAACCTGTTCCAGTGTTTCACCACACTCATTGTAAAACATATTTTCCTCACATCCAGTCTACACCTGCCCTGGCGCCGCTCCTGCCCGTGAAGGATGCTGTGTGAACTTGCCCTGCTGCTGCTTCTCTTTCCCTTTCTGTCACACAGCACATACTGTTAAAGACTGAAAAAAAAGGACCATCCTAGAATTCTTCTACTTTATATTTGGCTTCATTTAAGTGTTGCACATTCCCTTTCTTAAGCCACTACTTAGCCACAGAGGGTACTTCTCTGTCCTAAATCACCACCCATTTATCTAAGACTATGGAAGATCTACGTTGATAAATGCTGTAAAAAATACATTCTAACTACATGACAATATCCTCCATGCAATAGCCCTTAGCTTCCAGGACAAATATACTGATAATTATATAAACATTACAGACAATGTCTTAAAAAGCCCCATGGTTTTCATATTGGGCTGTTCTTGGTGTGGCAGGCTGCTACCATCATCACACAGTAAGCAGTACAGACAAGAGAATAACAGCTGCCTTTAAGAGACAGTCTTATTCCTATCTCTCATACAATGGCACTATTACAAAATAATCCAACATCTAATTTATTGATGTGGAATAAGAGACAGGATTTGCTTTTCATCATTATCTATAACTTTACTAACGTGACCAGCGTTACACAAAAGGGCAATGTATCCCAACTGAGCTTGCACAACACTCCCATGACAACAGATTAAACAATTTAAAATATGGAAATGAAATCCTGATTTTTTTATTCCTAATGGTTCCATATAGAATAAACGTAACCAAAGCGAGAATTGTCCTTAACGATCCTTCTAGTTTACACCTAAATATTTCAACAGCTCTTTCACTGCTAAACTATATATTTAAAATATCCTTGAAAATCATTATGAGGGGACTGAGATGCTAAATAATGAAAACTCAAAAGCCAACTCCATGCTGGGGAACATGGAAGCTATTTCATCAAGCTGGGCTCTCGCACGGTCGAAAGAATTATGGTTGGTATCAACTCACAAATATTATGCCTCTGAGGCAGGGAAATTGTGCTGACTCCATTTTCAACTGGGCATGGGAATTGAGATTAGTTACAAAATGTGAACTACAGATGGAAACTGGTATTTAATATGCAGCAAAAACTCTGCCTTCCTTCTCTGTCCTCATCCTTTATCTACTCACCCATCAGAACAGTTGCAAAGCTGGTGAGGCACAAGGTGAAACATCTGATGGGAACCTGCATAACAAAGCATGGGTAAGCACATGTACATCTCAAAAACAGATTGTGATTTCCCATACCCACCACTTTTCATGGACAACTTGAAAAGAAGAGCCCTTTCTAAACCTCTTAAGTCCACAGTTGTACAATGAAGGACCTAGACATGGAACAAGTTAACTGCAAGGAAAGGAATCGCATCCCAGTGAAATTCAAGCCTCCAAGTAACTGGGTGAACTACTCACAAGGTTCTTCTCCTGAGCCAGGACCACTCTTCATATCTCCTTAGCATCCAGAAAACCTACTGTTGTCAGGGGACAGACTCTGCTGTCTTGTTGCCTCAAGGAAGAGGAGAAGAAGACATGCAAAAGCATTTTTCTTCTGAGAAAAGTGTGCTGAAAAGCTTGTGGGAGCATTGAAAAAAATATCTATGGGGCAGGGAGGTGGGGAGAATGCTCCAGTTTTTGGTCATTCTGGCTGGGTTTTATTCTGCCAAACATGAAGAGAATTATGCATCATATTTTCCATATCAAAATTCGCACAGCGTTTGTCCTCATGCGAAATTCAGTTCTGGCCTCCAGTGCCAAAGATCCCCTACTGAAGAGATTTCCCTTAAGGGCCACCCTGCAAACAGCTGGGATATTGATTCAGACCCCTCTCTGGTCTGAGAGTCTTCCCAGTGTGGTTCTTGCAAGCACATACTTAAGCAGAGCTTAGGAGTGAAGTGCTTCACATAACACACATTAATATCACAATTCAAGTAACACTGCAGTAGTGCATTGTGGTGCTTTATTAGTGTTAGACATGCAATATTTATTTAATGAACAGAAATCAAAATATTAAGATAACATTTTAATCAAATTAAAGGAGCTGAAGTTGCAATAATGAAACAAAAAATAAAGGTTTTCATGCTGAGTTTATAGATCTCACATGTGCATACAGTTGTGATTCTGTACTGTTATTAAATGCTGACAAAGTACCACTGATTGCACGAGACAAAATCAACCCTTAAGTTATAAGTAATGTTTGGATCTTTTACAGACTTCCTGTATAACCTGGATCTTCAGCTTTTTACAGTACATCGTAATACAAGACATCTGGAAGCTTCTAAGATGAATAGGAATGGCTCCACCACTTGTAACACACAGTGGCTTCTTCAATGTACAAATTATGAAAGAGAAAGCAAATGCCCACCGTGACTTCTTCAACAGAAACAAACCCCTTCACAAACAGGTTAAAGTGCTACCTATTGCATAATAAACACTTCCAGCGACTGCATCTACATTTAGAAGTTATAAATCCCTGAAAATAGGGTTTCATACTGAAAGCGTTGACAGACCCTTAAATCGAGCATCATCAACACAGCAGTGCTACAATCCTTCAGCACGTACTTCAAAGAGAGGAAGCCAGTCAACACACTTTAAATATCACTGTTTTAGAAGCCCACAGCTAACGCCTCTATCATAGCTACAACAGCAATGGATACATAAAGAGCAAAAAAGCAGGAGCTTACTTTACATCCTTGATGTAGGACAGTAATTTTTCTTTAAAGCTGGAAGCATAAAAAACCCTCCAGTGCAGCAGTAAACATATTAAGACAGCAGTTCTGTTTGTTTTAAGATGCATCCAAGAAAGGGCATCCTGTACAGAAAGAAATGCAGGCTCGTACCTAATGAGTGTGAGTTTCGTTAGGTCTCCAAATCACAGAACCTTCCTAAATGCCAGGCAACATTTTCACAGCTGGGAAATTACAAATAGTTCTTGAGACAGAGCCAAGGGCAATAAATGTACTTATGGACAATGCTACATTCATTAGTAGGTGGAAAGCTAGGCTAAGCATAAAATACAGCAGCAAGAGGTAAGGTATATAAATATTAAACATATTTCTTGAATGGCAGAAAGTTTAAAGTTATAACAACATTAAAGTATGGCCTTGATACTTGTTTGTTGAAGTAAACAAAGTGCATGGCTACGAGCAGAGGATAATTCAAAGTACAGAGTGTGCAGGGATGAACTCTTACACTTGTTTTTGAGAAGAAAAAAAATCAGAATAACGTGTAGATGTTGAAAATTTTCATCCCTACATTTTAAAGGGCAAGAAAGACTGATCATAAATGAAGTTATTAAGGTTTTAAAATGATCTGCAAGAAAGTTTACGATTTTATCCTATGGGAGAAACAGAACTTTCTTTGTTTTGGGTGCAGAAATTGCTTCGTACAAAATGTTTTCATTCAAAAGTTCAAAACACACGTGGGGTGAAAACGCTTTTACAAAATAATCTCAAAATACAGAAAAAAGTTCAAGTATTCTTTCTAAGCTGAAAATGATGCACATGTAATCTTTCCAGAATTGCTCCAAAAGCAGCCTATCTTCAGCTATAAGAACTCTATAAAGCTATTTTCATAATTGTAAATGTCCCACTCTGCTTCTCTTCACAACTTTGCCTTTTCCTAAATTGCATTTGTCCCTCTTCCCTCTTTGTTGATCAACTGTTAGAAACAAAAGGTGCATTTATTCCCTTACAGATCAGATAAAGACTAGATAGCACATTCAAAGCTTCACTGAATTTCTTCACTAATGCACAAAAATTGATCTTTTCGCTACCTTTAATCTGCTTATCGTTCTTGGTATGCAAATATGTCAAATGATCTGCTTTTAGTCAATTATGCAGTTTGATATTCTACATTTACATTCTAAAAGACATGATTTCAGAGGTGCTAAATATAGTAGAGTGGAATTTTAATAATTATAAGTTGGCTTGCAAGTGAAAAGTCATTGGAGCATATTCTCTGGTTAGTTTACCTGTTAAACCCCATCGGTGTGGATGATTTAATCATGGCAGATCCTGCAGATGGGCTCACACCAGATAGCTTGAAAATGACTGTGGAATTCAAAACCAAATGCACACCATTTCCCTGTTAACAATACGAGAAAACCACCTGCTTCGCCACACGTTTGAAAATGTTTAAGAACTTTTTATGGAAATACTGAGTACCTGAAATACATCTTGGTGTAATTAGGAAATTATGATCTAATTGAGTGCAAAACTGAACTTCCAACAGTAAACGTACCATAACTCAGTACAGAACCTTTGGCACTTTGAATATATTACAACAAATCTACAGTCATTTAGATCTTAAGTGGGTCAAAAGAACATTCATGTGGTTTATGAGGTACCGAACTCGATAAATCCTTAGGTCGTCAAAAGGGAGCCCACCTGATGAAAAGGGCTCATTCCTAAACGCCGAGCACGGCAACCAGGCCGGGCCTGAACCACTCGGGCTCCGGCCAGGCACAGCGAGCTGCGCCAGGGGATCCCAGTGTCGGGCTGGAACAATCCAATGTTAGGGACACGGCCCTAGGGGGGTGGGAGGTAGTTCCTAAAAATGAAGAAAACAGGAGAGAAAGAAGGCAAGAAGGAAAGACAGAGGGAGACAAGGCGAGGGGGGCGAGGGAGACAAGGCGAGGGGGGCGAGGGAGACAAGGCGAGGGGGGCGAGGGAGAGAAGGCGAGGGGGGCGAGGGAGAGAAGGCGAGGGGGGCGAGGGAGAGAAGGCGAGGGGGGCGAGGGAGAGAAGGCGAGGGGGGCGAGGGAGAGAAGGCGAGGGGGGCGAGGGAGAGAAGGAGAGGGGGGCGAGGGAGAGAAGGAGAGGGGGGCGAGGGAGAGAAGGCGAGGGAGAGAAGGCGAGGGGGGCGAGGGAGAGAAGGCGAGGGGGGCGAGGGAGAGAAGGCGAGGGGGGCGAGGGAGAGAAAGAGAGGGGGGCGAGGGAGAGAAAGAGAGGGGGGCGAGGGAGAGAAAGAGAGGGGGGCGAGGGAGAGAAAGAGAGGGGGGCGAGGGAGAGAAAGAGAGGGGGGCGAGGGAGAGAAAGAGAGGGGGGCGAGGGAGAGAAAGAGAGGGGGGCGAGGGAGAGAAAGAGAGGGGGGCGAGGGAGAGAAAGAGAGGGGGGCGAGGGAGAGAAAGAGAGGGGGGAGAGGGAGAGAAAGAGAGGGGGAGAGGGAGAGAAAGAGAGGGGAGAGAGGGAGAGAAAGAGAGGGGGGAGAGGGAGAGAAAGAGAGGGGGGAGAGGGAGAGAAAGAGAGGGGGGAGAGGGAGAGAAAGAGAGGGGGGCGAGGGAGAGAAAGAGAGGGGGGCGAGGGAGAGAAAGAGAGGGGGGCGAGGGAGAGAAAGAGAGGGGGGCGAGGGAGAGAAAGAGAGGGGGGCGAGGGAGAGAAAGAGAGGGGGGCGAGGGAGAGAAAGAGAGGGGGGCGAGGGAGAGAAAGAGAGGGGGGCGAGGGAGAGAAAGAGAGGGGGGCGAGGGAGAGAAAGAGAGGGGGAGAGGGAGAGAAAGAGAGGGGAGAGAGGGAGAGAAAGAGAGGGGGGAGAGGGAGAGAAAGAGAGGGGGGAGAGGGAGAGAAAGAGAGGGGGAAGAGGGAGAGAAAGAGAGGGGGAAGAGGGAGAGAAAGAGAGGGGGAAGAGGGAGAGAAAGAGAGGGGGAAGAGGGAGAGAAAGAGAGGGGGAAGAGGGAGAGAAAGAGAGGGGGAAGAGGGAGAGAAAGAGAGGGGGAAGAGGGAGAGAAAGAGAGGGGGAAGAGGGAGAGAAAGAGAGGGGGAAGAGGGAGAGAAAGAGAGGGGAAAGAGGGACAGAAAGAGATGGGAAAGAGGGACAGAAAGAGATGGGAAAGAGGGACAGAAAGAGATGGGAAAGAGGGACAGAAAGAGATGGGAAAGAGGGACAGAAAGAGATGGGAAAGAGGGACAGAAAGAGATGGGAAAGAGGGACAGAAAGAGATGGGAAAGAGGGACAGAGATGGGAAAGAGGGAAAGAAAAGAAGAACAAAAAGTGAAAAAGTACTAAACTAAATCTAAGAACAACTGTACAAAGAAACATTTTTTGTAACAAAAATAATTCTGTACTTCCACACAATAACATTGTCAAAAGCATTCAGCTCGTGGAATCTCTCCAGGTCTTCACTGTTCAAGATATTACTAATTTTTGCATATTTTTAAAAAACAAGAGATATTTGTATCTTTTACAACAACGACAAAAAATTGGAATGTAACTTCAAGCTTTTTTTCCTCCTCAGCAAAAGCCATTATATGGTTCAGTAAGGGAAAAAACAGATCAGGTATAAAAAAAGAAGAGGAGACGGTCAGTTTTCTTAGAGTCAAGCCTAAAATACTCTCTGTCCTTTTTTAATGTCACCTTACTGTTTCACAGCAACAGACAACCCAACTGAGACTCTTATGAAGGAAATAATAATAAAAATTAAAATCTATTTATGTTAATAACAGGAGGATTCTCCTACTGTACTCCTCCTATTATAAATCCTTCAACACATGTTGCCAATTTATTGAAAAATTGATTCCTTTTTCATAGGGCATTTTACAAACACTTACCAAATTATCAGGAAGACATTGAACACCTTCTTTCATTTGTCTGAATGAAAATTGACTTTTAGAAATACTTTCAAGGAATACAGGTGTTTTTTTAACAAAAAGCCCTTCTAGTTACTCTATATGTGTTTAAGCAACAAAGACTATATTTCTAAAGGCATATATTTTTTGTCATAAGATTAAAAAAACTAACATATCATGTAAAACTCAATCTTACATTGAGCCAGTGCTGTTTTTTGAATTATCATGTCTAAGTCAGTCTGATCTTTTCTCCTACATTTTCACCGTAGCAGACTTTGACTGAGCAAAGTATTCACATCTTTATTCCATACTTTCTCCAGAACTATGAACACTGTTCAAAGTACCTCAACGTAGAAAAAGGCATGCAATAACTTCATACAAAAAGATCCTCAGATCTTATGTCATGAGCTCACTACCAAAGTTCAATCCTTATACACAAAATTCAGCATTTATATGTAAAATAAAGGATTCCAGCAAGAGCCATTGCTGAAATGGCATTTTTTTTTACACTGTTATACAAAAAGCACATTTTATAGAATACAGCATATACTCTGCAAAGATTGTGCATCACTGTTTTCCTCTAACATGTGTAGAACTACATTCCATTGCAATAAACCACACAGGTTTAGTAAAGCTCACTGCACTGGCTTGAAAACAGCGGTCTCGATGGCATGCTGTGATATCAGAATATCTGCATAATATCAATAATCATTCAAGAACACATTCATTAACAGCACACGCTGCCCAGCTGAGACTGCCATGTGGTGAACACTAAGCTATTAGATGAACTGTATGGACATAGTTAATGTGTATTATCTACTCTACTGGAAGTATGCTGGCCTTAAAGGTGTGTTCAAAATAACAAAGTTATTTAGGTAATCTAACAGGATATCACTTTTGGCAGTCCCTGCTAGTGTTTGGAGTAAAAAAAAAAACCAAACAAAAAAAACCTCACACTATAGTCCCATCCTCTTCTGATTCCTGGAGTTAGGAGAAAAGGAATGTCAAAGCATTAAAGTGTGATTTCCTTCACTAATGTGTTTAGTAAAAAGTACCATCACGTCTCATTGTCTTAACTTTTGGAGAACTTGCCAGCTTTGCGAGAAGGTTCGTATGGCACTCTGAGAATACTAGGTGTCTCTTCCATTACTCTCACGAGAAGATTATCAATGTAATCCTCAAGCTCACGAATATGAGTGTCCTTCTTCTTCAGTTGCTCTTTATGCTTCACCAGCTCCTGCAAAACCTCTTCATAAGTCAGGTTACGGTATCCTGCGGTGGCGTCAAAAGGATTTCCATCCTACGGATAAGTTTAAAAAACCCATCAGATTTTATCAAACAGGTCAGTGTTCTGAACAAGTTGATGGGTTATCACTTTTCATATTTCTCATGAGCACCTCTTGGCAGAAGCAACGTCTCTCAGACAACATTTGCTCTAGAGCTCCTCTCTCCAGTACCCTCACTGGAGCAGACAACTGCAGATAGGTTGCTCAGTTTAAAATGAGTTACTCAAACTGTCATCTGTTGTTGTCAGAGAGATGTAATTGTTAATGGCCATATGAGCAGTAACCACAAGAACAGTTAGCAGATCTGTTTAGGAAACCCACTAACTGGTAACTTTAATTACAGAAGAACAAGAGAAAGGCCTGAGAATTGAAGTCTTACTGTAATTTTCCTGAGTTCCCACCTTTTCTGCGTATCATAGCAAAACATTTACTTAGCTTTCAATTTCTTTCTCATCTGCCTTTCATGTTCATCAGCGGTTCTCCAGTAATAAAACTTCCAATTCTAAATTTCAGGTGAAGCTAAAAGGCTGAATCTTAGAATCACAGAATGGTTTTGGTGAGGAAAGACCTTTAAGACCATCGAGTCCAACCACCGATCCAGTCCCACTAAATCTGCCACCAGACCATGTCCCCAGGTATGACATCTATCCATCTTTTAAACACCTCCAGGGATGGGGACTCAAACACCTCCCTGGGCAGGCTCTGCCAACGCTTGACAACCTTTTTTTATTTGCACCATGGCACTTAAGACAGAAATATGCACAACTAAAAGATCTTGCTTGCTTGCTTGAAAGTCCTATGCAGAGAGGCTGAGGGAGCTGGGGTTGTTCAGCCTGGAGAAGAGGAGGCTCAGGGGTGACCTCATCGCTCTCTACAATATCTGAAAGGAGGTTGTAGACAGGTGGGGGGTCGGACTCTCCTCCCAGGCAACCAGCAACAGAACAAGAGGGCACGAGCTCAGACTCTGCCAGGGAAGGGTTAGGCTGGGTATCAGAAAAAAGTTCTTCACAGGGTGAGTAATCAGGCACTGGAATGGCCTGACCAGAGAGGGGGTGGATTCACCATCCCTGGAGGTTTTTAAAATAAGACTGGATGTGGCACTTAGTGCCATGATCTAGTGATCATGATAGCGTTGGATTAAGGGTTGGACTTGATGATCTTGGAGGTCTCTTCCAACCCAGATAATTCTATGATTCTATGAAAGCAGGAGGGGCCCAGCACTAAGCAGCAGGGAAAACAGAATTGTTTCTGTAATGATTTCTGATGACTCAGTAAGTATTAACTCATCTCAGTACTAAAAGATGGACAAATTAGTCCCCTTAAACACGCGACTCAGAACATTATAAACCTGAACATCTTCTTCTGAGTCAAGAAGAAAAAGCTGTGACCTTAAGTAATCATATTATGAAATATTTGGAAATGTATAACTAAGAAAAGGATTGTGAGAGTTGGTGTATAAAAGTATTAGCACTGTTAAACATGCAAAGCAGTAATTTTTATCTGATTCAGAAACTGAGACATTTAAAAGCTACGGAACCTCTAATTAAGTAAGAATCTAACCTGTCAAATCCTGCACCTCTAACAAGGCAGAAGAAGAACACAAGTTAGCTTTTATTTACAGTAAAAACTCCTCATTAAAAATGATAAAGCCTGCACAGCCAGGAAGCAGAGCACAATAAAGTCATATTCATTCCTTTGTCGTGCTTCATTCCTTCCCTTTCCATACAGCTCCGTATTTACACATTGGCATCTGTCAAATGATTAAAATATGCAGGTGGCCAAAGTTTTCAAATAAAGGTAATTAAAAGTGGTGGGGCACTGCAAATAGGCTGAAGGACGACAGATCACTCGGCCTCTCTCTATCAACTGAAAATATGTGCTTTTAAATGTTTCTCAATACATTTGAGATATTTAATGTCACATCTATGTATGTGTATTCAGTATTTTAAATTAGATTATCAAGTTACAATATTATAAGTGATCAATAACTCCTGCTTTATTAAAATGTGATGATATTTATAAATTGGTTAGTAATTGATTCCCAACAAGTATCGAGGAGAAAATAACTTCACTTCGTGGTCATTCTCTTTTTAGCACATTTTTTTCTATAAGAAGGAAGCAAAATTTTCTCCTTATGGTACTAAACTTCTGGTACACATTGGAGAAGACATCATTAACACTTCCATGTCTAAAAGATAGGGTTTGCTCAATTTTCTGATTTGGCAAAGGAATGGGCACTAAGAAGGAATATCTTTAATTATTATATAAAGCTTACTGGAAAATTGTCTGTAATATATGCTTTAAAGATGTTTTGTCATCCACATGCCCTGTGTAACCTACCAGATTAATTACACAAGAAAATTCTGGTGGAAGGATGTTAGAAAAATAATAAATATTATTAAAGTTAAGATTTTAAATGTTCAGTTTGAGCAAATAAGCGATATTTAAATGTGTAAGGAATGACTATATCTTTACAAAAAGAGATGCTGCAATTTTAATACAAAACATTATTCTTACAATGAGTTCATAAGATAAAAAGATTCTAAATAACAAGCTAGGCAAGGAATGAATGTCTCAGCTACAAAACATTATTGGGGTACACACAGACAGCCAGAGCAAATGGAGTTGGGTAAAACGAAGGCCTGGCAATCTCTGATCATCCCTTTATTGTTCTAATGAGGAATTCTGCTCTGGGAATATCATCTAAGCTGCCTTCACATCTTTTGTCCTACTTACTTCATCTTCCTTTCAGCTCTTAATTAGGCCTTAAAGAGCTCACGCTGCCCTTTCAACTGGCTACTGCTCCCATCTGAACGCAGCTTTCGCAGACAGGTGTTGGCACCAGAGGAGGAGACACACAAACATAATTACCAAATGTGATGCAGGAGCCAGGAATATAATAACTTGGTGAGGGCTATTATTGTAGAACCTAATAATAAACGACTTCAAACACCTTCGAAAGTAATCTTGAATATTTAAAAAAGGAATTCAAATGGTTTCATTCAAAACTATGGTTGAGATACGGTTTCTTCTCCTCCTAATTTGTATTTGGTATTAAATGAGCGCTACCTCATAATCCTACAACTGACATTTAGGAGAGCCGATATTCCAAAAGAAAAATCATCAAGGATTTCTTTTATCACCTTTAAATCCTTTAAATAAAACAATTCACATCTTATTTCTTAAAAGAATTAAACCGATGCTTTTACCAGCAATAAATTACACGATTTGAGGAGGTACATTTGCAAGGACATAGAAACTGTAATTATGGTGACTTTACAGACAATAGCTGCTAAGTTAAATCAATTTTTTTGATGTTGCTTGTCTTCAGAGATTAAGCAACCGCTGGTAGAATCCAGTTTACTATCTGATCAAAGGCAGCCTTCACATACTCTGCCGTCTCTCACCAGTTCCTTACAGTACAAAAACTTGGGCATTTACGATAACATCAAATGTTATTACAAATCATTTACATAAACTGGCAACAAACAGTCAGTACAAAGACATATTTGTTTGTGAAACTTGTTTTCTGTATATTTTAAAGACTGGAAACAAACCCACTTTTAAACATTTCGTCTATTCATAGCACAAATTCTAGTAAGACCATGTCCTTCAAAGAATGATATTGTGGATGCTTTTGGTCTTAGTACACAATTTATTGTAGGTACTTTTAGAGTCAAATGAGTACTCTGAATAATAACTTCTACTATTTCTGTATTTACTGTTTTCTAAGAGGCTGTTCATATTTGTATTATTAAATCTATCATGTTAATCTATTATTTGTATTACTAGTCCTATCGTACATCAGTCTATTATTTCCATTTTGAATTCCCATCTAAATATTGGCTTCCAGGAAAGCCCTCTTAGATCATCGTTACCTAAAAACAGAGCTCCTCACCATTACTTCTCTAGAGTCATCTGGAATACCCCAAAACAGCAGTTTTTTTCTTCTTTTCCATGCAAACACCTAATTTTTCCCTTCTTCTCTACATCATCACACCGGAAGTACCCTACACACTGAGTGTAAAACTCTTTATTCCCAAATTTATAGCACACCCATAATTTTCTAATTAGATTTGCTGGATATGTGAAAAGAAAACCAAAACAAACAAACCAACCCAACATTTCCTTATACAAGGTTAACGAATAAGAGCTGTGTCAAGCCCCAATTAGTGGGCATTTACCAATGGCTTCCCATAACACTTCATAACTCACCGTTGTTTTCCTGAGGTCCTCGATGCCAGAAGGATTCATATTAAAACTGTGGGGAAAAAGCAAAACCCCAAATATTAGCAGGGGTTATATTTTCTGACCAAAACAACTACCAGAAGATGCCACTGCATTAGGTACATGGCTATGAAATATTGAACGGTTTGTTTTCTTTATTTTTTGAACTTAGGAAAAGTAGGAAATCATTCAAAGTTAATGGATATTTTCATATATTCTTTGTTTGAATTTTTTTATTTTTTTAGATTCTTTTTGTCATAAAACCTGTACAAGTAATTAAGAAATGCAAGAAAGCACATTATGGATTGGGCTTCTCCGTGTCTTTTCTCTTGACTTACCTCAAGCTTCTAAGGAAAATGAGATGCTCTAAACGAAATATTCTGGAAATCAGTCCCTGGGATGAGATTCTTAAAAAACAATAAAGCCCTGCAGACTAAGATGTATTCCCAGCTTTCATGGCAGCTGCTAGAGGAGAAAGGTCCTTTAGAAATTCCAGTGAGATCATCAGCTTAAGGCGAGCTGAAAAGCCATCTTCTGTCAGCAACATTTGTACTTAAAACTGAGTAAATAATGTTTTATTTTATAAACCAAGCGATTATCCCACATGTCCGAAAAGCAAAGCTAATTCATGATGTTGCTGTGTTGAGATTTTTTTCCTTCCTCAACTGCAAAAGTGCAGTTGCTATTGATAAAAGCAGCCATTGTCTAAGTGTCAGCCCTAAGAAACGGTCTGCTGGTCGCTCAGGTTGATGTGATTATTAGCAGAGAGCTTCACACCCCAGCGCTGCTCTGTTACCGCTACGGCAAGTTTGGAGAGGCACCTAACTCTGAAAATCTGATCAGAATTTGGCTATGGCCCACAAATGCTATTCACTTGGTAGCATCAGAGCACAGGTATCATTCTCTCACATCACAGAGGCTACTATTTATTTAGATTGCACGCTCTGGCTGTCAACAGCAGCATTTGTTGACTGAGAATAATCTAAAAAGTTACCAAAATATGTGTTTTTATTTTAATGGTAGCTTAAAGTAAGGAACATGTATTTCGTGACTTCACTACTGTTATCTGAATTTATAAGCCATAGATTTCATTCTGAAAAGGCAGAAGGGTCACAATTTACAAAAATAAATGACCTCAAATGTAAAACCTAGTTTTTCCTGTAAAAAAAAATATTTACATTACAAATTTTGGGTTTTACATTCCTTTTTTTACGCTGTACATTATTTTTCATTTCCCAAGTAGT
Organism: Dromococcyx pavoninus; assembly: GCA_033558185.1. NCBI lineage: Eukaryota > Metazoa > Chordata > Aves > Cuculiformes > Neomorphidae > Dromococcyx > Dromococcyx pavoninus. The sequence continues at coordinate 582,691 of JAUMJL010000621.1, read as the reverse complement.
TTTTTTTTCCTCATACAGACATCCCACGAGCCATCTGTTGGACTGAGGATATCAGACGAAGATTGGATTACACAAACAGTCACAACTCGAAATCAAGAGGTGTCTGACCCATCGAGCTCGGCCTCATGCCCATTATACCTGTTTGTAACGGCGATTCGCAGCGGCTCGCCTCGTTCCTGGGGACCAGTTTTGAATGAGGGGCCTCTTTCATCGGGTATTGTCTACAGAGCTAAAGGCAGGAACCCTCCCTCGCAGCCTGCCTTTTAGTTTCACCCTGATGTGTCAAACACATGATGAACTCCCTTCATTCATGGCTGCCTTTTGTGATCTGAGCACAAAAAAAAAATGAGTTAACTGAACTGGATCGAATTAGCCTGGTGAAAACCAAGAATGTCTCTATTTAACGAAGTGTGGCGTTAATTTGGGATATCTTTCTTTTGGGACTGTCTCCTCATGTTAGACAAGATATAGAATAATATGACCTGACTGCTCAACTGAGTGACTTTCCAAAAGGTTAAAAAAGCAGGATCTTTCACTGCCTTGAATGACTTTATAGTTTCTGTGAAATAAGTCATGGGACTCCTCTAGAGCAGCATCTTAAAAGAAAAGCTGCAGTTTTGACTGCAAAAAGTCACATATGAATATTAGAAATATAAATTGCTGGCAATATGGACTTTTAGCTAAAAAAACTGCAATAATTTCTATATCATTGCTGAGGTTGTAACTACAATTACAAAAGGACACACCTGTGTATTTCATGTGAAGCAATTTGAATGCACATGCAAAAAATGAAACAGAATATCCCCCAGTAATACCCCAAACCCCAAGAACGCTCTTACTCATGTTTTAAAGAGATCTGTGGAAAATGTACTGCTTCTCAAGGAAGAAACAGGTGCTGAGATTGCACAGAGAATTTTAAAAAACAGGTTGTCTGCTAAGTCAGGTGGGGGCTCCGTGGCCTCGCTGAGCCCCACAGGGGTTCCTGCCAGCGCTTCCAGCCTGAGGTGAGTGTGAGCAGACACAGGCTCTCACCGCCGTACACATACACTCTTCTCACAAGTAAAGAGTGATAGGATGAGAGGAAATGTGTCTGGGGAGGTTTAGACTGGATATCAGGAAATATTTCTTCACTGGCAGAGTGGTGAAGCCCTGGCAGAGGCTGCCCAGGGCAGTGGGGGAGTCTCCATCCCTGGAGGGGTTCAAAAAGCATGCAGACATGGCACCTCAGGACATGGTTTAGCAGGCACGGTGGGGTTGGACTGGATGATCTTAGGGGTCTTTTCCAACCTTCAAAACTCTATAATTCACTGCCCAAGGAGCAGGTAACACTTTGAAAGAAAATACTGTTAAATTCTGAATGCATACAGCTGGCACGGTTGCATTCATGGTGCAGTGAAATCCATTAGAGCATTTATTTTTGAATTTTAAGTTCATCACAATAATAGACCTCTAGGACCACAGCCCATACGCTGTACAATGATCCCAACCCTCCTTCAAGCAGCCATTTCTGTGTCTTCCTAAAAGCATTCTGAAACTATTGATCTAAGTAATTATGAAAAATGCTATGTTAAAATCACAGTTCATAGCAATACTGATGGCTTTTGTCCCATCTGTGTTTTTTGCCCCAGGGTTTCATAAACTTTTACTATGGAAGCATGAAAAAACTACGTTCACAGCCTGGGAAAAAAACTTCTTTTAGCTTTTTTTGAGCTTGGTTTTCTTGAACAGTGATTGTAAAAAAATCCTTTGCATTGTAGGATTCTGTAATTATTGTTTCTCAATTACCCCCAAACTAAATTTGCTCAGTTTAGAAGTAAAAAGATGATTCTTTTTTAATAAATGGACTTTCTGTCAATTCACCCTAAGGACTAAAGTCAAACTGGGTGCCTCTGGCTCATTGTTATTACCATGACATGTAACGTCCAGGTCTTACATCCGAGTCCAGTGCCTCCTTACTGGACATACCTTCCAACCTACACAAACTGGCTTGACTACTCTTTCTGTTCACTGAAAAGAGGAGGATTACAGGAAACCCTCACATTTTTCCATTATACCTACTATTTATGAGGTAGTTAAATCCCTAATTGCGTGCTGATTATTTGCAGTTTGTAAAGAAACTTCAGCACAGTGGAGTTGTGTTTAGGATGTACCACAGGATCAAGTTTATGATTGGATCTTGTAATTTTGTCTTCTGAAGTTTACTGGTAGTTATAAATTCAAACATCAGGTGTAGTGGTTGCTTAAATATTTAGCTTCTAAATGCCTAGAGATTAAAACAATGTTTAAAAAAATCTTTCCTATAACTGATTTAAACGTTTTAGTGCCTGAACCATTTACTCTGACAACATAATGAATGGGAATCAGGCTCCTAAATTAAGCTGCATGGAAAGCACATTTTAAGGAGCAAAAGCTTTTTACTTTTTGTTGTTTCTATTAGTTATCTGATCATTGGAAATATAAACAGTATTTCCATTAATCTTTACTATTCAAAGTATTGAAACCTTCTTTTTTAACCTGACATCTTGCAAAATAACCACAATACCTATGTGCTCAGTGAGAGTTTCCATTTTTTTCCCCTTTAATATGGAAGGTCTACGTACAAGTCATTAGCAAAGCTCTACTATGTTCATTTTCCATTAGAGCTGAAGGAGTATTTCTATTCCTACTCTCATTCTTTGGGCTGATTCTTATTATATTGCTTACGCATTTCTATTTAGATTCTTACAACACATATCAAAACCTTGAAATATTAGGATGTAGTTTAAGTTATTACCATTGCACTCGAAAAACAAAAGAAATTAATAAAATCAGATACAGTTAATGAAATTCAGAAACTGAGCTTTCCATAGAATATTGTTAGCCTGCTGTGCCTGGCAACGCAGACATTGTTTCTTAGAAGGAATGACTGTCATCTCTGGCAGTTGAGCAAGTATGGAGTAAGCTTATTACCATTTATTTCCTAATCAGATTCTGGAGAACATCACTTAATACACTTCCCTATATAAACTGTCCTGCTGTCAAGCCAGGTTCCAAGGCCTTCTGGAGTTTGTGTAACCCCAGGAGGACATAAATAGAGTATCAGGTTTTGCTGGTATCACTCCATTTCTTAATATTGCTATGAAGTCACGCCAAGAGTTAAGAAACTGGACCAAATACGTTGAACTTTGAACGGAAGACATAGAATCGTAGAATGTTTTCCGTTGGAAAAGACTTTTAAGATCATCAAGTCCAACCATCGATCCAGCCTTGGTAAGTCCACACCAGACCAAGCCACCAAGTATGACATCTTCTCATCCAGCCCTCAGATCATCTTTGTGGCCTCCTCTGGACTTGCTCCAGCAGATCCCTGGCCTTCCTATATTCTCCATATACTACAAATAATTGCACTTGACTAGGTAGAGAGTCAAGTTTCAGTAGAGAACTGAAAAAACCCTTTCATTTCAAGAAAAGCAATGCAGAAGGACACTGTTCCTAAAATAAGCCACGCTAATGCTGACAGAGGACTGAAACTAGCATCCTTGACCTGATGACATTTTTCAGTAACAGAAAAATATACGTTGAAATATCAGAGCAAACTTTGTTACTCAAGCAAGCACAGTAATAACTGTCAACATTTCTGAACAAGACAAATGAAAATTAAAATAGGGAGTTGTATTGTATACTGCAAAAGGATGACCTGCTTGGGAAAGAAGTAAAGAGACATTCCAACCCTTTGCTCTGACCAGGCAGCTTCTGGGGTTCATCCCAATGGAGCTGTAGCCAGTAACTATGCTTCTGGCTCATCACACGTGACAGACAAGACTGAAACCATTTAACAGTCATTTATCTTTAACGATGTTCAAGATACTGCACTAATACCTCATCTTCACTGTGATTTGAGCTCACAGATTCAGCTGCAGTTGACCAGAGCCAGGCTCCTGGTGTAGCATAGCTCCACTGATGAGCAGCAACCCAGAAAGTCAGAGCAACACCACGACTTTGCAAAAGATTCTCTGGTAATTCACCATCGCGCGTACAAAATGTTAACGTTGCCTGAAATGCAACAGACATCAGCTGTTCCTGAGACTGAACACGTTAATGTGAGCTGATACATCACGGTTATCAAGAGACTCATGTTTTCATGGCACCTCACTTAGGTTTATTTTTCCAACTCTAGTAATGAACACACCAAAAGGCAGAGACATCCCTTCTTTCAGACACTGCATCTGCTGGGAAAGACAGAACTGCAGACACCGATTTGTTTGGAACAGGAGAGGCAGCTCTAACAGTCACATGTGATGACAGAACAGGGGAGAGAGGCTGGATAAAAACCACATTCAGAAATGACAGAGTGTAAAGATGCAAAAGAGATGTCTTTATGAGTTGGGTGGGGCTTTTTTGGTTTGAGATGTAATTTTCAAAAAAGGCTGAAGCGCTAAAAGAACACAGAAAACAAATTAATGCTTTTGCATTTTATGCTCCAATTGATGAACAGCTGCCATAAATATGAGCATTATTCATAATTATTACAGTGAATGCTAATATGACACGTTTCTTTCTCCTCATCTTTAGTCTGGATGAGGCTGAGGGGAGACCTGATCACTCTCTGCAGCTCTCTAACAGGAGGTTGTAGTGAGGTGGGTGCTGGTCTCTTCTCCAAATTAACAAGCAATACATCTAGAGGAAATGGCCTCAAGTTGTGCCAGAGGAGGTTTTAATTGGGTATTAGGAAAAAATTCTTTAATGAAACTGGGGAAGCATTGGAAGAGGCTGCCAAGGGCAGTGGTGGAGTCTCCATCCCTAGAGGGGTTCAAAAAATATGTAGATGTGGCACTTGGGGACATGGGGTTGGGCTGATGGTTGGAGTGGATGAGCTTAGAGGTCTTTTCCCAATCCTAATGATTCTATGATTCTATATTTATTGTAAGAACTTGACACGTAGTGTCATCAGTATGTAGGCACAAGCTCCATTGCCTTTTTTCAAAGTTTAACAATACTGAGCTCATGGAGGTGCTCCTTTAAGTGGTGTTTTATTTGTACCTCTCTCTATGTATATACAAACACACAATCAGATAGAATATTTCTTTGAAAGCTTGCAAACACCTATCAATTCAGTTGACAGGTGTTCAGATCAATCCAGATCTGGAATTTGACCAGACTAGTAACAACCTGTCAACTTTAAAAACTGGACTATTTGTTTCCCTGTGTCCAGTGCTTAAGATCCTGTTAATTACCCGAACTCTCTTGCTGTAGGTCTTGTTAATTACCCGTCTCGTGTCTCAGTGGACCTTGTTAATAACTTGTACAATCTCTCTAAAAAGGTCCTAATAACACATTAAAATTAAAGATGCTTTTCTTTTAGCACTTGTCAAGCGGTGTAAATTGAGAAATTTTCACATCAGTTTATTAGCAATTGTAGTGCATTTCCCTAAACCCAAACAATCCCAGGGAAATGATGCACAAGGCTTGGTCACGGCACAAAACAACCTTTGTTTTCCAGGAGCACCCTCAATTTCTTTAACTGTGTTCAATCCCAAATCCATGTGGCTCCTGACTGCAATTTAACCTCTCGAGAGCCACGACAATAGCAGTAATTGTGAGAGTGAATGAGATTTAAGATGCTATTAGGTAAAAGTTTCAAAGCAGTGGATTAAGAAGTACAAAGCCAAAAACTATTATTGGTAAACGCTGGCTAAAAATACTCAATATATTGCGTGCTTAAAATTTTTTCATTGGCTGTATGATATAAACCCTCTGGAAGAAATGGATTTTGTAATATTTACAAAGCCAGCATTTCTTGTTTCACTGTGAGACTACAGCATTTTTAAATTGTCAAGAAACCAGCTCATAAATATCTACATTACACCTACACCAGACAATAAACCTCCCAATCTTAACACTTACGCAATACAGTAATACAGCATCCATAAAACCTTTAAAAACACTAATTTATCCACTCTGTGTTTGTAAGAGGTAACAAAATATCATCCCATTTTTACAGATTAGGAGCAGGGAGACCAAGTGATTCAGCCAAAGCCACAGAATGAGCCTTTGCCAGAGCAGAGATTAACAGAAACTTGGGGTCCTTATTTTGTGATTTCCTGGCCACTAGTATTACACACAAACCAGTCATGGTTTGTTTTGCTTTCCCAAAATACTTCTTAGTCCTTCTTGAACTAACAATAATGAATAATAGTAATGAAAATAAATAATGATTTTCAAATAATCCTGCTGTACTTCTTGCTCTTAGGAAAAAAAAACCCTGTAACTGTTGCTGAGCCACTTCTGCATTTTCTATGTCAGCAGCTGAGAAACAAGTGGAAGATGTATTTATCTTCATTCTTTTAATTATTAAATAAGAATAATTAGTGGCTGGCTGGCTGTTCTGCAACTCACTGAGCATCAGTGATGTCACTACAAGCTGCTGTCCTGCTTCATCAACATTCCCTGACCAAAGTTCACCAAAGTCATACTGATTTAGGACACACCATAATGAAAAGCTGGTTTACTTGCCAAAATGTTTCCACCCAAAAGAGCTTAATAACACGTTAGGGAAAATAAAAAGCAACTCAGAGCCTAAATTCTCTGCGTGTGCTTCCCACATGCTGAATTTGTCACTCAATCTCATTCATTCTGTGCCCACAGATCTATAGAATTCTTTCTTCCTAGTTTGAAAAATTAAAACCGGATTCTATTCAACAAATCCTCCCCAGATAAAAGGTAAACGCAAACTGTAAACTTGTTAAATATGCACATTTTGTATTAGTTTCTACTTCAAAAGAAAATTATGGTATAAGATGCATTTGAAGGAAAGTGAACTTAAATGGAACAAAATACTGGAGCGTATAAAAACCGAGAGCTTCCAACTGAAATTATTGCACACTGGATATTATTCCATAATTGCTGTCTCATAGAAGAGGTCAAAATGTTTACTGTTTTTGGTTTTTTGAAAATAATACAATATCAGTTTGTCTTATCACAAGTTTATGTTTACATAAAAGTCAAGAACCAGTAAAAGAGACTCATACAAAGAGGGGGAACAAATGACTGGAGTCCTTCTGAATGGGCACTGTGATGAGCTTTTTAATTACAAAATAAAGAAAAAAAAAGTCCATCGTGATTATGGTTAAAGATTCATGTTTATAAAGATCTGCTACATTCAAGAACTTCAAAAGATTTCACTACTTCTATCTAGCATCTGCCTGAATACATTTTTTCACTTTTAAAAAATTAAATGCTATGTAATTTTAATTGTTATTTAAATTACTTCTCTTTAAAGAAGCTTATTTAAATGGAAGTTTAACTCCTGACAAACCAAGCTACATCCTAACCTTACTCTAATCTACAGAAACCCTTTATTCAATAAATAATATTCTAATGCTCTGCCTGTAAACATGTTATTTAAGACTGTAGGACACTAGAGGACACCGAGAAGCTAATTCATTGGAGCCTGTATGAGCTTCTAGTAACCAAATCTTTCTTTTTCTACAGCAGATCCACTTCAGTTCATTTATCTAATTCACATCCATTATTTTGTGGAGAAAGAGATTATTTTGAATCAGGAGAGCACAAATTCTAACCTATGAAAGAAACTGAGTTGGGATACAATGTGATCATCTGTTCTAAAATCTTAAAGAACAAGATAACAAGAAACAAAAGAAAATTTAAAGAAAATGCTACTGTGTCATTAATTGAAGAATAAATAGGGAAAAGGCAAATTTAAGTCATTAAATCAAAATTACTCATTACCTTGAAAAAAAGGACTATTGATTTCGGGCATTAATATACAAGAAAAAAAAAGAATGCAAATGAATAGAAGTTAAATACTTAATTGCTTAAACTTTTATCTATTAGGAACAGTGTATGTGGTGTATTTGTGTACCTACATATACATGTAAAGAGAAAGGCAGTATATTTTCCTCACTCACAAACAAAAGCCAGAAAATAAACTATGTGATACTTTTTCTTTTTAAAAGAAAATAAGTAAATTGTTGATAGATAAACGAAGATTAAAATGGATTTTTAAAATCAAAGTTTCTTACCAATCTCAGTAACTTAACTCAACTCTGCTTAACACATGAACTGCTGCCTTGAGTACTCAGGAACTCAGCACAGCTACAGGGAGCCAAATGAATTCAGGTGTGACAAGTGCCCACCTGGGTGCTCCCACTCAGAAACAGAATGATTTTCATTTCTTGTGTCCTAACAAATCAATTCTTTCCCCAAATCCACAGGATCTGTTCTCATTACTCACATTTTCTTCATCCTTTCGTTTATTCCATTTCATCTTTCCCTCACACTTGAACCCTTTCCCTCTAAAATCCTGACTTTGGGCAGTGTAATAATTAGTGATGAGCGTTCAGTGAAGAGAGAAGACTTTCAGGAAGAGCCCAATCTGAAGCACTGACCAGGATTTCCACAAACACAAGTACCCAAGAACATTCGCAGTACAGATTAGCAACATAAACTTTAAAGTGAAGTAAGAAAATATCAAACCATATAAAAAGTTCATAACTTTTACTTAGAAACAGATAAGCAATAATATAAACCACTTTTTCATTTATGTAACAAGATGAAGATATCAGAAATACAGCAAAAACCTACCTTGAAGGTGGCAACACGCTTGTGGGCTTGAAGTTTGCCACAAACGGATTAGTTGAATCATAATCAAAACTCTCCTGCTGAGTTTCACCAAACGCACCGGGTGACTTCAAGTCAGTAGAAGTGTCTGAGCCCCCATTGCTAAGTTTATCTGACCGCCTGCCATCTTTTTTTCCGGTAACTCTTTCAAAAAGACTAACTTTCTCCTTCTTCTCTTTTTTCATTTCTTTTCGGATTTCGACCGGTTTGGAAAACAAACTTAGGTTTTGGTCCCACGTTGCTGGGCTTTCTTCGAATGGATTCTTCTGTCTTGGCAGTGTAGCAAATTTTTGGGGTAAGGAAGCGCTCACATTGGAAAATGGGTCACTTTGTGCTTCAAGAGCAGCTTCATCAACCGTGCTGTCAAGCTGGGTCATTTTAGAAGTGTCAACACTTAATGTCCTTCTATGTGGAGATTTTAGACTCCCTGCAAACAACGTGTCGTTAGTATATTATCAAAGAGAACCCAAATCACAGTTTATGACATAAGCTTAGGCACAGAATTCTTGCAACTGAGTCTCAGTTCAAAACACTGCTGAGTAACCAAGCTATTTGAAATGACACAGACATTTGTGGTCTTGACTTCGGGGATCAGAAATGTTTATGGATGGACACTACAGCTAACTTTTGTTTACTGAATGAAAACTAAGCTCTACAAAGAAGACCTCTCTGACTGGCACCTCTTTCCAGAAAGTGGCACTAGTATAGTGCTCCATACTAACTTTGAACAAGGCAAAGTATTTCCAGTTCTTTGTATAAATCAGATTTAAACTTTTAATTATAGTTTTCAACTTTTTAAATAAAGTTTTAAGAAGCCATTTTGCTCAGAGTTCCCTCTAGAATGAAACACTCTACCACATCCTCTCCAATGAGGACATAAGAAAAATGCTAAATTATGTCCAACATAAGTTATTTCTTATGCTTAGAAACAGCAGCTATGAGTTCCCACCAATTCATGGGAGTGAAATAAAATAAGCCAGCAATAATTCTCAACTTTTTTGCCTCGTAATTGCTTCATAAACTAAAGAAACAGACTTTTGAATGCTCTAATAGCAGTAATTACAATGGTCATGAGTTTTACTTACCACCTTCATCAACTGAACCAAAGGATTCTAGCTGACGCCTGAAAAGCTGAGGGTAGCCAACTGTGCTGGATTTCATTTTCTCTGAGGAGACATGGGGTCCCGTTAAATCTGACATCGAATGAGCTGAGGACAGGCGCTGAGGTCCCAAAAGGAAAGGTTTTTTTGGTTTTGATTTCACTTGTACTTCACCACTATGCACCTCTACGTTCGCATCAGGTGTGTGAGTACTTGGGATGATGGCAGAGGATGTATCCGAAAACGTCCCATCATTTTTTCGACCCTTCATTTTGTCTTTTAGTTTAGCAAAAGGGGATTTCGTTTTGTCCTTCATTGACAAATCAAACATACTTGCTGTCATATTATTCCTCATAAACTGAATATTGACCTTTATTTGTCCTCTGTCTTTAGTTCTCTTCCCTTGTCTGGACTCGAGGGGAAACCACCTTAAAGGAGAAAAAGAATAAGATAAGTTGTGTCTTCCTGAGGCTCATCATTAAACTCTGGTTAGCTGGTTAATGTACCTGGCTGACAGTTTAAAATATGAAAAGCAAAAAAGAAAACATTCCTGTATTGAAAAACCTTTTATCCTTTGATTTTGCTCAGGTTTATAAGCTAGCAAGTATTTTTCTTCTAACTGCTGGTTAAAGTTTATGTCACCTGCACTAGCAAAGAAATACCTGCGACCTCTGAATAGGGAACTATCATTTCAGTTCTTCAACTGCAATCCCTACTAGTGCTGACTGGTAACTCCACAAGCACTGGTGGCAGAACAGTGTAGGTGATCTAACAGCCATCCCTTCTTTTGCACGTAGGATTAACTCCAGAAATACCTCCATAGGCTTTGGAACCATGACATGAACCCCCACTCCCCGTAAAGAGATCAAAGGTGTGATCATCCACTTCAAAACAAGAAGTGTTCTTCTTTGCCAGGTCCAACAAAGCCTTTATCATTGCCCAAGTGTCTTATTCATTCCCTGTTGTGCTCCGTTGTCCCACGGAAGCATCTACAGAACTACGGTTCAATCTTCCTTCACCTAAACAAACGATTGACAGACAAACCCTTCTCCACACCCATCATCAACAGCCTTTTTCTATTTAAAAAAGAGCACAAGGGAATATTTCAGATGTGCCAGCTCCAAAGAAGTGCTCTAAATCCACTTTTGGAAGAAATGCACGCACACATACTAACACAGCAGTGCAGCATCACAACAAAGTCACTTTTGAATTGGAGACTGAGAAGTAAAATTGCCTATCAGCACAGATGCAAAATTGGTTATGCAGTTATACATACATTATCCAATCCTGCCAAATTTAGAAAGCAAGGTTAGTAAAGGAGAAAAATAACTCTCAATTTCCTTTCAGGTTTCATAAATATTTCTAAAGGTGGTAGCTGAGTTCAAATTTTCAGGCAGATACTATTTCTTGAGCCGAGAAAATGCTTTTAAAAGGGACCTGCCAAAGAAATAATGAAAGGATAAAGAGTATTATTACTTTTTTTGTTGCTTTGTGATATCTGAAAGGTTTTATAACCCATACTAAACCAGAATAATTAAGAAATATCAGATCTTCTCTGTCCCAACACCAGACAACACAAATTCAGAGAAGCAGACCCAGAAGTTCAAACCAGTAGGAGGACAACTAAACCTTTAGGAAAAAAGTTTTTCTTCTGCTGAGAGGTAACTTCATTTATGTATTTTAAATGAAATGCAAAACCTGAAATATGTTATGAATCTGAAGAAGATGGATCGTTTTTCCTTTTAGTTAATAACGTTTCACTTCTTGGTAACTGATTCCAGAAACACTTTAAGTCATCGATACAGTCATTACAGAAAATACACACAACAGAACCCAGAGTAAAGCTTTTCTGAGATATATAATATTGCAAAAACTGGAAGACAAGATAGCCTACTCTTCTTTAAAAGAAAATAAGTTCATATTCATATTCTCCTAAAAAATAAAAATACACAGCTATAATGAGCAAGGCCTCGCTCAGACAGGTATTTTGTGTGCAGAAAAAAAACCCCAAACCAAAAATCATCCTGAAACTATGAAAGTCCTCATTACGATTCCTAGACAGACACTAAACATAAATATAAATAAGGATTTTACAAGGCTTAATAGGCAGAGACAACCTCACTTTCTGACATTCAAATTTAACAGCTCAGCCTACACTGAAAGAAAACACATTCCCCTTCTCCTTTCTTTCCTCCCCTCCCAGGACTCAAACGGTGACACTGGATCTCTGATCAGACTGCTGAAATTCCTTATGTTTCTAAAGTTTTGCCAATTCCCAAGCAAACTGACTTATGACACTCACTAACTTGTTTTAGAACAATATCAAGACGTAAATTCTTAAGCTTTTGCTGCGTGGAAGAAAGCCTTTTGTTTCCAGGTTTCATTTACCTCAGTTGTCGACATTCTTATCATGAACCAACAGCCACCCCATGGCACCATCAGTACTCACCTGCTGGCGTCCCTCCACGTTGTGTCAGCATTCACTGGGTTTGGAGGAGGGAATTCCAGCACCCAACTATCACAGTGCCTTGAAAACTTTTATTTTCAAACTCAACTTTGAAGAACTCGACACTAAAAATAATTTCAGCTGGGAAAACAAAGGAACTCTCCTTACCCTAAGGAGAGAATGTGATGGCACAAGAGACTGGACCTCGTATCTGCTGGGACCAGGTTCAACACTACCACTGATTCCAACCGAATTTAATCATCAACTCTTTACTCCAGCAAAACTCCTCGGCACTTCAGTGAAATTTCTGTTTGAATAATGATCAAATCTTTGTACAAAAGACAGATATTTTATTTTCATGAGCACTTCTAGGAGGTTTCTTTGTTACCTTGAACGGTTTATCTTGTTTTAGTCATAATGAAGGTTCCACATGCTTCAGCTTATAACAAGACAATATGAGAAGCAGACTCAAGCCATGAATTTCCTCAAATTCAAAGGCAAATAATGACTTTTTTAAAACAGATGAGAACAAATGCAGGCAATGCATTTGTGTGGAGCTACACGTGGACGAGCAACCGAGTCTGTCAATGTTTCTTATTAGAATCTGCTTCTACAACATATGGGCGTGAGCAACAAATAGAAAAACCAGCACTGTGTGTAATAGAAAAAAGAACTGGAAAATGAAGTCCACTGTTTTCAGATAACAACGCTTGGGTCCTAAAATACTAAATTCCACCATACCACTGCCAATTTAAAAAATTGTAATGCATTATAAAAGCCAATAAAACTTGCTATTTTGGTTTTGTTTACAGTACTTTTAGCCACAATAAATGCTCCATTTGTCAGGCTGCCACGAGCTGATTCTATAGAAAGCCTGTACAAAGCAGGAAAATAGCCAATAACATACACGAACAAAACAGGGTGGCTTTTATGAGAGCAGATGCCCTTTTATTTAATAACCAAATATTACATCCAGTCTTGCAGACAGTCTTTATTTAAACAGACCTTGTACAAAGTCTGGCAAATTTTCCCAACTTCAAAGGAAGCCCTACTGCCTTCTGAATCACATTCATACTTCTTGCTCTCACCTTCAAATGTTCTGTAGGACAACGTCCTCCACACCCCCTCTAATTTCGACTGTTCCCCTATGGTTTCCATCAGAAAAACCCTTGCTGCTTTTTCTCATCTGTTTTTAAATGCACTAATGGGCTTCGCCTGTCTGGCGCAGGTTTCTGATCATTTGGATTTTGTAAGTATTATATAAATTGCTGCTCTGTACGCTGGCAATTTTTTTTTGAACGTGGAAAGAGAAGATCAACATACAAGGCTGAAAAATTCTGGTGCCCAGTCAGCCCTGAACCACTAAAGTCCTGTCTAAAGAAACGTGTCAAAACTACTCACTTTGGGCCATACATACAATCAGGGGTGCAAAGGGCAAACTTATTTCTATGAAAGACAGTCATCATCTTCTGCATACTAGTCACATAAATTGTGTGGTATCAAGAGTGCTGAACCCCTTACCTTAGAAAAGGTAGGTAGGGAGAGGGGAGGAGAAAACTCAAGTGTAACTATTAACAAGCAAGCTACAAAATTCTGGCCTGCCTATTCCATCTAAAGAGATGATCTACAAACATGCATTATTTACACTATTTATTCACTTGCTCTTCTCCTCTCCTTTTTCTGATTTCATTTTTCTTGCCATGAACTTGGTTTTCTAACTCACTTTTGATTATCTACACTATTCTCATTATACACTTTAACCTGCATTCAACAAACATTTTGAAACCAATAGCTTGTTTCTCTTCTCCCAACAGCAGGAAGCTGATATCGTGGTGTCTCACCCTCCAAATTTGTAACAGGATTTTCTATCCATCAGGTGCTTCTAAAACTACTCGTTTAAAAGACCATCAAAACCTCAATGACAGAACATGTTCATCAGCTGTCATGGACTTCTTCATCTTGGATTACTACGTTCAAGCTGGTTACTCTGAAGAAATCAGTTTCACAAAATTCCACTAACATAAATCACAGTATCACAAGCTTGGAAAGGACCTCTGAGATCATCAAGTCCAACCTATAACCCAACACAACAACAACCCATCATCTAAACCGTGGCACTCAGTGCCTCATCCAGTCTCCCCTTAAACACCTCCAGGGTCGGCGATTCCACCCCCTCCCTGGGCAGCTCATTCCAATGGCCAATCACCCTTTCAGTGAAGAACTTCTTCCTAACATCAAGCCTAAACCTCCCCTGACGAAGCTTGAGTCCATGTCCTCTAGTTCTGTCACTGGTCACCCGAGAGAAGAGACCAACCCCTGCCCGACTACAACCTCCTTTTAGGTAGTTGTAGAGAGCAATGAGGTCTCCCCTGAGCCTCCTCTTCTTCAGACTAAACAGCCCCAGCTCCCTCAGTCACTCCTTGTAAGGCTTGTGCTCCAACCCCTTCACCATCTTCGTTGCCCTCCTCTGGACACACTCCAGCATCCTGACATCTTTCCCAAACTGAGGGGCCCAGAACTGCACACAGTATTCCAGATGAGGCCTGACCAGTGCCGAGTACAGGGGGACGATAACTGTCCACAGCTAATGGATAAAAACCATCACCCAAAGCCCAGAACTAACATTTTCATTAGCAGCAAATGCACTCTGAAAAAAGCAGAAGTAGGTTTTGTGATAAATCACTCAATATCACTCTGAAATCCCACCCCAAAAGTCAGTAAGTAGGAAAATTAAGGCAAGGGACCGAGCCCAGACTACATGGTGTAAGAGGGGAAACGAAGAAGAAAATGGATTATTTATTAAAATAAGTGATGACATTCACAAAGACGAACGCCATTGCTTTCTGGAAGCCAAGTGAAGTGAGATATACAAAGACAAGTTTAAAAATAAATATTACAGAGTGACATGGTAACACCACAAACCATATGGGAACTGACACACATCCCAGCACCCTCACTAAGGGGCGAGCTAACGTCAGCTGGAATCAAAGTCGTTAAGTGCTCTTAGTTTACTTATTATTTTGGCTAAAGACTGTGAGTGGAAACTTTTATTTTAGAAACAAAATAACTGAAGGTATGAGCATGAAGGCTGAGTATTTCAGCCGAGTGCGTTCGCACAGAAAATGGAGAAGTATTGCGATCCAGATGGCCCTCAGACTCTGACTCAGAACCACGACTTACTGAGAGGATGTGCTTGCACTGATTTCAAACTACTACTATAATCCCACAAAGCTACAACAGGGCTCAACTTTTTGTTTTCCCCAATAACCATCTTTCTCTTCTGCTCCTCACTGCTCATTTTACTCCTTTTTTCCACCTTTACTGAGTGGGTGCAGTGACAGCTACAGCACAAATCCATACGGATACTCTAAGCTGATTGCTGTTGCCGTGCCTTTGACAAATTTCTCAGTTACAACTCTTCCCACTTTTGACTGGAGCAGAACAAGTTCTTTTCTCTAACCACAACATTTTGATAATTTCTGTCACAGTCTGTCATTTCCTCTACTATTTAGTTTCAACACCTAAAATGCATTTTTCTGGTTTCAACTAAAGACTCAAAATAGAAAATAATGTTTGTAATGCATTAGGTTTGTAAAATTATTTTTAAAAGGCACTATTAATTAACGAGCACTGAGTCCTACACATTCAAACTATCTGTTTAGCAGTAGTTGTCTGCTTGTTCATAATTCAAGTTGCATTTGAAGCTGCCTACTCAAGCTCTTGCCTCTTGCTTCTGCTGCTACAGAGGAGAGAGGACAGGGTAGAGGCAGTCGAAGGGGGAACGCGTCCATATCCAAGAAGGAGGCTGCCAAGAAGGAATTCACACTAATTTGAAGGAAGTCACCCAGTTTGCATATCTTTCAGAAAGCTCAGCAAGTATTGATTGTGGTCAATCGTGAATTCCTTTTGTTTGCTCTTTTTAGAATCTCTTTTTAACTATCTATATGATCAATATAAGCAAAGGAGAAGCATCTTTGATAAGGCCCAGAATTCTCCACTGTGCAACACTCAAATAAGCATTTTTTTACAGCACTGCTGCAATTTGGGCGTTGAGGTATAATATAGAAAACAGGGAGACAGGGAATTAAGTCACAAATAAAAATAGCTCCTCCAAAAAGATCTCTAAAAGAAATAATAATTCTACCACTATCGCCTGTCCCTCTGAAATTTATAACATTCCAGACAAGTGTTACATCTTAAATCAGCTGAATGTATCATAAAATTAGCTCTCCAGGAAAGCTAATAAAAGGAGTGGACAATAAATAGCATGAAATTGGAGAATAACAAGGAAAAGCAAATGCCGATGAAATAAGTAACATCATGGTGAAAGCTAACGGAAATTTGTTCTTCTGTTGCTGTGTTCATTTAGGACACAGGAGAAAAAAAACTAAGCACAGTCACTACAAAAAACTACTGAAAAGTACTTCAGTAAATTAATACATGTCAGCAAATGAGTATTTTTTATTCCATTATTATCAGAAATTTTGTTTTGATGTTACACATTGTCAGATCATCAGAGTAATAATACAACTATGAATAATAAATGAATGGAAATCAACATTTACAACCAATCAACATTTACATTTAAAATACAAGAGCAAGAGAGGAATATTTATTCTGCAACAGCAGACGAAAAATCTTGTCATGTATTTGTCAGGATGGAATTAAAAAAACCTACAACATTTTATGCAAAAAATAAAATCCAGGTCAGAAAACTAAGATCTGAAAGCTTACGCTAAATAGACTTCTAATAAACCAGTACTGAACTTTTTGAACTGTTAAAAAACCTCAGTAAAATCTCACAGCATCTGGAGCTGTGTTTTCAGCTCTGGAGAAAAGAGCAGAAGAAGTAAAAAGAATCCATCCGTTTCCAGCTACAGCAGAGATGCGAGAGACTCAAATTTGCAAAATTAGCGCAGCGCGATGGACATTTTTGCATCAAGACAGAAAGAGAACGAACTGGGATCCTGCAGATGCTTTGGCTGAAGTCTCTGGAAAAGACCTAGCGAGAGACCATCTGAGCCACATCTGGATCCAACCGATCCAGGCATTTTCCACTTTTAAGAATTCAAAAAATCATCAGTTTTGGAAAGAAAAAGACCTTGCATGATGGTGTGTGCAAAATTGTCACTATGAAATTGTAGTAAAGATACTGCTTTGTTTCATTAAGTCTTGTGCCAGAGCAAGTTTATTAGAACGCAAGACGCACAAATCCTACCACGAGGCCTCTGCCTGAAAACTTTACTGCCAAGAGTATTTTTTTTAAGATGTCACGAGAAAAGCTCTACAAAAAAAAGGAATATTTTCCCCTAACATAATGTTTCTGAAGCTGCAACGAATGTCTAAACTTACTTCTTCGAAATTATAAAATATTAAGTTTAAAAAAATACACGAGAAGCCAACTGTCACAGACACCCCACAGTCTTCCTAGGAATTCCAAATCAGCTGGTAGCCTTCACTTCTCATACCTCCTTACTAAAAAAGCACCAGGGAATTGCTGACAGGGTTCAGCATTGTGCAGAATATTAAATATCTTTTTTGCAATACCCTGGTGACTCTTGAGTCTGTCTCTTACAGCACCATATGTACAGCTGTGTTGGAAAGAGGAAGCTATTAAATATATTAAAAAGTAGAAATATTACCAATAGACACTTCATCAAATAACTGGATCTCATTCATCCCCAAACAAAGCAAGAAATGTTAAGGTTACATCAACATAAGAAAATAACTCTGGATTTAATAACGCCACAAGCCTGTTGAACATATTTGAAAGTAAAAACATTGCTTTATAAAACAGATTAGTGTTTCTGAAACAATGAACGTAGCTTTCAACCATCAGAATGCTTTGGTAATAAAGACACTGGACTTGGTTTTGAAAGGCACTGGGTATCTCGGTTCCCACACCACAGTCACAGCTAGAAGGTCTTCGGGTCCAAATATATTACCCTTAGTTTATTGCCAACACAGGGTTAGGAATATTTTGTATCAAAAAGGATTTAACAACAAAAAAAAAGAGAATAAGAAAGAGTGTTTTGTTTGAGATCCCATTTGCAGATATTCTTGAAAGCTTGCCCTCCTCCAGCATACATGTACAAATATTGCATCCACATCTACGACTGATGCTTAAAGGAGACGGCAACAACACGTGTTCCACGAAGGCGTGCAAGTGGACAACCACGATCACCTCTCAAAAACATCTAAATGTTTAAGGACTTTGAATTAGTTTTTCAAAAGCAAGTTTCAAATAGGGCATTTTCTAGGTTTCTGAGCACCCAGAGGCACTGACAGAAAAACTGGACTTCCAGTGGCTCCTCTCTCATAAGAACTTAAACCGGCACTAAGCAAGGACGTGCTGCCAAAAATCCCACTCACAGCCTAACCACACTTTTATACTTATACGAGGTTACTTAAAGCATGGCTGCTCTTTTAATAAGATTTGCAATCTTAAACACCCAAGTAAGTTCTGAAAACAGGACTTGGGCTGTTTGTAAGAATCTCCCGCAGGCTTTCTCGGGAAGCCCTGGGATCCTCAGCACCGGCCTAGGGAAGCATCGCCGCAGGTTTACGTAGTGCGAATTCCCCTCTCACACTTCAGAGGAAGAAATGAAAAAATAAAGAGGTCTTAGGAAGCTCTGCTAAGCACAACTTCATATGAAAAGTTTATTTAACTATCTCAAGGGCTGCATCGATTACCCCACTTATAAATTTTTGTAATAATTTTATAAGATTGCAATACCACTTTTGCTAAAATCGCTGTAAAAGCTTATGACTCCTCAAAGGGAAAACAGGTTTTGTCTCTCACAGCAATACATAATTTACATATTTTCCTCCAATTTATGAATACATCTTTCTACCTAGATTTACAAAGTTTTTACACTTAGCAGCATTTCTACTTCATTAATTCACCTTTTCACTGTAGAGCAGCTAATTGTTCAAAATAAGGTTGTTGCCTATTGACTTGCGAAATAATTACAACTGATGATTCAGAAATATTTGAAACCTATATCTAAAGAGCACAGAAACTTTCTCAATCAAGTGTCAACAGAAAGTAAGATCCTAAGGCTACAGCCTGTACCACATATTGTATAAGGGTAACTGGTTTGTCCTTAAAAAGATAAGCAAAAAGTACACTTCAGACCAAGAACCCACAAGAGGTTCTGCACAGAGATGTTCTCTCCTGTTAGATGGTTTGTGAGCATACTGGTTTGCAAAAAACTTAATTAACCCCAAAAAATCCCACCAGCACAAAGACAGCTTTGACTTTGGAGCTCCTTCAACCTCAGCCGCTGCAGAGAAGCAGGCCAGGTTTTTAGATGGTTTCTGCAGAAACAGGTGTCTGATCCACAAGACCTGGCTGGTGCTGCTGTCCCAACTTCCACCTCCAACTGCCTGTTCTGCAACCACAGGAGGTCAGGGACAGACAAATCACGACACCCTTTCCATCACCCTGATGAAAGGTTCAGCATCTCACCATAGATTTGTGTACAGGAACCCTTCTAATCTACAGAAGAGACACTAGAGGAGGAAAGTCACCTGGGCCAGGAACTTTTTAACCACTGGAGAAAGACCATCAACGCCCTTACGTCACTGCCTACACACAGCTAGCTTGGAGGACTCCATGCTATTCCTGGGACAAGTACAACTAAAATAACCACAAACCATGCAACCACAGGCATGAAGTACAGCTAAAACAAACACAAACCATGTAGGCACAGGCACACCTGCACCTACACCTATAGTTTACTCCCATACACTTTGGAGGATAAATGACACCCATACCAGACACCTTCGTCCTAACTAGAAATTATAAACAATTTGACTGATTCATTTGAAGAACCCAGAGAGTTAGATATGATTACAGTTCAGCCTAATAAACTGCTCTGAGGCTTATATTCTTTTTTTTTTGTTATTGTTGCAGTCCAGTGCCAGGATTTGGTGGCAATGGCAATTTTAATGGATAAAAGTTTATGCAGGCAATGAATGAGCCTACTACAACACCAGAAATTCCTATTCAGTCTTCTCTGTTGAGGCCTGCTGTACAGAGCAGCCTGCAGGATTGTGGCCTAAGACTAATCAGGATCAGAAAAGCAGTGCTGCTGTGTTAAGCCTTCATTACATCACAACTCATTAAATATTTTATATTTAAGTCTTCCTGGTCAACGACCTTGGCTGCAGCAACTGAAGGAAAACATTTTTAAAGAGAACGACACCAGGCTTCGAGGGACTCTGAGTCTGAAAGATGATTTGAATTGAAGTAGGAATTGAATGGGGATATGCCCTGAGCAGAATGAGGGAAAACCTTCAGAAAAAGAGATTGTAATGAGTTCATATTGCTCACAAGAACTTGTCACAAAATATTAATGTTATTGGCAGTCTTTCCCTGCCAATCACAGTGATTACAGTAAACTTCTCTCCAGAAAAGGTCAGTCTGCAAAGGTATAACTGTGTATGTGAGGGGCTTTAAACACACCACAGAACCATAGAATGGTTTGGGTTGGAAGGGACCTTAAAGACCATCCAGTTCCATCCCCCGCCATAAGCAGGGACACCTCCCACTGGATCAGGATGCTCAAAGCCCCAGCCAACCTGGCCTTGAACACCTCCAGGGATGGGGCAGCCACCACTTCTCTGGGCAACCTGGGCCAGGGCCTCCCCACCCTCACAGCAAAACATTCTTTCCTCCTAATTTTTTTTCAGATTATGTTGATAATAAGGTCATTATTGGTCTCCACCAAGTATACAAGAATAATAGAATCAAAGCATGGTTTGAGTTGAAAGGGACCTCAAAGCCCATCCAGTTCCAACCCCCTGCCATGGGCAGGGACACCTCCCACTGGATCAGGGGCCTCAGAGCCCTACTCAGCCCGGCCTTGAACACCTCCAGGGATGGGGCAGCCACCACTTCTCTGGGTTGGAAAGGGCCTTAAACTCACCCAGTTCCAGCCCCCTGCCATGGATCAGGTTGCTCAACACCAATTACAATGAAAAAAACAAGAGCCACCACTTACTCTGTTTTCCTCCTCTGCTTGTCCTCAAACACATCATTCAGGCTGATCCCAACTTGTCCCAAAAACTTGTCCAGCCCCACCAGTGACCGGTGCATGACGATCAGGTACAGGATGTATTTTTCTGGATTCTCCTGCATGAGCAATCCAGGGAGCTCAAAGGAGGCCTCTTCCTTCCACACGGGATCCAGGGTCTTCTCGGCCACAGAGGTGGAGTACTTCTCCTTGCCCAGCTGGATGATGGTGTAGGCATCATTGCTGCCATTCTTCCCTTTGGGCTTGAGCCCTTTGGCTTGAAGGACCGTCACCTGCACGTGGGTTGGGAACCACCTCTGGGCTTGCTCTGCCAGCATCATCCTTGGGGACTGCGGCACCAACAGCCACCTCCGTGAGGTCTCCCAGCTCTCGCCTGGGGGCGGCGAGGGGCGGGGGGTCACCCGCAGGGGCTCAGCACCCGCTCCTCGGGGCTCCCCGCCGCCCCAAATCGGGGTCCCCGTGCATCTCCGTGCCCGGGGGCTGCGGCACCGCCTTCACCCCGCTCCTCCGCGCTCGGGGCATCCCCCGGGCACGGGCTCTCGGTGCTGCGGAGGGGTGTGGGGGGGTGTCTGCTGCCCCGTGTCCCGGTGTCTCGGTCTCCCTGCTTTCCCTCCCGGCTCAGCCTCTCGCCGCGCTCCCCCCCCGCTCCGCCGCTTCCGCCTTCCCCATGGCTGCCGGCGGCGGTCGGAGGGCAGAGGGCAGGGTTCGCTCCCTCCCCTCCGCTCCTTCCCGTTCCCGGCCGTTTCCTGCCGGCCCTTCCCGTTCCCTGCTGCAGCGAGGGCACCGGGCGCACCCCCCCTATCCCCATCCCCATCCCCATGTCAGAGCAGGGAGAACGCACAACCACAGAAAGGACCCGCAAGGACCATCGAGCCCAACTCCTGTCCCTGCACAGGACACCCCAACATTCACCCCGTGGGGCTGAGGGCGTTGGCCAAATGCTTCTGGAATATCGTCAGGCTGTGACTGCTTCCCTGGGGAGCTGTTCCAGTGCTCCACCACCCTCTGGGGGAAGAACCTCTTCCTGATGTCCAACCCAACCCTCCCCTGGCACATCTTCCTGCATTCCCTTGGGTCCTGTCGTTGGTCACCAGAGAGAAGAGATCAGTGCCTGCTCCTCCTCCTCCCCGTGTGAGGAAGCTGTAAGCTACCATGAGATCCCCTCTCAGTCTCCTCCAGGCTGAACAGACCAAGTGACTTAAGCCACTTCTCACACGATTTCCCCTCCAGACCCTTCACCAGCCTTGTGCCCTCCTCTGGACACTCTCCTGTAGCTCTATAGCCTTTTCACACTGCAGCACCCAAAACTGCACACAATAGTTGAGGTGGGGCTGCACCAGCACAGAGTGGAGTGGGACAGTCACCTCCCTTGACCAGCTATCCGGAATCCTAGGCCAACTGGAATAATCCTTGGGCTTGGAACTGGATGATCTTTAAAGTCCCTTTCAACCCAAACCATTCTATGATTCAAGAAACATGCAGTGTATTGGTACACCTCATGGTTGTTTGAACAGAATAGTCATAATCCATTTTACAATATTTGCAATATTATCTCTAGACAAATTTTCTTTTACTACAGCTGTTCAGCTCCCTGTGAAGTTTAGTGAAATCGACATCCCCTCCCTGGTAGTGTTCAAGGCCAAGTTGGGTGGGACTTTGAGTCCCCTGATGCAGTGGGAGGTGTCCCTGCCCGTGGTAGGGCGTTGGAACAGGATGGGCTTTAAGATCCCTTCCAACCCAAACCATTCTATGATATCTACATGAGAATGTGTTTTGGGCAGCATCAGACAGTTTTTCTACAGATCTCCTTCTCATCCTTTGTAATTTACAGATTCATCCATACATGATACCTCACAGAAATCTCTCTGATAGATTCTTTCTATCATTGATGATAACTGGGATTGGTTTGTTTGCTTCCTTTTTTCCTTCTTCATCTTTCTTATTTTTAAACCAGCAGGTTCCTGCACATAAAGAATCATAGAATGGTTTGGATTGGAAGGGACTTTAAAGATCACCCAGATCCAACCCTCCTGCCATGGGCACGGACACCTCCCACTGGATCAGTTTGCTCAGAGCCTCATCCAACCTGGCCTTGAACCCCTCCACGGATGGGTATTTTCCACCCCATTTTTATTTCCTACCCCATCTGCATGCTCTGGCAATCCTATATTTAAATGAGAAAGTGAAAATAATTGTCACATCATTTTGTTGATGGTACAACTTGGAAGCTATGTGCGTATGTACATGCAGACCTGTAGTAAAGTCACAGTTATTAACTTCATTTCTACAAAAAAAGCAGCCCACACATAATCTCAGGGCTGTGTATCCCATCCCATAACAAGCAGGGGAACTGGCAGCCAATTCAGATCATACTTCATCCACTGCCCCTCACTCATGAGTCCCTAGCCCACGGGGTCAGCATGCAACAAAAATCTTGGGAGACCACCTCGTGCTGCTGAGACCTACAGGAAATTAAAAAGTTAAAGCTAGAGGCTGTTAGGGAGAGTAAAGTACAATGCTGCCCACAGCATTTGGTGCTGAGCGAGTTATTGTCCAGGGTCAGAAAAGGTTGGGGTTCCCCAGTCTACACACAGCCATTAATCTGATTTCTAGCTCTCATTATCTCTGTACACGATTTAAATGGCTTAAGTGACCCTTAAGTTTTGACTGGGAGTGATATTTCTCTGCGATAATTAACACAGTGCTGTCACTTTGCACCACTTCCACATTGTAGCTGATTTTTGTTCCTGTCAGAAAATAGATAGTCCAGTTGGAAATGATAACTTTAGGCCATGTCTTGGGATCATATTTAGAGCAGCCATATGAGAAGCAGCTAAAGTCACTTGATCTGCTCTGCCTGGGGAGGAGGAGATTGAGGGAAGGCCTCGTCCCAGTCTACAGATTCCTCACAAGGGGAGAAGCAGGAGCAGGTGCTGAGCTCTTCTCTCTGGTGACCAATGATAGGACCAGAGGGAATGGTAGCAAGATGTACCAGGGAAGGGTTGGGTTGCACATTAGGAAAAGGTTCTTCACTCAGAGGGGGTGGAGCACTGAAACAGCTCCCAGGGAAGCAGTCACAGCCTGACAATATTCCAGAAGCCTTTGGGCAACGCCCTCAGCCCCACGGGGTGAGTGTTGGGGTTGTCCTGTGCAGGGACTGGAGTTGGACTCAATGATCCTTGTAGGTCCCTTCTAACCTTCTCCATTCTCTCACCTGAAAATGGCTTCCTCTCCTTTCCAGTTGCCAGTGTCCCACATCCTCAGCTATCATTCCCAAATGTTCTGCAGTGAGTTGTCAACAAAGCTCCCAGGGTGAACTGCTGTGCTTGAGGAAAGAGTGGCAGTATTTCAGTCTGGAAGAGTTGGGAAGGGTTATGGTGACAGTATTCTGCAGGAGAATCAGGCCATGGGGGAAAGCCACAGGATTCCTGTTGGAAACCAGGGAGACATATGTACACCATGTTATTTCTTAAATGAATTTTACCACATATGAATTCTGCCTTAATAGAATATTCTTCATTGCAGGAAATTGAAACCAAGCATGATGCGCTCGTCAAACCAAAACAAGAAATGAATTTTAGGTAGGCAGAATATTTAATCAGAAATCTAAGTCAAACTTCATGTCTTGCATGCTGTGTCTTGGGCAAAATTTTGTGTTCTTCTAAAAATGCAGGATTTGTGCTTTTTCCTTGTATTTTGGGGGTATTCTATCATTTCTTATTATTGTCCTTTTCTAAATTAGGTCTGACTGGGACACGTATGCGTGCAGCTGAACAGAGAAAGAACTTTTGTCCCTGCATACACAATATATCAATACCATACCCAATCTGCCTATCCTGCTCTCAAAACTAAGCAGATTATTAGTCCTCTCTTCCTTATATGCAATCTGGCATGCGAGGAGAGTGGAACCCTTCTCCCATCTCTCCTCTCTGCCCAGCTGGTGGAGCAGGCACTGGGGAGATGCCCTCTCAACTCCCCCACCCCTCTGCTTGAGGCGAATTCCGCTCAAAGGTGCACCAGATGTATTTTATTCTCTCTTATACCCCTCTAGGGTCAAGTTGCAATCCGGCCTTTTGATTTCATTCTCTTTGGAATAAGGACATTGTCGTCTTCTTGAATGCAACGTGCGATATAAATGACAAAACATCTCAGAGAAATAACGATATCTCCAGCAACACAGGGTCCCCTGGCACCGTGGTAGAGCATTAATCCAGAAACGACTCAGATTCCTGCTTACTAAACCACCACAGCAGTGGCTGCATGCACTGTAGATTTTACTCATTGCTCTCCATGATTTAGTGAATATTATATTAGAAAATCCATTTTGGTTTCTCTGCCCCATTTTGGTTACGAGACCATAGTGTTCCTTTGCTTTTCCTCCCCGCGTTGAGACCAAGCACTGTGGATGCAGGACAAACAGTGTGGGAATATAAGTGGTCATTAATATTAAATACTTTGCTTTAGCACTACAGTGGGAATGCTAATGAGGATGACTAATCTTTGAAAAACCATTTTTTCTGCCTGAATTTGAAGTGGGCACTAACCAAACAACAGTTCACGTGGGGAAGGATACCGTGAAGCTGACAGAAGTGATGGACAAATTCTGCTTTCACTGGCTCTTCGCTGATTAGAGTAAGCAGACAAAAATAGATACAAGAGAAGGAAAGTCTAGGGACTCTGAAAGAGATAATTAAAACTCAAATGTCCCCTGGGTAAAGGGTGGAATTTTTCTTAGGTTGGGTTTTGGCAAGATCGGTAATTCATGCTTTTGCTCTGAAGAGGACTCGCAGCTTTTTATGTATCAAGGTCACCAAATTCCTTCTTCTAGCTAGCTCACGTCATCACAATGCTCCTTCATCCCAGAAGTTTATTTATTTCATATGGAGTAGTTTATTTAGGAAGGAAGAGCTAAGTGTACTAAGAACGTCAGAGAAGAGATGTTATAGAGATGGGATATTATCTACAAGGAGAAAGGGGGCATTGGAGCAGCCACAAATAGTGCAAATCAGAACTGTAGAAACGGTTTGCTGAGGCCAGATGTTCCATCTTTGATGGCTTTGTCTCCAGCAGCAAGGATTCCAGGTTTGATTTTCTCAGCTGTCTTTCTCTGACCCTACACAGATGGTGGGAGGACAGGAAAAGAGACAAGGCAAGGAAGTTGCCTTGGTCCTGAAGACACAGGAGCTACCGTTCTCAGAGAGAAATCCTTTTCATCACAATATAGCGCTCAAGGGAGCTACTTTTGAGTGCAAGCTCCAAACATAACATTTTGAGCTCGAAATCCTCTAAAAGAAACAAAACCAAGGACTGGAAAATTCATGATAGGACATCCTTCAGAGTGAGCAGACTTGAACAGAAAACTCAATACAGCGATGAGAGTGAGTTTACACAATGATTGTTTATCACAGAACAACAGTAGATATCTGTGGTGTACTTAATACAGAACCATAATCCTCATGTGTGCCGTCTTTCTCTATTACACATTCTTCCAGGCATTTCTGGCCCAGATCTACATTGTTTTTTAAAGAGGGAATTCCAAGAATTAGGGTGGATTTTTTTTTTTTTCAATTTCAGTAATTTGAAATACCCTCTCAATTCTCCCTCCTGAGCCAACAGTACATCTGATTAAACATCAGCCGTGATATTCTGGCTGCCCTTGCAAAAGAAAATGCAAGAAAATCTTTTCGCCTGTGCTGCTGAGACGGTTCCATCTCCTGCTTCTCGTTTCCAGTTGCGTACTTGCTCAAGAGGATCAGAGCAGTTGTGCTTACAGTGGGAATCTATAACAGATAATTTGATGATTTAATTTCTTCCTGATTTCTGTTTAATGAAACAGGAAGCATTTGGATGGGGTTTTTCAAACGAAAATTCTATCTCTTCTTTGAAATTATTTGCCGAGTAGTTCTTTGACAGCAGATCTCGGGTGATGGGTTTGTTTTGAACGTTGTGAGACTCAAGCTGGCTCTGCCTAGACATGTAACGAGCTTCTGCTTTCTGCCTCGCTGACTCTAACTTTCAGTAGCTGTTGCAGCTGTCCAGATTGCACATTTTCTGGAAGAACTATGCAAATTATGAGACCAAACATTGTTAGCTGTTAACTTTATCTTAGCTGTCACTGTTTTTTTCAATTAGTGACTTCTTCAGGAATTCACTGGAATTAATTGATTGCAGAAATCAAATAGCTGGGCTCAAACCCACCACTGTGGATTGGAAAGGTTTTCTCAAGCTAGTGTTTCCGTCTGCTCTCTTAGTTTGAGAAGAATACATTAAGCAGAAGTATTTTGCTGTAAATATTAAAAACTAGATGAATATACATCACATTTCTGTCCTAAACTGAGATTTTGCATCCCTGAGCATGGTTTTCTGGTTTTGGGTGAATTAGGTGCCGTCCTGCTCTACGTGCTCTCTTTTACCTTTCGTGTTCACTGTTATGGAATGACTTCTCAGAAACACAATCTCATCCTTCAGCTCTCTTTTGCCTCAACATGAGGGCTGAATCCTTTCCAATAGCTCAACAACCTTGCTCACACCTCACTGGTACTGAGCTCACAGGTACTGCCACCACTGTCATTGTTTCTGTGCCACTCTTCCCTCTAGCTGGGTGTGGGTTTTTCTTCCCCTCTGCTTAGACTGCAATTTAGGTCTCCCCTGCCTCATTCTTTGCTGCCTTTCTTGTGTTACATCAATAAAAAGGACCATACCAGGAACCTGGAGTCACAGAATTTTGTTCAATATCACACTGCACCACAAACAGCATTGTCAGCATCATCTTTTTTGTTCTTTTTTAGCTAAACTTGTTTCAGAGCCTTTCAACACTGTCATCTAATGCTTAAATGCTGCAAAACAGTCATCAAATGCTATAATTAAACTTGCCTGTCATGCAGATTTTGACCCAAACTGCCTGTGTCTCAAGACGTTGGTCAGGTGTCTGGGTTAGATTTCAGTTTAGATGTTTAAAGACACGAAGACACCTTTCTCTCAGCAGCTTCAGCACAAATCATAAGAAGGCAAATCATTTTGCTCTTCTGTCAAAGCATCCCCATCATGCAAACTCCTTAAACCTGGAACAGCTGTGGGGATAGCTCAGGCACACTGAAAGGCTGTAGCCATGCCCTAGACCTGGTGGAATTCAGATGGTCTTCAGCAAAATAAAAGACTTCTGAGATCATCAAGTCCAACCGTACCTGTCCGCTACTGAAGCATGTCGCTGAGAAACCCATCTACCCAGTTTTCAAACCCCTCCAGGGATGGCGACTCAGCCACCTCTCTGGGCAGCCTCTGCCAGGGCCTGATGACCCTTTCAGGGAAGAAATTTTTCCTAATGTCTAGTCTAAACCTCCCCTGGCACAACTTGTGGCCATTTCCTCTCATCCTAAATACCTCCACAGCAGATGGGACCAGTCGTACGCAATTGGATTCCGATTTGCCTTGGCTCTCCTAAAGCTTCCCAAACTACATTAGAAATGGCAATTGGCTGTATGACATCTATTTTCAAGCTTAAATATGCACATTCTTTTCTTGTTTTCAGTACATGTCCCATGCTCAAAAGTCACAAACCACTTTTATGCTTCAAAAGTAGACATAAATAACATAAGGAGGGTCAAGGACGATTTTGCCATCTCTGCAGAGAAGAATCTTTTACATGCTTAACAAAACCTAAAAAGCATCAGCAATAGAAACAAATGACTTGAAAATTATGACCTTCATTCTGTTTTCCTAATGAACTAGCTAGGAAAAAAAAAAAAAGAGATTTTTATCATTGTCTGAGTATGAGGTTTCTTCAGAGGTATTTTTCTTAAGTTTAAATAGCTCATGCATTTACTCTCTCTTTATAGGTCTCCAAGGATCTCAGAGACCATTACCTCAGAAATTATCCAATGTTATCAGCTCTGTTAAGGAGAGTCTCAGCAAATACCAGAAAATTATGTCCAAAAAAAATGTTCTAATAGTGGAAGTTCTGAACTTCCTTCCTTTTTTTTCCTCCCTAGGACTTCAGACTGCTTTACAGGACCTATACGTTCAAAATCAGCAGGCTGCCATACGAGGGCAAATAAAAAAGGAGTTATCTGCCAGAAAATGAAATTGTTATACTCTTACTGTTGCTTTATGTCCTGAGTTAGCAGTTACAGCAAGCTGGTGAAGTGCCTACCCACCTTAAAAGCACAGTGTGTTCCTTGAGAAGTGCAACCAGTCCTCCTTGAAGTTTGGTCTTCTTAACTAAAACAACACATTTAAGCTTCCTGCTCATTCCCAAGACTTTTTTTTCCCAGGCTTAGCTGCCCCTAAAATTTCTTCCCAGGGATTTTCTCCTACCAGAGGACTACCCCATGTCTCTTCTGTTGTTGAAGGGCCTAATGGGATCCACCTGCAGCACTGAGTCAGCCGAGATTAATCTGCAGTTAACTGCAGGGTCTCAACACCTCCCTGTGTTGGTAACAGGAGAACACTTCTTCCCTGATTATACAAAAAAAACCCCTCCACAAGTAAGAATAAATAACATAAGATATTTTATGAAGGAAAGAAGGAGGGGAGATGTAATTGTTAGACTTAATATGTCTCTTTTCAAGTCCTGGTAAACCAAGACATGAATTTTCTAGCTCTTCCCCCCACGTTGTAGAGCTGTTATAAAGCCCTAAACAATACTTGAGAGTTTGGGAAGTTTTTTTTCTCTTGCTGAGTTGGTGAATAGTTCAGATTTTATATCATCTTTGCCTTCTAGCAATATAAATTTCAATTTGGCTTCAGCAAGATCTTCATATAAATATGTGATTAGAGAAGGAATCTAAATTAAATTGCTGTAGTTAAGTTTTATGTGCGTTAAATGTATGTACTCCAAGCTCTCTTCTCCAGTGTTGCTTACAACCCTCTTTTCTTTGAAGCGTGGTTTATTCTTAGAAAACTCAAGCTGCTCCTAAAATTCTGCTCCCAGTGAGAGTCAAATTAGATACAAAAAAACTTACTGAGAGGAGAGAGCTTGCAGAGCTCATGTGAGTAAACTTAGAGTGCTGCTTGACAGCCTTCTATGCTGGTTTTTGTTACAATTATTTAATACCTAGACATATAATAGACAAAATTTCATGTTTCCAAAATATCTGTAGTGCATCTTCTTCCCAACACCAAAAGCTGGAAGGATTGTGAGGGCTATGGGAATACTGCAAATTTATTTTGGCACTGCCTAGAGCTTCAAGCATCCTGGAAATCAACGCTGGATATGTTCTCATAGTCTGGATGTAAATTAGCCATATGTGCATTAGTGGCATTATTTACAGATTGAATTGTGCAACTATGCTTAGGGCCTTAGATAAATTATTTCTATATTGAGTCCAATTTTTGCTGTCATTTACAGTAATATAAATCTAGGATCACTCCTCTGAAGTCAGTGGGGTAATTACTTTGAATGCTCTCCAGGGCGACAGAGAGCAGAATTTAGCCTCTGATTATTATTTGAAGCTCTGAAGCCCTTTCCCCTACACCAGAAGGAATCTACAGAGTCTGTTCAGTCACCTTGTCCACTGTCACCTTAGAATTCTTACAGTGAATGGACCTACTATTAGCAAAACTGATTTGTTTTCTTTCTTTGACCATTACTTTAGGGTTTTCACTGTGTTTTCATGGCTTAAACCAATGGTGCTTCCTCTTTTCCATTGATGTTTGACAGCATTATCTATCTAGCTGTGAAAAAGCAGTGAACAACAGTAAAAGCCCTCAATAGCAGCTCTTTTGAAACTCCCATCTGCTAGAAAAATATGAAGTCAAAGATGCAGCATAGCACTCTCAACAGAAAAATAGAAACCATGGTAAGACATCAGCGATTGTTCTCTAGAAACGCCTTCACTGATGCTGGGGTAAATACGATTGTCCATGTAAGAACACAGATGTCTCATCATCTCATCTCACCCAGTGCTGGATGCAGCTTCGTAGCTGTGGTTGAAAAGCTCATGTAAGAAAGAGGAACACACTGGGATACTGGTTATATCTTTTTCAACTCAGTATTTCTAATGAGAAGAAGATGTCTGAATGTATTTTATGTAAGTCATAATCATTTGAAAAAATGCATTAGCAGACACAGGTCTCTTAAGTGATTTTAAATCATCTCCATATTTTGTTTTCCATCAGCTTCTCCTTTGTTTCTTTGCTGCTGCTCAATCTCATTTTTTCTCTCCCCCGTACTACTGCAATAGAATGTCCACTTTCATTTACAGTGATAGCAAAGCCTATGTAATTAAACACTTTGGCAGTCAGATGTTCTAGTTGATTAATTTGTCTCAGGGAGAAGATTTAGATTGGACATTAGGAAGAAATTCTTTACAATGAGAGTGGTGAGACGCTGGCACAGGTTGCCCAGGGAAACTGTAGATACCCCATCCCTGGAGGTGTTCAAGGCCAGGCTGGATGGGGCTTTGAGCCCCCTGATCCAGTGGGAGGTGTCCCTGCCCATGGCAGCAGGGTTGGGGCTGGATGTGCTTTAAGGTCCCTTCCAACTCAAACCATTCTATGATCTTTTCTAGTGTCCTACCTGGGTCCTTCCATCCCTACTAACGATATAAAGAGATCACTGAAATTTTTAGGTAAGGCATTAATAATTGCACCGTTGCTGGGTTTGAGTGGCATGAGAATGCCTAGAGGGTGTGGAATGAAGGAGAACAGGGCTAACTTTATGCTGTAAATAACCTTTACTTAGCAAAACTCACAGGCAGTTGTAAGTACTAATAAACATCACCCCAGCCAAGATACCACTTTTCAGGCTCAACCCTGAAATTACTTAAATCACAGAAACACAGACATTCACTTCAGCATTTAAATATCCAGCATACGTTCCCAAAGACGACATTTTTCTATCCAAACTTGGGATTAGGAGTTGGTGAGAGGAAAGAGGTAGAATGAAGGTGAGAGAAGTTGGGTTGTGCTTGTCACCAGTGGGGCTGGGCAAAGCAGATTTCCTGACTCCATTTTTACATTTTCAGCAGAGAAGTCTGGGCATGGAGAGAATAGGGAGGGAAACAGGGATCTGTGCACCAAGCCAAGCACGGGTGAGCGATCCTGTGAAGAGGAGACCATTCAGGATGTAGGTTTTACTGTGGTTCATAGACTAACCTTGGTTTTGCCAACTAGTTCAACTGGATGAGACTGACCTGCCCCAGCACATCCTTGGTCATAGGAATTGTCACGATTAACAGCTTTGCCCAGAATGCCTCACCTGGGAATCCTGCACACCCAGCCCTGTTTACAGGTCCCCTTATGCCAAAGAGCCATCCAGTCTGGACTGAGAAGCTTCTGGGGTGAAGAACCCGGGATCCTTTTATAGAAATTTTCCTGATGACTGATTAACCTCACTCTTAATCCTGTTTGATTTATCCCTAATCAGAATTTGACCATTTTCAGCTTTGAGGCCTTGATTCATTTTTATATGTGAAATCACAGAGCCTTTACAAATCTTGTCCACATGTAGATATCAACATATCACCATCAAGTCTCCTAACCTTTCTTTTGATAAAGTAAACAGATTATGTTGCATACATCTATCCCTACAAAGCAGATACTCTAGATCTTGAAATCATTCTTTTCTGATCTATTTTCAATTTTCCATGGCTTCTTTGAAGTGTGAACACCAAGACTAGTCGTGATATTCCAGTAGTTTTCCCACCAGCTCACACACAGCTGTACTTCTTGTGCCAGAATCCCTGGCCCAGTAATTCTGCTGCTAGCTTAGGTTTAGGAAATTCAATCTCGGGTATTAAAACACTTGCTATATATTTTCCCTGCATAATTGGAAAGCAGTGAGAGATCAAGCAAAGGATCAAATCTGGGGGGAAAAAAAAGTTTCCAGTTCTCAAGTTAATTGTCCTGAAAAGTTTGGAGAAGCTTACTGGAGAGATATGCTCCCACAGAGCAACCGAGTGCTGACTGTGAGTCTGTTTATGCTTTGGACACATCTGTATGGCAGCAGCATAAAGAGTGTGGCATGCTGTTTAATATCTGTCAGGCTTCTTTTTTAAACCACTTAATAAGCATGTATGTAAATTCTACGCAATAAAAAAAGTTCTAACAACTAGAACAAGAATAACCTTTTATGTGGTGGCTCCCATCCTTAATCCCAGCTTCTACATGCCAGTTCCTCCCCCTGCTTTCACAGCCCCATTTCTTGACAGGTGCCAGAAGGTTTCAGAATTTTCTTGCGGGCTTCACCATGGGAACTGCCATCTCACCAGGAATGAATTTGACCCGCTGAGCAGTAAAGCTGAGGCAGAACGCTTAGGCTGTAGCCAGAATGGGGGACTTGCTTGTCTTTCTGTTGGCATGTTCTCCTCTGGCAATTTCTTTTACCCAAGGAGAGCTCAGTGTTCATTCATCCTCCCTCTAACTTCACCTTGAGAATGAAACAGGGCTTTGAAAGTGTCGTTTTCCCAGCAACAGCTGCTGCTTTTAGCGTGCAGCAGTCTTTAAATCCATAGAAAGCTAGTTTATATGGACAGGGAAGCATTAAATGCTAGGAAATGAGGGTCTTTAGGTAACTATTCCAGATCTGCTGTATCTGCAGTTACAACAATTGGTGGTGTAGGTGGTGTTCTTTTACTGGCTTTTAATGAGACACATTTATTACTGCCTTGCGATAAACCAAAGTAAAGCCATAAAAGTGACTTTCATTGAACATTTGTATGAGTCCTGTCTGGGTCTTATAAAGCTTCATTTGTTCAAGACTTTGGGTTTTTGTTTTACATGCCTGCCACCTTTTTGGTAACAGCTGTTATCTCCTTTGATAGTTACATAAAAGAGGTTTACCTTCCACAATACAACAGCAACGTGTTTCATGACTTGTGTGAGATCGAGCTCTGCATCCCTACTCATGGGAGCTGATCATCCGTAATCTGTTAAATCACTTGAGTAGCCCAACTGTTCTGTGAGACTGGGCAGAACAGGGATTAAGAAACTGCTCATGTTTATTTCTTATAATCTTACATAATTGAAAACTGTAACTGTGCAGGTTGATAACAGAACTGAAACTCTGAGAAGAACAGCATCTAATTCATCAGTCTTTG
The DNA here is from genome assembly GCA_033558185.1 of Dromococcyx pavoninus. Classification (NCBI taxonomy): domain Eukaryota; kingdom Metazoa; phylum Chordata; class Aves; order Cuculiformes; family Neomorphidae; genus Dromococcyx; species Dromococcyx pavoninus. The sequence goes on along the minus strand of JAUMJL010000621.1, from coordinate 548,448 downwards.
TTCAGAGTGAAGTCCTAATGACTTAAGAGAGATCCTTGATAGACCTGAACCTTCAGCCATAGCATGGTGATAAAAATAAATATGCTTTTTTTTTATGTCCAGCAGTGAATGCAAATTATTTAAGCCTTATGCATTTCCTTCATGTACTGGACTAGTTCTCATTTCACTGAATACGAGCCCCAATATTGCAGCTAAACTGCAATTCTTCAAGAAATGTTCTTAACAATTCACCTCCGTAAGTTAATACCTATTAAAACCTAAAAATGAATTAGATTTGGAATTTCCTGGATCCTTGTGTTTGTCATGCAAATTTGCAGTGCTGTTCTTTTTATGATAATATGAAATAAAGTAGTTTCTTATAGTAACATTGTAAATCATTTGCTTTCTATTACACGCAGCTGGTTTTGTTGCAGTAATGATTTTGTATGGGTGCACACTGCAGCGCATATTAAAGGCAATGAGAGGTCCTTTTTGCAGGGCTCACATGCAATTGATGTTTGTGCAAATATAACCAGATAATGGCAAAACAGTAATTTATTATAATATATTAGCGAGGCTGGGGTTTTTTTCTCTCTTCTCCCAAACTGCACCTTCTCATAAGCTGCCCTTCCTTTCCTCCCCCAGCAAATCCTTACTTTTGCTGTTTACAGAAGTGCCTCTCCCCACCCTTGCAGATGCAGATTACGTTTTTTCAGCTCACTAGAGATCCAGAATCAAAATCGAAACCAGCTGCTGTTTTTAGGAGGGTGTCTTACTTTAGCTTACTCAAAGAACACGAGATGAACGGTAAGAATTAAATAGACCGCAAATTATTTTGGGGACTGTCTGGTTTATATTAGAAGTAGACTTTTCACTGCTGGCTGTTGTTTCAAAACTGTTGCCTCTATTTTTGATATTCATCCTTGGGATCTAACACAAACTATGTCTTACTAGTTTAATCCATTGTTAGGCCGTGTTTAAATATCTTTTATTATAGTCACGTGCTATAAAACAGTTCTCACTGGAGTTTGCTGGCTCAAAGCCAGAGGGTAAGACTGCTTCAAGTGGCACAGAGCAGTATTAAAGGAATCTCTTCCCTTTGGTGTTGGTGCTCACCAATTTCACACCTCGAAAAGTTCCTGACTGCATATAAAATGTGATGTATCTGCTTTGAGTGCAGGGACTAGAGAAATATCATGGTGCGAAACGAGAGCAAAGGAAACTTTTCAACTGTATCAAGAGTTTATTCTTTTGTGTGCATGATCAGCAGTTTGTGTGATTCCTCACTGCACAGCCTACGAATTATATACAAATTTTCAAGCCTCTGTTTTCAGAAGTAGTTTTGTGTTTAATTTGCTGCAGCAGAACCACTTACAGGACCGCAATGACCGTGATTTAGATCAGAGTTAACATTAAATTAGGACGTTTGTATTTAGAGTAGCTCATTTGTATTTAGTAAGAATTTTTCCTCCTCCAAAATGGTAGTTGAATGAAGGCCAAAACATCTCCAGGTCAGCTTCTGCCAGCATCCTTTTTTCTCATGCATAGCCACAATCACGCAAACGCTACCAACAGAGTGAATAAGGAATGATAATAGCGCTTAATAACATGGACATTCAGTTCTGCAAGCGTTTTGGCAGGAGCAGATTCCTTCCCTGATACGTTTCATAATACTTCCAGGTACGGATTAGATTCCATTGGGATGATCAGGGATTAAAACAAAAGAATTGCTACCATTACTTCATCCCTGTGGTTTGTACCGGCACCTTCTTTCTAGCGTATTATGACATTCAGCCCTGTTGTTTCTATTATTCACAGCAAAAACATGCCCAGAGAGGAAGGAAAGAGACTGTTAGGAGCAGTTAACCTCTGCAACTTCCAAGGAGAGTGCTAACATTCAATATATGCCAAATGCAGGCCCATTAGGTTGAATAATGAGTAGGTATATCTGAGACTCTGTACAAGACAAGATGAAAACAGATTGGGCAGCCTATCGTACCACAGTTTATTACCTAGTGAAATGTAATTTGATCCATTTGCAGGAGAAAGAACCAGAGATGCTTGTTGCAAAATTCAATTGTTCCAGAAAGAAATAAGTAGCCTGGTGTTGTTATTTTTATATGGATTTTTATGAAACACGTGTAGTTACACTTTTACAAGGCAGTAGGTTCTCTTAACGATGGCAGCAAGACAGGCAGTGCAAATGTTAGGGGTCTGAGCACATTCTTCTGTCAAAGGACAGAGGACAAGAATATATGGTTTAACTTCAGCCTTGTAGAAATCAAACCAGAACCAGACACTCAACTCCAGACAAGCTGCGGTCAGTTTGGTTCCCGCAGAGGTGACGCCGTGCTATCGCTTCATTCGCCCAGTCCCAGGGTGGAGGTACTTGATAAAGTGCATCTACAGCTTGGGCTAGATTCATAGAAACATTAGGGTTGGAAAAGACCTCCAAGATCATCCAGTCCAACTGTCAGCCCAACCCCACTGTGCCCACTAAACCATGTCCTCGGGTGCCATGTCTACACGCTTTTTGAACCCCTCCAGGGATGGAGACTCCCCCACTGCCCTGGGCAGCCTCTGCCAGGGCTTCACCACTCTTTCAGTATAGAAATTTTTCTAAATATCCAATCTCAACCTCTTCTGGTGCAACTTGAGGCCATTTCCTCTCATCCTGTCATTTGTTACTTGGCAGAAGAAGAGACCGGCACCCACCTCACTACAACCCCCTTTCAGGGAGCTGCAGAGAGCAATGAGGTCTCCCTTCTGCCTCCTTTTCTCCAGACTAAGCAATTCCAGTTCCCTCAGCTGTTCCTCCTAAGACGTGTGCCCCAGACCCTTCACCAACCTAACTGTCCTAAAAAATCATATGAACTGATCCCTTTTTTCCCTTTATTTCTTTTTCTTCAGTATGGTACTTGTACTGTCTCTTACTGCAATGCTCTTCCTCCTCGTCTTGCAAACAGGAGGCTCGTCCTTCTAGTGAGATTAACCTCTTCTTGCTATTTCTGATTTTATATAGTCCTGTCTTGTTCCTAGAAGAAAAATTCTGATCTTAATTTCTTTTGTCTTTATTTGGACACTGCTCTGTCTTGTGCTCCTTCAGTCACCTCCTTCTCCATTCCTTCTGAGAGACCTCCTGCTTGCATCCACCTCACCTTAGCTTTGTCTTTAGAAGCAGACTTTGCTCCCCTTTCCATCCAGTCCCAGTTGCTCTGATAGTGGCTCCAGCAACCTCACCATGAATTCAGCTTCTATTTAAGATGAAAGAGGGGAGATATAGATTAGACATTAGAAAGAAATTCTTCATGATGAGAGTGTTGAGATGCTGGCACAGGTTGCCCAGAGAAGTGGTGGCTGCCACTGGAAAAGGAGCATCCAGAGCAGGGCTTTGGTTCACACCCCTTCCCAATGCACAGCATCTACATGGAGAAAGAATCTTTAAAGCTCTGAAATATATCTGAACGCAAGAAGAGTTTCCAATGGCTTAAACATGTTTGAAAATCCCAAATGCAAAGCAATTGCAGTTCATTATATGATACCTCTTCACTTCCTCACTTTCATATTTTTCAGTCTGGTTTTAAACCCAGAAACATCTGAAATCCATAAATTTTATTTCTTTATGCTCATCTAAACACTACTGTAGATGTCATTATTGGAAATCTCAAGAAATATAGCTATATAATACCTTTAAAGATTTATCATGGTAGAATAGTAGATAGGGGTAGAATAGCCTGAAAACCATATTATAGAAGCCTGTAGTTGTAATGAAAAACCTTTCCTGGAGTAAAATATTAGTGCATAAACATGCTAGCTAAATATGTAAATTATGTACATATATACAAATATATATATATAAAAATGTTGGCTTGAACCAGCAAATGTGTCCTTTTTTTTAACTTTTTATTTAGAAGATGAAATGCTTTAAACAAGAGTTATTTTATTTGCCCTGTCCCCAGAAGCTGAGCATTCTTGTAAAATGACTTTTCCAGAGTATTTGTGTGTATAGTCTGTTCACAGAATCATAGAATGGTTTGGGTTGGAAGGGACCTTAAAGATCATCCAGTTCCAACCCCCCTGCCATGAGCAAGGACATGTAGCAGTCATAAAATCACTGTTAACCTAAGATGGATCATGATTGGGTCTAAGTCTGCTAAATTCTGTTGTTTAAGGTGAAAAAAATGTACCTGAGGGTGTCTTTTCCCCCGTATTTCCTGAGTGGAAGTACTTCAAAGACAACAGAAAGGTGATATTATACCCTAGAGCCAGATCTGGGGACCCTTGCTCAAGCTCAGCTAATCCGTTGCTCACACAATTGTCTCTGTTTGTTCTGTCCCGAGGGAGAAAGAATTCAAAGAAGTGGTCGTGGGATCTTTATGTGATAATCTATCTTCTACAGTGACACAGAATTCATAGGGCAAGTGATGAATAACAAATAAAAGCTCAAGGAAACACTGTGGTTATTGAGAGTTTCCGTCATGTTTGGCTCTGCTGTAGCCAGTGGGTCTCCCTGGGGGCAAAGGAGCCTTCCGTGGGGAGCAGAAGCTGGTGGCACAGCAGAGGGCTCTTGAGCAGAGGTCGTACCTGTCGCACAGCATCATCAGCATTATCTGAACAGGACAATACTGTGAGCAGTTCTGGGCCCCCCAGTTTGGGAAAGATGTCAGGATGCTGGAGTGTGTCCAGAGGAGGGCAACGAAGGGGCTGGAGCACAAGCCCTACGGGGAGCGACTGAGGGAGTTGGGGCTGTTTAGTCTGAAGAAGAGGAGGCTCAGGGGAGACCTCATTGCTCTCTACAACTACCTAAAAGGAGGTTGTAGTCGGGCAGGGGTTGGTCTCTTCTCTCAGGTGACCAGTGACAGAACTAGAGGGCATGGACTCAAGCTTCGTCAGGGGAGGTTTAGGCTTGATGTGAGGAAGAAGTTCTTCACTGAAAGGGTGATTGGCCATTGGAATGCGCTGCCCAGGGAGGGGGTGGAGTCGCCGACCCTGGAGGTGTTTAAGGGGAGACTGGATGAGGCACTGAGTGCCATGGTTTAGCTGATGGGTTGTTGTTGTGTTGGGTTATAGGTTGGACTTGATGATCTCAGAGGTCCTTTCCAACCTTGTGATACTGTGATACTGTGAGAGAGCTTCACAACTCAGCTGTAGGAGTCCTTGCTAAGGGTCAGATAAGCTCGTAGTTCGTAGTGATAAAAAGCCCACCCTGCCCAACCCAGCATAACACAACCACATCTGATGGACATACGGACAGGAGGGTGATCTGGAAGTTAGCTCATCACAGCATGGTGATAAAAACAACTTCCAGATGAAATCATCAAATTTTTAAAAATGCCCCAGAATCTAAACCCAAAAATAAAACAAAGTGAAAGAGAGATTCTTAGCCCTGTCAAAAGAAGAAAAAACATCTTGTGACGTCACGACAGTAGAGCACAGAAAGGAAAGGAACTGTGAAGTGAGCAAGATTAATGGGTTAATTAACGATTATCCTGGTTATCTGGAGTGGAGAGCTTTTCTCTTTACTGAAACCGTGCTGGAGATTAATTGAATGACAACAGGGCTTAAACTGACATCTTCTGAAATAGCGTTAGAAGTTGGCTAAAACATTGCCCTCCACGCTCTGCTGGGAAGCTGTTATTTGGTGACTGCTCTGGTTATGGATAAATTCTCCCCTCACCACAAACTCTGCCTGGTTATACCAGTGCTGGCCCCTCTGTAGATTTAGTTTTAATGGTAGAGGATGTCAAGGTGCTTTAGACCAGAAGAGTTCCCCCGTTGTAGCAAATTGGACCAATGCAGTGATTTGGTGGAGCAGACCTGTGTTGATGCCGGGAGGAAAGCATTTCCCTGTGCCCTCTTCCTGCTTCTTGTTCAATCCAACAAGTTTTACTGTGCAATTGCCTCACCTGTATTTTATTTCTGAGGCGATACAGGTAGTTTTTGAGATGATTTATGGATGTTAGTGCAGTGATAGGAGAGCAGATGATGATGTGATCAGGTAACGGTTATCACACAATTGCTGGTTGGAAGAGACCTCTGGAGCTCATCCAGTTCAACCCCCTGCTAAAGCAGGTTCACCTAGAACAGGTTCCACAGGAATGCATCCAGGTCAGTTTTGAATCTCTCCCTCACTATCTCTGGGCAGCCTGTTCCAATGCTCTGTCGCCCTCACAGGAAAGAATTTTATCTCCATCTTCAGGTGGAACTTCCTGTGCTCCAGTTTATGCCCGTTGCCCCTTGTCCCATCACTGGGCACCGTTGAGAAGAGTCTGGCCCCATCCTCTTGACACCTGCCCTTATCAATAAGCATTGATAAGGTCCTCTCTTAGCCTTCTCTTCTCCAGGCTAAACAGACCCAGGTCTCTCAGCCTGTCTTCGTAAGAGAGATGCTCCAGTCCCTTCATCATCTCCATGAACTCTCTCCGGTAGTTCCTTGTCTTTCTTGAGCTGGAGAACCCAGGACTCCAGATGGAGAATCCCTAGGGCAGAGCAGAGAGGAAGGAGAACATCCCTTGACCTGCTGGCCACACTCTTCTCAATGCACTCCAGGGTATCATTGGCCTTCTTGGCCATGAGGGCACATTGCTGGCTCATGCTTAGCCTGTTGTCCACTGGGACTCCCAGAGAAGTGCTCTCCAGCAGGTCAACCCATAAACTATCCTGGTGCATGGGGTGATTCCTCCCCTTTCCCAATCCCAATAGCTGCATGTAGTGACTGTACCTGTTTCACAGTTCACTGTCCTGTCAGGGTGCTCATCCCTCTACAAACGGCAGAGATCCTGCTCGCTGACCCTTGCTGCAGGTCCTTGCAGTAGATCAAAAAGATTAATGGTGTGACTTGGTAGTTTCAAGACCCAACTCTCCAAATAAAAGATATTTTTTAATTACTGTCCAGCCCTATTAGGCCTAGGGATGGATAACATGTGTTTCCTTTTAGAGATGAACTGCCCCGACGGCGGTCGCAGAGCACGTCTGCATGACTCCTTCGCCCTCCCCCTTGCCCTGTCTCTGTGCTGATGTGTCAACCTGCAGGCCTTGTGCTAAGGGCCCATCTTGTGCCAGGCCTTGTGCTGTGCCTCGTCTTCAAAAGTAACTTTGACCCAGCCTGGGTTGGGTCTGGGTTACATCTCGGGGGGAGGCTGTTTCCCATGAGTGGACAGGTGGTGCCAAGTGCTTTTGGGTTCTTAACTCCTTACTGCCGGGTCTGATTCCCCTACAAAGAGCACTCTCTGGCCTGTACCCCCCCCACATACCATCCCTGTTTTGATCCAAAGGATTGGTTTATCCTCTGGTCGGATTCTCTTCAGCTCTATCCATATTTCTATCTCTTGGTTGGGTTTCACCACTCTAGAGATGTTAGCATAGGCAGTGGTTGCCTTGTCTAGGTTTGGCATTTGCCCAGTTCTATTTTAGGACAATTCCCAGTGTTAGGACAGTGAAATCTATTTCTTTCCCACAGTGTGGTGTTTCCTTGATTCAAGCAATAATTTTCAGGTGGACTGAAAGATTTGAAAAGGTCTCAGCCAAGAGCTTCACTCACAGGCTGTTAACCATCAATTACACTGAGGTGATTAAACAGCTTTTACCTGTGTGGGTATTTCACAGCCCTACCTGTAGGCTTGGATCACCTGGATAATTACAGATTGTTCAAATTCAGGATGGTTAAGGATCAGGCCCGTTGTTTTCAATCTGATTGGTGCAGAGGTGACGTGCTCAGGTAGGGTTTGCAGGGTGAAATATTCACTTGTACTTCTGAAATGCTCTTGTTTTCTGTTTTCTCCTTGCTGTCTGCCCCTGCTGCTGGTCAAGCAAAATGTTCTACTGTTCAAATACCTAGCAACAACTGTTTAATTTGACAATTTGTAGATGGTATTCCTGTATTACCCTTTAGGACCTTAATAATAGGTTTTTCTTTAGTGAAGCATTAAAACATTAAAGGCCATAAATTCCACAGTCACCTGTATCCATTTATTGCTAATTTATTATGGAACATATCATAAAACTTTGCTTGACATATAGGCCTCTTCATAACTATAAATCTTTTTTCAACTGTTTGGATAACTTATGCTTAAGTTCAAGTAAAGACCCCTATGAACAAATATTTAAACCATCTATTTATTATGCAATACTAATACATACAAACTATATGGCAGATACTGGGACATATTACTCTGTATTCAGATTTATCACTTCAAAATTTGAGGGATACATCTATTGTATAAATAAAATAAAATCTATGTGTCAAGTATCTGCTTTATTCGAAGGTTTAAGAGCTCTAACTGAATAAAGCTGTTACTACAGTTAACATCAAACATATAAATGTTTCTCTTCAGATTAGCTGTGTGGTTTGTAACCTGGAATCACTGTAAGGGTTGTAACTGTGCTTCGTACAGGGGAGCCCACCAGAGTGAAAACAAAAGTTTTCAGACTTTATACTTCCAGATCAAAATTCAATCTGTAATTCCAGTGTTGCTCCAGAGCTTGATCTTGCTCTCCTGAAGTCAGTTTTAAAATCCCACTGATGCTAGATCAGAAATAATTTGAGCACTTAATTTACTTTATCTCAAAAGAATCATTTGGGGTTTGATACTGTTTATATTTTTTTCTTTCAAATTACCTGGTGGTCTTTCATATGAGAAAAAGAGTTTTTGTCTCAGTATAGAAATTCAACATTTTCTTGGATATCAAACCAGCCTGCTACAGACTAATGCTTTTTTCTTCTAATATTTTTGCCTTGGCTGAAATTATTAGCATATGTATTAGCTAATAATAATACATATGTATTATTAGCATAGGTAGTAAACCAGTTTTAGCAGTGGTGTGTGTGCATGTGCCCAGACAGCTTCTATAGTAAGGACCTGGTTTCTAAAGAAACTTGTTTAGCTGTTCCATTGAAAGACTCTTTCATTAGTTCTTTTTCTGCAAATCAGTTTGTTTGTACATGGAAGGTTATTTTCATTTTTTCAAACAAATTTCCCTCTCAGGGGTGTCTTGATCAGGGGAGCCTGAACTGTGCTTGCATGTGCCTCAGGATTTGATTATAAATTGTTGAACTATATGACCAAAGTCATGGTGAAAGCCCAGAATAGTGCAGGAGGCACAATTCTCACATTGTTACGTTAAAGTCACAATAAAGGGATGGAGATCTTATACAAATCTACATGAAATGCTGCTCTTTAAAGTGAGCTCATTCATAGTAAAATAATTAAGTTTGTCCAGAACTTTGTATGAAAACCCACCTTGCCCTAATGCAGTCAGAGTGCCATTGGAATCCACATGAAAGCAAAGCAACTGATTCTTCCAAAACACATCCAAGTTATTCACCATTTTTCTACTGACATCATCATTACTTTCTTAAGAAGGCTTGTTTCTTGGGATGGCACGGGGAGGATTGATTCTATAAAGTGTTATATCCACTCAAGAGCCATGGTGGTTGTCCACTGATGCTTTGGCCCTGTCTCTACCTCCCAATATCACTGATTTCTGCTTTTCAGAAAACCCCTGTATTCCCCCTTCCTAATTTTCTCCTCCTTTGTGCTCTCTTTTCCTTACCCTGTTTGCCAGTCCTTTCCCCCAATGTCCTTCCAGTGTCCCCCTCTGCCCCTACTCCGTGTACTGCATAGATAAAGAACTCTGGCAGCTGGATTTATGATGTACATTTAGGGCAGGATCCCATGGAAAGTGGCAGCTCCTATTTTTAATGGTACTGTTTGTGCCCCAGGCTCTCTTTCTGGGGTTTATGTGTTTGTAAAAGTATTTATTGTTCGGGCCTCACTGAGAAAAATAATGATTTGATGTATAAACCTGGTCAGGAAGAGGATGCTAGCAATTTGCAAGCTTAAAGAAAGCAATTATCTTTTGATTAAATTATCTATAGGAGACACCATTTTAATATTATTTATATCTGTCTTTGTAAGAGGCTCCCAGCACATCTCTCTATTCTGCAGTACCACAGTAAATGACTTTTTATTTTACTTCCCAAAAGATGACCCTGATGCGTGGTTTAATTAATTATATTGCTGATATTTGACAGAATAAGCAACTTTCCCAGTTATTTATAGTCTTAGATTTCACTGGACTCCATAATACAATGTCTCTTTAAATGTTGTCAGGTGCTGTGAAAATTATCAGCCTCGAGCAGTGAAGCCTGGGGAACAAGACAAGGTTTAAAACTGCACCGTGAGTTTCAGTTACTGATAAAATCTTAGCAAAATAAGAAAATTACCTTTAATAAATATATTCCAGGACAGTCTGTGATGGGACTCAACAGCCAATTAAGCACTGTATTCAAATGCTTTGTTTTTCTCTGCAGAGAAACTCCTGGGCCAGGCTCCCTTCTGGCACAAGGCTGCTTAAGTCAACAAATGGAGTTACACCCGAGATGAATTTGCCATACTATGTTTTTCTAAATAGATTAGGGGTCATTTGAAAAGCTGTAAATAAACCTTCCAAATTCTTTAAGGCAAAAAGAAACAAATCTCCAAGAGGAAGAGAAAGGGGGGGAGGAAAAAAAAAAAAAGATTTATTCTGCTTTCCCAGAACTGCAAGTTTCCAGGTGTTCACCTTTTGATCTGGCTACAGGCAATGATTTTCTGAAGTGGTTTCTGATGGTGCCTGACATCATTTATGGCACTCTTGAACAATCTTGTAATGTGCTAAACTACACAAAATTAAGTGAGTTAGAGGCTAGCTAAGAGCAGTGCAAGGGCCATGGGTATCACAACCACTTTGCTACTTGCAACAGCACGTGGAACTTTGAAGCAGCATTATTTCTTTGATTTGATAATGAGAATAAAATAATGACTGTTCTTAATTATTAATAGTACAGTAGGGTGAGAGCACCTTGGGATCTCTTGATACTGTACAAACACAATTTAAAAAAAAAATGCCTTATACCTTACAGCCCAATTGAAGGCAAAACACAGCAATGGAGGCAGCAAACCACAGGAATCAGAGAAACATTGAGGCTGGAAACTCTAAGCTCATCCATTCCAGCCACTGTGCCTACTGAACAATGTCCCAAAGTGCCACATCTACACATCTTCTACAAAATATTTAATCTATAAATAACTAATTAGCAGCCTTGCAGAATTTGTCTTTACCAATGTTGATTCTGAAAGTTGAATTTGTTAATGGTATTTTCAATTCTTATTTTATACCAACAAAGGCTTGTGGATGCTTAGCCAAATTAATAGAACTTGCTTTGTCAATGAAATCTCTTCTTCCACTGAAAGAGTGTCTAAGAAGAGAAATACATCTTTGAGATCCTAACATGATTTTGGTAAGTCTTTTCCAAGTGCTTATTCTGCAAATCACTACATTAATACCGTTTAGAAAGATCAGGCAAATGAAGCTGCAATTAAGAGAATTAGTTAAATCCATTATAGGCTGCTGGCCTTACTCCCCAACTCAGGAAGGATTGAGCACCACACCCAAAGTCTGTTTGATCCTATCTTCAGGGCACTGTTTATTAATTGCACTTAACTATTCATGGCAAACCCCAAAATGAAGCAGTTGAACATTAATCCAGCCGTTACCTTTCCCTCAGTTCAGGGGCTTCTTTTGGATGCTTTTCTCATCTTCTTGACTTTTCCACCTTAACTCTTCCAGAAGACTTGCCTGGAGTCCCTCTCTGCTGGAGCAGGCTCGTTTCTGTACGGTGACAGGTCTCTCTTCAGTGCTAAATCCAGAAAGCAACTTGCAGCCAAAGCCAAGCATTGCAGAAAGAGAGTATTTATGCTGACTAATGGGCTCTGTGACCTGTGCTGCTCCTCGTGTTTGTGGAGAGGTAGCATTTCAACGAGAGGATTCGCAGCAGCCAAACCACCTGAAAGAGCCATTCCAAAACACAACTGGTAGGAAAGTCAGCTCTGTAGGACTCGTTTCTAACCCAAATTTGTGTTTCAAAGAGCCAGTCCTCCCCTAGTCCCTCTCTCCTGTAGTCCGAGAATTGCTTAGGTTGGAAAAGACCTTTAAGATCATCGAGTCCAACCCTTAACCCAACACGGCCAACTCCTAGAATGTGGGTAGCTGGTGACTGAACTCCTTTTTTACTTGGATGGGTTTTGAGCCCCCTGATCCAGTGGAAGGTGTCCCTGCTCATGGCAGGGATTGGAACTGAATGATCTTTAAGGTCCCTTCCAACCCAAACCATTCTGTGGTTCTATGATTCATTGCTTTAAGGATAAGGAGGTCTTTTAATAACTTTAACCACCCAGGTTTTGGAGCTTGTCAAAAACAATGACAGTTTCCTGGTTGCTTTCTGCAGGGAGGGTCCTTCTGTATGAAAAGCTGAACCAAGATCATGAAAATGTTATAGATGTAAATTGTAAACAAAAAAAATAATCACAAACAATGACTTTAAATGTCAGTCGTCGTGGTCTGAGGGCAGAACAATAAAGGAAAACACTACATGCTTATCTGCTTCCTATTTCCACTACCTGATCAAAGCTTTTACCTTCAGTTTGTTTAATTCTTAATGATTTTCAGGCTGAAATACCAACACAATATATGGTAGAAAGTATCTGAAACGTCGGTCCTTCCCATGTTGTTGAACATCAAATCTCCCTTTTGAAATCAAGCTCTACTGCAATCAGATTTAAAACTGAATTAAAAACAAGAATTATAATGTTACCCCACTTAAAACCATAATAATGTCTGTTCCTGCCTCTAGATTTACTGATGTACCCTGGCTTTTAAGTATTTACCTCTTAGATATGAAGCTCCTTAGGGCTGCATAAAGCTTTAATATTATTATTACCAGCCCCTCAAGTCATAACGAACTCTGGATTATAGCATATTCTATATTTAAGTTTCCAGGACCAACAATTATTATATGTTCTTTGTTCTTAAATTTAAAAAAAAAATATTTAAGTCACATAATTAGTTCTTTTCTGCTCATTACACAACAAGAATTGATTGGCAAGCTTGTCACCAAAAATCCTTGAGAAAGCCCTAAAACTCTTTTTTTTTTCCTTCTTCTCTTAATGGTAGGAAGATATTTCACAATTTTGTTATTTTGCTTTACTAATCCAGAAAGCTGGCACCAGGTACAACCATTAAATGATGCAATTGTGAATTTTAGAATGAGGATGTGTTATTACTTTAAAACAAAAAAGGACTGATACCCACCCACCTTGGTTTCCTACAGTATTTTTCTTCTTGGAAAGCTTATCTGAATAGAAAGTCTTTGGTCATTTATCTGGGATTCTGTGGTGGATGGTTGTACAAAATATACAAACCTCCTTAAGAACTTCTTAAACAGGAGCTTGACTGTTTTAGTTTTACCTTCAGAGCTCACAAAGGAACATCTGAGGTTGGGTCCTGTAAGAATAAAGCTGATTTATGACAAAGATTGAATCATAGGATGGAAGGGACCTCAAAGCCCATCCAGTTGCACCTCCTGCGATGGGCAGGGACACCTCCCACTGGATCAGGGGGGTCAAAGCCCCACCCAACCTGGCCTTGAACACCTCCAGGGATGGGGCAGCCATCACTGCTCTGGGCAACCTGGGCCAGGGCCTCCCCACACTCACAGGAAAAGTTTCTCCCCAAGATTTCATCTCAGTCTCCCCCCTTTCAGCTTAAAACCGTTTCCCTCATCCTGTCCCTGCACTCCCTGATCAAGAGCCCCTCCCCACCTTTCCTGGAGCCCCTTTCAGTCCTGGGAGGCTGCTCTAAGGTCTCTCCAGAGCCTTCTCTTCTCCAGGCTGAACAACCCCAACTCTCTCAGCCTGTCCTCACAGCAGAGCTGCTCCAGCCCTTGGATCATCTCCATGGCCTCCTCTGGACTCGCTCCAACAGCTCCAGGTCCTTCCTGTGCTGAGGACCCCAGAACTGGACACAGGGCTCTAGGTGAGGTCTCACCAGAGCAGAGCAGAGCAGAGGGGCAGAATCCCCTCCCTTCTCCCTGCTGTTTGCACTTCTTTTGATGCAGCCCAGGACATGTTTGGCTTTCTAGGCTGCAAGTACATATTAGGGACTCATGGTGAGCTTCTCATCCAGCAGCACCATCCACAGGCTGGATTGTTCTTTCCTTAGTGCACACAAACTCCTGCTTTGAGTCCCTGCGTCTTGCCTAGGAAGTAATGCTGACTCAACTAGGCCAAGAGTGGAAACTGACCTATCTTATATACTTAAATTGGCATGACTTTGCTAGGCCAGAGGTGATGAAATTACATTTCACACAGAGTTTTGATTCATTCTTGATAGGAATTTGCTCGCAGACATTTTCTTTATGGTCCCATAGAGCCTGTGTATCAAACCTGGTTGGCTCCCAAAGCCTTAATGATACGAATGGCTTACACTAGTTTTGCCATTTTAAGCACCTAGAAAAATATGTCTGATAACAGCTGAAACAAGGAATTTTATACTTATGAACTGTTTCATAAGGAACAAATTCAAATTATACCTTTGTATGCACCTGTGCAGTCCCAGTAATATGAAAAAGTTCTGAGATGATGGAATAGATTTTGGAATCAGCTCATGGGATATTTAGTAACAATTTTTAATTAGATTTCAAAATTAGATAGATTTCCTTTAGTCAAATAACATCTGTGGGATGTAGTGAGTGGTGAAGCACTGGCAGGGGCCGCCCAGGGCGGTGGAGTCTCCATCCCTGGAGGTGCTCAAAAACCGTGCATTTTGTGACATGGTTTGGTCAGCTCGGTGGGGTTGGGCTGACAGTTGGACTGGGTCATCTTGCAGCTCTTTTCCAACCTCAATGATTCTATGATTCTATTATCCAAAGCCTTGCAGACATGATTTTTGTTTGCTATTTCCCCATTTCTTAAGCTGCATCCTGTGAGGGACTGAATCTTTCTTAGTACATCTTTTCTTAATGGTAATGTAGATTTATGTAAGAATACAAGGCTTTTGGACAATTTGTTCAATTAATTTTTGGGTGGGTGGAAGTTGTTGGTATTTTTTTAAAACGTTCATCAGGCTTTCTGTTAAGTTTCTGTAGCAAACTTGTTTTATTGGCAGGCAGAAGCACTTGTTCACCAGTCCCTTGTTTGTCAGGAACTCTGCATTTGGTACATATTGTGAAGGCTGGCAAATCTAAATGAGTATAAGAAGACATTTGGTTTCAAAGTTCCAGTTCTAGCATAAATACAATATATGGAGGGAGGAAGGAACTAAGAATGTGCAAGTAATGAGGGGTAATGGTTTTAAACTGAAAGAGGGGGTATTTGGGTTAAATATTAGGAAGGAATTTTTTCCTGTGAGGATGGTGAGACACTGGCACGGGTTGCCCAGAAAAGAAGTGGCTGCCCCATCCCTGGAGGTGTTCAAGGCCAGGTTGGATGAGGCTTTGAGCCCTCTGGTCCAGTGGGAGGTGTCCCTGCCCATGGCAGGGGGGGTGGAACTGGGTGGACTTTAAGGTCCCTTCCAATCCAAACCATTCTATGTTCTTATGAAATGAGAACATGTATTGTAAGAGCAGCTATCTTGCCAGTGTAGTTTCTAGCAGGGTTTAAATCTACCCATCAGGAGCTGAACTAAATGAAGACTTTATGTGTCAAATGCAGTGCAGTATCAGGGAAACATACAGTGAATTGAAATCCTTCTCCCAGTCCTTTTCTTCTCTTGTTCATCTTCACAAAGACTAAGTGTCAGCTCATGGGTTTGCACAAGATGAGACACAGAATATCCTGTTTTCCACTCTCACCTGTGGAGCTGGGAACCTGCTGTCAAACACAAGTAAGCACCTTTTCCCATCTCACTGCAGCAGATTCAGAGCAGGGAGTGGAGCGCAGCCACCAGACTGCTCTGTAGAAACCGATCCCCTGGCACTGGGGAAGAGAGCACAGATGGGGTGGAATGTTGGAGGGGGAGTCTGGGTGCTGGAGCTTGACTTCTGTGCAGCAGGAAGCAGTGCAGCATCACTCTGTCTGCTCGCACCGCGTGGGTGTTCACACAATAGTGTTCACTCATCAGATCTGAACTACACACCTACACCAAGGGCTGGATGATATAACAGATTATGTGGGGGTGGATTAGAGGATTGAGTATACAGAGAAATCAGAGCCAGATTTTTTTTTAGATTTGCTTTATGTTACAGCTAATCATTGTCCAAAAAACCATAATGGAACCGCAAAGGAACTCAGCCTGAAATCACCTCATCTAGGCTTGCTGGATTTTAGATGTTGAAAGCCAGGATCTGGGATGTAATTGTGTAATGTTACATTACACATCAGGTGTCCTAAATCCCCCTGAATTATAGGCATATAATTCAAGAGGTGCCTTAGGTGCTCTGGGAAAAAAAAAATGGGTGCATCTAGGGAGCAGTTCAGATCTCATCGACAAGGCTGTGGGAAAAGGCTCTGCAGCCAAGGGCCTGGGAATGGAAGGAAACTGGCCCTGAGGAGTCTCAAGTCAGCTGAAGGTGTGAACCAAGTAATTCATCCACACCAGAAACAAAAGCCTTTGACAGGGTTTGCACTTGGAACTCGTGTCCGTGAACGCTCGTCCTTTTTTTCCAGTGATATCAGTTTTCCTCATAAAATATTATACATTCCCTCTCCCTACAAACTTTGCCTCCCTTGCTCCTTTGAGCTTTCAAATAGGTGAGTAATCCTATTGACTTCCAGGCTCTTGACTTGGAAATGCTGTCGAGCTTTGTCTGTTCAGGGTCCAAATGTCCTTCTAACATGCAAAGCAATTACGGGAAAAGAGCTTTAGCTGAAGAGGAAAAAATATGGTGCTAAAATATATTTAAATCCTCCCCTCTCCAAACCTCAACTGGCAAACGCAGCGAGGAAAAGGCTCTGTTCTATTCTGAATCACAACTGTTTAGTCTCCCCGGTTTATAGCCCCCATTATAGCCAGCTCTGAAGAAAGTAGGCAAGTAGTTGTTTGCCACAGAGCAAAGCTGTACTCCAGTGCTAACAATGCTCTGAAAACCAGACAGCTCCACAGAAATGAGTACATTTTTTATATGCAGCTGTGCTTTAGTTGGATTATTGCAGGTCATACCTGTCGTAGCTGTCTGATATTTTCTTGTTCTAATAAGCCATATCTCCAGAGTAATGGATTCCATGACCCCTATTCAGGTAATTAGTTTTTAATTTTAGTTTTCAAGGATTTGTATTCAGACTTCTTGGGGAGATGCGGAGTCTGGACTGTCTATTCCTCGGAGGACACGTGCTTTGTCCCAACCAGGTATATCCAGGGCCACTAATTTTCCCTCTGGGAGTCTCTTGTGGAGGTCTTCATTTCGCTGTGGGAGGTTGAGTCACTTTGGATGCTTCTCAGTAGACAACTACATACACTATCTCTATTTGCAAAGAAATAGCCTTTGGGGATGCAAAGACCTTGACCTGTTGTGGTAGAAGCTCATTTCTTTTTCCTTTCCTGCTTCCACTGTGTGTTCTAGACCCTGCCTAAGACACCTTCCCTGTCTCAAAGATGCTCTTCACACAGGTAGGAGAGATATTCCTTTATTTTCCAGTTAGAGTACTTTACACCTCCATCAGAGGGAAGGTTCTTGTTTTCACCTATTCCCCTGGAGTTACCATGTAGTGTTGTTGTGGTCTTTGCTCAGGGTAACACCAGTCTGACAGCTTCCAGTTTATTAACATTGTTAAATATGTTAATAAACATGACATTTATTATTAACAAAACATTCTTCAATTACATTGGTACAGTCTTATCCAGCGAAAGCAAACCTGGGCCAAATATATCTTTAAAACGTCTGCACGCGCGCCGATGCCAGCCAAGGGTGTGACATTTTTTGTGTTTTATTTTGACAGATTTTAAGAACACTTCACACTGGCAAAAGCTTCCAGGGAAATGCAGCTTATACTGGCATTGAGTGATTTTTTTTTCCTGCTCACACAGCTTGCCTTGTTGGCAGAACTGTTCCAGGGCTCGACCAGCGAAGCGCTCTTTGGCCAGCACAAGCTGAACGAGTGCCAGGGCACACGCGGCCCGGCCGTGCAGGGCAGTTGCAGCTGTGTTGTATCAACCCACAAGCAAGGATTTCATCAGGCAGTGCTCATGGGGAGCTGTAGCCCCTTTAGCTGACCCTTATTTACCCCCAGTAAACCCTTTCTCGGTTCTAATTAGGAAGGTTCACCATCAGAGCTGGGTATTGGCAAACCTTCACTGCCTTTTAAATATTCTCTTAAAGTTCAGACTTCTGGCGCTCAGGTCCCCAAAATATGAGGCCAGTGTCTGCCTTTCCCCCACAGAGAGCGTGCCACAGCAAACTAAACAATTGCTTATATGTTTGGCTTGTGGGATCTGATTCAAGCTTCATAAATAAGGAAATTCCTTGCTGTTTTTTCTCGGTGCCATCCGAGAGGCACGAAGCAAACAGAGAGGACCAAAGGCTTGAGATCAAAAAAAAAAATCTATGAGGAGAGCAAAAGTTCATGAAGAAGGGTTTTCCATTTGATGTGGGACATTGCATAAATCCCTCGTTCTGGAGATGAGGGGATGTTTTATGTAATAACTCTGCTTGTGATAGAGAAGGACGACTGCTCACTGCCTTGAAAGATGTGCTGGTTTCCCTTTGTACAGCTGCAATTATTGTTTTCCATTTCCTGCATTGTTTTGGGGTGGGAGTGATCCATCCCTTCTCTGAGGTCAGATGAGAGAGGAATCATCCCTTTCCTGAAGTAATTTTGAAATCATTTGGTTTTCCAACTGCAAAACTATCTTACACTGAAGTACACCTGGGATCTTCTCTGTCTCTGAGGTGTTGTTTGAGGTCTCAAACAGGTACTGGCCTAAGAGGCTGCTTCTTGCCTATGGCAAGAACTGCATCTCTCAAAAATCATGCAAATCTGTAACTCCTGCTTTAGGGTACCCTCAATGCTCACCACACATTTCTATGGGAATGCACAAACCCCAAGTAATAGAGCCAGCCAATCTTTCAACTTCAAGAACAGCAAGGGCTCACATAAACTTTCTGGCATTTTACATACTCATTTTTCATTGTGAGATATGGATTTGTGACATCAAAGAGTTAATGTGGACAGAAATGTTTGATCTCATTCTACTTGAACTGATTACATTTTGAATTTTGATACTGTTGCAGTGAAGCTGTAAATTTATCTTGAGGTAGGCCAGCAGAAAGGCACTGTTTTCTAGTTACTAGCAGCCATTCTGTTCCTTAAAAGAAATTTGGGACAGATGTGTCTGTCTTTTTATTTCAATGAACGCAGGGAGAAAGTGTATTTTATTTCTTATTAAATAAATTTGCCTGTTCATCTCAGTATGTGGGACTGTCAAAGTTTATAAATTTGGCAGTATTTTAACATGATCATTCTGTTTTTCTTTAAACCAAGTTATTAAATTGATATATTTTTATAAAAAGCAGAGGCTGACAGAATTTCTTTTTTCATCTTTTGACATTTAGTTGACTGTTAGAGGGGTTTTAAGTAACACTGTATCTTAAATCAGAGTTGCAGGAAGATAAAAACCCTGAAAACCAACCAAAGGACAGGGATGCTCTCGGTAATTTGTTGCAATGTTGGTAAAGTAGTGTTTGTTTGGTTTTTCCTATGAGGTTTTATGTCCTGATGCATTCTTACCTGGCTCATGTTTTGCTTAGATTTTGGCAAAACCCACTCTCACTTCTGCTCAGATGACTTTAAATTTCCAATCCCTGGACAGACCCTTTACACCACTTCCAGCAGTGGTTAACCTGGTGTAAATGCAAATCCAGTGCAGGCCGCACCCTGCCTTGGGAAAGCTCCCCTTTGCTTCAAAAAAGGTCCCAGTTCCTATATAAATTGTGGAGCTGTAATTCATGTGCTGGAGTGGACGTGCTGAGCCACAAAGCTGCACAATTTCATAGAATCAGAGAATGGTTTGGGTTGGAAGGGACCTTAAAGATGACCCAGTACCAACCCCCTGCCATGGGCAGGGACACCTCCCACTGGATAAAGGGGCTCAAAACCCCATCCAGCCTGGCCTGGAACACCTTCCAACCTAAACCATTCTGTGGTTCTATGGTTCTGTCCCTGCAATGCCTGAAAAAGAGCCCCTCCCCAGCTTTCCTGTGTCCTCTTTCAGTCCTGGGAGGCTGCTCTAAGGTCTTCCTGGAGCTTTCTCTTCTCCAGGCTGAACAACCCCAGCTCGCTCAGCCTGTCCTTGTATAGGAGGTGCTCCAGCCCTTGGATCATCCTTGTGGCCTCTTCTGGACTCACTCTAACAGATCCGTGTCCTTCCTGTGTTGAGGACTCCGGATCTGAACGCAGGAATCCTATGACAAAGGATGTCATGGACAATAATCATGGAATCACAGAATTACCCAAGTTGGAAGGAACCCACAAGGATCATCGAGTATCCCTACACAGGACACTCCCCTCACTCACACTGTGTGACTGAGGGCATTGTCCAGATGCTTCTGGAATGCTGCAGAGTGGGTGCTGGGACTGCTTCCCTGGGGAGCTGTTCCAGTGCTCCACCACCCGCTGGGGGAAGAACCTCTTCCCAATGTCCAACCTGACCCTCCCCTGGCACATCTTCCTGCCACTCCCTCTAGTTCTAGTTCTCTTGAGCAGGAGAATGGTGAAAAGCATAGTCTAGGCAGAATCAGATGTGCTGTAGCACTCTGGAGTGGAGAGCTGATGCAGGGAGGTGGGACAGTGTGGCTTGGGGTGCCCTGTCCATGATCACGTCCTGCTACACATGTTTACAACCAGTATTTGTTCAGTCAACAAAAGCAAGAGGTGTTTCTGGGAAGAAGAGAGCCAACTGCTATCAATACACTTTGCTTTTAAGTGGCTGCCCATGCCACCCTGGCAAATCAAATGGAGAAGAAGTGATAATAGTTTAGCAGTGAGAACAACAGTTTTGCCACCTCTTCTCTGGAGATAATGGTGGAGCATTGCAGGTTGGGTTTTTTTCACCCTCTTCCCAGCACCTGTCCTTATTTGTTGAACAATTTATAGCTCCATCTGAAGTATTATCCTGCTAACAGTAGGAGGTATTTGCAGTGCAGCACAACATAATCCTCCCCTCAGAGATTAAGACTATTACCTCATTGATGCTCCCAGTCTCTGCCAGCCTTGGCATACCAATATAGAGCTCCAATGCAGGTTTGCAGCATAATAGCTCACTATGCTACCAGCTAAGCCACTGAATGCTTCTACAGTCATTCCTTTTATTAGGAGAATGACATGACAGTAATAATGGATAATGAATTCTGTTAATGAGATGACTTATTTCAAAAGTAAATAAAGCTCAGGTGTCACGTGGATGAAAAATATGAAATATCTGCAAATGTGATTTAGTCAAATGTTCCAGGGAGGGGAAAAATAAAAAAAAACACACACAAACCCTCCTTTGAGGCAGCTGCAATTGCGTGGGGAAGACTCGAGAAGGAAGAAAGGGGAACAGTAAAGGTGTACATGCAGCTTAACTTTGTCCCTGGTGGGGATGGTTGATGGCACAATCACTCATGCTCCAGTATAGATGCGTATCTCCCCGTGAAGGGTGTGTAACATCTCGCACAGCGAGGCTGTGTTCCCATTCCGGCGTGCAGTAGGGTGGGAGCAGCTCCCAGCTGGGGATGCCTCACAGCTCTGGAGCTGCAGTCACCCAGCACAGGGTCCCCAGTGGCTTGGTCTCATCCAGCGGTGGCTTTCACTAAATATAACACAAGAGGCTCTTAGCTTGGTTGAACCAAAGGCAAAGGAAATGCAAATATTCAGTGGGGTTTCTATTAAATGCTATTTACTACTTTATCAGGTCCTATGTTTTTCTCTCAGTCACTCTCTAAGAAGAATAAGGAAAAGGACCTGGTGGTGCTGGTTAACAGCAGCTGAACATGAGCCAGCAGTGGCCCAGGTGGCCAAGAAGGCCAACAGCATCCTGGCTTGGATCAACCATGGAGTGGCCAGCAGGAGCAGGGAAGGGATCATCCCCCTGCACTCGGCACTGGTGAGGCAGCACCTCAAATCCTGGGTTCAGGTTTGGGCCCCTCAATACAAGGATGCTGAGGTGCTGGAGCGCGTCCAGAGAAGGGCAAAGAAGCTGGTGAAGGTCTGGAAAACAAGTGTTCTGAGGAAAGGTGAGGCAACTGGGATTGTTTAGCCTGGAGAAAAGGAGGCTGAAGGGAGACCTTATCATCCTCTACCACTCCCTGAAAGGAGGTTGTAGAGAGATGGGGACTGATCTCTTCTGGCAAGTATCAAATGATAGAACAAGAGGAAATGGCCTGGGGAGGATTACACTGGATATTAGGAAAAATTTCTTTACTGAAAGAGTGGTGAAGCCCTGGCAGAGGCTGCCCAGGGCAGTGGGGGAGTCTCCATCCCTGAAGGTATTAAAAAAATTGTAGACATGACACTTTGGGACATGTTTTAGCAGGCACGGTGGTGTTGGACTGACAGTTGGACTGGATGACCTTGGAGGCCTTTTTCAACCTTAATGATTCTACAATTCTATGATTCTTAAAAAACAACCTCCACATTTTTTTCATTTAACATAGAAATGTTGGTGTTGTCTTCCTCTCCTCGCATTCTCAAATGATTGAACTGTGTTTTGCTTCATTTTTGTGAAGAAATTCATTGCCAAGTAAAAACCAGGTTTCTAGTTTGGTTTATTATATGTGAAAATGTTACCAACAACATCAGCATCACACAGTGATCTAAACAGACAGGGCAAACAAGTACTGTGGTGAGGATGCTGCTATTAGAAGTGCCAGACAGCCTTTGTACAACTCAATTTTTCTTTATTGACCATAAAAGCATTAAAGCATCGAAGAAGGAGACTACTTGGTGCTATTTATCTTCCCTCAGACTTTTCCCGTGATGTGGACTCTGACTACTGCACATCTATAATACATTTATCTTCACAATGTGCCTGTGAGACACAGAAGACCTACAATGTTTTGTTGATGGAGGGAAGGTTTTAAAAACAAAGGGGTGGATGAAGAGTCCAATGACAGGTCCCATGGCTTTGGCCCTCTTTTTGAATGGTCTTCAGACAACGATGTCTTCAGACAACACAGCTCATCAGTGCTGTGTCTGATGGTTGGAGCAAAGCCATTTTTTAGAATCCTAGAGAAAAAACAGATTGCAAAAGTCCTTGTGGCCAGTAGAGGCAAGACAACCGTGGGATCCTAGAGGCTGCTGTCCACAACACAAGGCAAATGTCAATGCAGCAACTGGCCTGCACCAGCCTCCCACCCAGCACCGCTGCTCTGCCATCGGTATCCAAGGCAGCTGCTTTGATCAGGTTTGGGAATGGCTCCATGGGCTTTCTTTCCTGGGGACTGAGAGCCACCGGGGAGTCTCATCCCACAAGAGACAGAAGCAGGTTAAAGTCTGATGCCTGTGTGGGAGAGAAGAAAGGAGCCCGAGACTCCTGGATGTGAGGTACAGGAGCTCATGTGTTTATCAGTCAAGCCCTGTGGAGTTGCTAAACTGGAGTAAGACAGTAGCAGCATTCTAATCTTTAAAGGGTGCCTACAGGAAAGCTGGGAGGGGCTCTTTGTCAGGGAATGCAGGGATAGGATGAGGGGTTTTAATCTGAAAGAGGGGAGATTGAGATGAGATCTTAGGAAGAAATATTTTTCTGTGAGGGTGGGGAGGCCCTGGCCCAGGTTGCCCAGAGCAGTGGTGGCTGCCCCATCCCTGGAGGTGTCCAAGGCCAGGTTGGATGGAGCTTTGAGCCCTGAGATCTAGTGGGAGGTGTCCCTGCCCATGGCAAGAGCTTGGGACTGGATGATCTTTAAGATCCCTTCCGACCCAAACCATTCTATGATTCTGTGATTCTAACTTCACCCAAAATAACCACAAAATCTAGGCTCAATGTTCAGCACTGCTGCTTTTTAAACCAAAGAGGAAAAGGTCCCAAGAAGATAGTAAAGAGGAATTAGCCTCCTAGGGAGGCTCTGTGGGCCTCCTAACCAGGAGAGCATCCAGCACATCGTGAGACAACTCCATCAGGGCAAAGCTCACATCGCGGGCTGAGCAGCACCGCCTGCCCGCACCAGCCCTGCCAGAGTGCTCAGTGTGGCTTCAGGCTGCTGAGAAGCTGCCCTGCTGTTTGGTTGTTTCAGCTGCGTCTGCAGAAGAAAAGAAAAGCAAACCCATGAGTTGATTTATATGTCTTGGTTATTGAAAGTCATTCCCAAAAGAAACAAACAAACAGCCCCAGACGTTTTTAAACGTAACCATTTTCAAAATGGCAAAGTGCTTCTGCCATTTTCAGTAATTAAAGCATGAACAAAATTAAAAACTCTGTTGGCTCTTTTTATTTGATGATTTTCAAGAGTATTTTTTTTTCCCCTTGCATACCCCTTGCATATTTCATTCCCTCGCAATCCTGTCCCCATTAGTGGTGATGACAAAGCTCCCATTGCTCCCCATGTGTGGGAGAATCACACTGTAAGTATGGATTTAATCACCGACCTTCAAAGTGACTCCAAAGGCAGATAGATGGGATTCCTGGGGAGGCTTTCAAAAGTTAAGTTTGACATCCTGGCTCTTTTGATAATGTTGCTGCTCTTTTCTAAAGCATTTTGGGAAGCCTGCCCTTATGGGCCTAATTTCAGGTATCCCAAGGTACAGCTGCATAACTCATTCCAGCGCCGGGCTGGCAGCGCTCCACGCTGGTGCACTGGGGAGCCTGGGCATGCCTTGCTCAGCACGATGCTGCTGCTGCCAAGCTCCAGCAGTAGTTTCCAGTCTGCTGACTTTCAGGGTGTTGCATAGGATTGGCAGGAAAATTTTACCCTTCAGTTCTTTCCCACGCACGCAGAAAGTGCCTGAACAGCCCCCGGGAAATGCTGACTCATGAATTCTATGGGGGGAAATGACTAAGACCCCTTTGGATGCTGCTAACGCATTAGAAAGTGCAGGACAAAACTCAGAGGTTGTTCTCTTAAGCATCTCTAACTAAAAACATTATGGAGTTCATCAGAACACATAAAAAGCAGGACATTCAGCACTGAACCAGCTTTTCTTTCTCAGCCTGTGCTTGGTACGCGCAGGTGAGTCCCTTCGTTCACCCATGGTGAGTCCCTTCCTTGTCAAGGTCTTCCAGCCAACTGAGCAAGACCAACTCTGCAAGACAAGTTGCTCTGTGCTCACAGCAACAAGATCAACACCACAACCATTACTTTTTGTGATACTGGGCTGTTTCTTTAGAACAATGGCAGGTATTCTCAATGTTCTTTTGGTTTTATGCATGGGAAGGGAAAGTTGTGAATAATATCCACACAAAAGAACTGGAAGCAGCTCCCTTCTACTCATCAAAATGTTATTTTTATTTTAATTTACACGTTTAGGAAGCTTATCTCGGAATACCAAATGAACCCACCCACTTTAGCTTGCTCATTAACTATAATTTTTTATGCATGAAGTGGTGTTTTTGAGGCAATATTAGGACTGGCAGTTGGGTTTTGGATTCATATCTATTCCTAAGGAAATCAATGGGTAAAATGCTCATTTATTTCAGTGACAGGTTGGACCTCAGTAACACAAAAACAGAGCAGTGCCTAGGAGGAGAGGTATGGATACTGGTCTGCTCGCACTTTTAGGCAATCTGAAGGAGCACAGTAGACTTCCAACCAAAACACAGGAATGCCTTACACTATACCAAATAACTTTCCAGAACAAAACCAGTAAAAATACTAAGGCATGAATGTATTGACTTATTAAGGAAAAGAGTGGCATGAAAACAGTCATCACACATTGAGAGGCGAATTTTGTTGCACAGACCGTGCACAGCCTTAGGGGTCTAAAAACTAAGGACTGGTTTCTTTGTTGTCACGGCTGGAAAAAGGAGAGATTACAGCTTAGCTGTGCTGGCAGAGGTCCTGCCCACTGATGCAAGTTCAGTGGTCAGGCTGTGCTTTTATCAGCATGCCTTTTATTCCACTTGGTGGTAGTTTTCCTCTGTTGGTCAAAAGTAAACTAGAGCCTTTGTCTATATTAGCAGGGCTAATTATCTGGGCTAGACTGAAGGAAGTCCCAGAAAGTTAATATACAAGTACAGAAGGGATTATTTATTTCTTGTACGGATTCCAAGGCCCCAGTTCAGCCTGAACCAGCAGAAGCTGGAAGCTGCACGCACACTCCCAGTTGCTTCCAGTACAGATCCAGCCAGATGCTTCCATCAAGCAGTGGCTTCCAGTACAGACCCAGCCAGATTTCGCTTTGCAGCGCTCACGCTCCCAATAAACCCATGAATTAGAGACAACTGCAAATTCCTCCGTTATTATGAGTTATCTTCCTTTATTAGCTGCTCACACGTGCCACAGTAGTAACTGTGCATGAAAACGAACTGAGCCTGCATTTGCAAAGACAACTGCACACGAGCTATTTAAACCTCAGTCCCCCTTTGCTGACAGGGTAGTGTTTTTCATAAACAGCTTGGAAGTTGCTTCGTATTTTCATTTTTTTTTATAATGGCTCAACGTTGATTGTATCAGCAAAGCTATTATGCTGAGCCCCTGCAGTAATTTGTCAAATAATCATCTCCCAGCACATATTTTTTTGCCTACAAAAGGCGCTAATGATTACAAGGATGATTAATAACTGAACTAAACTGTTATTGCCAGGAAGTTCTTAGTACATTCAAGGAATCGTGACCTGTATAAAAAACAATGTTAAGAACAACAGAAGTTGATCATACTTCACGGAAGGAATGTATGACCTGTAGTCATGTTTCCCTTTACCCTGCCATGGTTTTTTATTAGATCTCGGGACAGTAACCTTCCGTGGGTCATTCGTCGGTCAACTGCTCATCTCTACTGTTGTTCCTCGAGCCACTACAGGATGGACTGGCTGATTTCTTTAAGGAATAGTCTTATTTTTAAAATAAATATAAAAATCAGATCTCTATTTTGCACAAGCGACAAGTTATGAGAACTCCAGCAGCTGTATATTTGTTGAACACCCGCTTCCTGTGAGTATAAATTGCACCTTACTGAGCAGAAATAAAATACAGTCCACCAGGGACTTTGCTGCAAGGTGTAGCTGCTTGTCTGTGGGCAAGTAATGACTTGCGTTTTCAGCTGCTCCTTAGTAAGAGCCTTAGTAATTGGAATCAGTTATTCAAAACATCTCTAAATGTGATTTAAATGGCAAGGATTTAATAACATAGAAAGAAGTCATTACAGAGGTTCAAGCAGGGGAGAAGGGAATTCCGTTTTTCAGAGTAGAGGGAGAAAAATAAAGCAATTACTTGATGTAAAGGCCAGAAACAGGACTCCTGCTGTCACAGAGAAATCAAATCTGTCAGCAATTAGTGGGATCTTAGGAGGCAAAGAACCCTTCAGTGTTGAACAGTGAATAAGGGGTTAGCAATTATATGAACTGATAAAAGTGTTCTGGTTTTCAAACAGCAGGTTAACAAGGCTTACTTTTTTCATAACTTCATGCAGATGTGATGAGTCACACTCAGTGACATTTTTCAGGAGCACTGTATGGAAAGGTAAGGAAGTAATAAAGCACATTGCATTGCTGTTGCATCTAAGATGCTGCTGACTTATTTATTGTAAAAGGACCCCCAAAGCAATCATGGGACGAGCCCCTGTGGTTGTTGCTTTTCACTGGGTCCAGGCAAGATCTTCCTTAGCTCTATGAAGGCTCTGCCTTTAAAAGTGCTGTTTGCCTTCCATATATGAGAAAAAAATAATTATAATCAGGTCTCATTCTGTTTGATGTTAGAAATACTCAGTAATCCCAGCAGAAGGTATTTATACCCTACAAGATTGATTCTAGAAAAGAAGAGTTCACACAAGGAAATGGAAATGGACTTGGTCATGCTTTTTCGGTCTCGACTCTGGGTAATGCTTTGTGTACTACATGGGCATTGCATGATTAATTTACACAATTAAAAGATATTTGAAGGAAACAAAGATGAGAGGACTTTCTCAGTACATCAGAGTGGCTGAGGCAGAACTAGAACTCTGGACTGCAGCCTTTTATTGACTTCAAAAGGGAACTTTAAGAAACAAGAAACAAAAGCAGACTAGGAGCTCCATCTCTACAGCCTGTACCTTGAAAAATGTATAGGGAAATGGTGAGCTTTGAAGACTTCACCTTCATCCTAACCTGTTTTACTTTGTTCACAGGCACCAAAGCCCTTCAGAGCAGGAAAACAAAGGCACTCGGGCAGTTTCAAAAGGCTTTCTCTCTCAAAACAGAGGGATGAAGTGTGTCTAGACTGAGAAGCAAAATCCTCCTGGAATGTCTAAAGAAATTAGCGCCATTGAGATTAGCAGAGAAGGCCTTTCAGTGGGATCAACATGCACAGAGAGCAGTGCTTACAATCATTTTTGTCTAAGTGCCGAGTCCATTCACCGAAGCAAAAACGTTATTGGCTTTCTGTTGGCTGCTTGGTGTACGGTGTGGCCGAGTCCTGCAGGCAAAGGCAGGAGGTTTCTGAGCTCCTGGAGCCAGGAGAAGAAAATAGAGCAGTCTGTGCCTGGTCAGTGAGTTGTACTGGGGCTTTTCCCCATTCTAAGCCAGAAAGTGACCTGAGCACTGGGCCACAGAAAATCTGTGGTCTAAAGCTCCAAGGTGGAAAGGTGCGGCTGGGCCTCACACCAGTCCAAGTGTCACCTCATTTCCTACACTGTAGAGTAAGGTATCATGCCCATTTTCTCATGATTTTTGAAAAAAAATGATCTGATGTAGAGCTTTTCATCAGAGAGTGCAGGGACAGGACAAGGGGGAATGGTTTTCACCTGAAAGAGGGGAGACTGAGATAAGATCTTAGGGGGAAATGTTTTGCTGTGAGGGTGGGGAGGCCCTGGCCCAGGTTGCCCAGAGCAGCAGTGGTGGCTGCCCCATCCCTGGAGGTGTTCAAGGCCAGGCTGGATGGGGCTTTGAGCCCCTTGATCCAGTGGGAGGTGTCCCTGCCCATGTCAGGGGGTGGAACTGGATGGGCTTTAAGGTCCCTTCCAACCCAAACCATTCTATGATTCTATGATTGCATTGTGCATTTACATGTTGTTGGGTGTTGTCATGAAGGCAAATCAGAAGAAATTAAAGAAAGACAACAAAACCAAACCCCTGGTCCAGATTAAGATTTCTCTGAGCTAAAAAAAATCTTGCCAAGGCATCCTGTGCATATCAGGGAGCAATGGATAATAGGAAACACAACATTCCTATTGAGAAGCTGGTATTTGCCTCCAAAAGCCATCGACATCATTTATCAAATCAATATGGGAGGAATGTCTGAAGGAAGCATTAGATCACTCCTGTAGTCTAGGCACTTTGGAAAATCAAAATTGTAAAGCAAATTCAGATATATATACCATGAGAATGACTAAAAGTGCCTTGAATTTCATTCTTTTCCCAAATGATTTTTAATTTAGCTTTTTATTAATATGTATTTTAAGTCCTAGGAAGGTTTGGAAACCACATAGTACTCAAAAAAGTAAAAGAAGACTACAAAAATATATGCATTGAAGGATGAACTTGCATCTTCCTGTGAATACGTATTTAATTTTTAAAATAATTCAAATTCTTTTAAAGAAAATACAGGTTTTCAGGAGTTTGTGTCTTGTGCAGTGTTCTAAATAAACCACTTTGTTTTTCAAATTGCATTGCAGGTGAATTTATATGAAGATGTTTTTTTGTGTATGGAAAGATGGTAGATGTACACAGGAGAGATTATTTCCTAACCCTTAGCCCATCACCCTCTTTTTCTCTCTGTGGACTTAAGGGATTTCTTGAGCTGAATATCACACTATCTGTGAAGAACTCCTGTTCTGATCCCTTGTGCTTTCTCCAGGATGAAGGAAAGCTTCCAAGGAGATTCACTTTCAAGTGAATCCATCAGGTTGCTCTGACCTGGGTAAATCCTTTGGAAGTCGTATCAAAACGCTGGAGACAAGTTTCCCACTTCATCACCTTTTGAACCCAAACCTGAGTTGCTTTCTGATCCACGCATTTTTGGTTCATGATGTGTGTGTTAACACACAATTACCACTGGTCTCAACAGCAATTCATGTGTCTGTTATCTCACCAGATCAGGCCTTGTTTTGGGTATTTCACAATCTCACATTAAGGAAGCACTAAATAGTGAGTGCCCATTAAAAAACAGAAGCATAAAAACCATAGAGGTGATTTTTACACCAATCTTTTTACTGTAAAACACTGAAAAGAGAGGAAAGAATGATTATCAAAAAGAGAGGGAGGAAAAAAAAGCAAAATCTTGGCCTGTGTGATAAACCCAGGTAGGATGTAGTGATGAGGGTTACACATTTGACACCTCTTCCTCTGCTTAGAGGCACTTGCAGTGAGAGGTCTTGTCCAAATTCAAGTACATGGAAATCACCCACTCACAAGAGAGGTTCACGTGGTGCTGAGAGCTGGAGGCAGGTGCTGGCCCTGGAGGCAGGGCCATTGCAGTAGGACAGGAGCTGATGTCCCCAATTTTAGCAGAATGTCCTTAGTTTCTGGTCCACATCAGAATTTGTAGGAGGCCTCCTCTCTTATTTTGGGAGTGATGTATCCAAATACAGAAAGAACAAGTTTGCAATTTCAGTTTGAAGTTTTGAGTTTCCTGCTTCTCTCAGAGCAGAGATCGATGGGATTTATCCAGGAACAAGCTGCCAGAAACCAGGAGTCTTGGTGGCAATCCAGCTATCTATGCCTTCTTGTCTGGGGAAAAGCTTTGGTGGGGAGGCCTTGTCACAGGGTGCCCAGAGCAGTGGTGGCTGCCCCATCCCTGGAGGTGTTCAAGGCCAGGTTGGATGGGGCTTTGAGCCCCCGATCCAGTGGGAGGTGTCCCTGCCCATGGCAGGGGATGGGACTGGATATCTTTAAGGTCTCTTCTGATCCAAGACATTCTGTGATTTCTTTAGTTTGGCTTCAGGACTGAATGTGTCACAAAGACCACACTTGTTGCATTGCTTGCTGGTCATGGACAATGCTCAGATGTTTATGGTGATAAACCCTCTGTTGGGTTGGTATCTACAAGGAGTTAACTCCTTTATAGGGCATGAAATACCCTTTGCAAGGGTCACAGAACACCTCTGGGCTGCCTGGGCCACCCTGAGAGCACATTACCAGCAGGCATTTCCAAAAGCAGCTCCCTGAAAACTCAGAGTTTTACAGCAGAAAGCAAATTCCATGTTTTGTTTCCCCTGAAAGTTTGTGCAGGCAGAGGGAGAGCAAAATAGATTTGGGATCAAAAATGCATTTTGGATCAATTATTTTCCTTTGATTTTGGGGCCTTGAGCCTCCTGATCCAGTGGGAGGTGTTGCTGCCCATGACACAGCAGTTGGAACTGGATGGGCTTTAAGGTCCCTTCCAACCTAAACCATTCTGTGATTCTTGAAAGAGAAGAGGAACGGATGCAATTAAACCAAACAATTTTACATCAAATTTCATAGCTGCAATTTAGGAATCAATCCAAGTCAGTGCTTTTGGACTTCCAGAGAAACGACCATCGCTTGGGAGCTGTCATCCAAGCAGGGCTGTGCTGGGATGGGCTATTTGATAAATAATTTCCTGTGGGTCCTGCTGGTGCTGAGTGTCCATGAGGGGTTCCTGGGTTTCCTCCTGGGAACATGCCCAGACATCCCTATGGGGGCCATTTTCTCAATCGCTCTCCAGATTTCGGTGATTAAGATCTGATCTTGGGCAACTTTCATCCTCGAATATCCACAACCACGTAAAGCAGCACACGAGGTATCCATAACTATTTACCACTCAGTAAACTGATTGCATCAGACCAGAGGAGGAAGTTTATTTCCTTGTGAAATATGATCTCATAAAAAATATACCCCTTGGACAGCAGGCATTGCAATGGACAGTGCGTGGCATCGCTACCTCCAACAGAGGCTGGAGATTTAGCTCAGTTATACCACAGTTTGCCTGAAATAAAAAGGATTTTCACAGATGAAAGCTTAAGTGTAGGAAACTGAGCCAGTTCCTTGTCGCCCGCCCTGGCTCGCTGCTCTGTGTGGGGAGTTTGGAGGGTGAGCTCCTTATCAGGAACTGGGGGGGGAAAGAATTCTTTTCAGGTAAGTCAGAAGAAAAGTTGCAAAATAACCTGTGCTGTACAAATTTCCAGAATTACTGTTTGCTTTGTGGCAAACCTTACCCAGACTGCAGATTTGGGACTCTTAATCAAGGAGTGTAGTGATAGGATGAAGGGTGATGGTTTTCAGCTGAAAAAGGGGAGATTTAGGTTACATGCCAGGTAGAAATCTTTTCCTGTGAGGGTGGGGAGGCCCTGGCCCAGGTTTCCCAGAGAAGTGGTGGCTGCCCCATCCCTGGAGGTGTTCAAAGCCAGGCTGGATGGAGCTTTGAGCCCCCTGATCCAGTGGGAGGTGTCCCTACCCATGGCAGGAGTTTGGAACTGGATGGTCTTTGAGGTCCCTTCCAACCCAACCCATTCCATGATTCTATGATTGGAGGGATGATTTTTTTTTAAATCACCTATCCCCTACACTTTCAAAAAATGCAGTTTGTTGAATTTTACTTTCCTTGCACTCTCCTGCCCCTTATTTGTATTTAAGTTGCCAACAAAGAGCACCGTGCTCCTGCTGGCCTTAACATATTGGCCCAGTTTGCATCCAAACACGCCGGGGAGAAGCAGAGGGCTTTGTGCCTTTCTCAGTGTTATTGTTGAGTGAAAGAGTCACTTGAAGGCTGGAGCTGGGAGCAGCAGTGTTCAGCATCCAGCCACTGGCAGCTCCTGAGATGGGAAAGGCTTGGGGTTCATCACACGGCGCGGCCAACGCTGCAGCATTGTGAATCCCGGCCGCCTCCTGGCTCTGGGACAAGGCTTGGTTTTCTGCCTGGATGCTGAGGTCTCACTTTCTTTCCATTGTGTTGCCTGGTGTTGAGATATAAAGGGTACTCAGCACCTATGGAGGGGAGGAGGAGGGAGAAAGGAATGTCATTTGTAAAGGAAAGAGTTCCATGAGCTAAACTTTAAATTGCCTAAGTTTGTATTTAGTCAGATGCCTCACTCTAGGAGTTGTATTTATTATCTTACAAAATATATTAAATAACACTAGTTCCTTCCTTCCTTCCTTCCTTCCTTCCTTCCTTCCTTCCTTCCTTCCTTCCTTCCTTCCTTCCTTCCTTCCTTCCTTCCTTCCTTCCTTCCTTCCTTCCTTCCTTCCTTCCTTCCTTCCTTCCTTCCTTCCTTCCTTCCTTCCTTCCTTCCTTCCTTCCTTCCTTCCTCAGATTTTTATGTATTTTCATCATTTATTGTTGAAGTGACTGCCTGATTCAAGAAAAGTTACAAGTTCTACATAACTGTGATCAAACACAGAAATGTATTGCTTTTGTAAAAATTGAAGACAAGTTGTTGCATAATTATTTTGAGCTTTTAGGTTTAAAGGAGTCAACTCTTTCTGTGAATTTTTAAATGAGTGATGAAACAATGGTTTTAATCTAAGCTGTTTTAAAGTGAAACTGAGAAAACCCTTATTCACATGAAAAGCAACACCAAACCAGTTTCAAAAATAATTTCAGAAATTCTTTTTTTTTTAATGTAGAAGAAAAACAGGGGCATTTTTAATTAATTTTAGCTTGTTGAAGGGTATTAATACCTACTAAAATTTCAGCAGCCATAGTAGAGTCACAACCACCTTTGCTTCCAAGAGAGCTGCCAGCCAGAAGGCAGTGAGCACATCGTTCTCGTCAAGGCATGGCTGGCCCAGGAGCCTCTGGGGCAGGTATCTACATATCAGATCAAGGTGGACACACAAACACCTGCAGAGCACAGGCAGAAACTCCTTACAGAGTCAACCTTTATAATATACACCCCTCATTAACAAGTCAAGTATTTTAAATTAATACTTTGCCAGCCCATTTGTTTTCATTCAGGAAGAAAATATCCTTTGCTCTATTTACGTAAATCACCTTTTTTTTGATGGGTTCCTGATGCCACAGGGCTTGTTCCAGTGGAGAAGCATCCCCCTTGGCTCCAGTGATCTCTGCTTAGGTCTCTGGGGTTTTTTAGTTTAAAAACCAGGGCCTATCCATCAAAATAAGACTTTGTTCTGAGGCTGAGGGTACGTGCTGTGGACACATCAGCAGCTGCAACTGAGATAATAACTAAGCAGGTGGTAATTATTGTGATTAAATGCTGTTGCTTACCTTCAAATTTCAGGCAGTTGCTCTGATTTAACACACTTCTTTATTGTGGTGCCTTCCTGGGTGCTCAGTGCGAGCCTGTCTACCTGTTATGGGGGGCTTTGCAGTTTGTAAACCCTCTGTGTGCACTGGGTGCTGTTACCTGTGTACTTACACAGCACCTACTGTAACCTGGTTGAAGCCCTGTTGTGTGTCCAGTTGTGGAATCCCCAGTGTAAGAAGAATATGGAGCTGTTGGAGTAAGTCTGAGGAGGGTGGTGAAGATGATCCGAGGGCTGGAACACCTCCTGTATGAGGACAGGCTGAGGGAGTTGGGGTTGTTCAGCCTGGAGAAGAGAAGGCTCTGGGGAGACCTCAGAGCAGCCTCCCAGGACTGAAAGGGGTACAGGAAAGTTGGGAGGGGCTTTTTACAAGGACATGTGGTGACAGGACAAGGGGAAATGGCTTTAAACTGGAAGGGAGAAGATTTAGATGAGATCTTAGGAGGAAATTCTTCACAATGAGGGTGGGGAGGCCCTGGCCCAGGGTGCCCAGAGCAGTGGTGGCTGCCCCATCCCTGGAGGTGTTCAAGGCCAGGTTAGATGGGGCTTTGAGCCCCCTGATCCAGTGGGAGGTGTCCTTGCCTGTAGCAGGGGGATCAGAACTGGATGATATTTAAGTTCCCTTCCAATCCAAACCATTCCATGATATATCTGCTAAATAATACCTGCCACAACAGCTGTAATCTGGTATTTTCAAAATTGCAGTTACATTTTTCAGTTCTTCAGTCATTTCTTGCACAGCCAGAAAGAAAATGAACCACAAGCACTGATCTTTCTGATTGTTAACCTCAGGGCTTCCAGCTTCGCTCCTCCCTGCTTCTAAATCAATGTTTATTGCTATTTTTACAAGAGAAGATTAATGGACTTAAATGGGCACAGGTAATTCTGCATTGTTCGCAGTCTCTTCAAATAGCACCTGCTGTAAATTCTTTGAGGTTCCTTATCTGTGCAACACATCTTGGTCTTTAAACAGTTTGTTCAGTGGAGGAGGGGTGTGAAGGGTCACAGTGCCCTGGGAGCTTTGCAAAAGCATCTCTTATGCTTTATGGATGCTGTGCCCTTGGTTGGGAGGGTTTTGATTTCACAAGTTCTCAGACAGACTGGACTTAGGAGCACCTCTCGAGTCAGAGTGCCTCTTGCATAAGCTTAAGTTGCTGCTCCAGGGTTTGTAGGGTCTATGGAAGAAGTGCCCATACTAATGGTTTTAGACATTAACTTCTCATGATTTCCTTTCGTTGGGTACGTTCAGCTCTCAATGAGCTTTTTCCAATAGCCTGGGGGGGGGATGTGACTTCACACAGTTACAAAACACACACACACAAAAAGAAAATGCTTGAAAAATCACGATGACATGGTTGTGTTGGTAGCTTGTGATTTTCTGAAATGAAATGTGCCTAGACAATGAAAACTGAGCCAAGATACTGTATTTTCCAAGCAACCTTCTCAGCCTTCAAAGAGGTTCTTTGGAAAAGCCACGTGCCAGTAAGCTACCTTCCTGATGCAATCACTTTTTTTGGAGACTTAGGAGGAAAAATGCACAGTATAGTGGCTAATATTGCATTAAGTCGATGGGCTTAACAAGAACATTGAATCATAAAATCATTTGGTTGGAAAAGATCTTTGAATTCATGGAGTCCAACCGTACCTGTTCACTACTAAACCATCCCTGAGCACCTCATCTACCCATTTTTCAAACATCTCCAGGGTTGGCAAATCAGCCACCTCCCTGGGCAGTGTCTGCCAGGGCCTGAGAACCCTTTCAGTAAAGAAATTCTTCCTGATATCCAGTCTGAACCTCCCCTGGCGCAACTTATGGCCATTTCCCCTTGTGCTATCACTGTCTCTGATGATGTCTCCCGTCAGCCTCCTCTTCTCCAGTCTAAACAGCCCCAGGACCCTCAGCCACTCCTCCTAAGTTGAGAGGGATGGATGGCAGCAAACAGCAGGTGGCAAAGCCAGACGAGATGAGGTGCAGCACTGCACGGCAGTGTGGGTGTGGTGAAGGGGCTCCCACTCCAGCCACCCCTCCAGCACAGCACAGGCCAAGGTTCCTGGCCGGGGAACCGTGCCCCACGCAGGCACTGACGCCTCTGCAAACCAGCCGCGTATCCAGGGATGCAAATTAGCTGTGCCAGCGCAGAAAATACAGGACTTCTGTGTCTAACTACTTGCAGGTGGAAAACCATGGGCAACGTTTCAAGAAGTGGCTTTGAAAGTTGGCCCATTGCGACCATAAACAAGAAACTAAAGAGCTTTACAGCCTGTACTTACAGCTTTTAATTTTCTCCCCGTGTTCACAGATATCTGAGTATCTCGCACGCTGCCGGACAAGTATTTTGATTGTTCAGCCCTGGTTTTACATTTAATAGCCCTGCTACCTTCTCCCCACAGCGATCACGTTCTGCTCCCACATGTGGAACAGTTTACATTTCTCTTTTGCATAGAGGGGGAAGGCGGTCGGGCTCGGTTTCCACGGCGAGCGGAACGGCCTCGCAGGCTCTGAAACCCATCAGGAGCCCGGTGTCACCACGGCAAGCGTCACACGACACGGGAGGCATTGCAGAGAAAAAGGATGGGATCCAGTAGCATCGCCTGAAAACAAGATTTCTGCCTCTTCCACAACCCAGTGGCACTGAACAGTCATTAAAAACCGGTTCAATTTTAGAGCGGCTTCTATTTACACATAAGGACAAGGACTCATTATCGTCGTCATCTGCATATTGTTGTTCTACACAACAGCTGCAGCAGAGCAAGTGCACTTTGGTCAATAGTTTCATTTATAATAAAGTAATAAATTTGGAATATTTTTCCCTTGACAATAAGTTTTATGCCAAGATTTTATGTAGCTTAAAGCAAGTTGTCAATTAGGCTACTTAAATTAATTTTTGGCAGCAGTTAATTGGAGCCTAGAGTCTTTTGTCTTTAAACAGCTAATCCTAAACAAGAAAATACAATGATTAAATGTTTCTTAAACAATATTATTCACAGAATTTAAAATATAGCATTTAATTAAGATTTGGACTTGTTAATCTTTTTTTTTAGTTTTTTTTAGAGAGATTAATTTAAATTTCTTCAAACAAAATTGCTACCATGACTCTGATTAAACTGGCTTATTGCAGGGCTATGGTCTGAGACCTTCCAACACTCCTACGGCTCTTATACCCAAAGGCAAATTATTTTTGATTACTTTCCAAAGAGACATATTTTGTCCTTTCAGAGAAGAAGGACATTCCCATTTGGAGCTCCGGAAGCCCGAGAGTTGTGTTCACAGGATAAAAATACTGTCTTATTACACTCAGATACTGATAAATACACTAAATAAATGGAAGGCTTCAGGAAGGCTTCCCAGCACAGGCAGCTTCTGGGCAGGAAAAGACTTCTGAAAACCAGAAATCATGGAGGTTTACTTCAAAAAAAGGGTGGTAACCAAAAATTCAGTCCAAGGTTATGATTAATGTCCTTCACATCAATGAAAGGAGAACAGCTAAAGAGATCCCCCTGTCTGCATCTAAAGTTTTTCCAGGTCTGGAATTCTGCTGTGTTTCTGGTTAAATACACCATGTGATATCACGATTTGCAGAGAAATGAGTCCTGATAGAGTAATATTTCTGGCTGAATTTCTTATTTATATCCACCATCAGTTACGGAAAGAAGAGTGAATTAAGGCACAGTTCCTTGGGGCGCGACACAGGAGTTAAATTATAAAGCTTCCCACTATGAAATCCTGGAAGCTAATCTGTAATTAATGAAATAATTAATTAAAGAGCAAAAAGAACAATGCATTTTAAATTATAAGGGCACGTAGTCACCTTCTCTGTCATAATTCTGGTCTTCACTGCCTTCTTTACTGGCAGGGAATATACATCAGGCAGACTTAATATGTTTAAGAACTGGTGGAGCAACAGCCCATTAGTTTAAGTACCCAACAACAGGAAACCACTCTCTTATAAAGAATGAAGCACACACACATCGAGAGAGCATCCTCAGTTTCAGGACAGCAGGAGACCTCACGCCATATTTCTTTATCTCTGATAGAGAAGGAGTGACTGGAGCTCCGGACACTGTTCGAACAAAATTTCCACTCAGCTCTCTCATTGCCACCACCCCCCTCCAAACCAGGGGTTGCTTCTGATTTCTGGTGGGAAACCCATGGGCAACGACAGCAGGTGAAAGCAGATGGGAGTAATCCAAGCTGAAATACTTTGGGTTGAAACCAAGAAATCGCTACGAGGGAAACATCTCAGTGAGTTCTTTCACAAGAGGTCTGCAGAACTGTGAGTCCCATGGGTTCATTAAGTCTCTCCTCATTTCAGATAAAGAAGTGGTGGGTTCCTTATTTAATATTTTCACGTGTTTGAGCCTTTGAGGTTTGCATTCTTGACCACAGCTGGAAAACTCTTTCCTTCGAAGAAAATAAAACGAAATTCAAATGCATTTACAGGACTCCAGCAACTGGGTCTTCAAGAAAACCATCAAATGTCGTGAGTCATCCTAAAACCACAAGGGGAGCTAAGAATGCTGCTCAAGGCCACGTGCCTCACAAAGAAAGAGGGCTGGTTTTTAACTGGGAGCACTGAGTCTGGTTGTTATTTGAAAATTAATAGGAGAGCTTCTCTGTTACAGTGGTATTTTCTTACATCTCACTGTCATCCAAACCAGCAACACTGGAGCTGTCTACAAAACAAGAAAAAAAGGTGAGAGTGACCAAAATAAAATGTTTATTGAACTGGAGTGTTTTCATCATTCAAGCTGGTTGAAATGCAGAACACTCTTTTCAGTTATTTCAAACCAATTTCTCTTTACTTGTAAAAAACCCCTGATTTTTGCTTTGACACAAAATGATTTCACTTGTAATGAAAACCCACACATTGGAAAGATGGTCATCAACTATAGACTCAAAATATCGTATCGAGATCAAATGCTTACTCATGGGCAACGGCTGAAAAACCTTGAACTACGTAAATTAAAACCAGATGCTTTAAATTAAAACACATAAATTACTAATGCTGATATTACTATAAATTTCAATGATGAAAATACATCGCTCAAGACTTTAAGGGAGATTCTAAAGGCTGAGTATAGGAGTGGTTTGAGTTATTAAACAAAGTGTCACCTGAGGACGTTCCCTGGATGAATGTAGGAGTGAAGCTATCTTAGATTATTGATGTGAAGTGATTCAACAACTAATATTGGTTTTATTCTGAGTCAATGTTGTGCATCTTAGGCATTTCTTTGTTTAGTTTCTGGTGTGTATTTAGAGTTTGAACATAGAGCCCTGCTTCCAGCTGGACATATACTTTCTCCTTATTCCCTCTGCAGAGAGCACAGCTGGAACCAGTAACATCTCTGCAAATGAACTGAGCTTTTAAGTTCAACCATTGTACCACGCTTCAGGCTGCTTGGTGTCTGTCATATTCTAGTGTAATTTAGTATTATTTCCACTAAATAATGGTCAAATCTTGTATATAATGTATGGAAGGCTTCCACATCCTTAGTTAAAAAGATCATTTATCTGGAGCAAACAGTAAAAAGAAAAGCTATATTTATAGCTCATTATTTTAGAAGGGTGACATTAACCTCCAGCTGGAGTATTAGAGTTTTGTGTTAAACACTTTTGGTTTTGAACAGTTTGAAACAGCGCAGCAGTGTTGAAAACCATATATCAGAATAATAAACAGATGTTATAAATATATAAAATGTGTGTATGCATGTATAGCTGAACTATGTGAGCACACAAATATATATATTCTCACACATACATGCATGTGAATATAGATATTTTCTTAACTACACACATATGAAGTCCATTTTATTAAGAGAATCCAAATTTTCATATATTTATTCTAGCTGTTTATATGAAAGCTTCTTTGGTTTCTTTTTAAACCATTTTCAGACTTTTCTATTATGGCCACCCAATGTTTATATTTAATATTCTATATCTAGTAAACTGTTTCTCATCTAGGACTTTACCAGATACAGATGAAGCATTGCTCAAAGAGAAGAAAAATCAGCTCATAAAAAATGCACCTTGTAAATACCATAAAGTATTTGTTCATGAGTTTCTTTGAATTCTGTGTTTGTATTATTATTTTCAACGATGATACAATCAGTATCAACAACTGGCGTAGCCAGAGGTGGAAAGGCAAAAATGACAGCGATTCCCTGGTATCTTTCCATGCTTCAATATTTGAAGAACACTTGATTTATAAACTGACTGTACAATCTTTTTCTGACCCCTCCTCCCCATCCCAAAAACACATCAATTTCTATTCCTGTACGAAGGAAGATATTTTTTACTGTAAATTGACATGAGCTTCTTGATGACTGAACTGACTGGAGATAATTTGTTGGGTTTGGACAACCAGCTACCATTAATTTATCATGGGATTGGGCGTCAAACCCTTCAGCTATCTGGAAGCATTGAAAATTCGTGTTACAGAAACAGGAATTTATACTTGGAGGGGGTGTTGTTCATTTAAAACTCTACTTGTAACCAGCAATATCATTCAGCAGTGAAAATAATTCATTCACTGTCTGCCTCAGTCAGTTATGCTCTCTGTCTCTAAAAGCAGAACTGAAGTGACCTAGTATGGTTTGCAAAGCCCAGATGCAAAGCCTATGATGCTTTTCTTTATATAAAATATATATAAAATATATACAAAATATATATTAAAATATATAATAAAAACAGATAATAGATAAAAAATAGAGTACAGCAGGTCTACCAGATTACCTTCAATTATCCAATGATAAAATTTTCCCAACCTGACATATATTATGCCCAATGACTTCTGTAATTAAATCATAGCCTCCAGAAAACAGCCAAGCTAAAGAGCTCCCAATGTTCACGATGGCTTTGCCCATGGATTGTCACAAGTACTATCGAAAACACACACCTTACTTGTAACTGAAGCTCAACCAGCTGTAAGATCTTTCTCATCATTACATACTTTCTCAAAACATGCAGAAAAATGCTCAGGCTACAAAATTTTGAGGATTGCTCCCAGCCTGCCTGCACTTCACCCTCCTGGTGACCACCATCCTCTGCCATTTCAGTAGAACAACCTTTTCAAAATAAGACCATGTCTTTTCCTAATCCATGTTTTGCCATTCTTCCTTTCAGGCTTAAGCAGCAATTTGAAGCTGCACTAACCTTCCTATGACCTTGAAAAGGTAAGGGAAAACCCTATGTTAACAATTCTTCTCTCTCCTTATTTGGGTAAACTAGAAGCCAAGAGAGGCTTTTATTGACTTTCACTGTAGTTTTCACCCTTGGCAGTACAACTGAACCTGCCCTGACCTCTCTTGACCAAGCTCCTTTGTCCAACAAACTGTTGAAGGCATCTTGCAGCCAGATGTGAGCCCCCACACCCCGAGTGTGTGTGCTCGGCTGAAGAGCTCTCCCGCTACCTCCCCCGACTGCTCGTGCTGCCAGCGATCGCCTCCAGCTTGCTGCCACCTGGCCTGATTCTGAGATAACACCCACTGCCCGGGTTAAGAAAATGACACCTGATCATGGGGCTGGTCTTGTTCCCATCAGCTGCACCCTCTCTGAAGGCTCGCTTGTGTCTTGAAAAACCACTTCATGCCGGAGGAAATGCAAGCAGTACCTTCCCCAGGCAATAGGATGAACACACGGAGTCTCCCTCTCCTTCTCTTCTAGCAGGGCTTGCTCCACATGTTCCTCAAAGGAGCAGAAGTCTGCATTTGAGACCATTCCAGCTACAAAGGGGAGCAGAAAGCACAGGCCTGAGTAATGCAATCTCTCCATCTGCCTTATCACTGAATAAAACAATTTTCTCCTTTCTACGTGGACAGTCTTCTCTCAGCCTGCCTGGCAACAGCTCACAAAGATCTCACCCATCATCCCAGGTTTCTCTATCTTTAAGACTGTCATAGTATCACAGAATCACCCAAGCTGGAAGGCAACCACAAGGATCATCAAGTCCAACTCCTGTCCCTGCACAGGACACTCCCCACACTCACACCGTGTGACTGAGGGCATTGTCCAGATGCTTCTGGGATGGTGGCAGAGTGGGTGCTGGGGCTGCTTCCCTGGGGAGCTGTTTCAGTGCTCCAACCCAGCCCTCCCCTGGCACATCTTCCTGCCATTCCCTCTTGTCCTATCACAGGTCCCAAGAGCTCAGCCCCTGTTTCCCCTCCCTCCCTTGTGAGAAGACACAAACAGCCATGAGATCCCCTCTCAGTCTTCTCCTCTCCAGGCTGAACAGACCAAGGGACTTCAGCCACTCCTCACACGACTGCCCCTCTGGACCCTTCCCCAGCCTTGTGGCCTCCTCTGGCCACTCTCCAGTGGTTTGATGTCCTGTTTATCCTGTGGCACCCCAAAGTGCCCCCAGTGCTTGTGGTGGGGCCACCCCAGTGCAGAGCAGAGCTGGACAATCCCCTCCCTCTCCCAGCTGGCTCTCCCTCTCCCTGCTGGATGCTCCCAGGGCTCGCTGATTCAAACAGAGCCAGATGAACAGAGTCAAACAGAAAGAAAGAGCAGTCCCTCAGACTTAGTACTGGCACAGTCTGCACTTGACTCCTGCAGGCTTTGGATTAGATGTTACAGTCTTCAGTATTGTTACCAGCTCTTATCATACCTAAACTGCTTTGAATCACATTCTTGTTGGCTTCCTTGTATTAAATTGCCCTAGATTTCTCTCAGCAAATAGAGTTAATTTTCTTCCCTGTTCATCAGCCATTTCAACCACTTTCCAGACTTTTTCCACTCTTATGGATGTATTCAGATATTAAGCTCTTAAAAAGTACTGGTTTCAGTCCTATTTTCACCCATTTCAATCTTATTTTGACTCATTTCTCAATACGCTTCACAGAATCACAGAATCACCTGAGTTGGAAGTGACCCAAAAGGACCATCGAGTCCAACTCCTGTCCCTGCACAGGACACTCCCAACGTTCACACCGTGTGACTGAGGGCGTTTAAACATCTTGTGTCTGTCAGCAAAACCTATTTATCAGCTTTTCCCCTGACTCATGCAATGTTGAAAACCCCAACCCTACTCATTGCAAACAACATTTCTGGCTTCTTACTGAATCCAAGGTTCTTCTCATTCTTAGGTGCCATCTCTGTCTCTCTGCTCCACTTGACTTTATCCAACATCTGGAAAGCAGATCTGTCCCTGAAGTCAATCTGACTCACATTATCTGGAAATAGCCTGGTTCCATTATAACAAGACCTTCACTGCCCCATTGCCTTCATGGCTGAAAGATATCTCAGCCAATGGGGCCATGGATTAATGTCCTGAAGGGAAAATGTGCAAACCTTCTAATGAGCTTTTTTTTCAGTCTGTATGAAAGAACCATGAGCAACTGAAACTTCCTTCAAATAGGCATTTAACATTACTTGCTATTCCCTCCCAAAAATGAGACTCATGTAATAACGAATCCATTCTGAAAATAACTATTTAGTAACAAATCCACTAAAAGAGAAAGGGTTGTGACCAGGTTTGCTCAACAAGCCAACTAAACTCCTGCCAGTAAATACTGACATGTTCTCACCTGGCAAAAATAAAAGTGGGCATTTTTAAGTTTAAATATTCACATACCTAAGAGATTTTCAGCCATCTCTACAGGATGTAATATTGCTGATAGTCCTTGAAAAAAAGAACCCAACCAAAATATGAAACCTTCTTTCTCACCCCTTCGACCCCCGTCAACACTGTTCATTTGGATCAGGTGTTTTTGAAGTTTGCACATGGCAGTCTCATTTGCATTTAATGTCCTTCAGATTACTTCCTTTTTGTTGTGCTAAACACCTCTCTCAGTTGAGTCTAATTTGATGAGGTCATGCTGTGACTCCTGACCCTTTGGGCTCTAAATGAAACCATCTGACACAAAAAAAAAAAAAGTAAGGAGAGTGAGTCTTTTGCCTGTTCGTGGACATTTGATATTTGCAGATGTGCAGCAAGTTTTACAGACAGCTCTTTTGCCAGGCTGATGCTTGATTGGAAAGGTGGAAATAAGTGAACTCCTGGAGAGAATAAAATATTCCAAAAAATAAATAGGTGATGATGAA
Source organism: Dromococcyx pavoninus (assembly GCA_033558185.1). Lineage (NCBI taxonomy): Eukaryota > Metazoa > Chordata > Aves > Cuculiformes > Neomorphidae > Dromococcyx > Dromococcyx pavoninus. The sequence continues at coordinate 504,345 of JAUMJL010000621.1, read as the reverse complement.
CCAGTCTCCACAACTCTGATAGCTAAAATAATAAATCAGAAGTAAATACTGTCCATTACCTAAGTGAAGGGAATCCTAAATTCCAGAAAATCTTTTCTGTCCCCAAAATGACTTAATGTCTCAGTGTTTTCTTCAAGTGCTTGTGAATGGAAACACCTGCGTGGCTTGGAATGCAGACCCTGGGATTGTTCAGAGGCTCAGAGGTAGCCCATGACACACATGGGAACCCTCCACCTGCTCTGGGCTGCTGTGCCCACTCTGCCTCAGTATTTATTGAAGGGCTGAGGAGCTGCATGCTTATTTTCAGTTGTCTACAGCCTGTGTTACAGGGGAGGTCAGCCTGGATGATCTCACAGCCCTCATCTGTCCTTAAAAGTCTGGCTTTGAAATGCTCTCAAGCATCGATCACTTCATTCCAGGCTAATTTTATGTAGAGGGAATCACTGGAATATTAACACATATGTTCAGATAAAGAGCCAAAATGGTATTCCAGGCTTTTCTGGCCCCAAAATAGATCTGATTTTTACTAAAATATTTTGATGTAAAGCTGGAAAAGGAAATAAGTAAGCTCAGAAATATCTTCAGAGTACTTTTTCAGTGTTCATCTGCTCATCACTCCTTACCTTGAGAGGCTGAAAGTGGACCATGCTTAAGTAATAGATGGGGTTTAAGTAATATTTGGGTTTTAGCCAAAATACACTGAAACTGTCAGAAAGACCTCATCAGTGAACACTAGATGAAGCCAAATATCCCTTTTGGTTTGTAACTCTTCCCATGCCAGCCCTCCCCACTTCCACATACACCATTTCCCATATGAACTCTATGGCTAATTATACAGCTGCCTGTGCTATGCCTGCCCTCCGTAGCAAGACTCTGACAGAGTTATCTGACTGTAGTAAATCATCTCCAGATAGACTGTAATTAAGAAGGAATATGCAAAGCGTCAGGCAGATTATCTCCAAAATGCATCAAAGTTCATTATTTTATAAAAGAAAAAATTAGGAAGATCTGTAGGTCATATATTGACTAAACTCCTCTACCTTATATGAAAATGAGTCATTTTCCATCACACCCTGGGGGTGAGGAAGGAGGCTGTCAGATGAAGAAATGAAAGACACCGCTAGTTAAGAAGAGCAGACCATGCCAAATCACTAATTAAAATTTAGATTTGTGCAGAGAGCAGGTGCATATGCTAAAAGCTGTTCCAGAACTGGACTAACTTTTACCTCCCCCCTTTGTTTTTTTTTTAAATGCTATTTTACAGACCTAAGTGAGGGCTCAAAGACTGAATGTATTATTGAACCAAAGTCTTAGATGTACACTCATAAAACCACAGCACTCAGCATTGCATCTTAATTTTCAGAGAGCACATTTTCAATTAATCTGGCAGCTTCTGAAAGAACAGGTTAAAAAATCAATTTAAAAATAATTTTTAAATGGTATCATGGATCAAACTATGTTTGTAATATTCAGGACTGAGAATCAGATTTATAAATACATTTATTTATATTTTAACACAGCTGTGACTCTTGCAGCTTGCAATACCCCATATGTTTTCAGTTGTCTGCTAAATTAACATTGCACCTAATAAGGGGTCAGGATAAATTTATTATTATTATGATTGTTCTATGAAGATTTACCTACCTGAATCTGAGCTATCTTTTTTATTTATATATTAATTGTATAGACCAGCAGCCAAAATGTTTCTTTAGAAATAAAGCTGTTCAGGGTTGGAATAGATGACCTTTAACAGCCCTTTCCAACCCAAACCATGAATGGAAAGGAGAAATGGTAGGAATTACAACCAAGGAACCACAGCAGTTGTAGGAAGCACAACCTGAGCAGCACTTACAGAAATGTGGACTGTTCTGACACATCCATTTCTATCCATGTATCCCAAAATCCTCAAAATTATTTGGAAGACCTTTTCTCCCACTGCCTTCAGCAGGGATCGCAGGACTAAGGAGGAACGATACCAGGTGAGAGATGCTGAGGACACCAAACTCCGCAGGAGCACAAGGGAATCTGAAGGACTCACCAGCTACAAGATCCATCCCTTGGATGTCCACAACTGGATGGCCAAAGGTGAGGAACTGAGGTTTGAGTAGAAGTTCGTTCCTGGGGGTGTCTTGGAAAGGGGAGATTCAAAGAGTGGAAAAATCACACGCAACATTTTAACGGCAGCGTTTCCACTTTGAAATGTGGGGATCTAAACTTGCATCTGAGCGCTTTCTGCAATTCCATATAAAATGCATATTCATCAGGATTAGAGCAAATTTGGGCCTAAAGAAAGAGTGGGATTTTCCTTGTGTTTTATGCACTGCGAGAGAGGTGGGCCAGGAACACAGACATGCCTGCTAGCAAGGAAGAGCCTGCTGGTACCTAAACCATCAGGGGCTTCTTCCAAAACTGATTTATCCTTATATTACTTGAAGATTACTCATGTAATCCTGTTTGTGAAGCTGAAAGAAACTGTAACGTGCTCCCTACAAACAGTCATCTCAATCCTTAAATGATTTTTTCTTTTACTGTATTCACATGCCTTTGGTGTTTAGTTTTCCAGGGAGTTCCTGCAAATCCATTGCCAGGCTCTGAAAGAACATTTTTTTTCAGTGAACAGGCTGGAATACTATTCCTTTTCTAATTTTTTATAATTATTATTCATATTATAGAAGTCTTCTGAGATGCCAATCAGGCTACGAGCCCTATCGTGGCAGATCAAATGATGATGACAAGATCTGTACCAGAAACCTGACGCCACGTGTAACGCTGGATTACATGCATGGCTCTTCCCCATGGAGGCAGAAATCAGCTGCTTCTGTAACACTCTCAGTTCTGGGCTGAAAGAGGCATGAAACAACAAAGATTATAAGTGAAAAGACAATATGGACATTAATATTCCTTTAGCTTTTAAAGCTTAAATACTGATTTTAACTATGAAGTAATGTCAGTTAAAATGTTCTCAATAGGTCTTCTGTGAGCATCCCCTTGATTTGAAATATTCAGGTTTTTATGGGGACTGAGTGTGTTATGTCACTATGAAAAAAAAAAACCAACCCAAAACAATCCACTGGGAGAGGAGAGGAATTTAATAAAAGCTGTACAAATCAAGGCATGCATTGGGTGGACAAGACCTGGCATCGTTTTGCAAAAGTCAGGCTGCACTCACTTAATAAACTAGGGGAAACTCTAACACCAAACCCCACCAAGGCACTCTTTGCTGTTCCTCCTGTCCTGGAAGGGAGCTGCCTGGAGAAGGAAATAAAACCACATGATATGTATTTTCCTTCTGAAAAAATTCAAATAAAGATAAAATTTCAAACAGCGGAGCTGAAGTCCTGAGCAGAATGATTTTGGAAGCCATATCCATTGCAGAAATCCACCTCAAAATTCAATATAGTAGGCAGCTAGGAAGGATAAAATAAGACCATATGGGCTTGGATCAAACTATTGGAAGTGTGCTGTGCTGAAGGGCCGCTATTCAGATATTATCTGCCTTTAGCGACCCTGGGACACGAGCGTTCGATTGCACCAAGGTCAGGTTTTCCAGGCTTCCTTCAGTTCTGTGGAGGTGTAATCTGTCAATACCCCAACACATAGCAGTTTCCTCCAGGATATCAGCTCAGCAGCAGTGTTGGTGGACTGTCCCACCACAGCAGGAGCTGTGGCAAACAAATTCTGCTGCTCAATCTCCAGCACGAGCGAGGCAGAGGGTGTGCTGAGGAAGGGAGGAGATTTACTGGTTCATATCACAATTCTGGTTTAAGCTGCTCATTTTTATCAGCCTAGCTGAACTTTTTATTGACTTCTGACAGCATTTTAGAAATGATTTCACTTCTCAGGGGGTTATTGGAAATATGTTCTTCGTCTGAAGCCCTCTTAGAAAGCCACCTTCCTCTCCAAGAAATTACTGTGCTTGGAATCACGGCTTGTTTAGGTCACAAGTGAAGAGTATCAGCAGCCCAGCCTGCTTCCCTGTGGACCATGCACCAGGATTGCTGATGAGATGGAAAACAGCTCTTGTTTGAAAAAAAACAAGCCTAAGTTCAACTGTCTCACCGGGCAGAGCAGGAGCTCCTTACCACGCAGGCATCTCCGGTGCAGGGTGACATCAGGGACCTCCTACCCCACTCTTGGTGCACCTTTCCTCACACTGTCCCCAGGGATGGGCCAGAGGATGGGGACAAGCTCTGTCCTCCCTGTGGGCACCAGTCCTGGGCTGTGGTGTTGTGGATAGCTCTGAGGGCCCACGGAGAGGGGCGAAGAAGGCTCTGCTGCATCCCCTCTCCCATATTTGTGGTGGTCCAGCAGTATGGTGAGTGGGCAGAGAGGTTGTCCTGCTTCAAGGCTGCACCTAAGGGCTACAGGTTCAGAATCCATCTTCTTTGCTCTGAAATAGCCCTATTTTGTCAACCCTTAGGACGCGCTGCAACGCACATTTGTTTTCCCAAACTGAGAAAAACTGGGAGAACTCTGGCAGGAGATCACAAAGACTGGAAATTTCTTTTCATCTGCTAGGTTATGATTTATGTTAATGATTGGGCAGAGGAAGGAGGGGGACTTGAGAACAGGCTGTCTGTATGGCAGGGAAGTGTCTCCAGACAGTGAGAAGGAGCAGTGAGCACAAGGCACAGGCACCACTGCCTGCCTTGAAAATAAATAGACCAGGTGGCTGCATGGCAGATCCATTGGACAAAACCCTCTCTCTGCAGAGACTGCAGGAAAAGAAAACATTGCTATGTCTTGTAAATTGTACACAGAGACGTGATGGAGTCTGTAGAGGGAAATCCAGTCCCTGCAGAGATGCCTTGTGCAAAATATGTTTCTTGGGGTTTCGCTCAGGAGAACAGGATTTGGCTGTGAGACGCAGGCAAAAGGAAAAGTTCAAATGCAGTGGCAACTACATATGGTAGGAAAGTTCTTTTCCTCTTCCTCAGAGTGAAATTCTTTCTGAAAATGCTATTTATTTCATCATACACTGAGCTCAGATGCTTTAGCCCTGTACATTGCAAGACTGAGATACAACTAAGAATCTCACAGAATTACACACATCTACTTTCCATGCCCACGGAGCTTATCCATGCAATTCCAACTGCAGCTCCTTTCCCAATTCATGGACATCTAGGGAGAGAGAAGGTGAGGGAGAAGAAGGGCAGGATATAGACCCAAACATTGAAACAGTTAAGAGTAGATCTTCCAGGGATCAATAACACCATCGCAGCTGTTAATTAGCATTTCAGCGATGCGTTAGCGCGGATTTAGCAATGAGGTGAAGGGGATCTTCACCCTCTCTAATACAAATCCCAGTGACAAGAGACTCGTTAATTCTGTGATTCATTGCAAAATTGTAGAATCATTTGGTTAGAAAAGACCTTTGAGATCATTGAGTCCAACTGTACCTGTCCACTACTAAACCATATCTCTGAATGTATCTTCTACTCATCTTTTAAATACCCTCAGGGATGGTGACTCAACCACCCTGGGTGGCCCTTTGAACATCTTGAGCCAACCAAGGGAAAACGCTGCTTTACCCACCACAGCCCCATCTCAGCAGAAGATACTATAGCAGAGGTGACCTTCCATTTAAAAAACCCTAAGGCTTTACTTCAGTATGAATGTCCCTTTCCAAATCTACTGTGAACATCCAAGAATTTTAAGGACTTTCTGCACATTAATTAACCCCACAGCACCCTGACTGAGACAGGGAAGTGTAGTTAAGCCAATTAAGTCACGGATGAAGGGGAGAAATGGGGGGTGAAGTGCCTTGCAGATGGAGGGACTGGAACCCAGGCTTTCTGGCTCGCAGTCTCGGTTCGACTTCCCAGGAGTACTGGAAGTGAAACTTTCCCTGTAGAGCTGTCGCTCTATGAAATCAGCTTGGCAGTGTGTGACAGACATAATCCTTTTCCCATATGTTTTATTTTCCATAAATAGAAAGGCATCTCATTAGCATTCTGTAACTTCGTGAGATAAGGAGGATGAACCAACAGACAAACAAATATCTGAACTATTTCCAGAGAATTGCTTGAAATTCCAGGCAGCCCAGGAGGAGAGCACAGGATTCAGCTACCTTCTTTCCAATTTGACATCACCTGCAGTGCCAGTGACTGGGAAGATGTTTCTCCAAATGGCAAGAGGTGGTTGTGCCCGTTACAAGACCGTGAGAAGGGCCACGTACCTCAAAGCAGCATTTTGGTTGGGTCATCTCACGGAAGATGGGATAATCCCAATCCTAATCTTTGGCAAACCACAGCCACAAGACAGAGAGATGAAATATTTTCCATGTTTGGGATGTTCATGCCCCACATCATAAAAGCTGTGAACGTCCCGATATTCTTGTGAAACCGTTGCTACAGCACCATAGCATGAGATTTTTATGACCAATGTCTCTGCACATTCAGTACAGTCAGGACTGTTCTGAACAGTTTATCACGATATGACAGGCTGAGAGAGTTGGGGTTGTTCAACCTGGAGAAGAGAAGGCTCCAGGAAGACCTTAGAGCAGCCTCCCAGGACTGAAAGGGGCTCCAGGAAAGCTGGGGAGGGGCTCTTGATCAGGGAGTGCAGGGATAGGATGAGGAGAAATGGTTTTCAACGGAAAGAGGGGAGATTGAGATGAGATCTTAGGGAGAAATGTTTTGCTGTGAGGGTGGGGAGGCCCTGGCCCAGGTTGCCCAGAGCAGTGGTGGCTGCCCCATCCCTGGAGGTGTTGAAGGCCAGGTTGGATGGGGCTTTGAGCCCCCTGATCCAGTGGGAGGTGTCCCTGCCCATGGCAGGGGCTGGAACTGGATGGGCTTTAAGGACCCTTCCAACCCAAACCATTCCATGATTCTCTATAGCGTTCCTAAACAGAAAATGATATGGTCTGTCCTTGACATTAAATATGTAGTATTCAAACTCTCAATTATTTTAGTCCCAATTAAAACATCTTTCATATGATTAGACTAGAGGGAAAAGAAAGGGAGTCTATTTTGTATTTGATAATTGGCTGTAGGATTTTTAAACAGACTAAAACATGCAAGAAAACTGCCACACTAAATTGGATGTGGTATCATATCCTCCATCACTTGGCTCAATGGTAGCTTGTAAAAAACATAAGAGAACAAGAGAAGAAATCTAAATAATAAATAGAAAGGGCTAAAAAGCTGTAGTTTCATCCAGAAATCTGAATTTTCAAAAATAGATTTTTTTTTTCCAGTGCAGAATGAAAATAAAACTTAGGAAAAAATCAAGAAAATTTAAAAAACCAAAAGGAAACAAATTTTCCTCCGGAAACAGACACTTTGTTGGGAGACACTGCCTGGGTGAATGAATTAGTCATTTCACCATTGTGCATGGAGATCACTCAGTATTGTTCCTCATTCAGCTGAAAAATCTTCCCTAAAATATTTGCAAAAATACTTCAAATGTAACAAAATTACATTTATACCCCCCTAATTTTTTTTTTAACATGTTTTGAAGGATTATGGAACAATCTAAGTCTGATTCCTTCCTCCACTGATTGACATCTTGATTTGTTGCATTACAATATCATTAAACATCTCTTTTTTTTTAATATTATAAGATTTGGTGAAAGGCTGAGTCAATCTGTCTTCCCTACAGAAAATACTGATTTTAGATCACCTGTTTTTTACACCTTCTCTCTCTAAAGTAAACCATCTCGTTCTGAATCACACAGAAAGCTCACTGGGACTCTAAATACTGCATTTTCCAGTCCTTATCCCACTGCCTCACCTGACAATGCCCTTCAGTCTGACACAGAGATGGGTAAACCCTTCAACCAGCAACGTGTTTGAAAGACACTTCAGGGCACACACTCAAGGTGACATGGTTCCTTCCCATAGAAACTTCTAGGCATTTAAAGAATTCTCAAGATTAGAAGGTCCTGCAAAAAAAACAAACAACAAACCCTTATTATTTCCATTTTAATGCATCAATGACTCATTTCATCAGTGATTAAAAATAACAGGCTGGGGACAGGGGATAAATAAACCCTGGCTTTTTGGTTTTTTTCAAAAAAAAAGAACCCTACAAAAATCACAGAGAAAGAAAGAATTTCTAGCACACTGTCATACCAAAATTATATGAATGCCTAACTCCAGGAGGATAATTACAGTATAACACAACTTGAAATGTTTTTCATGTGTCTGTCAGGATCTTTTTCCCTTTGCTTTTTTTTTTTTGCCACAGGCCAACAAATGGCTTTAAAAAAACCCATACTTTTTGCTTCAAAGAGGATGTCCATGTGAGCTTAGGAACAACTGCAGAAGCTCTGGGGAAGATTTATCTTTGTTGCTTGCCTGGGTTTTGAATCCACCTCAGTCCCCGCCTGGACCCCCAATGCTCAAAGCCAGCTCCAGGTGCACCTTTGCAAACAGGCACTGATGCCAGGGCGGGGTTTGGAGCTGCAGCATCCCCAGTCTGGTCCACGGGCCCCCAGGGACTCAGACCCCAGCTGCCCAGGTCTTAGAGGTCTATTTTATACCACCCAATGTGGCACTTGTATCTATACACGTTTTACTTTCCTCTGTCTAAGGCTGTGGTTAATTTGAACAGTGAATCACAGCATCTTAGAAGACAGAAAAAGGTAGGAAAGCACATAGGAAGGTGGGAAGGCATGAAACAAAGCACACCCAAACAACTTAAAATATCACAATATTCTCCAACACACAAACTGTGCTTAAAGTAGCAGCAAAGTATTTTTCAGAAATTGTAAGATAATTAAGTATAAAGAGTATGAAATGTCTGTGTCTTGAAATTAATAGAGATGCGCAATTAGCATTTTTATTAATTGTTTCCACAAAGGAAGATTCCAAAACCAAGAGATCCCAAAAATACAGCTCTTGCACAGAAACATTTCCATACCTGAAATGAGTTTTCTAAAGGACAATCTTTAGTTTAGCTGGTAAATAAATCAGACTTGATAATTACTTAAAGTTATTTAAAAATTAAATACAACATGAAAATTTCAGTTTATTCCTAACCAGCTGCACAGCTGGTGGAACACCTTCCTTTGGATTTCAAATTTTTTTTGCTACATTTTTGGATAAAATCAGTTTCCCCCCTTCATTTAACGTTGTCCTTCCCTCTCTCTTTTGTTTTGTCGAGCTCAATCCATCAGCAGCCTTTGAGAGTTGAACGTAACCGAGAGGGGGTTGTTTGTACTAAATTATGAACTCTGGTTCATATTATATGTTTGACTCATGTCTCAGCTTGCCCAAGATAAGCTTATTAAAAAGCATTCCAGACAGCAGCTCTGCGCAAGGGAGACACTTGTCATTCCCTTGGAAAACTACCACTGGGAGACCATCAAGTGCCACCGTGAACTGCCTCCAACAGAAAATGGTCCTCAAGTACCAGGTACCCAAAATGCTGAGCAAGTAAGGAAGATTCAAGTTTGATATCAAAGCAGGGAGACAGGATGAGCTATGAACAAGGGACTCCACATCACCTTTCCAGAACGTGGGTGGGGTGTACTCAGGCTGGTTTGGGGTACTCAGATTAGGAGATGATGCCTACCAGGGCACCAGTGGTGAAGCACTGGCACAGGTTGCCCAGAGAGGTGGTGGATGCCCCATCCCTGGAAACGTTCAAGGCCAGGCTGGATGGAGCTCTGAGCAACCTGATCGAGTTAAAGATGCTCCTGCAAGGGGGATTGGATTGGGTGACCTGTAAAGGTCCCTTTCAACCCAGAACATTCTATGATTCTTTGATTTCCATGATCTACAATAAAATAACTCCCACGTTTAGTGCTTGAAGACTTTCGAGGAGTCTTGTAGTTAAGAGAGTCATTGTTTAAAACAAAATCACAGGCTAAATGCATTGTTTTCCTGTAACATCATCCTAGAATAAAGCAGAAAACCAGAGCATGCACAGCCCCTGCAGTGTCCTGGGAAAGCACATGTGAACGAGTGCTGGGAGTTTGGGCCATCTTAGAGGTCACACCTTGGGAGGACCCAAATGTGCCTCTGCGACCTGAACCTAGAAACGGCAACGAAATTGTAGCCAGACACAGAGGAGGCAGCAGGACCACCTGTTGGCTCAAATGGTGTATTTAAAAGGTGATTAAACACTCTTAGGACAAGAGCAGCCCAGGGGTGAATGCCCGGTGTGGCCGGGCCCCCTGCACACACACGCCGAGGCAGTCCCTGCCCTGAGTGCGGTGGGAGAGGCATCGCCCCTGCAGCACGCAGGGCTCAGGCGGAGGGCAGGACTTCAAAGGGAGCTTTGACTTTGATAGAGAGTGAGTAGGGGGCTGCTGAGGAGGGACCTGTGCTACAGAAGAACCAAGCATGTGCTTCACATTTCGGAAATTGTATGCAGAAAAAGACTTCACAGATGAAAAAAGGAAGAGAAAAAAAAAAAGAAAAGAAAAAAGCAGCATACAAGAGTCCTGGCCATCCTCTTAAGGTAGAGTTTCCAAGCCCCATTACATGCTACAACATTTAAATCTGAAAACTGCAGTGCTTGCATTTAAATAAAAAATATTCTTTTTATCCCATTTGGACCTATTTAGCAACACCTCTCCTGAGATGTGAAAGAATGCAAATAAAACATCCAATATGATCCTTACCAAATACAAATTACATAAATTCGTCCTTTGGAGAATAACCTTTAAGCATTACAAAACACACTCTACTGGGTTTTTTCTCCCCCTCCCTGTCTTTCACTCTTTTCTTGGATTTTTGAAGCAGATTTTTGTTGAATAGATCATACAGGATTATAAAGTTATAGCTTGCTTTCATATATTTCAAAAAGAAAATCATAAATATGACTTCATATGTTAATAAATCAATTATGGAATGCTGTTTTACACATATGCTCAAAACATGACCTCTTCCAAGTTAGAGCAGAAAGTTGGAGTTGAGATTTAAGGCACTTTAGCCTAAAAGATATTGGGAACAACCTTATCTGGTAAATGTTAAGTAAAGTATTTTTTCTGTTGAGTTTTATCTTGCCTTCAGTGGTTTACTAAATCTCCAACAGCTTCATTTTAGTTATATATGAATAAGCCTTAACCTTACTTTGCCTCTATAGCAAAAAATGGTGTTTTGTAGCTATAATTTAACCACGGCTGAGCTGTGAAGGGGTAAAGCAGAAGCAGTCTGAGTTTCAAACATGCTCTTCTGCACTGTCAGAGGCAAAGGAGAGCTAAAGCATTTCCATTTTACAAAACAAAACAAAGCTGGTGACTCATTTGTAATGAGGACTTACATAATTGCTTTTTTGGGAGTTTGACAAGAAAAAAAGTGTGCAGAAGACAACCCGTGCAACTTTTTAAACTGTGAAACAAAAGATGCACAGAATGCATTTATTCTATTTTAGGTTCAATTCTCTATTAAATTTCTTCCTGGGCTTAATGTAAAAACGCTGGATTTATTGTTATGTGCCTGAAGGAGATGAGATAAAGTTAAAACCCATTTGATATAAAATAAAGGCACCAACAAAATATCCTTCATTGTTTTGTGCAGTCCCTTTACAGCTTCAATTGCTATGATACTTGTGCAAACCAGCATTTTTTTGCATAGTAACTCCCCCCCCGAGGCCGTGATCCTCTCTTTTTTCACAGAATCACAGGATGGTTTGGGTTGGAAGGGACCTTAAAAGTCATCCAGTTCCAACCCCCCTGCCATGGGCAGGGACACCTCCCACTGGATCAGGAGCTCAAAGCCCCATCCAACCTGGCCTTGAACACCTCCAGGGATGGGGCAGCCAACACTACTTTGGGCAACCTGGGCCAGGGCCTCCCCACCCTCACAGGAAAAGATTTCTTACTAAGACCTCATCCCAATCTCCCCTCTTTTAGCTGAAAACCATTCCCTCTCATCCTATCCCTGCACTCCCTGATCAAAAGCCCCTCCCCAGCTTTCCTGGAGCCCCTTTCAGTACTGGGAGGCTGCTCTAAGGTCTCCCCGGAGCCTTCTCTTCTCCAGGCTGAACAACCCCAACTCTCTCAGCCTGTTTTGGGGAGGTGATGTACAGAGACTGAAAGCCAGAGGTGACAAAAGGACACAAACCAATGCTGGGCTTGAGCAGAGCAGAGGCTCTGAAGTCCAGTTTGTGGAAACTGAACTCATTTGAGGTCAAAGGAGTTCAGAAACTGAGTTGCCCTTCCTAATACCTATAGATATTTTCCTTTTCAGCCTCAAAACCTCCACGTGCCTGCAGCTGGGTACACATTCATGCCAGGACCTGCAGTAGTTATACAACCTATAGGTTGTAAGAATGCAACTCACCAAGCTGAAGACAGCTTCTGTTGGAGATGGAACTCTTTCCCCATACCCTCTACAACATATAATAACATGGAAAATAGGTACTGAAACTGCAGAGGAGGAAGTAGCTAAGCCAAGCCATGCTGAGCAGAGTGTTGGGTATTCCTTTTTCAGGGTGCACAAGGCAGAACCTTCACTGGGAAGGAGGAGTTTGACAAAACAACCGATCAAAATTAAAACCCAGATTTTCTCTACTTTTCCTGCTTTAAAAGCAATCCCTGAGCAATAAACACAACTGTACTGCAGTGTTTATATTGGGCAGACCGGAGTTAATCCTTTTGAGAGGAGTTATGCTAGTTTACACCAACCAGGCATCCTGCTTCTGTGTCTCATCACACCTAACACAACACACCATCCAAATGTATATAATGATAAAACACCTTCTTCAAGCTGAATTGCTCAGTACCTGGCAGGATATATGTCCAGGCACTTAGAAACCCTTCCGTCTTCAGAGCTGGATGCTGAGGAAATTAAAATGAGCGCGAGCGCGTTGCTATCAGGGCACTTGTGAGAAGTAGAGAGCCTGTTACTGTATATTTCAGAGAAAACAGTGCTATTAAAGGACACCAATGTGATACTCAATTTGGACGTTTTCCCATGTGGATGAAAGGAATCACTCCTCATGCAATTCTGAAAGAAACTGATTAGATTTATGCAGGCAAGTATCAGCTTGTGATTAGCATTTAGGTGAGGATGCAGTTATGTGCTACAGGAAATATTGGTGTGTGCGTTGTCTGTTTACTTTCATTATCTAATGTGCTCTGCATCAGGCTGGGAAAGGCAGAAGTGGTTATTTGGGAGATTTTTGAGCACTTGTAAATTTATTAGTCTTTCCTAAGAGAGGCATTGGACATAAAACTTCTTTATAACACAGTCTTTTGGGATGGACTGGTAAAATTGCCTTTTGAGCAGTTCTGAGCGGAGAATTGGTCTGTTGGTGTTCTGTCTGGAACAGGTACAAAAAGATTTGAGGAATCCTTTTTCCCCCAGAAGCTTCCATCTCAAACAAATAATTTGTTTTAAGAAGTAATGTTGGCTTTGAGGACAGGTTTCAATCACAGAAGTGCATGGGGGGATTGCATACCTACACATATAAACGCACGTGTGTAAAAGCACACACACGTGTGTATTCCTTTTACTTGAATTGGGATAAAACAACTCTGAGGTTTTACATTTTTCATCTATCAAAAAAACCTGTAACCATCATTCCTGGCAACATTTGTGTTGAGTCCTACAGGGATATTTACCTTCAGGTAACCTCTCTGTGTAATTCAGGTCTTCATTACAACTAATGGGGAGATAGACTGGTTAGTCACTACCTCAGGAAAAAAAAAAGGGGGGGGGGAGAAAAGCAGCCAAGATTGTTGTATAAAAGCTCAGAAATCCTTTCATGCACTGTCTAGGCTTGGAATATAGAGGGAAATCTCTGCCAAGAAGCAAAGGATGTTGAAACAGAATCATGCAATGTGTTAACGCCGCAGGGCATTGGAAGTAAGATGCCAGGGACTTCAATCAGAAATTGAATGATCTTTGTGATATAGCAAAGAGGATGGAATAACATCAGAGAAGTGTGCACACAATGGGAAGAAACTGCATAATCATTTGTCATCACTCCAAGCAAACGAGTGCTGGCAATGACGTTTTCCACACCAACCTATTCATGTCATAGTTTGAGGTTCAAATACCTTTCAGCAGCAGATCCCACCAGCAGCATCCTCCGGTGGCACGAAAATGTGCAACAATATCCACCTCATCTGACACTTCAAAGGACTTGTGCTCTGGTCCTTAGACAGTTAAGTGTGGATACGCTAAGGTGGCTATGAAATCAGATTAACTTAAAGAGCTTGTATAATTCACAGCCTATTAAGTTAACCCAATTTCAAAACTGGTTCCACTTTGCGTGAGAATGGACATCTGTGGCCTCCAAAATCCCCTACTATTTTTCATTCTTTATGAAGTATTCTTCCTTCCTTTGTACTGCTGCTGAGCTCTAACTGCATCTTATAAAAGCTCAGCTGAGACTGGTCAGATACTAAAACTGATCCTGACCCATTATATGTGAAATAGATCATTATACTGAAATCTTATAGAAAGAAAGGTGTCAAATCATCCTGCACATGAACAGAACTTGAACTCCCACAGAATCATAGAATCGTTAAGGTTGGAAAAGACCTCAAAGATCATCCAGTCCATCCATCAACACAACCCCACCGTGCCTACTAGACCACGTCCTGAAGTGCCACATCTACACATTTTTTTAATACCTCCAGGGATGGAGACTCCACCACTTCCCTGGGCAACTTGGATGCAGAGAATTCTCCGTTCGGTCACCAGTGTTGGCCATCTTTCTGCGTATTTTGGCAAACAAGTCAATTGGTTCCCAATGCTGAGCGATCAGTAGCTTTTGACAGCACCTAAAGTAATCACTTGGGATACAGCTCTTCTGTATAAGACCCTACAGAAATACTTATAAAAAAACAATGTTAGGCTCCTGTTTCTGAAAATCTCTCATTTAATTTAACATTCAGCCTTCATTTGCCTAAAACTGCAGAGAGAGAAAGAAAAAATCTAATACTACATAGAAACCTTACCTGTAAATATGTGGAGGTTTGAGATACAGGGATTTACTCAGGGATGTACATTAAGCAGAGAGAGGTATTTTCAGGCTGAGAAGCAGTCAACACTTCCACGAAGATGGTGAAACCAAACTCTAATTATAAGATATCTTCTAGCCAATATAGCTTCATATTTCGGCTCTCAATACGATATAATACAGTCTAATTTATAAGGTGCCTTATCATGCAAACTTCCATAGGCACAGTAATTTAAAAGGGATTATATATAAACCCTTCTAAAAGCAAATATAAAAAAGAAAAGATTCTTAGTCTTGTAATATTTCGAAAACATTTATTGAAGGATCTTCTATGCTTGCTGGGTAGTGTGAAAGTCCAGAGAGAGAAGGTACTTGCCAAAATTGTTAAAGTCAGATGCCTTCACTCTGGTACTGAAATCTATATTTAGCATTTAAATCTACATTAACACTGAAAGAGAGTAGAAATATTTTTCTATGAGGGTGGGGAGGCCCTGGCCCAGGTTGCCCAGAGCAGTGGTGGCTGCCCCATCCCTGGAGGTGTTCAAGGCCAGGTTGGATGGGGCTTTGAGCCCCCTGATCCAGTGGGAGGTGTCCCTGCCCATGGCAGGAGGTGGAACTGGATGGGCTTTGATATCACCTCCAACCCAAACCATTCTATCATTCTATGATTCAAGGAAAGGCCATGAATTCACTTTTTCAAAAGGCTGTTTCTTAGATTTGTGTAAATAAATGTCATTCCACCAACTTACAGTAGCTGAAGACAAAACCACTAGTTTCAGGAATGTAGTGGGAACTCTTGGTTTGATTCTTCACATTCACACATATTCCTGAAACAGAGAGGATTCTTCCACCCCTAAATATTTTTCATCTCAGTTTCCAGATGTCATGATCTCATCCTTTCTTTTTCATGGATTTTCAGAACACAAAATATTCCTGATTACCATCATTACAAGGTATGTGTTGCAGGATATGAAGAGAAGTGTAATTTAGCTGTCCATGATCAGGACAGAAATAGGTCTACAGGGAGCTTTGATAAGAATGAATGAATGGCATGAAGATTTTTAGTGGAATATACACATAAGAATATAACACCTCAGTGCCCTACTATCAAACTATGCTGTGTAGACATCTTTTTCCCAATAAACAGGGTTCATGGATAAATTCCAAGTGATTCCTGTGCACTGAAAAAACCCTGGCTTTCAAACATGGGTGGAAAGGTAGTTTTCTTGCAGAGTTGTTCATATATAATACAATTAGCTGGTTTCAACATAGTAGAAAGTGGGATACATAAAGATCATTCCATACCATGTGGATGCCTGCCCACAGCCCCCCGGAGCAGGGAGGTGAATGTGAGACTGAAAAAGCACACCCAGTGTTTTCTTCAGTGCATCCATCACTGAAAACACATCTTGGGATCAGTTTCTCCACAGCAAACTTCAGTTCTTGGAAAGGTATAAAAAGAAATCTTCATGTAATATCACAACTTAAAAAGTGAGACACATCCGAACAAACCCAACCACCAGATGTTACCTTTGGGTAGCGTTCAATATTTAACTATTGTTTCTAAAAGTCTTTCTCTAGGCAATTTACACTCCCAATCTCAAGCCTACTACAGCCTGCTCATTTAATATGCAATTTATATTAAGTAATTTAAATGACCCTTTCTGTGTGCTGAGCCATGGTAACTGATAGTATGGAAACACACCCACGCGTCACGGCATCAACTTCATTGAGCTCTTAGAATCCATCAATTACTTTGAACAGATCCCTTGTAAAATGAATGGAATGTTTGTTATTATGAGGAAATAAGTCAAAAGCACTCAATAACTTAACCAAATAAAAATAATGTGGAAACTCAGACTTTCAAAAAAGAAAACAGTGAATCTTCTGTGAACTTGGCATCAAGCATACACTATTCATCTTCACTTCCTCCGTGACCTGTCCACACTCCACCTATCATTTTTGCTTTGCTATCAACATGTCAGCTCCCTCCACTGATCAGCCCGTGACGCCTGCCATCATCACCCATTGGCTACACTCACTGATGAGCACTTTTGCCCTTCCTCCCATGCCAGCCTTCACGCGTGGAAGAAGCTGCCGTAGATAACAGCAAACCCACCTCATTGCTCTCTTCTCTAGAAACATCTCCTTTTCTAGGATAGCCACAGGAAAACATTTGATAGTAAATATAATGACTTTTTTTACTCTGGCTAATCTTAACTAATCATTTCCTTGTGTTGCCCTATCTGGTGCAACTGCCACTGTTGTGGTACCATACATATCTATACATACAATATCTACATCAATATACTACATATATCTGCTACTACTATTTCAAGAAGTGACTAAGGGCAAGAATTGAGTCTTTGGTCTACATTTACACAGTATAATGGGTTTCTATCTGTAACTGGGGCCTCTTGACCATTACCACAGCATTAATCTTAACTTCCCAACATAACTGTACTTTTAATTTGGTTTATATGAAACCTAGTGGCAGCATCTAACCATAGTCCTCTTGCTATTTAAAAATGAACCACTGTAAAAATTTGTTTTTCTTTCCTATAAAGGGTAAATTTCTAGGGAATACTCTTCCAATCAGTCTAAAATTAGTCACAATCTTTTTCAAATAATTTTTGAGGGGAAAAATTAATAAGAACAGGAAATCATAAAAGAGTTGTAGCCACCCTACCATCCATATAACTTCCTTTCCCTGTGACCTGAGGCTGAAGGTTGAAATCACCTGTGTCTGGATGCGTGCTTGGTGAGCTGAAGTGTTTTGATGGAGAGACACATCATTGCCACATCATTCTGGGAAATGCAAACTGGAGCCCTTTTGTTTGCCTTGCTTTACTTTCATTGCATTTCCCCATCATGGAAGGAAACTGATCTGTTGCTAGCTCAGGAAAAAGTTGTCTTTGACCAGCATTGGTAATACTTGGTTTTAAATTAAATGCTTTTGGTTCTATCTAAACCATATTTTCAGGCATTTTTTTTCCTCTCACAGCCCTAATCTCAAGTAATAACTTAAGAAAAGCAGCAGAATTTAATATAAGCCATTACTGGTGAGACAGGTAATAATAATAACAGTAAAAAGTGATTTCCCCACCACCACCACCACCACCACAGTTATTCGTCATTCTCAAATGCCTGGGGGAGAAAAGGTGAACTTTCTACTTGTCATGAAATTCAGACAGTTTCAGACCAAGAAGGAATGAATTCCAAAGCTGTGAATCTGTTCTTTCCATTATAGTTCTAAAAGAAATATAAGACCTTCCACAAAATGTAGAGAAATAAAATCATCTCTTGGCTATAGATTTTAGTGTGGTTAAACCCTGAATCTTGATATTTGTGTTGCACTAGTTATGGTATAGTGTGTGTCACAGTGATGTTAAGTAAATATCTATTGTTGTGCATAGTAAGAAAGACTTTAGAATTAATCAGTAGCAACCAGTAGAAAATAAAACCAAGATTAAATATAATTTCTTATATTTTTGGTTGTTTTTTTTTAATCATTCTTCATTTTGAAGTTCCTTTTCATCACTGCTGTTATGAGCTTTCAGCTGAGACAGTTGTATAATGCATAGCTACACATGAACACACGTGATGGAAAAGGATGAATAGTGGTGCCTCTTTTATCAAACTCAATGGCAAACACCCCATCAACTAAACAGACACTTAAGGGTAAATGCAGAATAAATAAAACAGCACTCACTTCGTGCCAAAGGAAGGGCATCGTCAGGTTGACACTGAACTAAGGTTTCCCATAAGACTCAGTGACACAGGAACTCAGATACCCCACAAAAAAGAGTTTCTGTAAATAAAAACAAACAAACAAATAGATAAGAACCATCTTCAACAAGGAGGAAAGAGAGTCACAGTGGTTGTGTTTTGCTTTGCTGGAGAGAAGCAGCAGAGATTTGCTTTGTAAGATGCACAGGCTTCCCAGATGGAAACTTAAGTGGGCATGAAAAAGCCACTAGTTCAAGCTCGCAGCTCCTCCTGCTACCTCAGCAGCCAAACAACCTGGCACAGGTTTCCCAGGGAGATTGTAGAGGCCCCAATCCCTGGAAACACGCAAGGTCAAGTTGGATGGGGCTCTGAGCAACCTGATCTGGTTGAAGCTGAACCTGCTCTTGCAGGTTGGTAGGACTGGATGACCTACACAGGTCCCTTCCAACCCAAAGCATTCTACGATTCAAATCCAGATGTGAAGTGGACAATATAATGTCTTCAATGCCTAGAGAAAAGAGGAGCCACCTACTCTGAGAAATGAAGCTGCAAGGTTTCAAGACTTTGAGCAATTTTAACACGCTGCCTGGTGGATATCCCCCCACAGGAGACTTAATTTTCATCCTCCAGTTGCACAGATTGGTATATTTAAGGCATGGATGAACAATTATATCTTTGCCAAGGCCCAGGCAATCGCAGAGAACCTGAACCCCACTGTTTTACACAGCACTTGTTCTTTGCACCGTGTGAGAACCTTCTGTACATGGCATGCCTGGGGAGAGATGCAAATAGAGCTCGAGATACTGTGCTAGACTCTTCTCATTAGACAAGTTTTTGGCTTCCTAATGAGTGATTATTTTAATTAAACGTGGGGTGGTGCATGCAGATTGTCATCTCATCAGTGGAAGTTAGAGACACTGAGCTTGGAGCAACAGCTCCTTGTGTAAAACTCAACGAAGCCTTTCTTGCTTAGAAAAGCACAAGCAAACATGGACATTTAATCAGCACCCCATCCAAATGGATAACATGCTAAATAGCTTATATATCACAGGAAAATGTAACAGCCTTCTGTTAAATATCCCACTGCAGCCTCAGTCAATTCTTCCCACAGCCTGGGGATTGCTGGGAGCTCCCTCCAAGTAGGTGCAGCCCTGCAGACACACACTCAGAAACACACTCGAGCTGCAGGCCTTCAGCCTCTTTCTCTTCAGGCTTCCAGCTTTATTATTTCTAAAGCAAAATACACAAAACAAATTCACCTCATCAACCACATCCCCTTTCCTCTGTTTGCCAAGGACTTTGCAGACCCTCCAGTGTAACACCTGACAAACTGCATTCTCTCCTACTCAAGCTTTCAGTAATACTCTCCCTGTAATTGCACCCAGCCACAAGCATCCTGCTGGTTTTTAAAGACCTGACAACCAGGTGAAGGGCTTTAGAGATCAAATGACCCACTTACCTTGAGCATCTCAGAGCAGTCTCATTCCTTTGTAAGTGCCAGCCTCTCTCTGGCAAAGTATCTGCAAAAACCTTCCCTTGCCGTGGCTGCAGGTCACATTTGTGCAGAATATGGGTTTGATCTAGAGGAAGGAAGCAGTGTCAGAGCCATCAGCTTCTGAATTCTCAAAGATCTCAAGGGCTGCAGGCACTTGGTGCTGTCTCTGCAGCAGGATGAATTTCCCCTCCCAGCAGAACAGCAGTTGCAAGAGGAAGGAGAGAGTGGGAACACCTGGATTCACTTCTTTCCTCTGCCCCAGATCTCAGTATATTGTTATACTGAGTCTCCCTGTGCCTTTCCTCCCCATCTGTAAATTCATCATCTGAGAACCTTTTCCCTCCGACCTCATCTGGAGATAACAGTGCTTTCCCACTTCATTGAAATACTAAATATACAGATGATGATGAGGTTCTCAGATGATGCTTGAGCGTGGGGATACGGAAAATACCTAAGAGAGGCTGGTTATGTGTCTATTACAAGACTTATTTTTCACATAATCAGGCCTGGAATGACTTGAGTCCCTAACGAACCTCTCCTGTTGAGCCTGAAGTCACAGCACCAGCTAATGCTCCATTCCCTCTCCTGAGTAATCCCTGAACTTTTCAGCCTGGTTCTAAATCCATTGTATCTGGTTTCAGTAAGATTAGATGCACTTTCAGATGGCACGTTATGAGATTTTTGTAGGGTACATTATCAATCAAACCTTAGGGACATTGAATCAATGGCTTGGCAGCTTGTATAAAAACAGCTGGGGGATTATTTTTTTCTGGTTTGTCAATTTTACAGGAAATGCCACCTTTTTATTACTATTACTCTCAGTGAACACAGATACCAGGAAAAGCCTTATCCCTCTTTCAAGTTTTGCCAATAATTCATAAAGAATATTTTGTAACAGGTTTTCATGATTTTTCTTGTAAGAAATTAACTGGAGGTAAACAGAGAATTTAGGGAGCAATATGACAGCCATGGATATTTACTCACCTGCAAGAAACCCTACTGAAGCATAGGGAGCTGCTTTTATCCATAAATACAAGCCATGATTCCATGGCATAGTCACAGTCAATTCCAAAGAAAAGCCACAAACAGGGACCTCCTTCCCCAGAGAGATGGGTGAAATAAACACCTCCAAGCAAACCCATACCATGTTTTTGCTGAAGGTGTCCATTCCTTGCAACACTGGGCCTAATCCTGCTCCACTAAAGTTAAAGAGATTCCCTGTCAGAGTAACGTGGCTGTCATGGTGATGAAATGATATTGCAAAATACCTGATGTGTTTCAAAAAGATTTTCTTCTTTTTTTGTGTGTGTAATTGCCAGCAATTAAACATGTTTATCAGATTTTAGCCTCTCTCCATCATCCAGAGAGGCAATTAAAGATTTAGTCATTGTGTACTGGGGTGTTTTCTTGTTTCATTAACTGCAGCGAGTCTCTGAGAACCAGGCTGCTTCTGCTCTTACAGCGTTGCAACACCCCGTAACTTCCCGTAAGCCAGCAGGGTACCCCTTCCCATGCTTCCTCTTATAAGGACCAACCTCCTTGAGAACCAGCACACACAAAGCACTGGCACTTCTGAATCACTGTGTGCCTGCTGGAGGAGGACACGGCACGGCTTTCCCATGTGCTCTGAGATCTTCAGCCAGCTACTGCAGTGGCACCCGGTGACCTGGGCTGGAATCATAGAATCATTAAGGTTGGAAAAGACCTCTGAGATCATCCAGCCCAACCCTCAGCCCAAAGCCACTCTGCACACTAAACTATGTCACAAAGTGCCACGTCTCTGGGCTTTTGAGCCCCTCCAGGGATGGAGACTCCCCCACTGCCCTGGGCAGCCTCTGCCAAGGCCTCACCACTGTCAGTAAATAAATTTTTCCTGATACCCAGTCTAACCCTTCGCTGGCACAACTTGAAGCCATTTACTCTCATCCTATCCCTTGTTACTTGGGAGAAGAGACCAACACCCACCTCACCACAGCCTCCTTTCCGGGAGCTGCAGAGGGCGATGAGGTCTCCCCTCAGCCTCCTCTTCTCCAGGTTAACCCCAGTTTCCTCAGCCACTCCCATAACCCCTGTTCTCCAGCCCCTTCCCCAGCTCCGTTTCCTTCTCTGGATGCACTCCAGCCCCTCAATGTCCTTCTTGGAGTGAGGGGCCCAAAGTGAACCCAAGATTTGAGGTGCTGCCTCACCAGGGCCGAGTGCAGGGGGATGATCCCTTCCCTGTCCCTGCTGGCCACACCATGGCTGATCCAAGCCAGGATGCTGTTGCCCTTCTTGCCCACATGGGCCACTGCTGGCTCATGTTCAGCCACTGTTGACCAGCATTCCCAGGTCCTTTTCCACTCATCATCTTTCCAGCCACTCTTCCCCAAGCCTGGAGCACAGCAGGGGGGTTGTTGTGACTCAAGCGCTGGACCCAGCCCTCAGCCTCATTGAAGCTCATACAATTTACCTGGGCCCTTCAATCTAGCCTGTCCAGGACCCCCTGCAGAGCCTTCCTGCCCTCAAGCAGACTGACACTCCTGCCCAACTTGATGTCAACTGCAAACTGACTGAGGGAACACTCAATACAATCACTTTGAGCTACGAGGGGAGAAATCTGCAAAAAAGGGTAACCAAAATCAGGTGTTCCAACCTCTCTGAAAATTAGGTCATTTATCCACATGCCCAAAATGGATTTGTGACTAATACCACAATAATCTGCACAAGAGTTATGCACTTAAGCACCATATCTGTGATTTTATTCCTTCAGCTTCCAAAAGGAAGAAACCTTTGTGCATTAAACACAAAACCACCCTTTGTTCGGGGTTTAATTCGATCTGAAAGTCTTTCAGCTCAGATGGCTGCTGGGTGCATCCCTGTCCTGCTCCTCCAAATAAGTGGCACTGCCACTCACAGGGCTGGCACCTCTGCTGAGGCTGTGGTACATCAGCTCTGTGCCTCTTGTCATCTCTGGTTTCTGCTTACCCAGGCCTGTCAAACCAAAATTACAGTAACTAGAAAAACCCAAAGCACTTGAGGTTTCACTATTTACTTTCAATTCTGCACTGCAAAGCCTGACTTCAAAGGAGCCACAAGCCATTGGGGTATCACAATTGCAATTTCTGAAGCTGTTTACCTTGCAAGGTCTGTGTTACAGTGCTGGTGGTGATATATGAAAATAAAATATTTACTCAGTTGTGGGATTCACTCCTCAGCTTGGGAAGAGGCTTGCCTAAAAAGAGACTGAGAGCTTTCTACTGACCTAGAAGAGTGCCACTATAGATAGGGGAAATAAATATGAATCAATTGCTGTATGAAGTTATTTGGCACTGCAAAAGAGATAACCTTCAACCCCCTTGGCTCTCCACAAAGGTAGTGTCATGGTGTAATCAGAGAATCACAGAATGGGTTGGGTTGGAAGGGACCTCAAAGCCCATCCAGTCCCACCCCCTGCCATGGGCAGAGACACCTCCCACCGGATCAGGGGGCTCCAAGCCCCATCCAGCCTGGCCTTCAACACCTCCAGGGATGGGGCAGCCACCACTGCTCTGGGCAACCTGGGCCAGGGCCTCCCCAACCTCACAGGAAAACAACTGCAGAAAAAAAAAAAGCATAAGTGAACAGACAAATTATAGAATAATTTTATGGGACTGTTGGGAGTCATTAAAATAATTTTATTTTGCTATTATTTGGAATATCTCTATTAAACTGACAGCTGAGGAATCTGGGCCACTTTTTTTTTAAACAAACTCAAGATTTCACTGGATTTAAGTCATCCCAGTTCTGCAATTGTGTTCTCTTTATTAAGCAGAAGTGTTGAAGGTGGTATTTTTAGATGGAAAAGCCTAGCTACATGGGTTTACCTGAATGGAAATTCCATAAACTCCTGATAACTGACTGTGGATTTATTTCCTGAACACCTTACAAAGGCTGTTGAAAGTCCTTTCCACCTATCAAAAGCATCCATGAAATAGAATCACTCCTTTGTTTTCATTGACCCTGGGAGGAAGGAATCATAGGATCACACGTATGTCAGTCGAGCTTCTGATGGCTGCCTGCAAATTTTAAGCTGCAGAGCAACATTTTTCTTTCTCACTTTCTCCACTCTGCCACAAACCTGAACTCCAGCACTGCCTCTTGCATCATCTCTGCTCAGGAGATCTACTCAGGAGCCCTCACTCTTTCTCCCTGTCCCATCCATCACCGAGACCTCCCATTTCCCACATGCTGCACCCTCTTTCCACCACGCCAAACAAGAAATATGTATAATTACCTCTCTCTTCTACCCATGGAAGAGTTCACAAGAAGACTTCTGACACAAAATCTTATTTTTTCACCCTCACTGCTGGGATGACCAGAATTGAAAGGTACTTAAAGTTCTTGAGGGAGAAAGGAATTCATGTACATTAGAAAACAATGCTTTGGATGATTTTGATGGATCTTTAAGAACTTTTGGAAAATACGCCTAAAGCAATTTTAATTTTATTGCTAAATTAATTTTAAGCTAAATGCTTCTGGAGAATATGCTTCAGGAATTTCTATAAGTTATATTTATTCCACCAGTGAGGATTATCTGACTTTTTATAAGCTAATCCTCTTGAGTGGTGTGTCTCAATCCTATGAGCAGGCATGTAATATTTTACACTACAAGTGTTTTAATTCTATCTTCATTAATTTCCAGCATGACACTTTCAACACACGTATGAATTTGCACACAAGGGCAGACAGCAGCCCAGATGCAACATTCATCAGCTTTGGTAATTATTTTCCATTATCATGCAACAGCATCTAGTATTTTTGAGCAATTCCTTTGTTTTCACTCTTATTCCCATTACTATTTCACAGGCCATCCCCATTTTTTCATGTCTTGGCAAGCATCAGCTGTGAGAATGATTCACCTTCTGATGATTTTTTTTGTTTGAGTAGTACAAAGGAAGAGAAAGCAGTGCTTTTATATTTATATTGTATTGTGTTTATGCAAGGTGGCCAAATTCTGCCCTTAGCATGGGTGCACAGCTTTTCACATGAACCCAGCAGACGTTTCATGTGAGCTATTTGTCCTTAATGAAGTGATTCTTGCACAAGGAAATTAATATTTTTATGCTTAGTTAGTTCTTCCTTCATTCCTGTGCAGCCATAGAGCAGCAACAAAGCTGCTGTAGATGAGTACTTGATACTCAAAAGACATAACTGGGACCTGATATATGATTTTTAATAATCATGGTGCCTTCATAAGTATATATAGAATTATCTGCCTGAATTTTTCCAACATGTACATTTGCAAACAGGAAATATTGCAGCTTTCAATAATATAATTAATATAAGAAAACAAATAAATATAAAATAATAAATGTAATTTAATAATATAATTAGTGGGTGCTAATCTAACCCTCTAATTTCCCTTGCATGAGCTGAAAAATGTTTAGCAAAGGGATCTGAAGTGTGAGTAAGCAGCAAGGCACACCATGAGTCACTCACTAAACTTCAGAAAGGAATAATGTGACACACTGGGTGTTTGCACAAAGAGCAAATCACAGTCACAAACTGGAATTCCCCTGAATTTATTAGCATTGAGTCAACATGGAGAAGTCTGACAAACCTGGATCGCACAGGTGAGAAAGAAATGATATTTTATTGTCTCCTGGATTTTTCTGGTTTGAGCAGAAGAGGTGTAGATTTGCACTTGAACAGCCACCACTTCTGCTGTGCCTCTCCAACTGTTTTTCTCCCTGAAAATGCACCATAATTCTTGAGACAAAGAGAAAACTTTGTCAGACACCCAGAGGATGATTTTCCTGCTCTGCTTTTGTCTCACTTGTGCTATCACAGAACCATACAAAGGACTGGGTTGGAAAAGACCTCACAGCCCATCCAGTCCCACCCCCCTGCCATGGGCAGGGACACCTCCCGCTGGATCAGGGGGCTCCAAGACCCATCCAACCTGGCCTTGAACACCTCCAGGGATGGGGCAGCCACCACTGCCCAGGGCCTCCCCACCCTCACAGCAAAACATTTCTCCCCAAGATCTCATCTCAGTCTCCCCTCTTTCATCTTAAAACCGTTCCCCCTCATCCTATCCCTGCACTCCCTGATCAAAAGCCCCTCCCCATCTTTCCTGAAGGCTCCTTTTAAGTACTGAGAGGTTGCTCTAAGGTCTTCCTGGAGCCTTCCAGGTCTCCTCAGAGCCTTCAATCACAAGGCTTTAGAGACAGTTAAATCACACATAGACTTCTGTTGGCTTTCCACTGACAGGAGGGTGTCAAGAGACAAACCAGCTCTATTTGGAAAGCCGTGCATCCCACTGTATGTTCCTTTTAGTAATCACAGCACGTTCTAAAGTTACAGTGGTTCCTTTGCATCCAGGTGCCAAATTCAGCAGTGGACACCAGTGGCAGCCCTGTCAAAACTCAATTTGGGCTTGAAAGTCACAGATGAAGATACTGAAAGCCACAGAGGAGCAAAACATCACCACTGGAACATGCCTCAGTTAGCAGAAACACTACTGAATTTTATAGACAGGTGTTTCTGCTTATTTATAGTGCTGTAAAAGCCATTTTATCTGCCCAATAAAGGTTTAAAAGGCAATACCATTATCCATTTATACCGTACAATAGCATTATTTATTTCTGCAGAATTCCTTTATCTTGGATGAAGACTCAAGTATTTCCTATAGAGGCTCCTCAGTGTATTTCTCTTTAGGGATACTTTCCTTCTTGTGAAATTACAGATGCAGGTCTGACAGAAAGAGAGCAATTTTCTCCTCCAAAAGTGGAGCAGCGTTGCAGAGAGACCGTCCTCATCAGGATACGAAAGCATTCCAACTGCATCTGTATCTCTTGCTGCTCTTTACACCGCTTTTCTTCAGAGACAGAAATTCTCCCAGACTTCCTGAGCGAAACATTTTGCATTTGGTGTTCTGACTTAGCTGACACTTTAAAAAATACATATATATTCAGAATCAGATGACTCCCTGGTGACTATTCCACAGCTGCAGATGCTGAAGGGCACAAATTATTCCTGCTAAGGTCAACATTACCTTACACTACAAAATTGTCTTCCTGACCATTCATTCTTTCTTGACTTCCACCCAGTGAACAAGTGATGAATTTTTATGATTTCACTACCAACTGCTGGCCATGTTATGGTACCTCTTGGGGAGGAGAAGTGAGGAGGTAGAAAGAGGTCCCAACCTGCATACAGACACCTATAGATCTGTCCCTTTTTTGCTTCATTAAACCAGATGAGCCACAATTTCATTTGGAAGCTATTACAGGGCTTAACAATGATCGATGTGAGCCATGGAGTGAATCTTCTGAAAGGGATGGAAGGATATATTATATATACTCACATTCAAAGTTTCCTACTGGCTGGTCAGTTGGGAAGGCACAGAGCCAAGCAAAGGATCTGAGACCTATGTGGAAGTTAGTTTGGCAATTTTAATATTGCCCAGAGCTGCTCAGCAGTAAAACTCCCCAAGCGGAACCTGTGTGGAGGACAGACGTTCTGTTTCGTGAAGGAATATGCTACTTGAAAATATGATTAAATTCAGATGTGGGATGAAAGACAGAAAAATTAGAAGTTCCCCATGACTTTCCTTTAACCAACTGAAATATCATATTCACCTACATTGAAAACTTTTAGTTTGGTTATTGCGATACTGAAAGCAGCGCAAATTGAAAAGATCTCCACTTCAAAAACGGAGGCTTACACGTTGCAAGCTTTGTAAGAATCCCTTCTTACTTTCTTCCTTCTGATCCATATTCTCCTCAAAATTGATACCATCTCATCCAATGTTTTTATTTCAACTAAAGTGCATTTTGCAACAAAAAAAGTTGTTCCCTCAAAGATTTTCCTGTTAGCTTTACCCACTCCCAGTGAACACACTTCTCTCTCCAACTGGAGACAGAGGAACAAAGGACTGGCAGCTCTTTAATACTTTATTAAAGTGCCCTGATACTGTAATACCAGTGGAGACGTAGAATGGAACAGCCTGGGCTGCAGGCAAGAACTTTCTCCCCTTTTGTCAGCGAAAGCAGCATGTAGAGTCTGGCCCTAATCAGATTAGGTTGTGCATATTTATAAACATCTGAAGACCATAAAGAAAGGCTCTCAATTAAAAGATACTCTGGATTTACTTCTGCAGGAGTTGCATAAAAACATGGCGATTAGCATTTCCATTAGAGGCTGCAATTTGGAATAAATCAGGCTCGTAGAACAGGGCCCTCTTTAAATGTCTTTTCTACCAGAACTTATCCCTCTGTTCTGTCTGGATACATTGAAAAAACATGTCACATTTTATCTGGTTGTATGAAGTTACACAATGCCATGTCACAACATGGGATGTAACCTCACGTAATGCAATGCACATTGGAGCAAAACTCTCTTTTCCATTATGGGCAGGAGTAAATTACAGATAGCAGTTCACCATAATTAACCACAAACTGGCAAGAAGGCCTGTTTTCTGTCTTTCTAGATCACTATCAAGTTAGCTAATCCCTTCTCAAGCTTACTCTTGAAAGTAGTTAAAATAAAAGATCTGTAATAGAAATCAGTTCTGTGGATAAATATGCTGTGTGAACCATCCAAGCTATTTGAAACAGAGAGTGAATCCAAGACACTGCTTAGGTGTGTCCCATTTAGTGAATGATCAATGCCTGACCACAGCTTCTCACAAAAAGGTTTAACTTCTGTTGTTCTGACCAATTGTTCCTCAATTAGGATCTGTGCTGTTGTTACCTCGTAACAATAACACGAGCCTGAACTCCCAACCAGCAGCTGCCCACAATGTGTCTCTTCCAGCTGAAATCACTTTATCATTTATTATTCCAAAAGACTAAATAAGGGCAGGCATTTTCCTAAAGAACTGTTTTTTTAAGGGCTCAGTATCAATCAGTCCTTTTTGCCTTTGATCCTGAGTAATAAGAGAGCCCAGCAGTTACAGAATTCAGGATGTGGCCCATTTGAAGAGATTCTAGACTGTCTGCTGCTCCCTGGAACCACCTATTTGCAAACTTTTTATTAGCAGGGTGCTTTATCAGCATCCAAGGCAAACTCACAGCGGTGTTTCTCTGAGACAGATGCAGGAAAGAAAGCACTCATTGGGCCATTTGCATTTTATTATTCCTGCAGCAGCTCTGAGGAGCAATGCTTTGTCAAAGCACAGACGCTGAGCCTTCCCTCCTCCATCACTTATCACCCCTGAGCCCCATCCCCGGTGCTGTGATGATCACTTCTGCCTCATGGTTGTCCCTCAACACTTGCAGGAGGCCTGTCTAGGCCCAGAAATACCAAACTGGCTACTGAATGTCTGACCTGTGTGTCCACACTTAACTTCTTGCCTGGTGGAGTGTAAACGAGGTCTGGTTCATCTGCAGATCACATCCATACATTTCTGGGACCAAGGGCTGGAGAAGTTACAATTAACACTTTTGTAATGCTTTGTGGACAAGTTTAGCAATAAATCCAAACTTTTAAAGCAGTATCTCTCCAAATCAATTTATCTCATACTTTCTCACAGGAAAAGCCGTTGATCAGGGAGTGCAGGGATGAGGGGGAATGGTTTTAAGATGGAAGAGGGGAGACTGAGATGAGATCTTAGGGAGAAATAATTTGCTGTGAGGGTGGGGAGGCCCTGTCCCAGGCTGCCCAGAGCAGTGGTGGCTGCCCCATCCCTGGAGGTGTTCAAGGCCAGGTTGGATGGGGCTTGGAGCCCCCTGATCCAGTGGGAGGTGTCCCTGCCCATGGCAGGGGGTGGAACTGGATGGACTTTGAGGTCCCTTCCAACCCAACCCATTCTATGACCCTGTTATAAAGTGTACTTTTTCACTTTCTCAATGTCTCCTAATCTCAACATCCTAGTTCCAATTGCTTTTTATTTTATTTCATTAAATCTCCAGCCACTATAAAATATTGGCAGAGGTTATTCAAATGCAGCCTGCCCGTGAGCAAGAACCAGAATCTTAGGAAAGCAGCTGCATCTGTATTGACCTCTCATTTTGAAAGATGTACCTTGACTACCCAGGAATGTGATAAACTGGGAAAAGGAGGAATTGGGATGCATTTGTTGTCAGAATAAACAGCAGAATCCTACAGAAAAAAAAGTCCTGCAGAATTTTTTTTAAAGCCTTACTTGTAAATAAGGCCTCAGACTGTGGACTTCCCTACTATTATTAATAATAATAACAATAATAATAACAATTACTGAAATTACAGTTCTGGCCATGCCTTAGGAAGGAAGTACTTCTGATTATACACAACACCTGTTCACTGCTGCGTTCAACAGGATGGGAAAACCACCTGCTTACAGCACAAAAAGACTTTGCTGTCACATGAGTAACCCAAGATGCTCCAAGTGCCCTGGAGGACCTTCCTTTTCATCACCAAGTCCTGTTATAAAGCTGTTCCTCAGGTAATTCTCACTCAGGCACACAGAAGTGATTTTGAGCCATATCCAGGCTATAATGAAGGTGGGAAAAGAACTTAAAGTAGTGCCCTAAAGCTCCAGTGGTTTTGTGGACCTTAAGCCGTGTGGTCAGTTGTGTTGTGGAACACAACTAGGAATACAGTGAATTACTTAAAGTGATAATTCTTTAAGCCAGTTTTGATACAAGAATTGAGCATGGTCACAGGCATTAAAATAATTTAAATTTTAGTACTAACTTCAAAAAATATGTGTGAAATACGCACCAAATATAGATCTCCCTTTACATTAATGAATACATTTTAAAAATCCTGTTATTTTTCCCCTGCTTTTTTTTTTAAATAAGCATTCATTTTCTAATAAGCTCACAGAAAATCAGCAGAGTAAATGGTTGAACTCTGTTCCAGCCTGTTCTCAGCAGAACACTGAGTGTAAATCAATTTCCATATATCTACTGCCTTTCCTGAGTACTTCATCAATAAGAAAAATATACCTTCAACCTAAGCTTCAGCTTCAACATAACATAACCTGTGAATCCACAACAATAACTCCCATTTCTTTTATATTCAGTTGGAATAAATAGGCCAAAGCAAAGGTAATTTTCTTCCAAAGCTGTGATGGGATGGGTTTGCCATCCAGTTGCTTTCTGCTTTAGGTATGTTTCTGTACCAAGCATGTTTCATCAAAATTTAACTGCCTCTGAGTGAAGACACAGCCTTCTGATAATGAATCTTCCCAGATTTGGAGTTTGGAGACTTAGAAGCAAATTCTTGTGACTGAATCATCATCATTCAATTGTTCTCTTTTAAAAATAATTTCATTATGTAAACAATTAAGTACCATTATATGGATTTAGAAGGCTTTTCCTCCAGCTTGCTCTTGCAGTGACAAGTTGTAACACAAGCCTTAACACCACTTCTGATGAGACTGTGCCTAGACAAACACTCTTCTTTGGCTGCAACAATCCCTTGGGTCCATACCTGTGGTGCCACCACACCACCTGAACTGCCATGAACCCTGGTATAAGCAGAGAGCGGGGATGTGTCAGAAATATCAGCTTTCCTCTGGCTAAATACTTCCAGTCCTACATCTGAAAGAATAACATCAAAGAGCTCCTCTGGAAAGCGTGAAGGAGACAGCACTCAGCCTGATGTGGGAGTGGGCTGCTCCTCCCAGGCTGGTCCTGAGTCTTCCACCCAGAGAGAAAGCTCTTCATCCACTGAACTCTGCTCAACTTTGCTTCATAAGGTAAAGACCAAAACAAACCAGTAATATATTCC
Source organism: Dromococcyx pavoninus (assembly GCA_033558185.1). Classification (NCBI taxonomy): domain Eukaryota; kingdom Metazoa; phylum Chordata; class Aves; order Cuculiformes; family Neomorphidae; genus Dromococcyx; species Dromococcyx pavoninus. Next base: position 472,577 of record JAUMJL010000621.1, on the reverse strand, counting down.
TCATTGTGGATGCTCTGGAACAGGCTCAGCAGGAGCAGAACTGAGGCAAACTTGTGCAGGCACTCACACTTGCCACAGGGGGTGGAGGAACTGCTCTCCCTTGCTGCGTTGGATCACTCTGTGCTTCTCCTCTTCCAGCCTGAAGAACTTGCTAGAAGTTAATTCAAGCATTACGCTGTCTGCATAAATATTTAAGTGACTAAAATGAAGTGTTTTCATAAATACTTCCAGGCTGAAGGCTTGTTCTCTCTGACTTCAGCTAAAACATCTTCTCTAAAAGAAGCCTCCTCTATCTAAATTAATTTCTGTAGCTTCTGTCTGGAGAAAGGCAACAAATCCCAAAGCAAATTGCACATCTCCTTTAAGTTACTGAACCAACTTTGAGAGAAGTCCTCCAGTGGACAGCAGCTGCTTTTTCTCCCCTCTTTTTACACTTAATGTCGTTGTGTGTGATTTTAACAGCTGTTTTTAGCACAAATTCCCTCTGAATTTTTTTTGGTTCGTTCCCTTTCTAAAAGCATAACCCAGAAATTCAGAGTCAGGGTGTTAATGCTCACGTGTGGCCACCCTGGCTTGACTCCCATGCAGAGTGGTTCTTTGGGTGATTGGCAGCTTTCATCATCAGGTCCTGCCTGAGGAAGAGAAAGACAGAAGCCTTAACGACACTAAAAATATTAGGAGTTAGCTATTTCATGCTAATGACTCATTAATGTGATGCTATTGCTGGTGCTTTGACTACTGTTGTCCTTAAATGCTGCTCTGCATTTATGAAGGACTTGGGGGGGAAAAAGAGAGTATGGTGCTGAGACTTATTGCATTAAGAGATCGGTTTAACAGATTGTTTAGTTTTGGTAATATAATTTGACATCTAAACATAAGCTGAGAGGGATCTCCCACAAAACCTTTGATAATATGATTCATTGTCAAATGTTTGTTTTGCCTATCTGGTACTCATTAATTAATTCTTTTTAATATATCTTGGATTTACTGATTTGGAAAAAGAGAATTATTCTTATTGATGTTGCTAAAATATCCAGGTGGCTTGAATTTCACCAACTAGATGGTATAATCTAGCACATTTGTGTAGACCTAATCAAATCTCTACTAACAGATGTGAAGAGCCCAGCATGGGAGCAAATGTTTGTGTCTATATGATAATTCAATTACCTCAATAAAGAGAATAAATGAACAATGATGACTATAGTTTTTTTAAACCTAGGTTATCTTCCTCGTGCACAGCCTCTTTTAACCCCTTTAGCAAATGACAAAACTTGAGTTTTTTCTGAATGAACCACGTTTTTCAGGTAGTGCCTTTGATTATATTTACCAACCAGTCACAAGAGTAACTTGCTTAAGAATTCCTATTCATTTCTATTAATAGAAATAAAATAAATAATAAGTTCTGCATTAAAGATACACTGTGTGAAGAGTGTCTCATTTCACATAAACAGTTCAGAACATACCAGCCTGTGTTTTAATTCCTCCTTTCCTTCTCTTGCTCTTGCTGAATTACTTTGATTATTATTATTGTAGAGTTCTTAAAGATCTTTGTGCAGAGTTTAAATGTGCTCAGGTGCCTTTACACACAGGGTCATGCCCTTGGTATGGGCTGGATGTAGCTGAATGGGCATTTCTGAAAGTCCCAGTAAAGCACTGTGTGCTTCTAAACATCTTCAAACCCTGACTCTCTAAATCCAGTTTGCCACACAACCAGATGACTTCTTTTTAAGTGCCTATAATGTACAACAAACCTCCCTGTTGTAACCCATCACCGAATAATCATTTCCCTATAATTCACTTCAGGGAAACCTATAAAAACAAGCTTCATGAGACAAAAAGATATTTTAAATCTATCTTGGTTTTAAAGGTGGCCTTGTGGAAGCAAGATGCTTCCACAAGAAAGGGAAGGCAGCCCTTAGCAGCCAGCAGGGCTTAGGTATCATTAAGCAGGCCAAGTTGCAGCTGGAGTTCAAATCACTTCTGCCCATGTTTTTGCTACAAACAGAGGAACAGTTCTTTCTCTGTTCACTCCACGGTGTGCTCTGACCTTGCTGGAGGCTAAGTAATGTCACCAGCTGCGTGTGTAACATGGGCAGTGGCGATGAAAAGTGAACCAGCGCAGCTCGCCTAGGGATGCAACCCCTTTTAACATATCTAACATTCTTGCAGGTGTGGTGGCTTTGTTTGTGTGTTTTACTGTGTTTGTTTATTTGCCTGCCTAACTAACTCGTGTCCTCTTGCCCGCTGCAGATAGAGCCTTCTGATTTAACATTCCTGAAACTTCGAGTGTTTGGGATATAGATTGTTTCCAGTCTCAGGATGTAAAAGACATGGGATAGAAGCAAGAGATTAGGGCTCTTTTCCTCAAAGTTAAACAACTGGATTGGTTTTCAGGCAATGGGGCCCTGAAACTCTAAATAAAAATAGTCCTGCACTTACAAGGAACTCACAGATTGTATTTCTAGAAGGTCTGACTGAGAAGCTGATATGACCGGCAGCACTTGGGAATAGCCCAAACACATAAAACAGTTGCCTCCCGTTGTCATAAAGAGATCTTTACTCAGCTGAAGTGATGCAGCAGCAGGGCTGGAGTCATCTGGGAGGCTGATTGTATCCTCTCCTTATTTGAATGAACCTTTCTACTGAGCCTTCTGTACTGTGGGAGAGAAACAAAGTCAGGAAACGGGGTAGTCAGTAAGTCCCAAACTACAGACTGTTTCTGATGAGACAAAGAGAGAAGCTGACTTTTATTGGACTGCATTGTGTGCACAAGAACAACAGCACAGCTGCTGTTCTTGGTGGAAAAGGGGCAAAAGCCACTCCAAAAACCAGAAGCTGGAACTAACCAGTTCTTTTTCAGGACCTGCTGTAGTGCAGTTGCTACATCTCTGATTGCTCAAGGGTTTCCATTTCCAAAGTGCAGCAGCCACCAGCTAATGTTGATATATTTCAGTGCCCTTTCTTAGCTGCCTGTCCACCCTTGACTACAGGCCTGGCAGGACACAGGCATCTCCCAAAATTCCATTGCCACAGCTGTTACAAATTCACATCTGCACCAAGTGTCCACAGAGCACAGTTTCTACCATCCCCTGCTGTAGAAAACTCCATCCAAATAAAATGTTGATTGCCTGAAATATCAAAATATTTCCTGAAATGTTGATTTTTGCTTTGACATTTGAGGTCCACCTGCGTGGGTCGTTCCTGGTGGAACTAATTTTCTCCCCTGTGATGGTTTTCCTGGATTCTGCACATACCATATCATGGTATAAAGGCTTCTGCTTCCTCTTTCCCATGGTAAGGGCATTGAACAGCTTCTCTTCAGACCAGGAGACAGTGCCTGTGCCCACAGCTGACTCCAGCCCCATGTGCCAGAAGGATGTTACCACATCTTTCAACCCCACAGACTTCAGGTTGGCTAAATGTGAGCTCCAAGCTACAGACTTTTCCAGCCTGGGCACTGTGAGCCAGTGGCCTCAGATACAGACTTGATGCTCTCCTTTATGCTTTGCAAACATCAAAGGAAGCCAGGACTGAAGTCTGAGTTAAAACTCTCTTCTGCTGGGTGGGCAAACTCTACCAACCTATTCCACTCTTTCCAATCTGTGTATCTCTAACAGGAACATGTGAGCAACCATATCCTCCTTGTCTACCTACTCAAAGCAGCACCTGAAAATGAATATATTATCCTCTTTTGAACTATTCCCTTCAAGGAAGGGTTTGAGGAAATTTATTCTGATTAGATCTGGATTCAAGCCCACAGAAAGCAAGTAATGAGAATGTATTTTTGCTGCCCCATAAAATTTCCAGGCTTCAAGGCCAGAGGCATAGCTAAACATAACCAATGGCCTGTGAAAATATAGAATAAAATAAATAGCCTCATAACAGGCAATAAGAAGGAAAGTTACATCTGTGTATGTCACCAACACAACTATTAAATCTATTTGTTCAGTTAAGAGCAAATGTGATAAAACTTTGGTTTGGCTTGGCTTGGCTTGGCCCAGTTTGGTGGACACAGACAATTTGGACTGACTGGGTGTTCCATAGTGCTGCCAGCTCATAAAAAATTCAAGACTGTACTCAAACATCTTCTGCACTGTAAGGGGTCACCAGCTCGCAAGCTGTAGCTACAGGAGAAGGAAATAAGACTGGAATCGACCCATTTGTCATCTGAACCCCACTGGGGCTTGGATTTCTCTCTTCCACCTCTGGAGCTCTGTTTTGGCATGGAAGTTTGCTGAGGCAGGGTTTTCTCTTCCTTTACCCCTATTTGTGCCTCCTATTTCATAGTCACTAACAGTAACTCCTGCTGGCAATGAGACCATCCCAGGCCCTTTGCTGAAGGACCGTGCTCCAGCCTCATCCCAACCAAAGGACAAGGCAAGATCTGGGTCTGGAGGCAAACACAGGCTGAGCAGGAAGATGTCTGAAGCCCTACATTCAGCTCTGGAGTTCTCAACACAGGGGGCTACAGGGAAGCTGGAAAGAGGCTCTTGATCGGGGAGTGTAGGGATAGAATGAGGGGAAATGGGTTTCAGCTGAAAGAGGGGAGGTTGAGATGAGACCTTAGGAAGAATGTTCTTCCTGTGGGAGTGGTGAGGCCCTGGCCCAGGTTGCCCAGAGCAGTGGTGGCTGCCCCATCCCAGGAGGTGTTCAAGGCCACCTTGGATGGGGCTTTGAGCCCCCTGATCCAGTGGGAGGTGTCCCTGCCCATGGCTTTGAGGATGGATAGGATGGGCTTTGAGGTCCCTTCCAACCCAAACCATTCTGTGTGTTCTGAAAAATCCCCAAGTCTAAGAAGGGCATTATGGGATGCAACTGGAGTGAACACAGATGGATATATTTTGAGGCATCCACTCCCTTTCTCCATTTCAGTGACTTGCCTCAGATTTCTCAGATATATTTGCATATTTTCACTTCCATCCTCTCTACCATCATCCAGCTTTTTGTTGCCATGAAGACTGTGAGAAATATTTCAGTGTAAGATGTCTCGCTTCTTCATTTCCCTTTAACTCTGCTCGGACTTCCCTCTGAATCACTCTCTGTTTTCCTTAACCACCCTTCATGGTTCCTTACTGTGAAACCAGGGTTTAGCCCAATGTTTTAAAAACAGGTCTGTGTTACACAAGTGGGATTTTTTTTAAGTGGAAACAGGCTCAGTAATTTGTAAATATGCTTTGGTTGAAAAGGAGTTAAAAATACAGTCAAAGAGACTTTGCTTCCCTCTTTCTCCCTTGGTTCATGACCTTTGCTTTTTTCAACTTCCTCAATTTAGTTTCAGTAAATTGTCACAGAATGGCACAACACCTGCCTTGGGTACTTGAGAAATTGACTTTTCCTGCAAATTACCCTGATCAGTGACCTTGTCTGGCTACTAAAGGGGTTTGCAGGAGCAGCGTAGCTTTATGTGTGGCCATCTTCCATCTTCTGATTGGTATTCAGCCCTTTGAAGTTCACTTATCTCCTTAATGTGCAGCTCCTTTTTGAAAGGAAGAAAAAGAAAAGGCCATGATACCCTTGTCACCTGGGAAAGCAGAGTAACCAGCAGCAAGACACACCGTGCTCTATCTCACAAGGTGCACAGAGCTGAAAGGCTCCAATCATCCCCTTTTCCAGAAGAACACATAGGATTTCTTTTTCTCTTTAGCTGTTAAATGTTCAGCAGCTCAGTGATGCTGTTGCAGTGGAGTGATGTTTACTAGAAGGGATATAAAAAGCTGACTTTCCCTTCCTTTCTTTAACAAATCTGTTGTAAAAATCCACTGAAGGAACAGCAAAAGTCTGCTCCTCCATGCACTGCACAAGTGTTGGGGCAGAGGTGACTTCTGGAAACCTAAAAGGTAAAACTCTTTTTCACACTGAAGCTTTGATTTCACAGGGCAATGTAAAGGGGTTATTAGTTTAATTAATTATTAATTGCTCTGGCAGCTAACAGGTGCCAGCTCTCAAGTGCGGTCCCCAGGGGAGAGCAGCCCAAGGGGAAGTGTGATTCACAGCATCCTTGAGCAAATTGGCCCAGGAGAAAGTTCTGGAGCTACTTCCCATGTCCTTGTCAAATATCAAAGAAAAACAGTTAAAATGTAAACTTCCATTACGCATCCTGCTTAATTCTGACAAGCTTTTAGGATCAAATTGCAGTCAACAGAGGGGAATTAGTCCAGGTTCTTCCATGGGGAGGGTGGACGAGCTTCTTGGAGAGCTGTATGTGCAGCTCTCATCTTATTTTCCACATCTGCTCTGGTTCATTTAGCTAAGCACTTTGAGTCACAACTTGTGGCTGAAAACTCAAATTCTATTTTACCTGGGACTCCAACTGATATTCTAGATCTTAGAAGGAAATTAAAAAATGCCTGAAAGATTACATTATCTAATAAATTTCCCCTACCCCGCTCTCTTTATTTTTGCAACTGGTGAAGATTTATTGCTTAATTGCAATTTAAGAAAAATTTTAATACAGGCAAATGCAAATTCTGTTTGAAAGCGTGGGAGGATTTTTCTTCCTTTCCTTCTCTTCCCCTTATCTTGAAAAAAAACCTTACTGAGAAAAGGCCACAAATAAATTCTGGGTAAGGAAAAAATAGCAGACAACTGTTCTCTTTATTTATATTGCTGTCCTTACCCTGTCTTGCTTGATCCCCTCTCAAGATTTGCGATTTTAACCTCCTAACACTGTTCTAAAGTTGCAGAAATATTACCCTTGTTTTAGAGGGGGAAATTAAGAAAGAGGGCCAATAACACAAAAGGTCCATGGCCATGGACACTCCATGTGTTTGGATCAGAAATGATCTTCAGTCTGCTGAGCCACAGAAGGGCACAAGCAGAGCAGCTGTGTGAACAAATAGTGTCCATCATTCCTTGTGTGAAGATTCCCACTGGCTTCCTGGCAGCACAGAAGGAGCACCATGAGAACATTGCAGCACCAACACGGGCTCCTCCATCAGATCCCTCCTAACCACTCATAGAACATCTTGGTTGGAAAGGATCTTTGACATCATCAAGTCCAACCGTACCTGTCCACTGCTAAACCAGCCCTGAGCACCTCATCTACCTGTATTTTAAACCCCTCCAGGGATGGTGACTCCACCACCTCCCTGGGCAGCCTCTGCCAGGGCCTGACAACCCTTTCAGTGAAGAAATTTTTCCTGATGTCTAATCTGAACCTCCTCTGGTGCTACTTGAGGCCATTTCCTCTCATCCTATCACTTGTTACTTGGGAGAAGAGGCCAACAGCCTCCTCAATAAAACCTCCTATCAGGTAGACAGTGATAAGGTCTCCCCTCAGCCTCCTCTTCTCCAGGGTAAACAGCCCCAGATCCCTCAGCCTCTCCCAGAACCCTTGCTCTCCACCCCTTCCCCAGCTCCATTCCCTTCTCTGGACGCACTCCAGCCCCTCAGTGTCTTTCTTGTAGTGAGGGGTCCAAAACTGGGGGCCAGCCACAGTGCATGAGTTATCCATGATCTCTGTCATTGCAAAAGGGACTGAACCCAACTGGAAGACACATCCAGTCTGGCTCTGCACCCTTGGTGTCTGAATCACAGCAAGGACACGCCGCGGCTGTGACGCCGTATTCCGCTTCCCATCACAGCCAGGCCCTGGCATCTTTAGGCTGTTTTTAAAAGTGGTTTAGCTGAATGTGTTGTTGGTTTGACCAGGTTGAAAAGCAAATAAACCCTAGTAACAATGCAGGTTTGGGCACAGAAATTCCCTCAACAAGTATCATAGAATAATGGAATGTCCTGAGTTGGAAGGGACCCACAAGGACCATTGAGTACACCTCCTGTCCCTGCACAGGACACTCCAACACTCACACCATGGGGTTGAGGGCATTGGCCAGATGCTTCTGGAATATTGTCAGGCTGTGACTGCTTCCCTGGGGAGCTGTTCCAGTGCTCCACCACCCTCTGGAGGAAGAACCTCTTCCTGATGTCCAACCCAACCCTCCCCTGGCACATCTTCCTGCCATTCCCTCTGGTCCTGTCATTGTTCACCAGAGAGAGGAGCTCAGTGCCTCCCCCCCCCTTGTGAGGAAGCAGTAACTTGGTTTGAGAGACAATACTTTGCAGATCCTCATTTTCCTACAATAGAGATCAGCCTGTTCAGAAAATCAGTACTCAAAACCATGTTTTACCATAAATTAAAACAATCAAAACACAAATCACATCTTGAATCTCTTAACTTTCAGATAAGTATAATTAGACCCCAAAATGCTTTAAGTAGTGTTTACGCATTTATTTACCAAAAGACAATTATTTAAACAAAGAAACATTTCCAGTTAATTGATAGAAAGATATGAGGAAATGTAATTAATCATCATTAGAGCACGCAGCCCTTTATTGTTCAATGGCATGTGGCTGTGGGAACTGCTGGCTGTGACACAGCTCCTGTCTCTAGGACTCGGTCTAGGAGGACAAGGGAGAGGCTTTGCACAGCTTTGGACACCCCATGGGGTGCTGGCCCTTTCCCTCAGCATATCCCAAGAAGTCCAGCTGCTGCAGCCTTGCCCAGCAGAGGGCTGGTGGTGGGGACCGTGGTGCATCAGCAGAGCTGCGAGCAAGGGAAAGGTCCTGCCTCCTTTGGGACCAGCTCCCCTGACCTGCACAGAGCTGAGAACATTAACTGCACTACAAAGGTCTTTCCCTCAGCCCCACGCTGACAAACAGCACAGACCAAAATGTCTCAGTGCAAACAAAGCTGGTGGAGAGCAGAAGAAATTATACACACCAACAGAATTGCACCAGCGAGGGAAGAAGCAGCCTGATATCCTTAAGCTATTTGACTCTCCAAAGCACAATACAACAATATTACCTTTTGTACAATAAGAAAGCTTTTTATTCTGATTCAGTGTGAAGAAGCTTTGCTTGAAAGATTTCTTCTGTGTTTTCAAAAATCCTTCTGGTTTCCCAGAGGGAAAATGGGGATTACACCAGTAAACCCTGAGCAAGTATGCCCAGTGCAGGGGCATTTACTCACTACAGAAGCAATGCTGGTGATTTCCTTAGTTGCAGCAGCTTGGACAGTTATTTTTCCCTTCTCAGACTGCCTTTTGGAGCTGGATGAGCTGCCTCTTGTAAGACAGGAACCTTTAGAAGTTTGGGGATTTATCCTCCAATCTACTTGTGAAGGATCACCACAACTTTTCAGAAACAGCTTGGAAGAAAACTCACACTTTAAAATACAAAACTAAAATTTTACTGTCATAAACCTACTTTGTTCTTAATTGAATGGTATTCCAAAAGAAGAAAAATCATAATCTTTACAAAGACACATGAAATTTCACCTGGTTTCATCATTGTAGTTGATTTCCATCAACCACAATATCTAAGTTTGAAATGTCTTTCCTCTTTGTTCCTCTGTAGACGTCCAGGTCTTTGCAAAATAAAATACCTACCCAAAACAAGTCCATGAAATTGTGATATGGATGGTAATAAACTCTTTCTAATCTTTTTGAACTTCTGGAAGATTAGAACAGGATACATTCTCACGTTTACAGATAGTGGTTTCTCAGATACTCTTCTATTTTTTGCAGGGTCAAGAACAATAGGAAACAGTGATTCCTGGCAAAATTCCATCCCAAAAGCCTATGTGTAATTTACCTAACTTCTTCTCTCACCCCTGCCTCCAGTTCCACTCCTCTTTGCCATGGGATTGCATGCTCTGTGTTATTACACTGACCCTGTGAAATGCTGTGTGTAGCTACTACAGATACAGTTGTGTTTCACCCAGGGGAAAGTTCTGGAACCAAAGTGGAGAAGGGCAGTTCCCTCCACAAGAGCAGGGTATGCAGAAAGCACCCAAGCTGGCAAGACCTTCTGGAAGTCAGGACTACCCAGGACACCTTTTTCTTAGGAAAGGCAGCACTGTTCAAGAGGATAACAAGATGTAAGGATAAAATTTCTCCCTAATGCTGAAGGATCCATCCGTGCAGGAATTAACTACTGTAGGTCTATGTCAGCACAGCTGTGTGGAACATGATGTGAGAGAGAGCAGCACTTGCAGAATGATCAATGCATTGTGCTCTAGGACACCCAAACAGACTTTTACAGCAGGAGACACAGAGCTGACTGTCACTGGCTGCACCCAAAGCAGTGTGGTCAGCAGGGAGAGGGAGGCCATCCTGCCCAGCTACTCTGCTCTTGTTAGACCTCACCTAGAGTCCTGCATCCAGTTCTGGAGTCCTCAGCACAGGAAGGACGTGGAGCTGTTGGAATAAGTCCAGAGGAGGCCATGAAAATGATCCAAGGGCTGAGAGAGTTGGGGTTGTTCAGCCTGAAGAAGAGACGGTTCCAAGGAGACCTTAGAGCAGCCTCCCAGTACTTAAAGGACCTACAAGAAAGCTGGGGAGGGGCTCTTGATCAGGGAGTGCAGGGATAGGATGAGAGGGAATGGTTTTCAGCTGAAAGAGGGGAGAGTGAGATGAGATCTTAGGAAGAAATGTTTCCTTGTGAGGGTGGGGAGGCCCTGGCCCAGGTTGCCCAGAGCAGTGGTGGCTGCCCCATCCCTGGAGGTGTTCAAGGCCAGGTTGGATGGGGCTTTGAGCCCCCCTGATCCAGTAGGAGGTGTCCCTGCCCATGGCAGGGGGGTGGAACTGGATGGGCTTTAAGGTCCCTTCCAACCCCAACTATTCTATGATTCTATTTCACTGCATTCTGATTGGTACCTGGATAGCTTGATTTCTGTAAATAAACTCAATTTCTTTTTTTTTTTCCCCTTCATTTCTTCTCAAAATCTATTCTTTAGTTTTATATCTCATGACACACCAATTAGTCTCACAACTCCAGCACAAACCTCTCCCAGTACAGAGGACCCATAAGTCACACTTGGGATGCAGCAGCACCTAAGACAACAGATACATTTTGGTAGAGATCTTTTTCCTTCAGGATTCTTTAACCTGAGAGACAAACAGATCTCTAAGTTCTTAGTTGGAAAACAGATACAAGGTCTGACAGTAAAAGATTTACTACTGCTCCGGAAAGAATAAAACCAATTTACCCAGCTGATAAATTACAACAGGAGTTCAGAGACAGCCACTTGAGCAGCAAGTGGGGTACCAGGGTCTGCACAGGATGGATCTCTCACTGGGATCACTTCCACTCCATGCCAATGCTCTAATAATGAAAAAAAGAAAGCATAGATAAAAGCTTTGGCCCATCCTCCAGTTCAGCGAGCGGTAAATGAGCTGGTAATAGTTAGAGAGCAAAGGAGGAGGAACTGAAATGCATTAGCAGTATTTGATGTGAAAAGTTTGATATAAGAAAAATTTATGCTTTTTGTCATACAAACACAGGTTTCCATAAACAGCCCCAGGAATAGGAAGCACATTGTTTGGATTTCCTGATTTTCCTGTGTTTAGATGACCTGGTTTTGCTTTTTATTAAACATGAAAGGTTATTCTTAGGAGTACAAGCTATTTTCACACATAGGCTGTAAAGAAGAGGGCCTCTCTATACTGCCTTAATTCTAAATACTGCTTCCAAGTTATTGATGTTACATTGCCATGGAGTTCTTTTGACTTATTTGACCATCTTAATCGCTAAACTAATTGAGGACTTAAGTTCTTCCAGTTTCTTCAGTTATTTCATCCTCACGAAGCACATTCCTGCAGCTGGGGATCAGTCAGGGTTGAGCCTTTTATTAGGTGCATCACTTATAGCTCCAATTCTCCTTTTCATTTCCCTTTTCCCCTCTTTACTCATTTCTCTTCAGCTATTTTTAATTTGCTTTTCCTGACTTGGGACAAAAAGCAGCAACAAAAACCTAGACAGCTCTGCAACGTCACCGCTGAGAAAAACAAGACCAACAAATAAAAGCAAGACACAACATGTTCCAAGGAGTGCTTAGAACCTGTGATAAGGAGCATTTGTTAAGGGAGGAGGAAGACAGAGCAATAGATGATTGAAAAGACTTTGAATTTACAGTCCTATATACCAGCCTTCTGCTCTGATGCAGACCATGCTGTTAATTTTACCTATAATATTTTGAGCAAAACCATGACTATTCTGTCTGTCCAGCTGGTGCTGACTTAGTGGGACCTGGAGCAACCACTGCTCCCTCTGTTTTATCACACTTGACATCATCATACATACAAAGGGACTACCCACTGAAACTAAAGGAACTGTTCAAATTACTTCATCCTTAAAAACTCCTCTTGTGGACCAGTTTCCTCTCTTTTATACCAAAGGGCTCTGATTATTTCAGGGTTGCTCGAGGTAGAAGCCAGCATCAGAACCAGATTCTACTACATTTGCCCAGAAAACACAAGTTGTTCTAGGAGGAAAGTCATGACAAAGATACAGGGAGGACATTCCCATCAGGATGACTGTTGTTTGGGGAGGGACTGTCCAAACAGCTGGACATTTCCAGTCCCTCATCCCTCAAAATACTTTCAGTTCACAGTGTTTTTTTCATGCATATGTGTACATATAAATAAAGCCCATGTTTCTAATCACCCAATTAAAACCAGATTTTTAAAGAGGGAGGAGAATTAGGCAATCCTGGTTTTTTTTCATTACAATACACATAATTTTAATCCAATTAAAAATGAGCATCATTAAGGTGTAGTGTAGTTAGAAAGAACTTTTCAGCTGACAATTTTTTCAGACCTGGTCCCACCTGGCTCTTTAAGCAGAGGCAAACCAAAGATTTTCTCCTGAAACACAAAATAGTGTGTAGATTTGTGCCCTGGCTCTCACAAGCTGGGTCCAGAGCGATTCCCTTCAAGGACTGCGTAAATCAACACTCAGCTGGAGACCCTTAATTTATACCTGCCATAATATTCATTTACAGCACCCAAATAGCTACTCTCAGCCTCTGCACATACTTTCCTCCAGAAGATAACTAGCTCTTTCAGAGGCTTGTGTGATATATAATATCCACTGCAACGTATCCAGGAGCTGTTTAGTTGAGGAGCGGAGGCAGAGTCGGATCCGGTCTCGCTCCCGGGCACTGTAATGTAATGGGTCATTTCACAGGCCTTAAAGACTACTGGCCCCAGCACCACCAGGAACCTGCAGTCTCTCCCTTGGAGCCCCATGACCGAGTTCTGCCTGCACAGAGGTTTTAGGGACCAGCCAGCCCCACTCCTCTTCTGTAAGGCATTAATGGTAGCAGCTGTGGAGACAGCGGCACCCGGCACTGCTCTCAGAGGAAGAGCTGTTGCAAGCCTGGAGAAGAGAATGCTCCAGGGAGACCTTAGAGCAGCCTCCCAGTACTGAAAAGGGGCTCCAGGAAAGATGGGGAGGGACTTTTTACAAGGACAAGAAGTGACAGCACAAGGGGGAACGGCTTTAAATTGGAAGGGGGAAGATTTAGATTAGTTATTAGGAAGAAATTCTTCATGATGAGGGTGGGGAGGCACTGGCACAGGCTGCCCAGGGAAGGTTTGGATGTCCTCTTCCTGGAGGTGTTCAAGGCCAGCTTGGATGGGGCCTTGGGCAGCCTGGGCTGGTGGGAGGTGTCCCTGCCCATGGCACAGTGGTTGGAGCTGGATGATCTTTAAGGTCCCTTCCAACCCAAACCATTCTATGATCCTGTGATTCTATGATTCAGGTGGTGTGGGGTGTGTTCCTGTGCCATCAGGCCTGGAGCAGAGCTGCCTTCTCCTCACTGGCACCCCCTTCCTAGAAGAGTAGAACCCAGTAAGCACAGCTCTCCTATTACACACCTCTTTGCATGAAAAGGGACCCCCCTTTGTGCCCATCATCTTAGCCACGAGGCAGACCCCCACACCAGTCCATTGAACTCCATGACAGAACTAAAATATCCTCAGTTTTCCCCAAAACTATTTTTATTTTTTTTTTCTTTTTTTCACTCCCCACCCATGGTAAAAACAAGATTTCCTCAAATTTCTGGACCTCAGGGCATCCTGGGCAGGGTAGCAGTTGTGCCTAGGCTGCAGGTAACTGGCAGATTTAGGGATGCTGGACACATGCAGGTCTGTTCCCAGCTAATATTCCTGTCCAGCTCACCCAGGATACCTGCACAAATGACTTGTGGTCACTCTGCAGTCCTGCTGCTCCCAGGACACAGAGTACCTTTTCCATGTCCTACCATATCTAGTCACATCTGCTCAATAAACTCCTCACAGCAAGGATGGTGCCTCTTGCTATGCACCCGCCAGCTTTGCCTGGATGTATTCCCTGTTGTCCAGGAAACTTCAAAAAACCCTGTGGCAACACAAAAGGGGCTACAGAGGTGACACAACTGCTGAAAAGCATTTCAGAATCCATGTGTATCTTTGTGAGTGTTCTCCTGACACACTTCCGGTCATTTTTCCAGTAGCAAAGAAATACTCTTGATTTTTCATATATGGGAATTGCATCATTTTCCACAGCCTGGTACATTGCTGTTAGTGTGCTTCCTGGCACTCAGCCTGAATTTTTGGCACTGCATCTCTGCTGTGTGCTGGTGTGCAGCAAACATGCTCTTGGAATTCCACTGCTGGAGATGCTGTTCATTCCCTCCGGTGTAGATATATACATAAACTGTTATATACAATGAGCTGAGCTTGGAAATAAACAGGATGAGAATGGAAATAAATAAAATCTAACCACAAAGCTAAATGTGGAGAGCGAGGCAAGTCAGAGAACTGAGTTCTAGTCCCTGCTATAGAGAAGGTTTAGCCTTTAGTCTGAAGCAATGAGCCCTGTTGACCTTCACTGGCTGTGAACACAAGTGCAGTTAAAACTGAAAGAGCACCCAAAGAGCTGGGCTGTCACAGAGAGACATTCAGAGAACATTCCAGAAAGGATCAGCTTTAGGATTGTACTGAGATCTCCAGGGTGAGCTGAAAAGCGAGGGGTTTTGTCTGGGTAGCAAAAAGCGCTGTCTCCAAGTGCTGTTTTGGTGATCAAGTAATTATGACTTCTCTAAGGCTCACCTGACAGCTGGATCCTCTCCCAGTAGGAACTCCACACCAAGCAGCAATGCTTGTCTTGCAAAACTCTTTCCAAAACCACACAAGACAGAAAATCTTGCTATCTCCTTTACTGATGGGAAGCAGAAGCACACCTCCAGCAGACAGTGAGCCTCTGGATGGATCTGTAAGCATCCCTGCTAAGATTCTCATGAGGAGGGACCTCTTACATCCTTCCAGTCACAACCCTGAAACCAGAGTACAATGGACACACAGACAATAAACAGTCAGCAGAAGCACAGGGGCCACCACGCAGACGCGACGCATCGCCACGGTCTGGAGGACGCCTGTGTGTGGTACCAGAGTGACTGCTCATCAGACAATTCTCAAAATGCTTAAAATACACCAGAAAATAAATTGCAGCTCTACACTGTACACCCTGTCCAGAGGGCAGCTCCAAGTGTAGGGTCACCTGAGAGTCAGCAGTGGTGTCCATGTAGGTTTTGTACCTTTGTTTCAGGTCAAATCCCATCTGCCTCTGCACAGGTAACTCTGGGTTCTTCAAAAGGAGAAGTTGATGGTTTTGTCTGCCCAGTGTAATCTCTTTGATTTCATGACAATGATAGGTGTTGGAGACCAAGATTTCTGGGATAGGTGGAGAATTCCAAGGCTACTCTGTCCTGCACTTAGTATTTAAATACCAATTGGTATTAGAAATACCAATTGCTGCCACCAAAGGCAGACACGGGGATGTTGATGTGAGCAAACAAGGTATGGCACACGCCCCCTCTGGGTATGGGACCACTCCTGTAATGCACACAGACAGACACAGAGGGCCACTCTGAGTTGACCTATTTTTACTGGGCAAGAAAACCACAAGCCTTAACAACCTTCCCAGAACAAGAAAATTGCCCGGAAGCCAACCTTCAATGCAGAAGATGCTGGAAAAAAGGTGAAGAATTTGGCCCACGCCTTTCAGAAAATAGCAGGTGCCTATGAGATGAGCTGGGGAACAGGCTATATTTTTATATGATGGATTTCATTCAAAAATCCTGTTTCTTCATTTCCAAAGAGCAACATACTGGCCCTTAGGGCAGGGTTTTTCTTTTTTTGCATTGTTTTTGTCACAGATCATTAAAAAAAACAGCTCTTACCAGGCCATTTTCAAACCCACAACATATTCTTATGCGTCACAACACATTCCTCCTCTTTCCTCCCCTCTATGACAGGTATTTAATTGAGCTAAAACTTTGTTTCTACTAAGATGCAAATTTAGAAAAACAAGATCCCCGTTGCCTCTGGCTGGGTTAGCTGAAGATAAAAAAGCAACACCTGTTTTAGGTATGGCCATGTTGAAATGCAGGTAGTCCTCAGGCAACATACCCATGGTAACCAACCACAAAACTTGTCCTTCTTGTTTGCTTCCCGGAGACTCCAGCTCAGATAGGGATTGAGAAGTCTGTGTGTAACATGGCTTTTTTTTTTTTGTTTAATAATATTGCCTTGTGAAATGTTGCTCATTATCATTTTTAATGTGACATAGAAGACAGCTTTCCATTTAAGTTGCCCGTTAGTCTGATTAATAACTTATTTTTTATTTTACATTTTGTGTTTTATGCTGCCTGCGAGGCAAATATTATCAGTGTTTTCCTACAAGAAGTAACACAATTCACAGAACACATTTTATGCCCTGAGATCAGAGAAATAAGTTCAGATTTATAATACCCAAGGACTGTGGCTTTTTATGAAGTGTATAAAGAGGGCATGTTTAATTATGTTTTGTTTATATCAGTGCTTTGTCTGCAAAAATAACATGAATTACCATATTTTCCTATCATTGGCAGTTATTTCTAATGATTGATTAAATTTCTTAAGAGCAGAATGGATTCAATCGCAGTTTCTTGCAAATAATGTGGGAAAGACAAGACACAACTAACCACCCAATTAAAGCAGGGAAGATCAGTGTCTGAGTGCTCGAGGCAGAGTCCTGTCCATCTTTTATAGTGACAACTAAAAAAAAAGCAAAATGCTTATTTGAAACTGAAGTACTAAGTAAGGAAAGCTAGATCCTAAAATCTGTAGACTGCAACATAGAATCGTGGAATTGTTAAGGTTGGAAAAGACCTCTAAGATCTTCAAGTCCAACCATCAACACAACCCCACTGTGCCTACCAAAACACATCCCAATGTGCCAAGGCCACACGCTTCTTGAACACTTCAAGGGATGGAGACTCCCCCACTGCCCTGGGCAGCCTCTGCCAGGGCTTCACCACTCTGTAGGGAAAGAAATTTTTCCTAATATCCAATCTAACCCCCCCCTGGTGCAACTTGAGGCCATTTCCTCTTGTCCTATCACTTGTTACTTGGGAGAAGAACCCAGCACCCACCTCACCACAACCACCTTTCCAGGAGCTGCAGAGAGCGATGAGGTCTCCCCTCAGCCTCCTTTTCTCCCAGCTAAACAGCCCCAGGGCCCTCACTGCTCCTCATAAGACTTGTGCTCCAGGCCCACATCTACTTGTGTTCCCAGAGGTGGCCTGACCAGTTATTTAGTGTTTTGCTCATGGCATAAGGTCTGCCCCTTTTTGGCTACTCACTAAACCCCCAGTGACCTCCTCTCGGTGGGGAAGGATGACATTTTCTCCTGTGTATTCTCCTCATTGCTGAGCTACACTCAGCTACACAGCAGCTTTGTAACAAAACAATGGAATACTCATAAGTGCTGGAAGCCTCACAGCAGCAAAAGCTGGGGTGACTGGGCTTTCAGCTCACAAGGTCAAGCATCTTGAATCCTGGGTTCAGTTTTGGGCTCTTCTCTACAGGAAGGACATTGAGCAGGGAGAGTGCGTCCAGAGAAGGGCAGAAAAGCTGGGGAAGGGTCTGGAGAACAAGGGTTATGAGGAACGGCTGAGGGAACCGGTTTTTAGTCTAGAGAAAAGGAGGCTGAGGGGTGACCTTATCACTGTCATTGAATCATAGAATCATAGAACACCTTGGTTGGAAAAGACCTTTGAGATCATTGAGTCCAACTGTAGCTGTCTGCTACTAAACCAGATCCCCAAGAAATTAGTCTACCCATTTTTAAAAGACTTCCAGGGATGGTGACTCCACCACCTCCCTGGGCAGCCTCTGCCAGCGCCTGAGAATCCTTTCAGTGAAGAAATTTTTCCTGATATCCAGTCTGAACCTTCCCTGGCGCAGCTTGAGGCTGTTTGCTCTCGTCCCATCACCTGTCACCGGGGAGATGTCTACAACTACCTGAAGGGAGTTTGTAGCAAGGTGGGTGTTGGTCACTTCTCCCACGTAAGAAGTGATAGGACAAGAGGAATTGCCTCAAGTTGCACCAGGGGAGGATTAGATTGGATATTGGGAAAAATTTCTTCCCCTAAAGCTTTCTCAGGCACGGGCAGAGGCTGTCCAGGGAGGTGGTAGAGTCCCCATTCCTGGAGGGGTTTAAAAGACAGGTAGATGAGGTGCTCAGGGATCTGGTTTAGTAGTGGGCAGGTGAGGTTGGGCTCAATGATCTCGAAGGTCTTTTCCAACCAAACGATCCTATGAACCGTTGCATCCAGACCTTCCAAATCCTTTGCTTGGCTTTGGCCTCTGCAGCAGCTTTGTCCACCTGAGCTTCATCACTGTGAGAACAGAATTGAAAAAATCATTGAAAGGTTTTTATTAGGAGCAGGGTGAAGCCGTGGGGTTGGGTTTCCAGCCGGGAAAAGGCTTTCGGAGGGCGGCGAGCAGCCGCGGTTGCCAGGTACCATCTAGTGGCTCCGGGGGAGACTGCACAGCCCGGGCGCGGAGCGTGCGCCGAGCCAGGGCACCTTCGGATTAGACATCAGCACAAAATCCTTCCCCGAGAGGGTTCTCAGCCACTGGCAGGGGCTGCCCATGGGGGTAGTTGAGCCACCATCGCTGGAGGTGTTTAAAAGACAGGTAGATGAAGTGCTCAGGGCAGGTTTAGCAGTGGAGACTCAATGATCTGAAAGGTCTTTCCTATCCATGGCATTTTATGATCCTCTGATCTGTCCTCAGCCCCTGCCACCGGCCCCAGCTCCAGCTTTGCCCCTGGGAAAGGAGCCCACGGGTCTAAGCAGGCTTCTCCTGCTCCTCATCCCGCTGAGGACTGCGTTACTTGGAGTAACATCTGACTTCCAAGGCTGGCTTGTCTCCGTACATCCACGTAACTCTGAGGTGTCTCCCCAAGGGCACTCCTGTACAAGCCCTCAAACGATTGAGGGTGGTGAGGCACTGGCACAGGGTGCCCAGGAAAGTAGTTGAGGCCCCGTGCCTGGAAACATTCAAGGTCAGGTTGGATGGGGCCAGCCATGAGGAGAGAAGGCTCTGGGCAGACCTCAGAGCAGCCTTCCAGTACTGAAAAGGGGCTCCAAGGAAAGCTGGGGAGGGGCTCCTGATCAGGGAGTGAAGGGACAGGATAAGAGCTAATGGTTTTAAAGTAAGAGAGAGTAGATTTAGACTGGATATTAGGAAAAAATTTTTTACAATGAGGGCAGTAAAACACTGGCACAGGTTGCCCAGGCAGACAGTGGAGGCCCCATCCCTGGAAACACTCACAATCAGGTTGGATGGGGCTCTGAGAAAGCTGATCTCGTTTAAGACATCCTTGTTCCTGCAGGAGGAGTTGGACTGGATGAGCTGTAAAGGTCTCTTCCAACCCAAACCCTCTGATCCTGTAAGTAATGAGAACTGAACACACAAAGCATCCATCTCGCAGACAGCACAGCAGAGCTCACTCCTAAGGGTGGCTGTAGGGCGTTCAGTGCCTCAGTGCTTACATTTTATGCAGAAAGCCTGAAGATTTCTTGAGATTTAATAAGATTTTTTACTCTTCTTTTGATTTCCCTGCAAATCTTTTTGCATTGGGAAAGAAGGGAGTGACAGGTGAGACAGTGTCAGCCACTTCGCCAGATCGCTGTTGTAGCTAAGTAGTAATTTGACAAGGAGGCTCCCAATTTCTGGCTTACTCTGCATGTGAAACAGGCTTCCTAGAGCCCAAACCCATCATCAAGATGCATCTGTAGGTTCTGTGCAAAAGGAACAGCCAGAGAAAGCTGGACTTGGTGGTGTTGAGCATCTCCTGCCTGATGACCAGCGGCAACTCTCAGCCAGAACACACCAACTCAGAGGGTTGACACGGGCCAATCACCTTGCTCACGTGGACCCCAGAAGGTAATACCTGCTGGGAACACGACTGTACTGCATTTTCTGAATTTCTCCATGTATTTTTCAGCCCACTAGGGCTCTTTCCTAAAATAACACATCATTTTCCTGTTAGACAAAGACATACCCAGCCAAGTCCTCAGCTAAACTACTTGCCTAAAGCTCTCCCCCATCACATTCAGCCTCATTCATCTCATCCCACTATTTACAAATATAGGCCCTGATCTTGCACCTAGCTGGATCCCTGTGGATACCCCGTTGGGCCTGAGCACATCTCCACCGACGTTAATGAGGTCCTGCTGTGCAGAGCTCATAGCAACATTGCATCAATAATCCATAATAAAGTCTAATCAACATTAAAGCTGAGCAGCCATCTGGCCAGAGTGAAGCATTCAGTCATCCACCTGCACACTGTGTTTCCCAGCCAAGAATGTATCAGGGAGGGGTCAAGTGTCTCCTTCCCGTGGGAGACACAACCTGTGGATGTGAACAGAGGTTACAAGCGTCGATCAACACGCACTGAGGTTTCAAAGATCTCCAAATCCCACGTAGTGACAGAGATTGTAGAACTTCAGACTTAATGTTGACGCTTCAACTTTCAGTGTTCAACTTACCTTTGGCCCTGAGGGTGGTGTTTTCCTGAGTTTGGTCCAGAATTCCTCATTTTATTTTTTTTACACTATTTTTACTATGATAATTTTGGTCTAATAAACTGCTTCTGTTCAAAACAAATTAGATAAAACCACTCAGGACAGAGCACCCTTGCTCCTTAGCTGCCTTCATTTTGGATTTATTTTAAATGCTTCACTCCTTCCTCCCAGATATTGTTATTTCCACACATTTCAAAAGCACAAACGGAATGCAGAAGTCAGATTGTTCATGTGAACTCAAAACACCGATGCGATCCCAGACTTTTGCAGGAGCTCCAATCCCACGATGACAAGTGCAATATAAGAACCACCTGTGTAGATTACTTCAGACTTACTCATTGTGAATGCTGAATTCCTTGTGGTTTTGCATTCAGAGGAAACTCTTGGGCTGTAATCCAGTATTCAGCTGAGAAGTTGATAATTATGGCATAGTTAGGGAAAGAAATTATTCAACACGAGTGCAAGGTCACTGCTGCAGATCTATCTTCAACACCAACGGGGCAAGATAAGTGACCTTAGCCATAAGACCAGCACCTGCTAAGAGGAGCTGAAAGCAGGGTGAGTGCATGAGAACAGACACAAACCCAAGGGTTTTATGGAGTATTTGATATTGAATGTCTCTTCCACAAAGAAACCAAGATCTCTATTTTAGAATCACCCTCATGCAAAGGAAAGCTGGTGGGAAAACCATCTACAGACAGAAATGGGTATGAAAAAAATCTTTAATTTGCTCATTTGTGTTCAATTCCTTGCAGTACTTTGGTTTGGAATCTCTAAAAGGCACATTAAACCATACTTCACAGCCTGCAAATCAAGTGCTAATTAAAACTGCATTAACCCTAATGGATTGGAAAGAAGAAATCTAATTGAGGAAAACTTCTGTTTACCTAAGGCATGCTGGAAAAACAAACCTTCCTATATTTCTCTTCAGTCTTTTTCCCCCCTTCTCTCAGCATGCACACACAGAATTGCCTCCTCTTACTCTATAATTTACTAAATCAACCTTTTGGGGGAGGTTTAAAGCACACCAAACCTCTCTCGCAGTGCTTTGCAACCAACCTTGTGCTATCACAACTTCAAAATATGTGCCATCACTCTCCAAGTCGTGCCTGAAATGGGCTTCTGCTAATTAGAGTCACAGGTGCTTAGTGCTATCGACCCAATTACTTCATTATCTTCTTCTACTCCCAGGAGCAGTCTGTATTTCCTGTACTGAGCACAGTTATTGCTCTCACTTACTGGGACCAGTCTGGCCATTCCATACATTTTTCTCTATGTTAGGGCAAGTCTTGTCTTGTCTTCCTTGATTTCTCACACGGATGGGGCAGAAGCAACACTGTGGAATTTGCTTAATGACAAGAGCTCCTGGAAACACTAGTGATAAATAGCCTGTTCTTTGGAGTGGGAGGAACCAACCACGTAGGTTTTGTGCCCTCATTTCCATTTGTTTTCCTTTTAGGTCCTCGTACCCACCTCCACGGGATGGGCACATATCTAAAACCACATTTTTAAAGCTCATTTTTAAATCAGCAGAACCTGGGCTTGCCACTTGATGGGGAGGGGGGAGCTATGCTGTAAGCAGCCCCCCCGAGGCTTGTTGTCTTAAGGAACACCAGGCCACAAATTAATGAAGGAGGTTTTAGGAAAACATTGTGAATTTTAGTCCTTGAAGCATCAGCAAATCTTCTGGAAGTCCAGACAGGTGTTTGTGTCTCATGAAGATGTTGACTGTTTACAAATTAGCTTTTCCCTTTGGAAACCCCACCCCCTATGAGCCTGGGACTGTCACTCATCAATAAAGAGAGGGGGCTTCCTCTGCCCAAGAGGAAAGGCTCTCATTAGGTGGTCTAGTCTGTAGTGAGCTTATTTGTTTTTACTTCCTATCACCAGAAATACTCAGTACTTCTCTAACTTTCCCATTTCAGATGGGTTTGCCCTGGATTTTCTTCACCATCTACTAATTCATTTGTTTGGAATTCCTCATCGCTGAAGCAGATTCAATAAGTATTGCCTTTGCATCTGAATATGCAAAATACTCACTGGCTTTTCTCTAGAAACAAAGGCTGGTGTCTGGAAGAAAAGAGAAAGGAATATGATATAAAAGAGGAGTTCCTGTAGGAGAAGATTTGTTTTCTCACTGACAGCTGTACAGCCCCACGGGCAGCACAAATTGGCTGGGTTGTGAAGTCAAGGCCAGTGCCTACAGCATTCAGCAGCTTCCTGTGTCTTAATCTTTCTGTTTGGGGAATGAACTGTAATTTGTTTTTGTTGACCCATAGCTTTAGTTGGAGAGTGTGGGATTACCTTAATGGACCAAAACTTGAGAGACCTCAACTTTCTTTTTAGTCCTTCCAGGGCTTGGATCCTTTCTTGTGCCATTCTTTCCCCTGGGTTGCAGCTGAGCACACTGTGCTCGCTGCCTGCTGAGCTGCTCCAGAGGAGGCAGAGGATGCTCCAGAGCTGTCTTCATGGCTTCAGGCAGGGCTGGCCGAGGGTCCCCACCACCACCCTCCTGTGCCTCTTGCTCTTGAGCACAGCTCCCCCACCCCAGTCCATCTCAGGAGCCTGTTTCAATAACAATTAGGAATGCTGACTCAGTTAGGAGCACCATAAATCAAACTGTGAGCCCCAAGCAAGACCAATTTCCTGGCTGGAAGTGAATGTGCACCATAATTTTCAGTGCACCATTCACACCTGCCATGCAGCAAAGGCTGCAGGTTTTCTGTTTCATCAAGGAGTGCTACTGGGCATCCCTTTGTACCACAGCACCGTGTCTTTAGTCTAAACAGGGGTGACAGATCTCTGTGTGGGTTAACGAGCTCGTAGGGGACTCCCACAGCAATGTTAGTCCACAGTAAGAAAGATGTTCTTTTGGTTAAAGTCAGACTTGAGGAACACCAGCTCTGCTGCAGCTCTTGGCCATATTACTTCAAGTCTTGGTGCCTCTACTTGGTAGAACAGAGATAAAAACTTTCTTTTCTCAATTATATTAGCATCTTTAGGGCATAGATCATATTCTCACCATCTTCTAAATGGGCTATAATCTCTAGAGCCTCTAAATGCTACCATATCCCACTAATAATGCTACCTTTTTAAAAATTGTCCTGTGCTACATGGAATAAGGAAAAGAAGTAGGACATTTTTCTTGCTTTTGAAGCTCAAAGTACTGACAGCAGCTGTGAAATCCTGTGGTACACTGACAAAACTTTGATTTTATTCCTTAAGATACAACCTGTAGCCCTGACTCTCCATCATGGTTGGACAGCAGCTGGAATTATCACAGCAAACCTGGTGCAGCTTCTGGATGTCCTGGCAGAGGGACAGGTTTGCAAAGATTTTTGAAAACCTACAGGTACCAATAGGTTCTTTAGAAAAATATACTACAGGCTTATGGGGGAGCTTGAAATATTCAGAGTCCTTTCCAAAATCTCAAGACTGCAAGTGTAGACTCAAGGGAAGCTGCTATTCAACACTGAAACTAAGCTGGTTTTTAAGGCATCCATGAGTCGCTGACTTTGTTTCGTGCTAGATACAACCCAAGAAAGTAATTAATGACCAAATGAAAGTCTTCAGCCAGGCATTTGAAATCACTTTAAAACTGAACTCCCTTGCAACTGTGCCTGTCAGTCGTAGGGGGCTTTTCAAAGAATGAACTCTCTCATTTCCAGATCCCTTGCCCATCTGCCATTCAAGTCACTATGGCACTGGTCCAGCAAACGGTTGAAATTTGTACAGATTTGTTCCAAAAATTCAGGAGCCAAAAGAAATGCTTTTAATATATTAAGTTGTCCTGGGACTTTATCAACTCTGCTCACCTGAAGAGAATTCTTCTGTCTTGCATGGGAAGTTCCTCTGGCAGAAGGAGAGACAACTCTTCTGCCATTTTGGAGTGGAGGCCAAGTGATAAAACATTTTATCAAAGTAATTAGCATATCAACATGCAAATCCCTATTGAAAAATGCATTGCTGATGAACCAGTCAGAAGGCAGCTCATCATAATGCTGGAAATGGGAGAAAAAACCAAAACAAATCCCAGCAACTTCTATTCACTGTGTTGGAGAGACATTGTCCTAGGATGCATCTGACGCAGGTTGAGGGAGGTGATTCTGCCCCTCTGCTGTGCCCTCAGGACACCTCACCTGGAGTTCTACATCCAGTTCTGGGGTCCTCAGCACAGGAAGGACATGGATCTCTTGGAGCAAGTCCAGAGGAAGCTGGGGAGACCTTAGAGCAGCCTTCCAGAACTTAAAAGTGCCTACAGGAAAGCTGGGGAGGGGCTGTTTATCAGGGAGTGCAGGAACAGGATGAGGGGAGATTGAGATGAGATCTTAGGAAGAAATGTTTTCCTGTGAGGGTGGGGAGGCCCTGGCCCAGGTTGCCCAGAGCAGTGGTGGCTGCCCCATCCCTGGAGGTGTTCAAGGCCAGGTTGGATGGGATTTTGAGCCCCCTGATCCAGTGGGAGGTGTCCCTGCCCATGGCAGAGGGGTGGAACTGGATGGGCTTTAATGACCTTTCCGACCCAAACCATTCTGTGATTTTATGATATTGGACACTCAATTAGAGATGCAAAAGAAAAGTCAAGGGTTATAGGAACCAGTCTATAACTTGGATATAGACCATGATAACAATTCCAATTTCTGTCAATTCTTTAACATTATCACACTTAATGCCACTTGTAAGAAGCACACACAAATTAAGCCACCCGATTTCTTTGAAACACTTAAAGTTCCTCCCAAGAAATTATGGCAGTGGGTAATAACTTCAAATTAAAGGAAAAAATAAGCCAGATTTCCTTGTTTGCTCCCTGTCTTCTAAACTAGAAATGTTTACACCCCTTTGCAGCTTTTTCTTTACTATGCAGGCAGATATGAGAACTGATGTCACATAGTCAAACAACTCTGGAATTAGCAGCTGTAAGAGAAACCCAGAGATCACAGGGCTGGTCATCAAGAAAACAAAATTTATTTGAGATCCACAGTGTGTTATTTACAAAGGGAGAACTGGTTGTTCTTTAGCTTGTCAGACCACAGAAGAAGAAAATGTTCTGTGTTTAGTTGCTTCCATTAGGGTGTTCCTGTACAATCAGTACAGTGGATGAAACAACTCCTTGGAGTAAGTCCCACCAGGAGCAGGTGGCTCAGGAATGCCAAATACTTTGAGACCCACTTTAACTGCCACAAAGGAAAAGCTGCTCTTTTCCCTCTAATTGTCCTCAACACTCTGCCTGTTGTCCACCTCCACAGCTCTGAAAACTTTATTTCTTTCAGTCCCCTGTAGAAAACAGGGAACTTTCTTTTTTCCCCTCACTTTCAGTAATGTGAGAAGCTTCAGGTGGAATATTTAAAAATTCAGCATGAGTTAAGATAAAGATTTCCCCCAATGCCCAGTGATTTCAGCTGTGTTTAACTGTTCCCCAAACTCTAAGCTGTTTTTGAAGCATCAGATAGAGTCACAGAGTAGAATTGTTAAGGTTGTAAAAGACCTCTAAGATCTTCAAGTCCAACCATCAACACAAACCCACTGTACCTACTAAATCATGTTCCAAAAGGCCACATCTACACCTTTTTTTTAACTCTTCTAGGGATGGAGACTCCACCACTGCCCTGAGCAGCCTCTTCCAATGCTTCACCACTCTGGTAGTAAATAAATTTTTCTTAATGCCAAATCTAAACCTCCCCTGGCACAACTTGAGGCCATTTCCTCTTGCCCTATCACTTGTTACCTGGGAGAAAAGCCCAGCACCCACCTCACCACAACCTCCTTTCAGGAGCTGCAGACAGCAATGAGGTCTCCCCTCAGCCTCCTTTTCTCCAGCCCAAACACCCCCAGGTCCCTCAGCTGCTCCTCATAAGACTTGTAATGATCATGAGGCAGAATGAAATAGTCACTGAGATTGCCAATAGACCTCTTGGCACTCAAACTATTTGCCTATGGCTTCAGGGAAAGAAAGAGTTAATGGAGTTACCTTGCATTTAATAGTCATCTTTTTTCAGCTTTGACAGGTAGCAGACAGCAAGCCCAGACCTGACTTGGAGCACCAGCTCTGCACTAGCGTAGTCTTGTGGGTAGCCTAATGTAATATTAATTGAATCAACATCTCTGTTGAGATCAGTTATGGAGAGAGGATTCAAGTTATTTAACAGTTTGTGCAATTTTATTGGAATTTTGATCATAAAGACACATGCTGGGTTAACAGGGCCAGAGGCAGAACCAGAACCTGGAGCAGAAGTGACCCAGGACTCATATTTTTAAGGCATAACTTGTACAAGGGAGAAAACAGAATGGGTATTGCTTTATAGAGCCAAGCATGTTACATAGCCAACATTTAATCTTAAACTGACCCTATTCAACTCATTAAAAGACCAGGGAGTGTGAGCAGCAAAGAAACAATTCTGAGTACCTTCTACCAACTGACCAAATTGTGTTTCACCTCCAGAAAAAGACCTTGACCCTGGGCAGATCTGTGCAGGTTGGAGGTCTTTGGAAGGGGAAAACAATGAGGATGACAGTCTACGTTACCTTACAGTGAAAAGCTCCAGGGACTGAATCACTAAGGATTCACTGGAAAAGGGATTTTGTTTCTGTCCAAAATGTGTTGCTTCAAATCTTTCCAGATTTTGCCACATGGCAAAACCTAAATTGAAAATTCTTGTCTGAAAGGGGAGCAACCTCTCCATACTCTTCTTAAAACACAGAAAAAAACAACTCTGCATATTTCTCATGGAATCATAGAATCATCAAGGCTGGAAAAGGCCTCTAAGATCATCAAGTCCAGCCATCAAGGCAACCCCACCATGCCTATGAAACCATGTCCCAAAGCACCACATCTACACGCTTTTTGAACCCCTCCAGGGATGGAGACTCCCCCACTGCCCTGGGCAGCCTCTGCCAGGGCTTCACCACTCATTTGGTAAAGAAATGTTCTCTAATATCCAGTCTAAACCTCCCCTGGTGCAACTTGAGGCCATTTCCTCTCATCCTATCACTTGTTATTTGGGAGGAGAGACCAGCACCCACCTCACCACAACCTCCTTAGAAAGCAGATATCTCAGTTTCAATAGGAAACCACCACCACCCCCCTACTTTCTCTTACATTATATTTTTAACTAAATATGAGAATCTCTGTCTGCCCTGGGTTTCACCAGGCCCTGTGCTCTTTGCCCCTTTATCTTGGTCTCTGGAAGAGTTCTGTGACAGCTGATGTTCAGCCTTCCTGGACTGCTCAAGACTCTCATTCTTATGCAGAAAGAGAAAACTTATTCACCCGAATTTGTTTAGTTACTTATCTTTTGTGATACATTATCCTGATGCCATTAAAGCACTAAAACTTTCAAAGAGATCATGTGCTGTAACACAAATTCACAGGTAAATGTTGTGAATTTTACTGAAGTTAAAAGCTCCAGACAACCACATTGGTGACTCTTGGTGGGACAAGTGTAAAAGCTTTTGAAGTTGCATCTTCAGACCACAGGCAAACAAACCTCTTGGAGATCCCACCAGCTAAGTTGTTGAGATAGATTTAGACACAGTGTTTGCTGAAATAAGCCGACTGGTTCTCCCTGAAATCACAGAGCAGGGCCTCCAAAAGTTCTGGTATCAAATCAGGAGCCCCCAGAAGCCTGAGGAGCTCAGCCCCCAGGAGCAGAGAGCAGCTGGAAGCAGCAGGTAAATCACTGTCAAATTGCAGCTACGGATGTTGCAGCCATCGTGTCTGCCAATAAGTAAATAATTGTGGGGGAACACCTGGTTTTGATACCACCTAACATACCTGCCACCGGCGCTCAGGACACAGATGCACATGTGGGAAGCAGAGCAAGGATTTATTTAAAATCACTACAGAAAACATCTGGGAGCAGAGGAGCCTATGGTGCAGAGAGACCTGAAGGTAGCTATTTATTTTATGAACTAAAATGCTATTGCACTGGAGAGAACGGAATAGAAGCAGGTGGGCTGGCAAGGCAAGAATCCAAAAGCCTTATTTCCAATCATTAGATTCAGATTAAGATCTACTGATCCACTTCTGTCACTTGGTTGTAGTTCTGCCAGGTACGTGCATGAGGGATGAACAACAACACTGAGGTCCAAAATCTCCTGTATCGAAGCTTTGCTCATTTATGTCCCAATATCTAAATACTCTGGTTTGTAGCTGTGACCACCAGGAATGCAGAGTCATGAGGCTGCGTTGTGGAGTTTGATAATTTGCTCCACAGCAGCTCTTTGATGATCCAGTGAGATCAGATCTGTGTTCATAGAATCATAGGACGGTTTGGGTCAAAAGGCACCTCAAAGCCCATCCAGTTCCACCCCCTGCCATGGGCAGGGACACTTCCCACTGGATCAGGGGGCTCCAAGCCCCATCCAACCTGGCCTTGAGCACCTCCAAGGATGGGGCAACCACCACTGCTCTGGGCAACCTGGGCCAGGGCCTCCCCACCCTCACAGCAAAACATTTCTTCCCAAGATCTCATCTCAATCTCCCCTCTTTCAGCTTAAACACATTCCCTCTCATCCTATCCCTGCACTCCCTGATCAAGAGCCCCTCCCCAGCTTTCCTGTACCCCTTTCAGTCCTGGGAGGCTGCTCTAAGGTCTCCCCAGAGCCTTCTCTTCTCCAGGCTGAACAACCCCAACTCTCTCAAGCCTGTCCTCACAGCAGAGGTGCTCCAGCCCTTGGATCATCTTCCTGGCCCTCTGGACTTGCTCCAACAGTTCCATGTCCTTCCTATGCTGAGGACTCCAGGACTGAACACAGAGCTCCAAGTGAGGTCTCACAAGAGTGGAGTAAAGGGGCAGAATCCCTGTGGAAATCTGTAACCTTTTATGAGTGAAACGCAGTGGGAATTTCTAAGGCTTTGCAACTAAGTGAAAAGGGAAGTATTTCTGGTGTTACATTATAAACACAAACTGACTCACAACTGCTGCCAGCACACATCTCTGCAGGCAAGGAGGGTCGTTTTGCCCTGACACATCTCAGACATAACACATTTGTATGATATCTGTAGCTTTTGCTCTCGTAGCCCCTCACAGTAAAAGCCCTTAAGGGCATACCGCAGGAATCTTCAGTACTATCTTGAGGCCCTTTTTCTCTCACAGACAAAAGAAGCAGAAATTTAGGGCAAACATCTGAATTCTTTGGTCCACACTGCAGGTGCAGAGTCTTCAGTGAGGACCATATTGTCGTGCCACCTACTGAAACCCTTCTGCCCAAAGGGAGAATGAAGCCGGGTTTCCAGCTAGCTCACACATCACCTGGTGTTGCTCCACTGACTTCTGTGGACAGATGACCATTCACACATGGCACAAACATAGAGCAGGACTTATTTTTAAAGGCTTTAGGCATTGACTACACCGAGGAGTCACACACCTCACTGCCTTTAAAACCCCAGTCTCTAGAACCACTCCTAGTATCTGATAAACAAACCCAACTTGGCACGACAAACTAAGTCATGGTTATTCCTCGATACCCCAACTACAGCAGCAAAATTGTATTTCATTCTTCATCCAACTGACAACTATTGTGTGGAAATCCTTAACAGCTCAGCTGAAGGGAGGTATCTTAGTCAGGGATCACCCTGGGTTACAAATAAGTGGGTGGAGATGCCGAAGTAGTCCGTGGCTTAACTTTCCAAAGGAGGCTATCACAAGACCAAAGTTGAAGGCAAACTCAACCAGTGAAGGTAGATGCATCTCCACACTCTAATGTGGATGACAGTTATCCTTTTGTATGACCCAGATAAAAATCACAGTCAATTCTCACTGTGTCTCCTTTTCTAATGCTTATAAACAGAGCTTTTACGGTGCTTTGAATTAGATCTGTGATTTGTGAGCGACGTGTATAATAATTAGACTGTGAAGATGTACAGTTAATCCATTTAAAGGTGTAAAGAAGTCCATTTAATGAACATTATAGTCACATTAGACTTGGAAACATCTAACTCTTTTGTTGAATAAAAAGAAGTTCAATGAGATTAACTTCTCTTAGTTGGTTTTAAAGAATACTCAAACATGTCCTACTCTGATAGTGTACTATTCCTTGGTGCATGGTTTCTGCATACCAATGTCTTCAGTGTAGGAGAGCAAGAATAAGACTGGGAGACATTCTATTTCAGTTAAATAATTACAAATTAAAGAGGATCACTTCTACTTTCTATACTTACTGTAGTATGATAAGAAGCTGAACTCCTTGAACTTGTAATTATATAACAGAAATGTTAATCTCCTGGTTCGGTATTCAGTTCTACTGCATTAAATGTATTCTTACAATTATCAAGTTTACTACGTGGCACATAGACATTTCTATTGGGAAACCTATTATTTGATCATATCAGATTTTGACCATAAATACTGTAATGGAATTCTGTTGTCAAATCTCTCGCTGCCACAAAATGACTAATGAGGGTTAATACACCTATGTAGCTTGAGAATCTGAAAAAAACATTGGTATAATTTCTGATTTTCAATTTGAAATGCTAACTGAGCTTTGTGCAATTAAAAAAAAAAAGATTTAAGCTAGAGAAGTCCAAAATACCCTAAGTAACTTGTAATAAAGACATTTAATTTTAAATATATGTACTTTAAGCAGCTGTTCTCCTCTTAGGAGAAACTCATTTAGGCTTAAGAGTTACTGGCCGAAGCTATCTTCTTTTCACAGTGTATTATAATGTGTGCTATTGGCTTTAATAGTTTGGAAGTACAATTTACATCCTCCTCCATTTAAATACATAAAACTATTACAAGGGGTAGGGTAGCCAGTTAGAAAAGAAAACAAGATCATTCTCTGCCTTCTATTTTTTAATGAAGAAAAACTGATCTTTCCAGTAATATTTTGGCTCCCAGTGCTTTAACGAAGCTGTGCCTCTGTTAAAAATTCAGATAAATTCTGTAGATAGTCCCTTCAGAGAGATTTCAGCCAGTGAAATGCTTGCTCCCAGCAGAGATACCTGGCTCGGTGCATACAGCAGGCTACATTCTTTTGTAGTTTACAGAGCAAAACCTGATAAGATCGAGAGACAACATAATCCTGGCTAATGCAGAGTTACTCGTTATGTACTGTACAGGATGCAGCTGGACGTTAGAAAGACAATTCTTCCACCTAAGGGGGGCTTGGGCAGGGGAAGTACCTTCTTGAGGGCTAATCCTGCACTTGAATGTCCTATGTCCTGAGCATGTTGAGCCTTCCAGTCATCACCTAAAAAGAGGCATTTTACCCTATCCTAGGGAGCTGTGTATTGGCATCTTAGAATCACAGAATGGTTTGGGTTGGATGAACCTCAAAGCCCATCCAGTTCCACCCCCCTGCCACGGGCAGAGACACCTCCCACCGGATCAGGGGGCTCAAAGCCCCATCCAGCCTGGCCTTGAACACCTCCAGGGATGTTGAACACCTCATCTTACAGCTCCCATCATCAAACTCTACTGAAAACTCTCACAGCAGCATTTGCAAAGCACTGTCATGAACACATCAAACAAAACCATTTTACTTTCCAAACATGTCAGTTTGAGTTTTATTACGACACTTAGACAGAGGCTTCTACAGGCAAAAAGACAGGAGGAAAATAAAGCATGAAAGAAGAGCAGCCCATTTAAGACAGGAGGAAAATAAAGCATGAAAGAAGAGAAGCCCATTTAAGACAGGATTTTACAGAATCACACAATGTCCTGAGTTGAAAGAGACCCACAAGGATCATCGAGTCCGATTCCTGTCCCTGCACAGAACACCCCAACACTCACACCGTGTGTCTGAGGGCGTTGTCCAAATGCTTCTGGAATATTGTCAGGCTGGGACTGCTTCCCTGGGGAGCTGTTCCAGTGCTCCACCACCCTCTGTTGGTAAGAACTCTGAAGCTAATGCTCCTTTTGACATACCCTGGATGTTATGCAGTCCAGGGAGTCTGCAGGCACCTGGGATTGAGATAACTGGGTTCTCACTCTAAAGGTCAGCCTTAAGGTGCCTCTGCAGTGCCCAAAATCCTTTGACTCACTGAGGAACAAGCACCCACCGGCCACAGGGACAGGGCTTTGCCTGACAGTCACAAGGGCTGCTTTCTGCTACCCCTGGCACCACCTCTGTGTCCCCTTCAGACCTCACATTTCTCAGAAACCTTCCTCTCCTCAGGCATTTGATGCTCACTGGAGCAAACAACTGAGATAAGGATAAAATCAACTTTGATTGTGCTGCATAGAAAATATACTTCCCTTTAAATTTCCTGCCTGCCTGAGTTATTGGATACACAGACAATACCCGGTCTAACGACTCAACCATGCAAGCTGAGCTCCCCAGGCTGACCTCAGAGCCTCTCGCTGCAGCCTGACCTGCCTTCTGACGAGGGGTGCTTTGCAATGGTAGAGCTCACTCTACGTTTTCAAAGAGAGTAACCACCACCTAAAACATCACATGAGATTCTAAACCACCGCCAGTTTGAAATCTTCCTGCTTTTTTTGCATGCTCAGAGAAGCTGCCACACTTGCCCTCTAACACAGGCTAACCAGAACCTTTCCCTTTTCTTCAATATCACTTCTTTTGTCTTTGTTTTCTGGACTCCTGATCATTTATGCTCCTTTTCTCCCTCTTCATCTGTTTTGAAGTGTGGTGCCTCTGAACATGCTACTTCAGCTGAGGCTTTATTCCCTCTCGACAAACCTGAAGGATTAATTCTTGTGCCCTACAGCCTCTTTTCCTGATTTCTCAACCAACAGCAGTGGTTGGTGTTACCACAAATGTATTTTTACATCCCTTCTATGTGTAAGCTGAGGAATACCAGATCTTCTTCTGAAAGACACTAAAGAATTCTAGCAACTAGTTCAGATCAGTATCCAGTATTACAAGTTGTAGATGTCAGTGTATTTTCTCAGCAAATGCATGTTTATGACCTACTCCTACTTGTGACATCTTCTAGCACCCTCCCTTGTTCTGAATACACCTGAAAACTTAATTGTCTTGTATTCCAGGAAAGGTAATCTCTGTATCCCAGCTTATCTGAGTCACAGCACTGAGCCAGCTTGGGAAACTTGTCCCTTTGCTGCTGTGTCTGCCTGTTTTGCAAGCAGCACACTTCATTCTTTGGGGCCAAGTGAATTCATAGGTCTGAGCAGGCCACTGCCAGTCTGAGAGACCACAGGGACAGGAATGAGCTGAGACACTGCTGGGGCCATCAATAAGAATAAAAAGTGTTCTGGCAGTGACTGGGGATGATTCAGCTTCACTGTGAAAGGACTGAGTTCCTAAAGTGATGTCAGAGCCTGTCCAGAGCCAGAGGCTGGCGAGGGAGAGCTGGCAGGGAGGAGATCCTGCCCTTCCCCAACAAATCCTTCCCGACCTCGTCAACAGGGCCACATCAGCAAGGAGACAGAAAATGTCACTGCTCCAGAGTCACATCTGCCTGCAGAGCTGTGAAAACGTGTTTCCTCTACAGCAGCAGAGCCCCACACACCCAACAAAGAGCAGCAGCAGCAAAGCAGCAGAGAGTTGGTTGTTTTTAAAGCACGGCTAGAAAATGCTTGGGGAAAGTATTCCAGTCTCATTATCTTGTGATAAAATGAACATTTCCTTCATAGATACAGCCTTACTGCAACATCAACATACCTGGATGAGGTTACAAGAGTGTTCAGATGATTAAATAGTATACATCAATGTGGACTGGCACGTTGGGAAATACACTGCACTGCTGCTTAAATATAGCAGATAAAGCCATGGGAACCAGGCAACAGAACATAATGCTGTAAGATTACAGAGATATAAATTCAAGTACTCTGCCCTGGTGCTGCTAGAATATGGGGAGAAGGTTATTAGAAACAAAATGAATTCAGTAGCGCCTTGAACTCACTATCATAGTCTGGGGCAAGTTAATCACTTCATCCTCATCCACTAACACATTTATCCACCTACTAATTCTCCACCTAATTAGAGAGAAATTCAGAGCTCTACTGGTCAGGGAGGCAGGGATTAGGGTTAAGAAAACACTTGTATTTGAAACCCCCTACCTCTGCTGGTTAGTGTGAAAGATCCTATAAGAAACTCCCACCCTAGCTAATCCATGACCCTCAGCAGGGAGGAGTGTTAACAATTTGGTTTAAAACTCACACTCTCAGACAAATGCATCAAAAACGGCTTTTCTTCTTTGATTTATAGGTATTACTTGTTTTTCCAAGCTCCATTAAGGACTCTTCATCATGTACTGCAAGGGGCATTAAGCACTGAAAGTTGTTCCCAGCTCTGTATTATTCAAAGGCAATTTACACTAATTATTGGAGTCCATGGTGTTACCCATACTCATAGAATGATCCATCTCAGCAGGCTAAAGTACTTTTGAAATGTTAATTTATTACTGAGGTATAAAAAAGTCCTTACATTAAAGCACAATTCTCTCTTAAATGCCAAGGGTTTTCTATTACTGATATATTACATACTTATTGTTTATCTTAGATACAAGAATAAAGATATAATTTAATTTACTATATAATATATAATAGTGCCTATAAAAGCCACTATTAACACAAATTGCACTGCAGTCAAACTCAGTTACAACACTGATATTATTCCTGTTTTTCTTGTTTAGCAGTTTTCTCAGTGCACGTGCAAACAGAGCACGCAGAGCTGTTGGTGGAGACAAGCTTCTCAGACAAACACCTGAGTGGCAAAGTGAAAAAGTGTTTCACTGATTTGAAAATAATCTCATTCACTTTAAAGTACAGATATTAGTGTGATATCACAAAGAGGGAAAAGGAAAACCCATTCATAAGCTCACATGAGAGCGCATCCACGTATCAAATGCCAATAAAAAGATTTCACTGAAAGTCCCCAGTATTCAGTTAAATTCTGGCACAAAAGCCACTGATTTCAGCAAGAATTGTTTGCCTGGTGCTGCACAACCTACCTTTTATGGGGTTTGGTTATCTTGGTCACAATGTGTAAAAATACGGCCACGGCGAGAAAAATCTATTTGACCTTGTGTTGACAAAAGCCCTTGAACAACCAAGGGGATTTCTTCTTAACCAGCTGAACTAAAAACTTCTACCTGAGAAGCCATTGGATTTTATTCAGCTGTAAGAGGAAACCCTGCCTTGGAAGTGTCAGGGTCTTGGGATGTGCAAGGAGTTTGTGGCAAACGAAAAAAAAGGCCCCTTTGCTTTCCTAAGCTCTCTGCGAGATCGCAAAGATAATCCTCATCCACGAAATGTACATTGTTGTGAACTGAGACCATCTGCTTTATATCTGAAAAATCTAAATAATACATAAACAAAGCTTGCCATGATAGGCTCAAATCTTTTTTACCCAACATTTTTTGGCAACCTAGGATTTGTTTGTTTAGCTGAAATACAAAACACAGCTTTGGAATAGCAATACCTTCATTCCCAAACTCTTGTCAAGTTTTCTTTGTCAATATTTCATAAGACTTTGCCCCATATTTCATTTACCTCTCCAGGTTTCTGTCTGACTGCTGGAGATATCCTTCCTTATCCATAGGGACAAAAATAACCTTGGTCAACCATATTTAATCTTCATTTAGTCACTATTACCTATAGTATCTCTTTTAGGAATAGGTGGGAATAGCTAATCCTGGACCACTGTTTTGGAAAGAAGCCATCCTGATATAAACACCCATCTTAGAGAGTAATCCCATTGATCCATAACACGCTGAGTTTTTGGTATGCAGCTAAACTAGAGCTCTTTAAGTTATTATTTTATTCTGCACTAAAAGTTAGCCAGCCTTTGACAATTGGTTCCACATAGAAGTTACTTCCAAATGTGAAAAAAAACCAACCTGATTTCCCTTTTTCTAAGCTAGCCAAGGGGAGGAAGGATGGGGATGCTGATGAGGAGCATCTCAGAAGCAGGGACTCAAATGGGTGGCAGCAGCACATGGCAGGTTCACTTTTAGCTCAAGTCCAACTGGGAAGAAGCACACAGAAGCAGAGAATGAAACACTGTTCTTGTCTGAAAATCTTCCTGTATCCCAAACTGTTTTGTTTAGTTCAGTCCAAGAAATTAGAAGGAACACCATGGCTCAGAGAAACCTAAACAACTCTCATCAACAAAGAAATGGTTTGAGAAATAAATGGTGCTCCAGTGTCATTTTAGGCAATGAAATAAACTGCTTGTTGCTCCAGACTCATCTTTATCCAGATGGAAGTCTATAAAAAAAAAAATCATCTGAAGCTTTGCAGAGTTTTGAGAATCACAGACATCAGCCCAGTGGTTCAGCTCAAGCACAAGGGCGACCTGAAGGAATTTGTGAATTTATGGAAAGTATGCTGCAGATCTCTTGGTAGGAAATTCTTTCCACCATTGGATTAGTGGAAACTCCCTCAGGAAACGGCAAAAATAGCACAGAAACAATGTCCAACCAAATCCTTCTCTTCTCAAAGCTCAGTTGTAAAGATTCTGGACCTCGTGTACTGGGGACACATCTAGGACATTACACAGATCTCACGCTGACTGAACATTCAGCACACGGTGACATCTTGGATTTAGGGGGTTTCAACCAGCAGAATGGAAATCAGTGTTGTTTCTTCTCTGTAATTCAGTCCCCTGATGCCACTTTCTTTTTTTGTAAGGTCAGCAATGGTTTAGACTTTTCTGAGGAACCCCTTCAAGACAAAAGCATTCAAGCTCAAAAAAAAGGGAAAAATCTTTCTCAAGAAAAAACAAGCAGCTTCTCCTCCACACCTCAGGCTTCTGCACTCACTGAAAGCAGTGCCCCATCACTTTTCAATGGCTCAGTACAGCATAAAGATTACATCATAAAGCCAATTGAAACATTGCAGGTTGCTGGAGAGAACAGATATCAAACTCTAAGCTGAATTCCATTCAATCAAATGGCTGCTGGAAAAGGTACCTAATAAACATGTTTTATCTTATTAGATTGAAACAATTTTTATAAATAAAGCCATGAGAAAATAACCTGTTAGTGATCTTACTCCTATGCATTTCATTTTCAGTAATATATTTTATTGAAAGCATGCAATATCAACAGGTTTTCCCAGTAGCATCAAGCCACATATTCTGTATTTTGTAAATTGATCAGGATATTGCTGTGCTGCCATTCAGATCACATAGCAGCTATACATTATATATGCAAGACTAGTGGCACCAGGCAGCTATTTTTCTAATTAATACAAAGCAGATTGAATTGTTAGGAGGAGGGAAACAGACTAAAAATGAGAGAAAAGGAGATTTCTGCACAATTGCCTATTGCAACGTGAATACTCAGCTCATCTGCATAATATTAATGATACAAAATATGCAAACAGATGTTTCTCTCATTAAATGCTGTATGCAAATAGCACTAGGAGGAGTGGTAATGCTGTTTCAGGGTTGAGAGATCACGGGGGGTAATTAAAGGTTAATCCAGTTTTCAGTTCAGAGACTGCGAGACATGAGTGGTTGTAAAGAAAAATTGTCACTTAACCTTCAATTCATTACCCACAGCACACAGATTTTCTTCTAAAATAACAAAAACATATATGTATTTATCTGCACTCTAGTGCCAAGGTATGGTGCAAATCATTAGAGAAGAATAGAAATGATTTGTTGCTATGAATGCCTTTAAGTAGGTGCTGGAATGCATTAATTAGGGAAAGCAGAATTTGACCAGAAGTTCTTAGACCACAAACTAAACATATTTCAGCTGCTGAGATGTTGTCTAATCTTAACAGAAACCCATCTAAAATACTTGTGGAACAAACCTCCTAAAAGCAAGGCCCCTAAAAGAATTACAAGCCTAATGTTTGAGATGCGGTGTGAGTTTTGCTGGGAGTCTCTGCGAGTGGGATGGTACCAGCCAACCCTCACTTTGCCTCGGAGTGTCCTGCTGGGTGGACTGAAAGCAGTAAACATTTTAGCACTTAGGTCTGTGTTTGACACACCAGATGAGACATTCCCACTCCTTGCTCATAGGAGAAAATAAAGTGATAAGTGTCTGCGCTGCGGTCTAGCCGTGTTCTTCAGCAGCAAGGTTTTGTGCAGAGGGAAAGGCAAGGCCAGTGTGAACTACAGCAGCCACAGGTGGGAAGAAGTAGAAAGCAGCAAAGAAAATATCTTGATTTGTGCCACCCTCTCTATATAATATCTGGGTGAAAATCGATGCAGGCCTGTGATAGCGGGAGTGAGAAATCAAAGAGGAGGTGACAGTTGGCTCCTTTTGGCCTTGGAGCCAGAGATCGTAGCGTTCTCTGCTTCCAAGACTACAGGGAATGTTTGGATATCGTTGTGTTTTACTTAAAAATCCGCTTCCAGAAGTCTTGCAAATGATTTCCTTTAGCTATGGAACATGATCAAGGGCTTATGTGTGTCTCTCTGGTGCGTGTCTCACCATCTGTCTCTCCTCACTGCCTCTTTCACTCCTCCTGCCACTAGAACTTCCATCTGTGCCTCACCAGTTCTCTGGGTTTGAAAATCATTTCTCTTCCATTCTGCTCTCTCAGGTTCGCTTTTGAGCCTCACACTCAAAGAACCACCAGCCTAACTTCAAAATTTACCTTGGTTTCCCAGGCCAAGTATCTCAGATTTGGCCCAATAGCTTTCAAGTAGCACTGAGTATGATACACCCTCAACTTAAGTTATCATAGAATCAGAGAATGCTTTGGGTTGGAAGAGACATTTACAGGTCATCCAGACCAACCCCCCTGCAAGAGCAGGGACATCTTCAACTCAATGAGGTTGCTCAGAGCCCCATCCAACCTGACCTTGAGTGTTTCCAGGGATGGGGCCTCCACTGTCTCCCTGGGCAACCTGTGCCAGTGTTTCACCACCCTCAGCATGAAAAATTTCTTCCTTACATCCAGTCTAAATCTCCCCTCCTTTAGTTTAAAACCACTAAAACCCCTTGTCCTTTCAAAACAGACCTTGCTGGAAAGTCTGTTCCCAGCTTTCCTGGAGCCCCTTTCAGTCCTGGGAGGCTGCTCTGAGGTCTCCCTAAAGCCTTCTCTTCTCCAGGCTGAGCAACCCCAACTCTCTCAAACTGCCCTTGTACAGGAGGTGCTCCACCTCTTGGATCATTTTCACAGCCTACTCTGGACTCGCTCCAACAGCTCCATCGCCTTCCTGTGCTGAGGGGACCAGAACTGGATGCAGGACTCCAGGTGAGGTCTCACCAGAGTGGCATGGCTGTTCTAGCCCTAGAATTTCACTATGGAATTAAATTTTAGGACTTTTGGTTAACCGAGGTTACCAAAAAAAAGACATTTGAAGAGAGAAAAATGATCAAACTTATATATCTTTGCCTGCATTCACGTGGCATGCTGTGCTTCAGAAAAAAATCCTCTTCTCAATGATTTTCACAGCTATTTACAGCCTGCTTCCATTTGAAAAAGGTCTGATATCCAAGGAAAAAAAAAAAGCCTGTGAAAATATTGCCATTTCTGAAGTTGAACATTACAGAAAGATTTTCCTCTACCTTATTTTGTCTTGGATGGCTGTAGTGAAATAAAAGTGTCATCTTCTTGCCTTGAGGGTGCAAGAGAGCCCTATTTTCCTTCAGAAAGTTCACTTTGCAAGGTTACAATATTCAGCTATCTGAAAATTTTAGGGCAACACAGTGGTCATCTACAGCACCACAAGGGAAGAATTAAAACTATCGAAGGCTCCAGTTCCTCCGTACGCCTCCTCCAGCAAAGGAGCTCTGTGGGAGGCCCACAGGGAAGCGGGGTGCAGGGGGGAACCCCACCTTCCCCCCCACGCTCAGCTGGAGCCTGGCTGCCTACAGCTGCACATCCCTCCGTGTCGGCACCACCAGCTCCACAGCAGTGGTGGCAGGTGCTGTGTCTCCTGAGCAAACAGCCGAGCATGAGAACACCCTCTGGTGCAGTGGGTTTGGAGCCACCCCAGGGAAAGGGGAGCACGGGGCAGGATGTGGCACAAGCATGGGGAAGCAGCACTGGCAGGGGCTTGTTACAGGCTGATAGCATTGGAGCAGCCTTCAGCCCCCCTGCTTTCATCACTTCAGCACAAAGGTGGTTTCCGCGCTTTCCCCGTCACCCATGGCCCTCCCCTGGCATCAGACCTGGAGAAACAATTCAGCCTGGAAATCTCCCAGACACATATCTCCAGATCCCATCAGAAAAGGGGGCCTGTCAGCACCTCACTTCTGCCTCATTGCCCCAAAAACGCTGTCAGAGCCCTCTGGCTCCAAGGGCAGGTGAAGATTTAAAAGTTGTACCCGTGAAGTCTGAATGAGTTCTGTAACTGCCACCTGATCCCTATTAAAGCAGAGTACAAGGATCCCCTTGAAATGTCACAATGCATTTACAGGGAGAACTGTACAAAAACAAATCAGTGCTCAAAATATACTTTCAGAGCATGTGAACACTGGTAATTGTGCAAGAAAATCAAGCCATTGAAGATGAGGCTGTTGATACCTGAAGAAGGCCTTCAGGAAAGTTGGGGAGGGACTTTTTACAAGGGCCTGGAGTGATAAGACAAGGGGGAATGGCTTTAAGTTGGGAGGGGGAAGATTCAGATTGGACATCAGGAAGAAATTCTTCACAATGAGGGTGGTGAGACATTGGCACGGCAGCCGGAGCAGTGGTGGCTGCCCCATCCCTGGAGGTGTTCAAGGCCGTGTTGGATGGGGCTTGGAGCACCCTGATCCAGTGAAGGGGTCCCTGCCCACAGCAGAGGTTGTTGGAACTGGATGATTTTTAAGGTCTCTTCCAACTGAAACCATTCTGTGATTCTATGATTTGGTCCAAAAGTCACAAAAGCCATTTAACATATTTAGTGGATAAATGGACACACACAACCCTGAGCACCAACTTCTCACAGGTGCACTCACACACATGTGTGTGCACACAGGTCCCAACAACTGGAAACACATTCCTGTATCTCCAGTTACCTGGGAGAACGTCTGGCTGAAGGACATAAGCCCTGGGATTTTGGTATACACAAAGAGAATTAATAGCTATTAAAACACACTTCTCACAAACAGAGTTTTGAACGTCTAATTGCTGCAGTTTGTTAGAGGAACAAAAAGATCTTCCCTGGCTTCAGCCATATCCAAGGGGATTAATTTGTCACTCTTCAAAAACAACTCATTGGAGGAATACCCTCTTTGATTCTTTATTCTCACATTAATTAGGAGTAATAACTACACTAGATACACTTGGTACTTAAAAAATTAGTAGAAATAATTCTGCTACACATCTCAGGATCTGACTGTGCAGGGTGGGAGCCTCGAAAGTGAATCCCATTTGCGGGACAGCCTTGCCATGCTGGGACCAGAGCAGGGCACTGGCCTGGGATGCTCCCAGAGCCTCTGGCAGGAATCACAAAGGCCTCTCTCAAAGGCCTCTCTCAACAGTTGCTCCCAAAAGCCACCCCCGACAGCCTCTCCCAAGGCATCCCCCAATGGCATCATCCAACGTGTGCCCCCAACAGCCTCTCCCAAGGCATCCCCCCAACGGCAACGGCTGCCGCCAACAGTCACCCCCAACAGCCCCCTCTCGCTGGCCAGGCCCAGTGCCTCCTGCCCTACCCCCTCCAGCACACCCAGTGCCACCCCACCTCACCTGCAATGGCACACAAAGCCACAAGTGGGGCTCAGCCAGTCTCTTCACCCTTTTTAAGGCACATACTATGTCCTGCAGCAAGCCCACCAGCACCACATTCTGCATGCGCCACCTCCCAGCCCGTTGCTCACATCCAGATTCTCTGTGGGGCCTTTGCTATTCTCAGAAAAAGTTTCCATAGCAGAGAACAGGAGAAAGGGTAAAAAACAGAAGTATTTCATGCTGAGATTTAAAGTAAAAGTCAATTGAAAATCATAGAATCATTAAGGCTGGAAAGGACATCTAAGATCATCCAGTCCAGCTGTCAGACAACACCATGGTGCCTACTAAATTATGTCACAAAGTGCTACATCTACACATCTTTTGAACCCCTCCAGGGATGGAGACTCCCCCACTGCCCTGGGCAGCCTTTGACAGGGCTTCACCACTCTTTCACTAAAGAATTTTTTTCTAATGTCCAATCTAAACCTCCCCTGGTGCAACTTGAAGCCATTTCCTCTGATCCTATTTCTTGTTATTTGGGAGAAGACACCAGCACCCACCTCACCACAACCTCCTTTCAGGGAGCTGTAGAGGCTGAGGAAGTCTCCCCTCAGCCTCCTCTTCTCTAGGTATTTGATCCTTATTCAGAAACCAAAACCAACACCAAAAGATAAGGTGACTGAGAAGTTCTCCAGGGGAATCATTCCGATAGGATCGAACCAAACTCTGTCTTCTGTCGTTGGTCCCTCTTACAAGAGGTTTCTCTCCCTCGAGGACACTCTTCCCATCGGTGGGGCCGCTCACCTGAACACAGCCACCTCCTGGCTCCAGGGACCGGCTCGGCATTCCCACAGCCCTGCCCCATGGGAGAAGGCTGGAAGAGGATGGGGATGTCAGACTTCCATCCAGTTATTCTGGGCTAGGAGTGCCAACACCTCCACCTTTCATCGCATGGCTTGAGAGGCAGCAGCCTTTATTGCCTGCTTGTTTAAGGTAATTACTACATGTGTTCCCTCCCCGCTGCTTCTGCTGAAGCGGAAAAAGCTTTGGTCTTCACTTCACTATACATAATAAAGAACAAAAAATCTGGTTTATAAACACCACTTTTTCTATACTTTCAAAGGCAGCTTGGAGGGTGAGAGGCAGGAGAATGGTCCCGATTTGGCAAGAGGTTGCTGGAGAGAAATCTCTTGTCGAGTCTCCCTGAGCTGGAAGGGCGCAGAGCGCTCTTTGTTCCCTTGGTAGTAAACAATAAACCTTTAGAGATACTCTGCATTCTGACTCTCCTACAGGATATTATAAAAAAGAACCCTAAAAGCAGCCCAATTGAGTGTAAAGAGTGGATTTAATTTCAGAGAGGGTGGGAATTTGTGACTTTTCAAGACACTTAGTGTTAATTAAAATCTATGCAACCCAAAGACATATCGGGCACTGTTTTTCAAAGTCGCTCTGATTAGCAAGGGATTCGTTACCACGTGAAAATATGCTTTTTGATTCTTAAAACTCACTGCTTGGTACTGCTCGAAAGCAATTGTTTGTGCTTCGTACCACAATGAAGGTTCAAGTGACTTTAAAATACAAAAACCCTCCACGACACACTAAAAAATACACATTTATGTTCTACAGGGATATCTTAAAAATAAGACTTTTTAAAAAGTACATTGTGGAGGAAAATACATAAGAGATATGGAAATCCTCCATGTAAAATCCACCTCGCAGCCAGCAGAGTGCTGATTTGAAATGCCTTGCCTTGCTAACTGTTCCCCTCCTCCTAATAAGCACTGCATCCAATTTGTATGTTATTCTGATGAAATGGCTGAAGCGAGAGAAAATGAGGAGTTTGAAAAAAATAAAGGAAAGTTCTACAGAAGAAATGAAGTGCTATCATTGAAATCTTTATTTATGTGAAAAGAAAGGGCTAAAACATTACCTCAGAATTCAAGATTACAACATCAGTAGGATATAAAGTAAATCCATTCTAGTAGCGAAACATCAGAAACCATAATCCTTTTTCAAAGACCTTTTGTTATTTTAATGTCTGACAAATTATGCTTTTTTAAAAGAAGAAAAACACTTAGATTTAAGAGGTTTCTTTTACTTCAGTAAAAGTAGTTTCACTATTTAAAAGTTTTAATTTTCTGTAACCAATAGTATTTACTATGCTGGCTAAGTATTAACACAAGAGTAAGGTTATTTTAGCCTCAATAGGAGTGAGTACAAAGTTGCCACCAAGGACTTTTGCATCAAGTTGTTATGGCAACTTAGCATTCTAAAAAGTATTAAGTTTTAGCAGTGGGTTTTGTTTTGTTAATTTGGTTGCTTTTGCTTCAAATTCTGAAGTTGTTAAGTGTTATAAAAATGTTACATCATTATCATTCAAATGATGGGAAGTCTCAGAACATATTTAAAGCTTGTTTATGTCAGAAGACATTCCAGGATGATGTCCAAGGACCCCATCCCTGCCTTTAGGGGAGCCCCCTGACCTCAGTATGAGCACAGGAGTCATTCCACAGTGCTCCTAGCACTTGGAAACAAGGACAAAAAGAAACAAATTGCATGTTTACCTCCAGTGTCCTAAAGGAGAGACAAGCTGGATCGAGGGATGAAAGAAGGGACCTTTCTGTTTTGCATCCGTTTTGCATCCAACATCTCTCTTCCATGTGTTCATGTTGAAATCATAAACAATAATGTCCTTATTGGTATTCGGGACTCTTGACACCACATGAAGAAGTGGAAAGGTGAAATAAGCTCCTGAGAGCTCTGCAACCAAAAGGCAAGATTTAACC
Source organism: Dromococcyx pavoninus (assembly GCA_033558185.1). Taxonomy (NCBI): domain Eukaryota; kingdom Metazoa; phylum Chordata; class Aves; order Cuculiformes; family Neomorphidae; genus Dromococcyx; species Dromococcyx pavoninus. The sequence continues at coordinate 427,626 of JAUMJL010000621.1, read as the reverse complement.
GGTGCAGATATGGCAAGAAATGGTTGCAAGAAGCCCATTTTGGGTCCTGCGCTACAGGGAGGGAACAAAGAATTATGGGCTCAAAACCCCATAATGGACAAGAGCTCAGGATCACAGGTTGTCACAAGCCATTCACAACATCTCTCCTGAGATGTCCAGGTTGGATGAGGCTTTGAGCAACCTCGTCTAGTGGAAGGTGTCCCTGTCCATGGCTGGGGGTTGGAACTGGACAATCTTTCAGGTTCCTTCCAACCCAAACCGTTCTATGATTCTATGAGATGTCCCCAGTGTTGCAAGTTCCAGCTCTGAAGGCCCTTGGTTGCCTAAGCCTAACCCTACCCTTCTGTCCCTCCTGCAAACGCACTGTGAGCCACATTTTCATCCTGACTCCAGTGGCTGTCCCACCCTGCCAGTCTGGGCAGGGGAAGCACTGGAGCTCCACCCAAATGAGTAGGGTGGAAATGACCAGAGGGCCCTGGGCTGACTTGCCAAGGGTGTGTGCCCAGATACCTCTGCTAACTCCATCTCAGTCTGGGTTTGGGGGCTCGAATGTGTGTGTGTTAAAAGAGGGGAAAATAAGAGAGGAAAGGAACTGTGTCTCTCATGAAAAGGAGCTCTTTTTTTCCAGAGACACATGGGAAAATTGTGTTGTTCCTCAGAATTCTGCCTTGTTTTTCCTCACCAGGTCTCTCAATTCTTTCCTCTACTAGCTTTCCTACCAGTCTCCTTTTAAACAGAAAGATGGACAGAAATAAACTGGGGAAATTGAAAACAAAACCAAAATTTTCAAAACCATTTAACTGGCATCCATGTGCCTATAACAGATTCAGAAGGTGACATTAATTTATTCAATTCTAATTTATTAAATTAAAATCTGAAATTATTTTGACATTAAAACACTAATTTCTTTCTTTTTTTCCACAGAGGATCCATCCACTAAACACCAGAAGGCAAATAAAAGATTTGTCTATCCAATTCTGCCAAAGACTTCTTGTATGAACTTGGGCAAATCATTTAATTTGCCAGATTCTCAGCGTGCTGTTTGCACAGTGACAACAATACCATTTCCCTTTTCTCATCCTTTGTCTTGTTTATTAAGATAGTCACTACTCCAGGGAGTACACAATCTCTAATTATGAACAACGAGGCGTAATAGCACCCTGATCTCCAGGACCTACCGCAATACAAAGAACGAATCATCGTCACAAGTCTTCTGTGCCCGTGCATGCTCTGCAAAAGCTATGAATTCCAACATATGCTGGAAAGGTCTGTTCAATTTTTCTCTCTTTGAAAGAAAATAAAAGCCTATTTTTTCCCATTGCTCCCATTTATCCAGCCTTCTACTTTCCAGGAAGCTTCTGCCTTTACGTGTCTTCCTTCTCCTTTTCGAAACAGAAATAAAAGCCTCACTAAATAAAATAAAGATTATGAGTGGCCAGTCTTATCCTTCCTACCAGTTATTGTCACCCAGGACCATGCAGCAAAGGATGTCCACGTTATCATTCAGTTCCACAGAGATCTACAGAGATCTGCCAGCTCTTGGCCACATCCTTAATCCTAAAAGGAATTATCTGTATTCTGTGTTGCCTGTACATGTCTGATTCCCCATTTATGTATCTTTACTTGATTATAAATCCAGCTCACTGAACTTTTACAGTTACAATCCAAATCCTCCAGGTTTTGAGCATGGGTTTTGATTCAAATGAAATTCCACTGCCATTGTAAAAAATTTGTGCAGCAACAAATGGGATGCAAAGTGTAAGATTTGATACAACAGAAAATGTCTCTGAAATTTAATTTACAATTACATTCCATCCTTAGAGTTCATTTTTTTAATGATCTGATAGCATTTCATGGCAGACAGAATCTCCTCTCAGCTTCCACAGCCCTGTCCAGAACCTCTCTCCATCAAGTGACTCGTACGGTTACTATCACAGAGACCCCCAGTCATCCCCAGGGTGGGAATGTATTCCTTCCTTCCTTCCTCTCACTGCTCCCTAGGTGAGGGGGCTGCAAAGCAGAGTATGATGAAGTGAATTGCTCACAGTGAAAGGAAACAGCCAGCCTGGGAACTGAGTTCCTGTTGCTCAGCTCTAGCAGGAGCCAAGCCACAGGCTAATCGTAGACGCACAGACTGGTTTGTGCTGGAAGGAACCTCAAAGCCCATCCAGTTCCACCCCCCTGCTATGGGCAGGGACACCTCCCACTGGATCAGGGGGCTCAAAGCCCCATCCAACCTGGCCTTGAACACCTCCAGGGATTGGGCAACCTGTGCCAGGGCCTCCCCACCCTCACAGGAAAACATTTCTTCCCAAGATCCCACCTCAATCTCCTCTTTTTCAGCTTAAAACCATTCCCCCTCGTCCTATTCCTGCACTCCTGATAAAGCCCTGTGGACATCTCCAGATACCTGAAGTCAGATTTTAGGAGCAGTCCCACCATACCCATACCCATGTTAAAATAATGCAACACTGCACAAACCAAGACAGGCTTTTGTGTCTCTAGACCACAGTAAATCTTTACCACAAATGCCTTCTAAGATGCCTTTTACGTAGTAGTTATATTTTTCAGAGCACAGGAACACATCCCTTGGGGATGCAGATTGTTTCCTTAGGACTCAACTTGAACGTTCCCATGTGGTAAAACAAAGTAGGAGGATCCAGTGAAAGGAGCTCTCACTTCTCATTTAATTTACTACCTAATACTCAGCAGTCCAAGGTTTTAAGACACTATAGAAATGGCTCCTTGTTTCCCCTTGGGGCAGACAGCAGATAACTGTTAATAGAAAGTTTATTTAAAGGGAGAACTTAACTGCATTATTTTTCATTGAGGTGTGAACATTGCTAAAGCCTCCATGTGCAAGTATTATCAGAGAGTTTCATGGGGATGCTAAAGTGCATTAAATACAAAAGTACAAAACCAGCCTTCAAAGGTGTTCGTAGATGGGGTCATTTTGTAAATAATGCCTTTTCTGATATTACAGAGTTCTGGGATTGCTGAAGATATTACTATTTTCAGGTATAATAACATTAACCCATATCAGCAGAGGCTGAGAGAGTTGGATTTGTTTAGTCTGGAGAAGAGAAGGCACTGAGGAGACCTTAAAGCAGCCTCCCAGAACTGAAAGGGGCTCCAGGAAAGCCAAAGAGGTGCTTTTTATCAAGGAGCACAGGGATAGAACGAAGGAGATTGCTTTTAAGCTGAAAAAGGGAGACTGAGATGAGATCTTAGGGAGAAATGTTTTGCTGTGAGGGTGGGGAGGCCCTGGCCCAGGTTGTCCAATCCCTGGAGGTGTTCAAGGCCAGGCTGGATGGGGCTTTGAGCCCCCTGATCCAGTGGGAGGTGTCCCTGCCCATGGCAGGAGTTGGAACTGATGGGCTTTGGGGTCCCTTCCAACCCACCCCATTCTGTGGTTCTTTGATAACACACACCCTCTCCATCCTCTCTCTTCAACTCCTGTAAAACCAACACCAAACCCACTTGTGCAGTAATCCAGCTCCTCTCCAGCCACACCCAGCACCTGCCTCAGCCAGTTTTTTCTGCCCTTCTGGACAGAGCCACGGAGCCGTGGTGGGAAAGTGAAGGTGCTGGAGGGGCTCCAAAGCAATTCTCATTTTCACTTGCCAGATGTACCCACGTAAACACTGCCCTGGTCCTAACTTCAGCCTTTACTGGTCCCTATAAGGACACCAGCAAGGAGCTGGGTGGGACAGGGCTCTTGGGTTTCTGTGCTCTGCAGCGTTGCTGTCTGACCCCTTCTGTGCCATTGAGGACCTGAGCATCCTTGGCCATCAGTGAGAGGGTGCACACCCAGCACTGCTCAGGATTTAACCCACGCTGCACGAGCTGTGCGGCGATGAAAATGTGCTTGAAGTAGCACCTATTCCTTTATGTCCATCTTTGGAGAAACATTTTAATGGAATAAAGAAAGAGCCATACATTTTCTTTTTTTGGGTCAAGTGCAAGCTTCACCTCCTGGTATTTACAACCCAAAGCCCTCCACTATTGGGTTAGTTAATAGGATCCAGACAATGAAAAGGGAAAAGACCATTTTGGTTTCACCAGTGAAGGAGAAGAAAAGATCCAGATTGATAAATGGTGAGAAGTATATTAGATGGTAAAAAATATTTCATTTTTAATAATCCTAGGTGTTACTGACAACCCAGGTAAAAAGCAAAGTTCATTGCTTCAAAATATATTTAATCTGACAGTATCCCTTTAATTAAGTAGCAATTTAGATTTTCCTCTCTTCCACACACAAAGCTTTAATGAAACATGAAAGCCACAAAAGGAATCTGTGTGTGTTTCATGGCGAGGCATGAGGAATGATTTTCTGTTTAAATTCACAGACAGTAGCTATACAAATAACATTTAATATTTGTCAGAAGTATTATCTGCCTTTTTCCCTCACAGCATTACATTACTGAGGTAATAAGTACACGAGAATACATGATTTCCTGGCTACTGTATTGAATATGCACCTTTAAACAAAGTTAGACTTGGGAATTTACCCATATCTTACAATGCTAATCTAACACTAATTAAAAGGCCAGTGAATATGCTTTGATGGGTTCGAGTTCACAGAATATGACAAATGAATTCCGATGGCACGCGCGACTGCGGCAGAATTACAATAGCAGAGCTGCAGCTCCACACGGTATGGGAGTGAGGAGGAGGGAGAGCTGGAGCTTCACAGGGCTTCTGTGGGTGCCACCATCCTCTCAAGGTGTGGCCAGAGAGTCTTTGTTTCTTATTTCATAGCTGCCTTCCAGCCTATGGCTTCTTCTGCATCCCACCCTCCCTGCCTTTAACACATACACCTCCCTGCTATTCAGAGAGCCACAGGATCCTTAAGGCTGGAAAAGTCCTCCAAGATCATCCAGTCAGCCCAATCCCACCGTGCCTGCTAAACCATGTCCCAAAGGGCCACATCTGTATATTGTTTTGAACATCTCCAGGGATGGAGGCTCCCCCACCGCCCTGGGCAGCCTCTGCCAGGGCTTCACCACTCTTCTGTTGCAGAAATTTTTCCCAGCATCCAATCTAAACCTCCCCTGGCACAACTTGAGGCCATTTCCTCTCAACCTATCACTTGTCATTTGGGAGAAGAGCCCAGCACCCACCTCACCACAACCTCCTTTCAGGGAGTTTTCTCTAGGTGAAACATCAACAGTTCCCTCAGTCTCTCCTCATAAGAGCTCACTGGGCAATGCTGAGCTCTTCAGAAAGGACAACAGCCACCATGGGGAAAAAAAAGCCAAATGGTACCACTCCCTTTCTCCCAAAAAAACAGGTCATTCCACAGCCTTCTTCAACTGCTTAAGCCCCAGGTGTATCTATCATTAAAGAAGCATAAAGAGGTCAGATAAATATTTCTAAAAGAGATTCTATGTCCAATATCTCCTGCAAATTACTCTGTTTTGTTGGTCTTAGAATGGAGACACAATTCAAACCCAGCTTGTCAAATATTTTGGAAGCATGCCCTACAAGGCCTCTTCAGAGATACCCCTTGCATGATGATAAGCAAGAAGTGAACTGAACTGCTCTTGAATCTTTACCTTCTTTCATAAGGTTAAACCCAGGCACTTCCCTCAGACCAGACAGGAGGCTGTTCTTCATCGGAGTCTTCCCCATAGGTGGCAGTTGAACTTTGCACATCCTCTTTGTGATGAGATGGACAGAGAGCAACCAGCCTCACATCAGGGACTGGCTTTTCACCCAAGCAGTCATCACAGTAGTTAAAGATTTTAACTTGATTATTTCTACCAAATTAGGACTAGAGTCTGGAGGACACTCTTACAGCTGAGGAAATATTCCAGCTACCGAGGCACTGGGTATCCTGGGGTTGACTGATCCTCCCTAAAAGTGTCTGTTTGGATAAAAAATTAAATTTCCACTGGATCAAAAAGACAGTGCCTGTGCTTAGGGGTTAATGCACAAGTTCATTCACAGCCTCCCCGTGAGGCAGTGTCAAAGTTTGAGTGGCTTTACATGTCCCCTCTGGCAAAACCAGAGACTGCAACTGAGCAGCTTCTTCTAAAAGCTCAGCAGCATTTAACAGTGGGCTCTGCATGTTAAAAAACCTGGCTCAGAGCACTTTTTCCAGGGTCTCACACTGAAATGGTGCCAGTGGTGGATATTGAACTATGATCTTCTGAGGAATGTCTCTCCAGGTTTTTGCCAACAAGGCTTAGGGACTCTCCAAAGGTTTACTAAGAGTGGACTCAACCCTGCACGGATGGAGCTGTACAGCTTTGGGATTGGAGCTGGCGACTCAACGAGCCAGCTTGGATTGAGAACAGGATCATCCTAGGCTGGCCTGGAAAAGTCCATGGAACAACATCCAGAGCCCAAATCCATACCTTAAGAAGATCCAACTGTGCTTTTATAGAACCATAGAACAGTTCAGGTTAGAAGGGACCTCAAAGCCCACCACCCAGTTCCAACCCCCCTGCCACGGGCAGGGACACCTCCCACTGGATCAGGGGGCTCAAAGCCCCATCCAACCTGGCCTTGAACACCTCCAGGGATGGGGCAGACACCACTTCCTAAGGCAACCTGGGCCAGGGCCTCCCCACCCTCACAGGAAAACATTTCTTCCCAAGATCTCATCTCAATCTCCTCTTTTTCAGCTTAAAACCATTCACCCTCGTCCTATTCCTGCACTCCCTGATAAAGCCCTGTGGACATCTCCAGATACTTGAAGTCAGATTTTATGAGCAGTCCCACCATACCCATGTTAAAATGATGCAACACTGCATGAACCAAGACAGGCTTTTGTGTCTCTAGACCACAGTAAATCTTTACCACAAATGCCACCACTTCCCTGGGCAGCCTGGGCCAGGGCCTCCCCACCCTCACTGTCCTTTCAAGCAGTAGAGGCTGGGCAGAGAGTGTTTTCCAGACTGTTCTTTTCCCTTTGTGAGGGTGGATCTCACTATGAGCACGGGTGAATTTCTAGATGAAAAAAACCCTCTCCCTCTCACAAGTTCTGCTTGATCTTCCTATCACAAACCATGTGCAAACCCCTAATAAGTTCCTTGACTGGCACTTCTGTGTTCCCCTGCTCTTCGATCGGAGATAAATAAACCAAAGACAGCATGACGCCTGTTATCTAAAAAGATTCAGGTAGAGCAAGTATCATAGCACAATCAGGGCACTTGAAAATTGTATTTTCCTGGAAAGGACTTTTACTTGCCTTCTTGGATCATACACAGAGGAAAGCCCAAGGTCTAGGGGGAGAAAATAACTCTTAGCAACAGAACGTTTGAACGTTCATACAGGATTAATTACTCGTTTTATATTTTCTTTAATTTTCAAATGATTGTACTGCTAGGAAAAGTGAAAAGTAAAGACTCTGATCTATGCCAGGCTCTTTGCTCACGCAAGTTTTTCCTATCTTGAAGGATTTCAGAGCAGACTACAAAGGCAAAGTGGACTGAACCGATCCCTGGAGAAAACATGTGCAACTCCACTTATATAAAAGACCGCTTGCTTCGACAGATCTGTGCCCATTTATCCCCAGGATGAATTCACACATTTTTCCTATTATTAGGGGGACAACCTATTTCAAATGGATTCTATGTGATCTACGCACTTCCACTTATTTTTCCTAGAAGGAAAATTCTATGCTTATATGATGAATTGTGTTGCTGAGCAGGGCTGTAAATATCAACCAAGGTATATGAACATTAGCAGTGCCATTTTGGTAAATCTGAAATACTGAGCTGTATAAAAGATTCCAAACAAAGCTTCTGTTTAGTCTCAGTAAAGGAAATTTTTTATCTGTGCATACTTGTAAATTAGTGCAACAAGGATTATACAGGTTGTATGTCATAAAAATGTCATAAAACGGATGTGTTATCAAAATGGGCGAGTTTAACAATTAAATAACATGTTAATAATTGTGAATTTCAAGCAATTATTCCCAAAAAAACATATTTCAACAAAAATTTGCATCCTAGATGCAATTATGGCTCATAAACTTCTAGTTAACACTTACTTATGACAATAATTAAGTCAATCGAAAACGTTCAGTCTGGGACAAAGATAAAATATGTAAGACCTAAGGGTTATGAGCAGTGGAAAATAGGTGCTTATAACAGATTATTTGTGAATCACGGGGTTTGCTGCCAGGTTCTCACTGTATAAAAGTCAAATGTCAGGTTGCCTGTGCTTGGTTGTGATTAATGCGAGCCCAGGTCTCTGTCCTGTGAGTCATATTCTCCACAGCCTTGGCCAAGTTTCTTAACCTGCCTGGGCTAAAATTGAAGTGTATTTAGGATAGTGAGTGAGCAGCCCTAACTCAGAGCTGTGTGTGATAGGACAGGACAGTGTCTGACTGTGGGGCATCACAACTCGAGCTGTGTTTTGCTCCCATCTCTGTGGCACTACGCGTTCTCTCTACACCAGGGGGAGCTCAGACACGACAAGCAGAGGTTACGCTACAGCTGTGCTTTCCACATCCGTGACCACAGGGAGACATTTGCAGAAGACAGGATTACAGAAACATTCTCTCTAGATTATGTGAACCAAAGGCCTGACCAGTTTATAGAATCCATGAACCACCTCCTTCTAAAGCAAGGAACGCTGCTGATGAAGGTGTGTGCACTCCCAACTGGCACAAAAATGTGTCGTACACATCTATTTGGGAGTTTTTCCAGTTCTTCCCAGTCTACCTACAGCATCAGTGATGGTGACTGGACACCTCTGGGAGCAGTCACCTGGGTATCCCATGCAAGAGTAATGATGCCAGCTGTGATAAGCTCTCACTGAACAACCCAAAAACATTTCTGGGAAGGTCGTGTTTGTTGTTACAGCAGTAGCTGTATCAAAAACTGCATCAAAAGAAGCAGTAGGTTGAGAGAGGGGATTCCCTCCCTCTACTCTGCTCTCATGAGACCTCACCTGGAGTCCTGTGTTCATTCTGGAGTCCTCAGCATAGGAAGGACCTGGAGCTGTTGGAGTGAGTCCAGAGGAAGCCACAGAGATGATGCAAGGGCTGGAGCCCCTCTGCTGTGAGGACAGGCTGAGAGAGTTGGGGTTGTTCAGCCTGGAGAAGAGAAGGCTCCAGGGAGACCTTAGAGCAGCCTCCCAGGACTGAAAGGGGTACAGGAAAGCTGGGGAGGGGTTCTTGATCAGGGATAGGATGAGGGGGAACAGTTTTGAGCTGAAAGAGGGGATATTTAGCTGAGATATCAGGAAGAATTTTCCTGTGAGGGCAGTGAGGCACTGGCACAGGTTGCCCAGGGAGTCAGTGGAGGCCCCATCCCTGGAAACACTCAAGGTCAGGTTGGAAAGGGGCTCTGAACCACCTCATTGAATTGAAGTTTTCCCTGCTCCTGCAGGGAGTTGGAACTGGATGACCTGTAAAGGTCCTTTCCAATCCAAAGCATTCTACAATTCTCATCTCACCATTGAAATAGGAGTCAATATCCATCCCTTTTAGCAAATGCAGGTCCATGTCTCCAGTATAGTTTGCTTTCATATAAATTTTGTCACCCTTATTTGTTCCAGTGTGACCAACTTTGGAGTAAAGGCCCTTCTTGATTGAGGGCAGGAGAATATGATCCCAAGAAATTAGTCTGTGGCTAAACTGTGCCACTTTCATGATGAAAGAGGCTGGCAATATATTCCTTGAGTATGAGCTTTTTAAATAAATCAGAAAAAAAGGAAATTAATTACATCAAATAATTCTAAACTTCAAACCCATATTTAACACCATCCAGCACTACCATCAGCCATCAGAATCAATGGATGTTGATTTAATTGGAGTGATGCCAGACTAAAACTGAGTGCAAGGCCCTTGAGTACTGTATGACCTGAGAGAACAGCACTGAAAGGTTTATTCCCTCCCTCTTTCCTGGTCTATAGGAACCTCATAGAATGGTTTGGGTTGGAAGGGACCTTAAAATCCACCCAGTTCCACCCCCCTGCCATGGGCAGGGATACCCAATGGATCAGGGGGTTCCAAGCCATATCCAACCTGGCCTTGAACACCTCCAGGGATGGGGCAGCCACCACTTCCCCAGGCAACCTGTGCCAGGGCCTCCCCACCCTCACAGTCTCTTCATCTGAATGAGCCAAGCAGTCAACATACCTGGGAAGCTCCAAGAGAAACGAATGTGCTACTGCAGCCGGGACGATGAGTCAGGAACGGACACGCTTCTCCGATTTGGAACTCGATCAACACCACGGCGTGATGCTGTCTCTTCGCTGCAAATAGCTCTCTCCTCCTTCAGATGGTGCCCATCACATTGATGAACATCAAAGAACGAGCGTAAGAACCTTCACACTAAAAGCATGTAGAGCTCTTTTTATATACGAGTTGGCTGTCTGCTTTTTGAGGAGAAAACGGTCTGATTCTAAGCAAAGAAACAGGGAAAAATCTCAACTCTGTTGCACAGTCCCAGTGGAACTGGGAAGACAAGATTTGATGGTATAATCAACCCAGCTGGGAGCAGATCAAAGCAATGCAGGCATTTTTCAACAAGAATCATGACAACTTTTCTCAAATGAAATTAGGGCTTCGTCTTGTGATGCTTAGAACATCTGCATTCAATAACCCAGGTTTTCACCCTCTCAGTTGGGCAGATGGTAATGAGGCACACAATTCCAAATGGCTTTCAAAGAGATTTAGGCACCTGCCTCACATCTGTTCAATAACCTGTTCTCCAGGTTATTTTCAAACTGCACACAAACCAGAAGATTCCATTTGCCACTTTGCTGCCAGCCTGCAGTTTGCCCAGGCATAAATCGCTCGGCCTTCGCATTCCTCTTTTTAGCCACCCCAGTTGTGAAGTCAAACACACCCTATTATTAGTAATTTTATGGTTTTAAGCCAATTTAATGGCTTTAAATTAGAAGGGGGAAGATTCAGATTAGACATTAGAAATAAATTCTTCATGATGAGGGTGGGGAGGCCCTGGCCCAGGTTGCCCAGAGCAGTGGTGGCTGCCCCATCCCTGGAGGTGTTCAAGGCCAGGTTGGATGGGGCTTGGAGACCCCTGATCCAGTGGGAGGTGTCCCTGCCCATGGCAGGGCGTGGGACTGGATGGGCTTTGAGGTCCCTTCCAACCCAAGTCATTCTATGATTCTATGATTCTACAATATAGTTAACACTTCTTAGAATGCTTTCAGCTTACACTAGAGGTACATTATAAATAACATGCATTTCTAAATTACCAATATTCAAAAATAACAGGAAAAACCACTTGGTGGATTAACGACAGATGATCAACGCCAAATAAACATCTACTCTGGTTTTGCTGAGGTCAGTTACTGCTGTACAATCCTCATGAAGTAAATATTTTTGAAAATGAGGAATGCTCTGAGATTAGGCAATACATTACATTTTTTGATCAACTGCCAGAAGCCATAGGTGAATAGGAAACAGAATCAGTAATTACAGTTCGTACTTCAGCTATTTCAAAACCCCTTGCTTCAATGAGCAAGTATTAACTGGACAGACACTCCTTCACAAATTAGAGGCTGCAAAGGCTTATTACACACCATATTTATCTTTGAAACTTGTCCAACAGAATTAAACTGAAAAAAATAAAGACACAGATTATGGTTGCAGGCAAAAAACTATTAAAACTCTACACAACTATATATGTTTTATCTGTCAAACTGTCCCTGCAGCCACTCTTTGGTTTAGGAGCTCAGGAATGCAGTATTAAGAAATACTAGTAATTGTATTAGTATGGTTGTCAAACTTCAGACTGGCTCTGTTTTATCACAGGAGCTGATAAACAATTTATTTCTTGATTGTGTAGGCCTCAGAGTGGAATAGAATTGCAAGAACATGAGTGTGGACCATCCCCAGATGGGAAGAGAAATGGAAAAGTATGACACCGACATAAGAAGCGTATGAGGAGCGACGGCACTGCCCAGTGAAACAGCACTTAGAGCTCTCACCTTGGCATTGACCAAGCCTACTGCATAAACCAAAGGCAATCCAAGCACCTCGTTGTGTTACAGCACATGAACAATCAACTTAGTTGATTTTTGCCCATCACAGAGCTGGCTGTGATCTGGCCAGGCAGCTCCAGACACAACCCTTCTTCAAAGAAGGATGGATAACTGAGAGGACGTTCTCTTTTCCAAAGCTAAAGCTAGTTCTTCTCTTTACTTTAGAGAACTGCACTTAGGAAGCTACAAAGATTTTTCCTCAAATGCCTTAAAACCAGTCAGGATATCCCAGAGAGAATCCTTACTATAGTTGGAAGAAATACAAAACAGTGGTGGAGAAAAAGATGGGGTAAACCCAGTGGTTTTCGGTTTTTTCAAGGCTTCTGAGGGGTAGGAAGGAGCTTCAGCAAGGCTGCCTTTTAACTGCTGCCCAACTCAAGACATCATCAAGTGAGCTCCTAATAAATATTTGGCTACACAACAGATTTGTACTGAAATTAATAATCCAAGTACATTCCTCCCGATATATAACTTCAGCCAGATGAGGAGATAGTGCAAGCTTTTCATTTGCTAAAAGAATCATTATTACATCTAAAATTTAGTTCAGCATAAGAGATTATATATTTAAGCTGATTAAAAAGGTTTCAGTTAACTGAAATAAGCATTTGGATTGTTTAGCAGTGTTCAAAAAAACAGGAAGAAGTTAAGTCTCGACACAGTTTCACCTGTTTGGTCAAAATTCACAGCATAGAACAAAACTACAACAAAACCATGTCAGGAATGCAAGACATCTTTGAACCAGATCAGCAGTGTAGGAGGATGCTTATTAAATGTACAGTTATGTATTCATTTACTTATTAAGTACTCAGGTGATCTCTAAAGCTGTATTAGGCTTTTGTATTTTCCCTGTTTATCAAGCTGATTTTAACATGATATAATTCTGGGAATCAACTAATATTCTTCTAAGTGAATACTTTTAGGCAGATTGAAATACTTGAAGTGTGATCATTTTTAAACCCACCACATAAGTAACCCAATGCAAATACTCAGCATATTTCCCAAATAGTTACATTTTTGATGGCCTCACAGGAAAGTAACCGGTTGTTGTATGAAAAACACTAGAGCTGGCGGGGTATGCACTGCTGCAACAAATACAATGTGGGAAGTTCTCAGACAACAGCTGGGTTTTGAGGGTTTAGATTTCTTTTAAAGCACATTTTCACATCAGAACACATTGAACCTTACAATTAGATCAAGATTAAGAGCAACTGTTACAAGAAAATGTACTGCATCTGTTTAATATACACTACTTTTAAATGCTTAATGGAATATTGCTGATCTTTTCAGCACAATATTCTCAGCATCACTCTGCTTCTCAGTTTGTAACAAGCAGAAAGGTCAATTGTATCTAACACTCCTCTGCCAGCTGCTTAAAAAAATGAACAAAAATTCTGGACAGTGTCTGTAAGTTTTGAACAGGAACATTTGGAACTGAGAAAAATCTTGATGAAGGTTCATAGAATCACAGAATGGTTTTGGTTGGAAAAGACCTTCGAGTCCAGCCACCGATCCAGCCCTGCTGAGTCCACCACCAGAACATGTCCCCAGGTACAACATCTACTCATCTTTTAAACACCTCCGGGGATGGTGGCTCAACCACCTCCCTGGGCAGCCTCTGCCAGTGCCTGATAACCTTTCCAGCAAAGAAATTCCTCCTAATATCCAACCTAAATCTCTGCTGGTGCATCTTAAGGCCATTTGCCATTGTCCTGTCACTGGCTACCAGGGAGAAAAGACCAACCTCCACCTCACTACAACCTCCTTTCAGGTAGTTGTAGAGAGTGATTAAAATAAAGTCTCCCCTCAGTCTCTTCTCCAGACTAAACAACCACAGCTACCTCAGCCACTTCTCACAGGGCTTGTGCTCTGTTCCTCCTCTCTGGACATGCTCCAGCATCTCGATGTCCTTTGTGTAGCGAGGGGCCCAAAACTGAACCCAGGATTCAAGGTGCAGCCTCACCGGTGCCGAGTCCAAGTGAAGGTCCTGCTGGCCACACTGGTTCTGATGCAGGCCAGAATGCCACTGGCCTTCTTGCCACCTGGGCCACTGCTGGCTCGTATTCACGTTATAAACTGTTTGTTTATGCAAATAAATATGCAATAATCACTTTACAAAGAGATAACGCTTGCTTCCCTCCACACCAAAGGTTCTAAAGCTAATATAGTTTGTACACCATAGTGTGAGATTTATGATGTTACACTGCAGAAACCTGCTCAGCCCCTGATTTACAACCCTGGCAATTGTATTCAACTCTGTCATCATAACTAATTACAGCTAACTGAGGATTACCACACTGCAAACTCTCAGCGTTGTGAAAGAAATACGATGTTCTGCTAAAAAAGAAAGAGAATCAAACATCCTGAGGGCTAATGAACAAAAATGCACTGCTCCCTGTTGGACCACAAACCTAAACTCTTCGAATTGGTGCCGTAAAACTTCAAATTGCTATTTGTTGGCAAGTTGTTTTAGCCTCAAGTACTTAAATAGTAAATCACCATTACGCTAATACCATACCTTTGGCCTGAAACATATTAATCTTGGTTAACAATAACTGACATTTACATTACCAATTCAATTCAGGTATTGTGGTGACTAAAAATACGGGCGACAGCTTCGGGGAGAAGAGTTATTAGTTCTGAAAGCATCCTTACTTTTCACAGAGAACAACTACAAAGAAACATTACCATAAATTCTAGTTATAATCTTATAAACATTCAAATCCTAATTGATCTGTAAAACATTTGACTTGGAGTAAAATCTGTATTTGTTTCTCAGGTGTAGCTAACAGCACAACATAACACGTCTCTGGTATTTTTCAAGAGAAGTATTTTCATACTTTATTCACTCGAAGAAACTGGGACTTCTAAGACTTGAGTTCTTGGGAAGGAAAGGAAAATAGGAAATTGAAATATTCTGAAGAATCATGCAATGGTTTTGGTCGGAATGGACTTTAAAGATCATCCAGTTCCACCCCCCTGCCATGGGCAGGGACAACTCCCACTGGGTCAGGGGGCTCAACGCCCCATCAAACCTGGCCTTGAACACCTCCAGGGGTGGGATGGAATGGCCTCTCCACCCTCACAAGAAGACATTTCTTCCCAAGATCTCACCTCAATCTTTCCTAAAATCCAATCTAATCTCTTTCAGCTTTAGAATTTAGCAGCAGGACATAACGAACAGTACCAGATTCTCCCAGGAGGATGGACTTTTTCAGCCAATTTTTTTCTGTTTGCATTTACTAAGCCCATAAACGCATAAATAATAATAGTTTTAACCAGGCAGAGTGGTGTTACTTTACTTTATTTAGTGCCCACTTGCTTTCAAGCAATCCACATTAGCAGTACTTGCAGCATTAAGCCTGTATAACCTCAGCAGGAAGACTTATCTCCCTCCTTATTACCCACGCACTGTAACTGCAATGCGGCACAGAACACATTTGGACCAAGTATTTTATTCTCTATCAGACTCCAAATGCATTCTACAATTCATTACCTTAGATTTTTGTATGTTGAAGAAAAATACTATATTTGACATATTATTGATGTTCAGATTGTATTTTTGCTACATTATAAGAGGGCAAACCCAAGACACTGCAGTTCAGTAGCACTGAGAGAAACACAAGGAATTTGATGTGCTGAGTTTTGTTTGGGGGGTTTTTTTGTGTTTAGATTTAAGAAGCTGGTCACAAAGATTCTTCCAGTAAAAACAGGTGTTTCCTGAGGAAAACAGGATGGATTACATGTATCCCATGTTGCTTTTTGTTTCCCATCTTTTCTTGGCTTCAAACCTGAAAAAGAACACAAACCCCACGTTAGGAATCACAAACACACATCTTTCAGATATTCAACCATACTATTCTTAATAACAAGAAAAAGAACTCATTTTTAATACTGTAATAAAGACATGAAGATAAATGTAGCCCTAACACCAACACACCAATTCTTGTAAAGCCTCTGTACTTAAGTCTGATGCACTGCTAAAACAAAAACCCACAAAAACCCCCTCAAACCCAACAAGGTTAATCGAAACAAATAAGATTAGCACAAGCCTATTTCAACTAAGAAAACATTTAACTGAGATTGTATTGTACACACTTAGTGCCAATGAAACCACAAATACTTAATTCCATACTCAAATGACTTACCCCCAAGCAAGCTTTTTTTTCTTTCGAGCTTCTTGGGCAGCCTCTGCTTCTTGCTTGGCTTTTACAAAGTTGCGGCAAGCAGCAGCTTTGGCAATTTTCACACCAAGCTAAGACATAAAAGGGAACAAAGGGAAACTGAACAGATGCAAATAGCTCGTAAGAAATGTAAGCCTCACAAATTACTTGGTCTGATATTGTTTCTCAAAAGACAATAGATAGTAAAATATCTTTAAAATATTAGGCTGATGCTGCACTATTAGATTGGACAAGCAAGAATGTCTCCTGAGAGAGCTACAAAGGAGTGGGATCCTGGGGCACGCAACCCTTTTCACCCAATCCTTCTTTTCCAAGATTAAAAGCAAAGGGCACTACAACATTAGATCATTTTGTTTCTATTTTTTAAAAATAAATATATAGACATAGATATAAACACAGCTAGTCAGTGTAATTAAGACCAGTCAGTGACCTCAGCTATGCTAACACACTGGTATTCAGGTCTATCCAATAAAAAAAAAATCTCCCAAAAGACAGTTTCATGCAGGAAGAACTGCTACTACCAAGCTTCTTCCAGTAGTATCAGCGGTCTTGTTTTAGTCTGTGCAGAAAGTGTCCTTCAAGCCCATCTAGCATCTCATGTTCACGTTACCAGCTTTTAGATTATTAATGTGATAATAAGCATGCTTTTCAAGTAAGGTTCTAACAGGCTGCAGGTGAATACAACTTTACTTACATAAAGTTATTTACACTGTGAGAATTAAGTTAATTTCAGCATCGGGGGGGAATAATAAAGCAAAAAAGATGGAAGAAGTTACTGTGAACTATGACTGGATTATTTTCCTTCATCAGCATCCGTAACTTGTTAATTGTAGTCACATTTTGTGCTTACTGTCATGACATGACAATATTTGCAACTAAACCATGAATTATGGAAGGCTTCAGTCTCAAAAGTTACCATTTTTTTCCCAAGACAAACAAGCAATTCATTTAGCCAAACCTGCTATAAACAGTGATATGGACAAACATGTTTTCCTTCTATCCGGCCCAAGACTGAAGTCAGCCAACATGATTCTGACTGGATATTCTAAATTCCCCCAAAATGTTATGGGAACATCAAACAAGAGGCCTGGGAGACCCAAGCAAAAGAACACTCCTTAACACTTTGGTTGAAGTTTCGCTATCGGTAGTAATAAACTCAACGATCTGTGGCATCTGTACAGGCAATTCTATGTATGCCAAGAGACACTGTGTTCAGATAAAACCAGTTTACTGCTTCCTCACAAGGGGAAGAGGAGGAACTAAGCTCTTCTCTCTGGTGACCAATGACAGGACCCGAGGGAATGGCAGGAAGATGTGCCAGGGGAGGGTTGGGTTGGACATCAGGAGAAGGTTCTTCCCTCAGAGGGTGGTGGAGCACTGGAACAGCTCCCCAGGGAAGCAGTCACAGCCTGACAATATTTCAGAAGCATTTGAATAACACTCTCAGTGACACAGTGTGAATGTTGGAGTGTCCTGTGCAGGGACAGGAGGTGGACTCAATGATCCTTGTGGGTCCCTTCTAACTCAGGACATTCTGTGATTCTATGAGACAAGGTGAGAATGAACTCAAGAATGCATCCTCAGGTGTGGATGCACCAACACCTGTCCTACACCTCTCCCATCAAACACCTACTCCAGCTGTTTTGTTATCAAAGCAAATCAAAGTACCATCACTACAATCTCTTCTACCTTACGGTCCTTTGGGGTTCAAGAATCAAGAAATGAGCAGAAGGCTTTGGAAGTCTACATGGTGTAGGCAGTCAGCACAACATCAGTGTGTGCTTTGTTTGAGGCTCTAAGCACAAACACACACAGCTAAGAGGTGATCACACTATTTGAAAAGGGAAATGTGTAAAATAAATAATGCTAAACAAGGTGTTCATCTATTTGCACATGTTATAAGGTAATAAATATGCACCTACAGAATCATCTTGATGCTTAAAATAATGCATGTGACCAGACATTTCAAAACTTTTATGTTATTGGTTCCATCATTTTTCCCCTGAGAATTAATATTTTATGTAAACCAGTAATTCAGTGTCAAATCTCAAGAAAAAGACTAGAACATAACATTCTCTGATTTGCACTTAATATTTAAGGGCAGCTATTAACTTTATTATACTTGCAGTATAAAAATGCTTTAAAAAGTCATATAAAATATTCCAAAAATGTTTACTTGTTCTTTGAAACAAAACTATTAACTCAAAAAACAAAGCAACCAGATGGCTGAAGCCAGTCAATCAGCAAAAGCATGCCTTTTTTTTAACTATATTTTACCTCCTAAAACACCTGAAAATTCACTCTTCTTGTGTGATGGGTAACAGCATCTCCTTAAAATATATTCTAGTGGCCTACCGAACGCTTACACTCATAGAAAAATACACAAGCAAGGTCAAAACATGTGCTAGAGAAAAAATCTTGTGTTTCTTGGAAGACAAAATGAGTTCTTCCATCTTTGAAAAGCAGGGAAAAAATGGGATAATAAGATCCTCTGTAGTGCATGTGGAAGTAAAAGGAGAAACATTTCGCAGCATTAATATTATAATTTCTAGGCTACACACAGTTAAATTTTCAAGACATGAAAACAAATGTGCTGTAATATAACACACACAAACATTTTAGTGAGATTAAATGTCTTCTGCTCCCACCCACACCCATCCTTACTCTCCCACCCCACAAAAGAAATCCATAAAAGCTTGGTCAATGGGTTTTACATTTAAAAAAGAAACATTTCAGGTCATCAGATAACTCAATAAAATACAATCTTAAAAGTAGTAAGAAAGCATGAATAAAAATATATACAACAATTTCTTGTGTAGTCAAAGTATCAGCATTTTCCATATAGAACATCCAATATTTTGCTGCATTTTAATTAAGGTGTCTAAACATTATCACAAAGAACTGCAAATTGGTCAGAGCAGGCAGTAAGGAAAATTAAGCTCTAAAGGCTTTTTATCACCATATTTCAGGAACCAAGGGTGTAAAATGTTCTAATTTGGGATATATTAAAAGCCATAAAAGGTCTTTCAAAAAGATTAATGGTACTTTGCTTGGATTTAAGATAAGGGCTTTAGCTGGTTGGAAAAGCAGGGCCCTGGCTAGACCCTTGAGGCATTCATCTTTACAGCCACTTGGAAGATTTGTAAAAGCGTCTGCATAACCTCAAGCAAACGCACTGCGACATTTTTTTTTTCCCTTTTAAATTCCTTTCAATTTTACAGGTTTAAAGTGTGTAAATCATTTTGGGCAGTAAAGCTGATATAACGGCTCATCCTTGTAACACAATATATATATTTTTTAAGACAAACTTAAAAAAACAACTTAGTTTCTACAGGGCAAAGACCCTTCCGTTTCAAAGTTGACCAATAATCACGTCAAAGATCTTACTCGAGATGCTTAATGCAGCATAAACGAAAATCCCTCATCTGTTATTTTTCACAGATTTTCCACTCATCTGACATTGTTACCTTGTAACAAATTTCTGAAGCTCTGCGCCTTTTTTGAACAGTTTCAAGGCATTTATTTAAAAACACCAATTATCATACTTTAACTTTTTATGGAATAACAGGTCTCTATGAAAAATATTTATGCCATTCTCTTTTGTTCTTTAATTAAATGAAAACAGATGTTTTCTGAAGTAAAGCGGAACCATTACTGGAGTACTTAAAGTGTTAAGGTCTTTAATTTTTATATCAGTTTGGTCTACAATTCCTGATTGTCTTTACTCAAGCTCAACATTAATGTCAAGCAAGTTACCTAGGAGACGAAAGAGATCAAAGAGACAAAAACCCCTCAAATGTCTGATTAATCAAGCCTGCAAACAGCTTATTTCTTTTAGCCTGCATGCAAGTATGAAAATGAGATTCTGGGAGCCGTACATTGTGCAGATTTGTTCATTCTTATCAGAACAAAGCCAGCGGCAGCTTATTTCATGGATCATTGGCACTGTCATCAGTGCTACACAGAACGGGTGACAGCTCCTCATTTTGAGGCTTGAACAAAATTAGCAAAAAGTCGGCACAAATTAGCCTCTCATCTTTTTAGTAATATGACATTATTCATTTACTTTTTATCCAATTTTTAATTTTTTCCTTGTCAGCTATCCCTTTCTAGTGTTTCTCGCACAGCATCATAAAAACACTTTTAAAACAAGCAAAGAAACGGCTAAAGTTGAAATAGCATGTAAAGTTCAGCCAGAGGAGCAAACATTTTCTCCAACAGAACCTGCTGTGACTTCCAGCAAACTTCCTAGAAACCCCAGACATTTCACATTAAATATCATAAAGCAAGGACTTCTCTAGGATACAGCTCTGCAACGCAACTGCTGAATGAGGCAAGCGATGAGACAAGAGATTCAAGTGCTGCTCCAGAAATATTTAGGTACGATACACAAAACACGAAACCTACAGCGGCTCCACCAAAACATCTCTATTCAAACAGGTCCTGAAATATCCTGTGATCATTCCAGAGAAGCTGAACAGCCTTTTAATACAGTGCCACAGCTCCTCATCAAATATGAATCTAGTTATTTCAGGCTCGCCTTTAGCAATGATTTTCTCCCTTTTATGTTATGGAATGTTATCCGTTGCTGACGTATATAAAATATATAAAGCAAACAAGAATACCGAGTGGATTTTGCAGTGAAAATTGTCCCCTTTCAATGATGTGCTCAACTTCCACTGGAAAACACTTTGTAATACCTTTGTTGTATTTTTATGCTGTGTATTACAACATCACATTATATTTGGATGACACAGTAATGGAGCAAGGAGAGAAAACTGTTCTGATATTAAGCTCTTTGCCAGATTTAAACATTTAAATGCAAGTAACTTCTTCCATTCATGAGAAAACACAGCATTAAAAAATTAACTATAAGCTGTTAGATGCTTTACACAGCCCCCTTATAAGAAAGGCAGTTTTAAAAAAAGAACTGTAGTACTGTTTTCAGCAATTTCTTTATCTCTGTTCTTCTAAGTAAGAAAGCTTATTAACAAGCTTTGAACTTAAAATCACATTTACAATAATGTGCCATCAACAGTTTTATAAGCTAATTAGAAAAAAAGATTAATTAATGACTGGCTGCTAATAAAATGGCAATCATGAAGAAAGAAACCAAGGGTGCTAAGCTTCAACTACCACCAATTAAGAGCTAATTACAAACAAATTATATATGTGTTTTGCTGTGGGCTTTAATTTACTAAAATGGTTTTAATTAAAAGAGAAAACATGCTGATTAATTGAACGGCAGAAAAAATCTACAGTATAAACTGTGCTTTGTCTGTCTCTTTAATTAGACTTGTAACATCTGAAATCTTTTTTTAAGGTTTGTTAAGGAAAAGATATACATAATTAAGGGAGCGTAAGAATGTAATGCTAGGTGATAACCCTGCCATGTTCCAAAGGTTAAAAGAAAACAACCCCAATGAAGAGAGATATTTGGAAGCACCTCCACAAAGTGTGAGGAAGAAAATCCTTCAGAGATAAAAAAGGAACTCTCTTTTTTCCCCCCTTGGGTCCCTCAACAGGCAAGACTTCTGAGTTAATTGGCACTGGTTACATTCCATATACAATGACATCAATCTCATCAGGTACCCAAAAGGACTATGATACAGGGTGAAAGCTGCACAGTATTTAGAGATGAAACTCTGTTTTACCAAGAGAAGAGCATCCAGCACTGTAACCGGTCCCTCTGAGACAGTAACCTGTGTGAGACCTCATCACCAACCATCCCCTACCAGGATTTGCAAACGGAAAGCAGCCTCCAGAACAGCTCTCAATGGTTATGACAAGGCCTTACTCGTGGACTTCCCATTCTCAATTACATGATGAGAAGTCACTTAGAGACAACAGACAACAATTTGATCATGAGAAGGTGGTCAAAACTGACACAACAAATTCTGAAGGCAACAGCGGGACCGATTTGGCTGTAACATGAGAATGATATCCCAGTGAATAGCCAATTAATTTTGTCAATTACGATAGAGATCTTTCACTTCAGCTTGATTACAATACCACAGTTTCCCTATAAATTGCAGCTTTTTAAGCCTCTTTCACCAAAATGCCAGAAGCCACTACGCTAAGCACTCCGGAACAGTGCTGTCAACAGGCCTGCACTGTCTGGAGACTGACAACTTCTCCAGTAATTTCACACTCTAAATTACTAAGTATCTTAAAAGTCCCTTTTGACAGGTAAGTCTAATATGGTCAAGATGATTTTATCGTGCTCAAGTTACAGTCCTCAGGCTAACATGTTTTTAGACAAAGTAGTACCTACCTACCAGGCAGTTAACACCCAAATCCCCAGCAAATGCAAAGTTTGAGGTTTAGTCAGATTAGTTCTCAGAATATTAGAGCCATAAGAAGTCTGCATTCTGCTTCTTACCACACAAGCATTTGAGTACAAAAGCACAAGGAAAGATTCTTTCCCTAGGGCTAAAAAAAAAAGACTGGGAAATATTTTCAGGTTTATATATTAGGAGTGCATGTGGGAAATTTTAAAAGTTATTTGGTTTTATTAGAACTTGTACAAGTATCATTCCAAACTGAAACTGATTTACAGCAAAGTGGAATTACCAGCCATCTCCACATACCATCCTTACTCAAAAGGATAAACACCTTCAATTATGCAGGGTCACAGTGCTCTGATTTATCAACATTTATCCTCCAAAAAATAGAGGCAGATTCCCACCCACACAGAGGAACAATTACATCTCAAGATAGTTTCCAAAAAAGTTTTTCAAAAGCATTAGAAGAGTTGATATAATTCCAAGTGTCTGTTCCCAGCTCCATATCCAAGTACCTGCTAGCACTAAATCTCAACTACCCTACTCTAGAGCAGCATCAAGAAAACAATTTTATTTCAGCCCAGCGTTGTGCCCACATAAACTCCATTCTCTCAGCAATTTTAATTTCAGAAAGGTTCAGAATTTTGGGGGCACCTCCTATGTTAATATTAAAAATTCTATTGGCATCTCTCAAATGAACCAAGCCATGGTTAATTGCAGCGTTCAAACAACAGTGTTAAGTTTGCCATTCAACACTGGAAAAGCAGAACATTAAAATACGAAGGACTCTGCCAATGCTGAAAGTCCTGGAATGTTGTAACAGAGACAGGAACTGGATTACAGTTATAAATCTTACCTGTGCCTATTATACCACACACAATGCAATGAATTGCTAGTTATTTTATACCAATAGTACTGCATTGTAGGTATTAAAGAAATAACTGTGCTTAAAAACCCACTGTGAAATAAAATGAAGCAGTATGGTCCACCTGCATCATACTGACACTCAATATGAATTTATCAAGGGAGTGCTGATCTTACAAACCATAACTGCATCACTGAGATGCTCGAGCCAGGCTGGGTTCTAGAAGTAAGCCCAGCTAAAGAAGCAGTGTTACTGATGGCCTAAATTATTCTGCACAACATAATGCAGACCTATTCTTTCAGGAAGAGTTCCACTCATATATAAAATAATGAAATCAAGAATTTCAGGATCATTAGAACCCTTCGTGAAGTAGAAGGCCTCACACGGGGATGGCCAAGGTTAGAGATCTGATACCCTGGTAACTCCCACAATTACTTCTCTAGTCCACAAACCAGGATGGCAACAGGAGACAAGCAGTCATTCTTTGTAGTGCAGTTTGCCAAGAAGTTAGCCTGAATATCATCATCATCACCACCACCACATAAGTATAACCAATTTTTTAACCCGCTAAAAAGGGGTAAAGCATTTTTAGCAAGTCTCAACAGCTACGTATGAATCCACACCTGTAGTCACAGGAAACTACAGAGCCTCATGCATAAGGTACCCAAATTCTAACTTCTAAAGCTCTGTCTAAAACCTTGAATGCTATTAAAGTTTTGTTTTAAAACCAGCACATTTGTCAAAACAGAAGCAGGCAACAAATAATACATTGCCCAAAACTCACTCACAGCAGTGCACTAACATTTTCCTTAAAGGACCTGCAACAAGTACCACAAGGAAACCAGAACTCAAACCTTGAAGGAGCAGCATTTAGGTTTTCAGGATGTAAATGTCAGTGATCCACTCGCAGCTGCTAGATTATGCATATTGCCTAAATCACCACGGATTTTAAAGGAATCTGATTTTAAAAAACCTTTTCTCACTGTGTCATAATGATAGCATATTGACAGCATCATTTTGGCATTCCTTTGCTTTTCAGGACATGTTTTTACTGCCTATTCTCATCATCTGTTTATTTTTGGCTTCGTTTTTCTAAATACTGAGGCTGCCCTATCAGTTTCACAGGCTTATAAATGTTATACATCAAAAATTAGTTTCACTTATTAAGGCAGGAAACGGCTTTAAGAACTCTGGGATCTGTGCCTCAAAGCAAAAGCTTTATCAGCAGGTTCCAGTCACTGCTTCTTGCAAAGAAAAATGGTGCCGAGTAAAACCCCACACACCTGATATCAAAAAAAAGAACACCGTCCCACAGAACGTTTTTCACAGGGCTGCCAGGGGGGAGCTGCACCCCAACCAGGAGGCAGATGACTCTCACACACTCCCTGACCCCAACCCTGCAACGCTGCTCCAGAAAAATAAAAGCTATACATAAAAAGATGGAGTGGAGATAAAAGAACATTAATTCAACCACTTATTTCTCCAAACCTCAGAAGTGGTGCACTTCAATACAGTCATAGTACAGTTCCACACGTTATTTGGTCAGTGTTGGGTTGCATTTGGAAGTCAAAGGGATACAAATAGCCACATAATTTAAGAATTAACTCGCTTCTATGAGTTTTAAAAGGGACGTTTCTTTAAATTGCAAAGAGATGGAAAGTAGTGATGGAATCAATACTAAAGGATATGAAATTGATATTTTATTAATTGCATTTAGAACAGTGATTTTTGAATCAGCCTCTTCCATAAGGAACCTGATCCAGTGGGAAGTTTCCCTGCCCATAGCAGGGGGATTGGAACTCCATGATTAACACCCCTTCCAACCCAAATGGTTCTATGGGTCCTATGGCTTCTAGAATAATCAAATCCTTTCCTACAGCTCTTCAACAAATCAAAACTGTCACTGTTAGAAGGATTTCCTTAGAATGAAAAGATATTAAAAAAAACACAAACAGCAGCTTCTTAATATCACAAAGGAAAATGACTCTTGCAGTGGGTAATGTATCACATCTTTACAGCAGTAGAGAACCCCAGTGAATTCACATGGATCGTGCTTCGACAGAACTCCTTATGAGATCAAGCCAGTGTCAGTTGAGTTTTCCTTCTTTCAACATACTATTTATTCAGATAAACCCACTTAACCAAAACCAAGTCGAGGCTGTGAATACTAATAACATTTCAAGCATTTTGTTTTCTGAATTACAACGTGCTAATATTTGAAAGTCAACAATTTGGAGCTAATGTTCCACAAATAATAATACATTGCTGTAGCACCTGGGATACGCTTCATGTTGTACAATCCCGTGGCTACCAAAATCAGATAACAGTTTATCATAAATATTACAAAGCCTTAAAACTTCTTACATTGATTTGTTTTTATAGTCAAACAATTTGCACTGGAACCTCAGTATGTTTTATTGATTACGATACTAAACCCACTTTGGAGTAGATGGGATAATGACATTTGTGAAGGAGAACAGCAAGTGTTTTTCATGTTGTACACATGAAAGGCAATGTAACAGCATCACAGTGAGAAGCTGGTCAGCCTTAAAGGGAACATTAGGACACATTCCCATCATTGTCAATAGGGTTTATCTTTGTTGATTGAGGTTTTGTGATCACTGGTGAAAAGGTAGGTAAGAGCCTAGGCATTAGAAACTGCCCTGAGTAAATAAATACAGGAGTTTAACTATCGTGTAAGAACACACACTGAGGAACAGTTTGTTTTACTTAACCTTACTTAGAGAACATCAAGAACTGTATTTCCAACTTAAAAGCCATCATAATACTGTATTATACTGCATTAGAGATTTAAATCTGCAATTTTACATTACAGTTTGGCTTGAAACCTTGCACTTAGGAAGCATTTTAAATATTTGTATGAGAATGAGAAGTATTTGGAATTTGTCTGTTTTTCTTAATCCTTTTCTAAGGCTTTTGAATTTTGCCAGTATATTCAGTGGGCAAAAAACTCCCGTTCCCTCTGTGAAGATGGAAGAATATGCAACAGAGGAATGAAAGCAGAAATAAGATAATTAATTTCTATTATTAAACTAGAAATATTCTAGATTTAATTATATAAATCAGATTACTTCAAAATCATAGCTTCTCCACTCACCTCAAATAGTACCTATTTAGTTCTTTTTTCTTATGTGGCTTCAAAATGGTTTCAACTATCTTTTTATCTTAATTTTCTTCCTTTGCATTTTCTCCCCTGCGCACAAATAGCAGTGGGCACAACCTCCTTTATGGATTTCAGTCACTACTTCAGCTACCACCTACCACATGTGCACCAGTTTAACTATTTCCTATATGAAACTGCAATTACCAGAGGTACCCAATAGATTCCTCTCCAGTTTAAGTATTCACTCAGCACCACATACAAACTGAAAACAGCAACTAATATGGCATCTAGAAAAAAAATGAGGCACATCTCAATTGTTTGGGGGTTTTTTGATATGCATTTACACACAAAAAACAATTATGACAAGGAGAAAAAACATCCATTCATTTTAAAACACTACTTTAAAGCTACAGCAGTGTTTGACATCCATCTACTCCCATTCTTCTTCAGAATTCTTCCAGCCTGATCACATAAATACATAGGGAAAGAGATCCCTGGTGCACAAGTTTGGGTATATCTAGCCTTATTTCACAGAATTATAGAATGGTTTCAATATTTAGGCACATCTTGCTCCAAGTTTGCCAAAGCTTTACCTTTCTCCCACCTTCCCAGGCTTACCTAGGAGCGAATGCAAAGAAAAATTGTAGGTAAAGGGAACTGACAGGAAGGGAACATCCTACTCCTGTTTCCTTGGCTTGCAATGTGCAGAAAAATCAAAAGCAAAATACACAGGACTTGTTACTGACTCCGAGTCAGCACCAGGGCTTTAAAGCAAGGTTACTTGGGATCGTTTACGGTTGTACTTTCAATTCCTATACACAGCTACAGCTGTCCAAGCATTCCTAGATCAGCAGCAAAATCCTTCCATCACTGACAGAAATCTGCTTAGGAAATAAGAAAGATGTCCCAAACAATCTCCATTGCTATTGTAGTTATGACACTTTTTGTCCAGCTGCACAAAACTAAATGTTTCCTCAGAGCTTTTGTTAATCGCCCACTTACCTCGCGCGCGGCTAATCTGTCGCTCAGCTCCTCAGCCTTGTCGATGTCACCTTCAGCCACAGACTTCTCTATGCTAAGTTCAAGGCCAGACTAGGAAGAGAAAAGCAAACATCTTTAGGACAATAGAGAAAGAACAGGCTTAAAGGGAGCACCTCCTTTCTAAAAATATTTCTTTTATAAAACTCTTTATTTTAAGACACTGCATAAACCTGTAATTTCTATGTAACACAAATCACTTTGTCTATGTATTGTAATGGACAGTATAATTAAGAATTCACTGAAAGGCTGCCTGAGCACAAATCATTGCATTCGTTCCACCTTATGTGCAGGATAATACCCTAGGTTGAAAAAATTACACGGACTAGTTTATGCCTGTCACAATAAAATTTCATCTGAAGATCTGGCTTATCTCTTCCATCCCTGGAGCTTTCTAAACAAAATGTGAAATATATGTGTCAGGTAACATGAAGAATGGCAATTACCACTGTATCGTTACACTTCTAAGATCTTATCTTTATCCAAAAACTGAGTTCTGGCACGGTGCCACTGCACTAATAAATTAAAATTTCTTGCAGTCCTACGGAAAACAATGAAAAAGCTCCTGAATTTAACATCTGAAAATAAGAAAATAACCTTCATGATCAACGTTAACTTGTTTAAAGGCATTTAAAAATAACGTAATAATAAAAAGTCAATATTTACTGGAAATTATAGTTGGAAACTTCAAAAGGAACACAGAAGGACAGCAGCAGGCACTGACTTCAGAATTTCACAAAAACCCTTACTCGTAAATAAGATAATTTACAACCTCGCTGGTTTTAAATATTAGTGATGCTAAAGAAAACACATTTGCCAGTTTCACAATATACACTTTTTTAAAGTTAAAAGCAAAAAAAGCAAACAGAATTCTTGAGAAACAGTGATCTGCAAATACTGAACTTGAATTATTTAGGGAGAAAAGTGCAAAATTGGAAGTTGCAGTGACAGCCAATTCTGTTAGATGTCTTTTCTGAAATTAATGAGCCATACTAGTGATAAAATCTCTGAACTTACGTGGAAAGCATCTGCATTTTAACACTTTAGGCCTCATTCCAGATCTATCCTGAACAGTTTAATGACAACTTAATACCCATTAAGAGTAAGAACTCAGACAGGAGTGAACAATATCTCAGGGTTTGTATGCAGAAACGTACTGTAGGCAAATGGAAAATACAAAATTTATCATAAAGAAGTCTAACCAAATATTTGATGTCTTAGAACCTAGGCAGGCCTCTACTAGAAAAACCACAGAACAAACTGTAAGGAACTCACAATATGATGAGTTTCTTAACTTTTCCATCATGTTGTAATGGTTATTTCAAATATGACTGGTTATGGTTATATAATAATATTTATGAACAGAATGATCTATAATACATTAAACTGTATGGTAGATGTGACCCTCTAATTCCTACAGCCACTGGCGTCAACTAAAGGATTGACTTGATGTTTTAAAGCTAAATCATGACCAAAAGAACCCTAAGAAGCAAACAACAAAACAAGTCAAACAACACATATGAAGTCTTCTGTCTCTCACGATGATATAAAACAAAACCACACAGGAAACAAGCATGGGTATTATCTCAAATGAAAGAACAGCAAGCATTTGGTCCAAGTACAATATCTAAAAGGAAATTAAAATGTACACAAAATTATCCTGTTTCAGAGTGACTTGATCATTTACTCACTTTCAAATAGTCTCAAGTTTTACTCCTATCTCAGTTAAGGCTGAGCTCTTTTACTGTCTCGTGCAAGCTGACATTGCTTTTGTATCAACAGTCACCTTTTGGGGAGCCCTGCTATCCACAGGTGATTCAAATCTATCATTGATTCCAAAGTACTGTGTCAGTTCTTTCCATTTTTCTTCATTTGCCAACTGTTGATTACTAAAAAAACCAAACAGGTAATTAATATAAACAGTTCACTTCCTACCACTTCCCATACACTTTCCATCAGACATCCTTCCATTCCACAGACACACTCTTTTCACCCACCCACAGCTTTTAATGAAGGTGAAATTAATTTTTTCCCCTCTCTGAGTGTAATTACACAATCTTGAAAGCAAGCTTATAGAACCACAGAATCATTTCAGTTGGAAAAGATCTTTAAGATCATCAAATCCAACCCTTAACCTGATGCTGCCAAGAAGCAGCAGAAGGCTGAAGAGGAGCTTGTATGCAATTACATACAAAACTTAATTAGGAATAACAATAAGTACATGTTAAGTTACATTAAATAATGCTTTTGTGTTGGTTTTTAAAATCAAGCGATGACTTCTCTTAAATATCTGGTATCCCAGGCACCCTGCCCAACAGAAACACCAAACCATTTCAGCATGTACCTTACACGATGTTCACAGCCAGGTGTGGCCATGCACAAGGTCAAACTTTTTACATGTTTTGCCTGCTATTAAACACAGATCTCAGATAATCACATTGACCTGGTTATACCTTTTAGTCACATCTTCGATCTGTTTCTGCTTCTCTAAGGGAAAAAAAAAAATTCCAGTATTACCCAGTAATTCCCTACTGCATCCAATGAAATGAACAGAACTCTAATTGGTCACATTCCCTCTGAAAGACTGACACAGCAGGATTTCCACCCCATGGTCATGTGGATTTAAACCATTCAGCTGTCAAGACTTCCCATACAAAGCATCTCCTACAATATGTTTTAACCAGAATACATAAAGTGTATTTTAAAGAATGCCTGAAATACTCCGATAATACTGATTTATAATGGCTAAGTTTAAGTTCTACCTCCTTTTTAAAAAGAGGACAAATAGATTACTTGAACTTCAAATAACAATTTACAACCTAGTCTTATAAGTGATGAATACAACTGGAAAAATGAAATCCTAGTTAATAGTTAGAATACAACTACTGAGGCATTCAGTGCTTGGCAAAAAAACAAATATTAAACCAAAACCACCAAAAAAACCCAAACAAAAGCACCAACACCTCCTTCTTGCCCCAAACCAGCAAATGTCACTTCCAATGTATTTGATACTAATTGCATTTTGAGTAAATAAATTCCATAATTATATAAAACACCTTTTCTTCGTCGCTTTCTTTTTCGGCTTCTGCTTCCCTGATTTGCTTGAGCTTTCATGTCACGGTTTTTCTTCTGAAGCTCCACAAATTTCTACAAGATTAAGAAAAGGCAAATCAGTGTTTCTAATTTTTTCCCCCATTTTAAAAAAAATTACATGAAGTGCTGAGAAATGTTGTCCCAGTATCTTATTTATCCACAGCACCTCACTTATCTATGACTTTAAAAATTATGCATCCAACTCTGACGATGTTAAAGTGGAATTGGCTCTCACCAGTCATCACCTAAAGCAGAAAGAAGAAGTTCTGAGCCCAGATGTTACTGAAAACACTTCATGCACCTATATAGTTACTGAAACATCTCCCTGCTGTGCTTTCAATCACCACTGCACTAGGGAGAAAAGTTACACTCATTTCCTATCTGAATTCCTGCACACCCTGCTTGAAACTTATCTCAGGTATATTATCATGACTGCACTTTCATCATATTTTATTTCATTTCAGATTAATATATTGAACATTCAACACCGAGTTACTTTAATCTAAAAATTAGCAATTTGACTTTGAGCACGTTGCATTGAGGCTCAGGACATTTGGAGACTTGTAACAATACCCACATTCCACATATTTAAAGGAATTCCAGCAGGGCACGTTTGAGATTCACTTTCTCCATCTATCACTGACGGCAAGATGGGTTCACTGATGGCACTGCTTTCAGGTCCGCTCTCCTGCGATTTAGACAGCTGAACTCCAGTATCTTCTTTGCCATCTTCTTTTGAAAGGGAACTATGAAATTCATCTTCCTCATCTGAACTTAAGTCAACATCACTTTCATTCAGTCCTGGAGGTAACAGCCCACTCCACATCTTTCAGCTTAAACAAGCCCACGCTGCTTCACGTCACTGCAAAGACACCAGAGCTGTGTGAGCTTAACCATTCCAAGATGAAAACATCATCAGCTTGTGGAGAGATAAGCAGCAACAGCAAAACACAACAAGAAACCGTTTAATTTCTCTTGAGAAACCTAACTATCATGTAATGTTTTAGACAAGAACATTACAAAGGTTTGAATACTTACTATTTCAGAGCAAAGCAGAGGATTTAAACACGTAGGTTGAAGATTTGGTTCTTTTCTTCCTTGTTCTTTAAAGTTGTGCCACTTGGCATTTGTTTACAGCCACTTTCAAGATCAGATGCTGCAGCAAACACTGCCAGCCCTCCCAAACCCAACTGCCCTTGCCTGGGGCAGCTTCCACAGTGGCTGGGGGGCAGGAGCAACAAGGGCAGGGGCAGGGTGCTGGGGGCTGGGGCAGGGGCTGAGGGAGCAGGACGGACAGGGGGAGCAGGGGATGAGGCAGGAAGGGCAGGGGCTGGGGCCGGAAAAGGGGCAGGGAGAGGAGCAGGGGCAGAAGGAGAGGTAGGGAGAGCTGGGAGGGACAGGAGGAGCAGGGGCAGAAGGAGAAGGGGCTGGAGGAGCAGGAGGGGGAGCTGGGAGTAGGGGGAGTGCGGACAGGTGGAACAGGGCCTGGGGCAGGAGGGGGAGCAGGGGCTGGGGCAGGAGGGGCAGGGACAGGAGGAGGAGGGGCAGGGGCAGGAGGGGCAGAGGCAGGAAGAGTGAGGGCTGGGTCAGCTCCGAACGAAGCAAAACGCTTCTGCCGGGCGGGGTGCGGGAAGGCAAGCGGCACCCCCCGTCCCTCCCCACCGCCGGGATGGCCGTGTTTACCTGTCCGCCATCTTGGCACCCCCGCCCCGCCCCGGCATTGGGCGCCGCCCCGCCCCGCCCGCCCGCCATTGGGCGCTGCCCCGCAGCCAATCGGCGCGCGCTTTGCTGCCTTGGTCCCTCCTCCCCGGGCAGCAGGAGGGGAGGGGCCGCAGGGTGGTACCTTTAGGGATGCGGAGAGAAGGGTGGGGTTATAGGAGGATGGAATCGTGGGATGGTTCGGGTAGGGAAGGACCTCAAAGTCCATCCAGTACCAGGGACACCTCCCACTGCATCAGGGGGCTCAAAGCCCCATCCAGCCAAGCCCAGGACCTCGCAACATGGAGGGTCTGTGCAAATGAGGGACCTTGTCAGAGCTAAGGTGTCGGCTCTGGAAGGATCATTAGGATCACTGAGGTTGGAAAAGACCTCTGAGCTTATCAAGTCCAACCCCACCGTGCCTGCTAAACCGTGTCCCAAAGTGCCACGACCATGTCGTTTTTTAACTCCTCCAGGGATGGAGACTCCCCCACTGCCCTGGGCAGCCTCTGCCAGGGCTTCTCCACTGTGTCAGTAAAGAAATTTCTCCTAATATCCAGTCTAAACTTCCCCTGGTGCAACTTGAAGCCATTTCCTCTCGTCCTATCACTTGTTATTTGGGAGAAGAGGCCGGCATTCACCTCCCTACAACCTCGTTTTCCAGGAGATGCAGAGATCAATGAGGTCTCTCCTCAGCCTCCTCCAGACTAAACAGCCCCAGGCCTCTCAGCTGTTCCCATAACCCGTGGTCTCCAGACCCTTCCCCAGCTCCATTACCCTTCTCCAGACGCATTGCAGCCCCTCCGTGTCCTTCTTGGACCCAACACTGCACCCAGGATTCAAGGCGCGACCTCACCAAGTGCAGGGTAACAATCACTTCTCTACTCCTGCTGGAAAGAAAGGCAAGCAACAAGTTTTACAGCAATCCTAGTTGCCATGAAGAAGTACGGGGTCTATTCCAAAAGTAAATGTTGTCATTTGTACAACAGCTGAGTGTTTATGCTGGGGTGGAATGACTAGGGTCAGCAATCTTGCTCTTCAAGGATGGAAGTATCCTTTTGAAGTCTCCACTAGGGTCGACGGCTGATGTGGTAAAGAGAAAACCTCAAAAATGGTAGTCCCAGCTCTTACATCGTTGTTTGTTGTGGTTGTCTTCCAGTACCAGTGCTGGCATTTTCCTTGAAATTCTTCAAGAATGTGGAAAAGCTCTTAGAAACCCATTGGGAATTCAGAGCCGGATAGCACTGTGCTAGGTGCTTCAAAGGTGGCCAGTAAGTGTGTGCAGGGTGTTCAAGAAAGGACTCGCTCATCTGGAGGATTCTCTTACACCTCCTTGTTCTTTCAGCCTTCACAGGTGAGACAGATGAAACAAACAAGAATTTTGGAGCAATCTTAATAGGATTCAGCAAGAACTTGCGTGTTGGGAGCAACAGGAAGGCAGGCATGAGGACCTGCAAGGAAAAGGTGAAGGGGTAAGGCTGACGTCACCATCACTGAAATGTGTCTGAAAAATGAGAGAGTTGGTGATTGAAATAATTTGTAAGAAGGTGCATTTTTGAGTCATGATTTGACAGGTTGAGAACTAAATCTCAGCAATGTGACTTCTGAAAAAGGAGTTGCTGACACCAAATCAGGACACAACCCTTCTGTGGACAAACAGTTCAGCTATGAGGGGAATGAGAATGGAACAAGAGTTTAAGTGTCGTGAAGATGGGTGGTAGGAAATACGGC
Source organism: Dromococcyx pavoninus (assembly GCA_033558185.1). NCBI lineage: Eukaryota > Metazoa > Chordata > Aves > Cuculiformes > Neomorphidae > Dromococcyx > Dromococcyx pavoninus. The sequence goes on along the minus strand of JAUMJL010000621.1, from coordinate 393,639 downwards.
GTTGAGTAGGGAGTTCTTGGTGGATCACAGCTTCTGGGATTGGCTGTGCATGAAACAAAAAACTAAGTACCTTTCTCGTGGACATAAAACAGATATTCAGATTAATTTCCTTTCTATGCCATAATTTTGCATCCTCAGATTCATTTCTAAAATCAATTAATTCCGTAAATAATCACTTTTTCATGAACTACATGTAAATTTCACACTCAGCTTGCTAACTAGTTTTTCCTCTCATCTGGGAAATCAATTTTTAAGAGATTTATTTTATTTACATTTAATAATTGATTGTATTTGGTACACAGATAAGTAGTAATTGATAAATGTATTGATATTGGATATTCGTTGCCGTTTGTTCTAGCGAGATGTCAGACCATTAGGCTGCATGATATTTTCTTAATGTGGGTTAATTTGAGAACCCTCCCCAAACTGGAAGATGTGTGACATCTTTATGACCTGGAAATGTATATGTTTGGTAGGGATATATTTTCAGAAAGCAAGTTTAATTTCATGACACAATTTATATTCAAATGTTATATTCAAACGTCTCCTTATTTAGTATCCACAAGCCAGTCTGTGGCACGAATTGGCACTGGTAGGGCACACGAAGTACTCAAATATACACCTGCATTTCATTCTGTAATTACAAATTTATTGCATTTGTAATTTAAAAGGCCAAATTTCATTATAATCTCAGTTCCCCCACAACAACCTGATTTCTCACAGATTATTCTAAGAGAAAAAAGGTGGAGAGAGCTCCTCCCTTACTTTGAGCAATCCAGAAGCATTTGTATTCAGAAGGTTGATGATTGCTCTACAAAAGAGACTGTCACCTGTTTAACAGAATTTGAAAACAGTTTGTAGAGTCCTTTTAGGTGTGAAAGAAAGGAGAAGGCACAGCCTTGTGACTAGCACTGTGTCCCTACATCAAACTTCACGAGGGCTGCTGTTGTGTGCAAAACTAGCTCCAGTGTCAGCTTCTTCTCATGCCAATTTGCTGTTCCCTGTTGAGCAAATATTCAAATAATCTGATTTATTTCCTTTTGGTCAACTGATCTAACTTCCTTTCTCACTTGAATCCCTGTCCTGGAGGCCTGCCAAACAGTGACTTATGAATGAAACAAGTCCTGCCTCTGAAATTCCCATCAAACTAGTGCAACACAGTAATTACAGGTGAGATATTTGGTTTATGCTGTTATTAAAAACCACCAGAACCTTTAAAAGGAAGGCCTACTGCAATTAGATGTAGCATCAGGTTTAATTTGAATTTTTCAGGATCTCTAGGTGTTTTCAGGTTTTAGGCAATTTCCTCTGTATCTCTGTTTGTCTACTGGTACTCTTTAGGATGGACTTTCTGTACCACCACCACAATTGGCAGCTTGCACTGTATCAAACCATTTTGCCACACCTTTGCTTGTTTTCATGTAACAGCACTGAAGATGCTCATTTCTAGGTAAAAATATTGACTATGATCTGCCAAACTCAGCATGGCTCGAGTTCTTCTTCAAACACTTTCTTAATGAATAACTCTAACAGAAGTAGTCAAATTTGTCAGGTATCAGAACAGCAAAAGCCTCTGTATGTGCCTGGTCCCCTCAGCAGGTTCTCACGGTGGAATTCTCTTCTTCACATTGGCTAGAGGTTAGTTTTTTTCTAACAGAATGAGAATTTTTTTCTAACTTGATTGTATTTTAATGCAATAAAATAGTATTGGAAAGTAAGATTAATCTCTTTTTAGAGAGAAATGTAAAGACAATAAAATAACCCCTGATTTTTTCATAAACTTGTAATTTGTTGCTAACTTAAAAAATACTTTTTATTAATCCTTTAAAATAATTATATTCAAATGAGCGGTTAAGTTAGTTAAAAGGATTACAGAGGAGTTTTTTCCCACATATAAGAACAAAATTAATTGTTAAACAAATATTACAAGAACCATCATAGAGACAATTAATGGAAATCTCCAAAGAACATTACCTGAGACCGTACACTGACGTATGTTAGTAAATATCCTATAGTATATATTGTAAGTAGTAATGATGTGTAATATGAGCTCTCTTTACCTCATTCAAAGTAAGACTTTAATCCAGGCAGACCCTTGCCTGAGCCCTGATTGAAAGCCCGTTAAAGCCAGTGGAGAGATTTCCATTGGCTTCATTTCAGTTTGGATTAGGCCAAGAGTGTGCAGCAGAGAGCACTGGGCTGTTACACTGCGGCACAAGTTGGCCGCGTGTGCCTACAGTTGGGTTATGTACCAGAGATTGTCTTCTGTCAATGGATCTAAGTGCCCCCTTGCGTTCTCATCCCCTGTTCTCAAGGACACTAAGCAAAAAAATGGGAAAGGATGTAACAAGGAATAGTATTCTGAAGAAAAGGGGATTGAATTTAATGCTCTGTGTAGAGTTGAGAAGCTTTGCTGTGCGCTCCGCTCCCAGACCCTGACCCGCTCCCAGCCAAGAAGAGCTCTGCAGTCAGCCTGCAGGGCTCTTTGTTGTGCAGCATCGGAGCAGGTCTGCTCAAGATGCTTCTAAATTTGCTGCTTTGAAAGCATTACATAACTGAACAACGTTGGCTGAAGCCTGGAGCTTTTACTGAGGAGATTGTCATGTCATCATTGACTGTGTCCTTGTTTCTCTGACAAAAATTCTGTCCATAGATACAGAAACATCTGCACTTTTAAGCATCAGCAGCACCTGAGCAAGTCACTTTGTCTACTTGTTTCAAAAGACATCTCTAAAGTGTTCTCACCATTAGTGTTCAGGGAGGATGTAAAACCTTTTGTTCAAAATTCCTGATTGAAACTTGGAACATCTGCACTCGGTTGTCATTCTTACCACAGGCTTCCTGTGAAGAATGAGCAACCTATTTTCAACTTTAGCACCTCGCAGCATCCTTGTCTATTGCAAGCATGAGCTCTGCAGGTTTTGATCCCCTTTGAACAGCTCAGGGCATCAACTGACATTGGCAGTAGGCTACATTGGAAAGCTAGGAGTGTCAGGCCAGCTTTCAAAAGGTCAACCTTCATTACAGGTGTTGCATTCCCCTCTGTTAGGGGCAACTGGTCAAATTATTAAACCCCTACAGCTTCCAGTCCTGTATTTTGTGTGAGTTACTTCTGATTATGACTATTGAGTAGTGTAGCAGTTTATGAGCTGACTGAAAAGCAGATCAGATTTTACTTTAAGAGTGGTGATACCGTGGGTGTGGATAGGGAAGGGAGGAATGAGCACAAATAGGCAGAGAACTTTTAGCGAACTGATTTCAAATTGCCACTGAAGGTCTGTTATGGATTTTAGATGTTATGTCAAATCAAGGAACAATTAGAATAATTAGATCTGCAAAAAAAGTATAAACACTTGAAGGATCTTGATTCTCAGAGTAAGTTTTTGCAGAAGGCAGAAGCATAACTGAGCTGTTGTACGTGTGCCTTAGCCCGATTTGTTTGGGTGCCAGCAATGGTAGGGCAAGAAGTCACTTCCTACTCAGTGCCATAGCTTTTATTCTGCTCCTTGGGACTGGATAACTGTTGTGCTTGCTGACCTGACCCCTGTGTTGCTGCAACTACATTTGTTACTTTGATTATAGGTTGTGTTTTATGGGACCCACCACCATTAATTCCACTGCAATGCAGACATCAACCATATCTGAGGGTCTTGTTCCCCAGACACCAATCCCAATTTTGTTGTAAAGAACACGGAAGTCCATAGACTGGATTGGGTTCTTGGATACGTTTCCTCTCCATCAGCAGTAGAAGAGAAACACCTTTCTGCCATATCACTAAGTGAAATATAATCTGACTGTTTTTACAGCAGAGGAGTAAGAAAGCAGTTTTCTTAATCACTCCAAGAGCTTTTCTTGGTGTGTCAGTTGGCATAGTTTAGAAGTGCAGTATCCTTACAGCGAGGAGTTCCTTCATGGCACTCAGGCAGAGAGCTAGGGCAAGGCGCTTACCCTCTCCTTTGTTTAGTCTGTGAAACAAACAGCACTATTTTAAGTGGTTTTCAAGGTTATTAGATAAAATTAATTAGTTTGTGTGTTTGTACTGCAATAACGGTCTGTATAATTGGAAAGTCTTATAAGGATCTCAATCTTTTCAGTTTTACTTTGTGCTGATTTAACTTTGAAGGGACAGTTTTGATACTCTATTTGAAATGTGCTATTGTTTCAGTAATATAAATAACAGCTTATTTGCCGAGCTACCGTAATGAACCTCTTTAGTCTCTGTGTATGCCAATGCCCTCTACTGGTTTGAAACACAAGTGCTCGGCAAAGGGCATCGCTCTGCTCCTTTTTCAAAAAAAACTAAGGTTTAAATTACTTTGCTTTGAGGGTGGTAGAATTTTGGTTGTGTACCCAGGCTCTCCGTGATGTGCGGGCGGTTGCTCCACGGCCAGGCTGACATCTGTTGTGCTGCACACGTAGTACTGAACCAGCTTTTGTGTTGCCTTCTGTGTGGGTTTGTTTCTCTGGCTTTGCTGCGATGACAGACTCACAGGTAGCTGTCTTGAGAGGGAGGAAGACTCACCTGGGACTCGCTCAGTGCAAGGCTGCCCTGTAGATGTTCCATCAACACAACGGCCGCCTCTCCGAGGAGCCTCTCCGCTCCTCAGCCTGGTCCAGGCCTACCTTTGGAGACAGGGGCAGTTGTGTTGACAGGCTGGGGTGTAAATAACCCTTGAGGCACGGGAGCCGCAGAGGCAATAAAGTGCCTTGAGGAAGAAGTCTTAACTATCAAGGGATGGATCCACTCCCCTCCTCCCCGCCACAAACCAGAGGTCACGTGGCTGAGGAATGTGTATCCAAAGATAATGCTACCTTCAGAGAACTCTACTTACAGGTAAGTAACTCTTCTTTAAAGGAGGTATCTTTGTGTGGCAGACTGTTTATGGGAGCAATTTGAATTGAACTTTAAATGAAAAAGGCATATCTCTGTAAGTGGTAATAATTTTAGTCATCTCGCTGTGGCTAGGGGTTGTGGAATTCATTAGCACAGATTAACATATAAAGTGGGTGAGATATCTAATAGCAAACGTAGAGGTTTAGGGACCTTAATTCATCACTGAATGAACAGCGTGTACAGTATTAGGGACTATGAAATTTTTAATTTACACAAAGTGTCCAAGAATATAGGGAATAAATTTAAACCCAAAACAGATAATGGAGCTGTGCCCTGCCTAGCTGGCAAGTTGAATTGTTTTTACACTGAGTGAAGAAAGCTAATTATCCCAAGCACAAGGAGACTGCTAAAAATAATAAGATTATAAAGAATAATTTGCTGATATAATTACAACAAAATTGGGTACACACAATCGTCAGATACATGTATTGCTTGACCTGGGCGAGAAAGTGAAATAAATCCTTCCTCTATAGCCTTCGTAAATTTGTTTTTATCATCTCCAAGTGGTGTTTGCACAGGCAGCACAATTTGCATGTGTAATGTGGCTGTACAAATTGACAACAAGTAAATTATTCAAGGAAATAGTCTGGTCGTGGGTCTGAACTATCTCGCAAAGCCTATTCATTTTGAAGAATCACTGAGACGTGAAGCTCATACATCAACCATTTTCTGACAATCCTCAGACTTATTGTCTCCTAAAATGTCATTATGGCTATTATTTATGAAGCTAATTCATTTATTAATATATATTTAACTCTGACTTGTCATGCACCTTAGCAGGCATTCTGTGCACTGCATATTTTTGAATAGATGAAAGAGTTTTGCATGCTTTAATGATTACTGTAAGCTGCTATAGATTTATAGAATGCAGCTTTATTATCTACTTGCATTAATACCTTTTTGTAACTTTTTTTTTCCCTTAAGGCCATCAAATATAAATGGTAAATGACATATCCGAAAGATTGCATAAAAAGAGATTTGCTCAGAGTTTGTTGAATTTTAGAACAAAATGAGGTAGCCAACTGTTAAGGCCTGATTCGTTTTTAAAAGTATATAACAATTAGAATGATTTTTTTCTGTATTTTCTAAAAAATAGGACGAAATATATAAATTCAGATGTTTATTATACTTTGCTCTTTAATTACATCTTTTGATTACACCGACAGAGGGAGTACAGTTTAGAGGGGAAGAAATGCAGCAGATGGAAAATAGATCTATCCTGGTATAGTATACATAGAATATAGATAATTTCCCTCCTATAAAAGAGTGCTTAGGAAATGAGCAGCACAGACAGTAAGGATAATGAGGTTGCCCGTGGTTCATGGATTTTTTTCATCTAGATTCACTTATCTTTAGGGCATATTAAAAGACATAGGGATCACAGTAACCCTTCTCCAACATCAGCAGAGTGTCAGGAAATTAAACATTGCAATCTACTATGAGAAGCATATTTGGGGTAGTTCTAAATTTTATTACACACGCAGAGTTCAGATTAAACCTGTAATTATAATGAAGAAATGGCTAATTTAAATGCATAGTTATGGCTGTGTGGGCAGTTTGACTACTTACAAGGGTCGAGGACCACTGCTGGCCAGTAGCCTAAGAACGGATTTGGAGGTTATGAGCTCCTGCTCTGATATTGATACCATCCACAGATCGGGTAGATCATTTGGTCTTGCTTTCCTTAGTGTTCCCATCTGTAGGATGGGGATAAAAATTTTCACTTGTTTCGCAGTCGCATAAGCGAATAATCCATTGGGGTAAAGGAGTTCTGGTCAGACTTGTTCTTTAGTATTAAAATTAGGAATTGTCTTATTTTCTGCCCACTCCCAGAATGTGCTGAGTGGTAAAAGCCATTGTGTTATACCATGGAATGGGCAGTCTATGAATAAAAAGATATTTCATACAGTGTCTTTGCCTTAGAGTCTTGCAGACCCATGTTCTTCATGGTCAAGCTGTTTCACCTTAAGCAGAAGAACACAAGAAAGTCTTCAATGTTCAGAAGCCTTTGAAAACCAAATAATTATCAACTCTTTACATGGCATGAAGTTCTTTTAAGCTAATGTCATAATGGTAAATAGTAGGGAGTCGTACTGGTAAGCTTACTTACTGCTTTGAATACTTTAACTTTTTTTAGAATGGTAATAAGAACACAAAAAAATATAAATGAGCAAACTCAATTGACAGAAATAAAGACACGGTGAGAAACCAGCTCCATCCAGAAAAGAGCAAAGCAACTACACCTGTGGTTCTGAGTACGTGTGGTGAATAACTAAGACTTTTTCATGTCAGTAAGAATAATAACATACTGTGCTTTGGAAATAGAAGCTTATATTTTCAAAAGGGTGCTGTAACTTTTGGTACTTGCAATTCCAGGTGCCTGCCTTGAGATGTCTTAGAAGGTAAGACTCAGACTCCCAGAACCTCATTTTTTGAACTGAGCCTGGTAGAGGGATGTAAATTTGCCCTGTGGTAATTCCTACGAAAATACAGTGTTGAATTGTGCAGCTTCAATTCAAATACCTTCTGCTGCTTGAGAAACTTTACAGTATAAATATTGGTTGGCCTTTTGTAATTCTGGAGAAAAATGGGGTTTGTGGTCAGACTTTCAGTCATTCAGTAATCGATGCCTTCATAATATTTTAACTTGCCAGCCAGTTTCTGCTAAGAAAGGCAGATACATAAACTCCTTGGAGAGTTATCAACTATAGGCAGTTAAATGTAGAGGCTGAAATTAATGCTAGCACTGAATTAATGTGGAAGACTGGAATCTAGCATTTTTTTGGTGTAGTTTGCAATTAAATAAGAGTATTTAGGTGATGTCAAAATAGCGTGTTAAAGAAGAAAATTCATTGAGTGTTCCCTTGTTATATCTGGGCATGTTTAGAGACTTCCCAGCGACAGTTTTCACAAATAAAACAGAATTTGAAGAAGAGATTGACTGAATTGTTGAAAAAGAGCATTTATTTTCCTCATCCAACAAGAGATTGCAGACTTCTGCAAAGATACTGCGTGGCACATCAAACTAGTACAGCAGCAGAGCTACTTTTTCCTTTCCCAGAGATCGGAATTACACCTGCTACATAAAATATTCCTTCATCTTTATTCAGCAACCTGCAGAATTCAGAGTGGAGAGAGGGTGCAAATCTGCTTGATAGTTCTGGACAAAATGTTTCCGCTGTGATTTTCTGAGTGGCTCAGCTGCACAGTGATGTGCGGGGGAAGTGCCCCATCAGACTGGCTGTGCAGCTCTTGCTGCTGCTCCTGATGACACTAATCCATATTCCACTTCTAAGTTGGCTGCTACTCAGGGAAACGCTGCTGCTTCAACATCTTTTACTGCTGATCCTGCTTTACATTTTTGGAACAACCCAGGAATCCTCACATCCTCCTTTATAAGCAGGGAGAGTAAACACAATTTGTTGTTTCATAAAACAAAATTTGTGAACCGTTAAATCGTTCCATGTTCTGGCTGTGGTGCCTTGAGCTGTGTGTAAGAGCGTTGGTATATCCTGTGATGGTCTTTGTTGGCCTACCATGGTATCAGGCTGTGTGGGAGGCCTAAAACTGACCACCTGGAGAGTCTTCCAGTAGGTTTGGTCTCTGTTGGTACAACAGTCAGCTTGTGTTGCTGTAGGCAGTGTCAGCAATGTGCCAGGTGATACCCAGAGGCCTGGATTTCCCTTCCAGTACCGAAAGGGAGTCCACAGGAAAGCTGGGGAGGGGCTGTTGATCAGGGAGTGCAGGGATAGGATGAGGGGGAACGGTTTGAAGGTGAAAGAGGGGAGACTGAGACGAGATCTTAGGAAGAAATGTTTTCCTGGGTGGGGAGGCCCTGGCCCAGGTTGCCCAGAGCAGTGGTGGCTGCCCCATCCCTGGAGGTGTTCAAGGCCAGGTTGGATGGGGCTTTGAGCCCCCTGATCCAGTGGGAGGTGACCCTGCCCATGGCTCTTCCAAATATTTGAACTCTTATTAAAAACCAACCAACCAACCAAAAAAAACCAAACCAAACCCCAACTGTAGTCACTGTGTAGCATCCTTCGTTCTGACACAGTCTCTCAATCATTACCATCCATTATGCAGCTAAAGGATGCTACCCATCAAGGTACCGTGGGAATGCAATCAGAGCTGGGCTGTAAACCCCAGTGCTTAATGCCAATCAAATTACAAGTCAAGTCATTATATTTGCCTATTTGCCCCCTAAACAGATAAATCAGTTCTTCACTTTTGTTTTAAACATTTACACAATATTGCCAAGTGCTGACAGTTTCAGAAATAAGGGCTGGGTAACAGCAGTGGAACCTGGCATGGCATGTTGTTAATTATATTTGCAAAGCACACTGGGATTCTTTGGGATAGCACTGTCTGTGCAAAAGGTAAGGTAATTGGTGTGTATATTTTGGGGGATGGAAGAATCAACATACATTGGTTAAGTGGGTGCTCTTTAATTTTTTGAAAATATCTTAAATGGCCTTTCATTAGAAGTAACCACCTCAGGAGAAATTATTCATTTAAATCAAAAAGGAATTAATAGTTGTAAAATCAACAAGTATTTTGGAAATTATTTCTTTTTAATTCTACCTAGAGAGTATGTCAGGCAGATCATAAGAAGTTAGCACATTTTAACCATAGTTTTATTGTATCTCATTATTTTGCAGAGGTAATTTTTTAAAAGCCTTTAGGTTGGAATGTTCTAAAAAAATAAGTGTGATACTTGGAGTACACAGAATCTTTTCTCATTAAAAGTGGCCTGGCCTATTTGCAGTTTACACAGAGCAGTTTCCCAAGAGAAGGATGTAGTTTAAGAGATGGTGGCATTATCTGTATCATCTCTGATTTCTGAGCAGGTTTTTTTTAAGGTTTACCCCTTCCTTTCTTCCTTGCCCACTGTTTTATTATGGATTCGTATCAGTGAGACTGATTCTTCGAGCCCATGTTGGTGGATGAATCAAAACCAGTCTAGTTTTTATCACGCCCTTGTTGAGACTTGGAAATACTGGCTGGCCTGCCCATTTAGGGTCCCAAACTGAATCCAGTGCTGTTATTCAAGCATCCCAAAGAATGGATGACTCTTTTGAGTTGCAGGCAACACTTGGCAAATGAAGTATTGTTTCCTAAAAGCGCTATGGATTTCTTCATTAAGTGGCTGCTGCATTTTGCAGATGGTTGGATCGGCAGCAAGATCTGTGCAGCTGTGTGTAGTTGGCTGACAAGTGTTTGAGTTTTGCATTTATTCATCAGCAAGAAGTAGATTTGAACAGTAATGGGGAAGGGAGGAATCGAGTCCTAGGTTAACATTGCTGTTCACACTTCTGTACATCCAGTGTCAAATTCTGTTTTGCGTTGGAAAGCTCAGTTGCCTCTCCTGCGGTCCTTCTGTGCACTCAAATTGTCAACTTCTTTATAGTAGTTAATTCTTAAAACATTTAGTGTTTGTGAGAATGTAATACAGTGTTTTGGAAGTAACTGAAATATGCAGTAACTAAGTCATGAAGTGGAAAGAGACATGAAAGTGGGGCTGAGATAGTGAACTCCTATAACTCGTTTACATTATGTTGGGTAGTGGCAGGTTTCTGTTTAAACATGAAACAAGCTGACTTTCTTCAAAACTGAAATGAGGTTGTACAAAGAATTTAACTGATTTTTTTTTCCATAATCTTTAAATTTGTTATGGTTTTCAACTTTGAGACTCTGATGTAAAGGCTGGAGCACCTTCTGTACGAGGACAGGCTGAGAGAGCTGGGGTTGTTAAGCCTGGAGAAGAGAAGGCTCAGGAGAGACCTTAGAGCAGCCTCCCAGGACTGAAAGGGGCTCCAGGAAAGATGAGAACAGACTTTTTAGCAAGGCCTGTTGTGACAGGGCAAGGGTTTTTATTGTTTTAAACTAAGGGAGGGGAGATGTAGACTAGATATAAGGAAGAAATTGTTTACGAAGAAGGTGGTGAAACACTGGCACAGGTTGCCCAGGGAGACAGTGGAGGCCCCATTCCTGGAAACATTCAAGGCCAGTTTGGATGGGGCTCTGAGCAACCTAATCTCATTAAAGATGTCCCTGTGCCTGCAGGGGGGTTGGACTGGATGACTTGTAAAGGTCCCTTCCAACCCAAACCATTCTGTGATTCTATGAAAACTATTCGTAAATCTGAGATGCTTTGCAAGGTATAAATTCTCCCTCTAAGTACAGTTGGCTTTGGCTGTGTCTTAAAAGACAAAATTCAAAATCAAAATTAATTTTGGAAAAGGATTTGAATGCCTGAGGATTAAATACAAAATTTTCCTGCAAATTTTGATCCCAAGAATGGGATATCTAATAACTACAATATTTCATAAGGCTTGAAGACTGGTAACAGATATTTAGCCCATGATGGGCTAAAAAGGTTGGTCAGTTGTAGGAACTTCTCCTACAACAGAAAAATGGTTTGCCTTTACAGCAGTGATATTTATAGCCATGTTTATTTATGTGAACACTGTATAGATATTTGGTATTTCAAAAGGGAAAAAATATAATCAAAAAGGCAAGGTAAAGGAAAAAAGTACAAAAGCCCATGTATTGGAATAAAAAGTCACTTTTGGAAGCTATATGTACTATATTTTATCTTCCTGAAAGTTACAGATGTGCTTGAGACTGAAATTTTTAAAAAAACATGGTGGATGGAGGTGGATTAGGAAGAAATGATGTATGTAAGAGTCATCTTTACTGAATAATCCACTCCCCTTTACCATATGCCTGGTTTCCACTAATTCACATAGGAGATGGTTGCTAAACTCAATCCTGCCCCGTGCATTATTATTGCAGGATGGTACTATTTGCTATATTAATCTCAATAAGATATTTTCTTAAACTTCCAGAGTCATGTTTCTAAGCATTCGAAGCATAGATCCCGTAGGATTATCTAAATCTGACATTTATCTGTGTAAAAGCGAACACATAAATGTGTGTGGCTAATCACATGGTTTTTATACTTTTGCTTGGAAAAGAAAGAGCACTGGAAGGTGACAAACTAACAAATAATACATAATCTGTACACGTGGAGTAATCTTTGCTGCTTTGTTACTTCTTAAACATGCGACATGCCCTGCTCACAAATACAGCTTGTTATCTCCGTGGTTGAGAATCATGATATTTATTGCAAAGAGCACAATAAGTAAATCAGCACTGAAAAGTTGACTTAGGAGAAATTACCTGTTTAAGATTCCCAGGCATGCTGTTACTTCCTTTAGTCATGTGATTTTAAAGGACAAATCAGTAGCAAAACTCTCTCCTCAGTCACATGCAATATGGAAAGTTAGCAGAGTTATTTTGCTATGCTAAATATGATAAAATGAGAATTTTCTTTTGATTTCTTTCATTTTACTGCATTTTTGAACCATTATAATCATGAGATTACACGAGAGAATGAAACACCACAAGTCTTATTTTACACATCGTCATAAAATCTGAGGTCTGGAAGGAACTTCAGAAGCTCATCTAATCCATCTTCCCCAGTCCAAAAGAACCCTTAGGTATGTCATCTTCACCTTGTTCTTTTCTATGTTTCTCTTAAAAGACCTTCAGAGTTGGAGAGTTGGAGCCTTCACAGCCAGTTCAGACAACCCATTCCACTATCTCACTGCTCAATAGTGAAACGCTTTCCCTAAATACTTGAAGTCCTTTAGTTGAACCTACTCTCTCCTGTACCCAAATTTGAACCATAAACCAGTCTCTAACTTTCCTGTTGCCAAGACAAAATCCAAACACAAGTGTGTTAGGAAATGTGTTTGCTTCTTTTCCTTATTGTAAAAGTGAGGATCACAGGATCACGGGATCACAGAATGGTTTTGGTTGGAAAAGACCTTTGAGATCATCGAGTCCAACCATCGATCCAGCCTTGGTAAATCTGCCACCAGACCATGTCCCCAGGTACAGCATCTGCCCATCTTTTAAACACCTCCAGGGATGGGGTCTCAAGCATCTCCCTGGGCAGCCTCTGCCAGTGCTTGACAACCCTTTCCGTAAAGAAGTTCCTCCTAATATCCAACCTAAATCTCCCCTGGTGCCATTTCCCCTTGTCCCGTCACTCGCTACCAGGGAGAAGACACCAACCTCCACCTCGTTACAACCTCCTTTCAGGCAGTTGTAGAGAGGGATGAGGGCTTCCCACAGACTCCTTTTCTCCAGACTAAACAACCTCAGCTCCCTCAGCTGCTCCTAACAAGGCTTGAGCTCCAGACCCTTCACCAGCTTTGTTGCCCTTCTCTGGACGCGCTCCAGCATCTCAATTATGACACGAAACACCCCATGCAATTAAAAATCGTAAACAGAGATGACAAAAATAAAGGTTTATTTCTTTCTCTATTTCTGTGCAGGTTGTAGAATAATAAAATGCACCATTGTGTCAGACATGATTCAGGGTATTCTGGTCAGATATTCTTCAACTGCTGCAGATAATCTAGGTTCCCCAATGAGTGTTAAAATAACCCTTACCTTGCTTGTGCCTAGAGGAGCCCAGCCACGTGTGCATTAGTGTACAGCTATCATAAAAATAGATGAGCCAGTCTGCATTTTCAGGTTAATCTTCAATTTCATAATTGAATCAGTAATTACTATAAGTTAATATAATTAGGTGCTAACACTTAATTGAGAATTATTTATTCAGGAATCTTCACTATTGTAACATTTTTTTTATAGCTCCAAATCATTCTGAGTAATATACTGCTTCAAATAAGCTTAACCAGAAATTGAATGGACATTACTTGGGATCTTGCAGTTTAGGATTTTTAAGCTACTTTTTATCGCTAAGGTTCTTGCTGAAACAAGAGAAGAAGCAGTGTTTTTGGCAGTCTTTCTAATTCTGATGTGCCATCTGAACATTTTCAAAGGGCTGAGCCAAATCATATTGGAAAAACTCCTGCTTTCTCCAGCGGTTGTTGATGAAGGTCCCAAGAGGAAACTTTACCTCTAAGTATCTCTCAGAATAAGTAACTGAAAGAAGTGAAGAGCAATCCCTGGTCAGTATCCGATGATTGTGGGTGTGCTTGTACCTTTAGCCTCATATCCAAACATGAATAGGAGATAGGACAAGGGGAAATAATTTTCAGCTCAAAGAGTGGAGATTGAGATGAGATCTTGGGAAGAAATGTTTCCCTGTGAGGGTGGGGAGGCCCTGGCCCAGGTTGCCCAGGGAAGTCAGAAGGCCTCATCCCTGGAGGTGTTCCAGGCCGGGTTGGATGGGGCTTTGAGCCCCTGATCGAGTGGGAGGTGTCCCTGCCCATGGCAGGGGGTTGGAACTGGATGGGCTTTGAGGACCCTTCCAACCCAAACCATTCTATTATTCTATGATTCTATGACTATACCTGAAAACACAGTGATGTGGTTGAAAGATTATCGTAAAGCTTGGTGAGTTTTTCATCTCTCCTGCTTGGCTTAAATTATCCCTGCCAGTAATTTACTAAAGATGTATCAATTATTCTCTGTGGCTTTGTCTTTGTTACCTGTGCCTGAGCATAGGCTCGCTTTTTCTGTACCGTGTGGTTTGAACAAGCTGTGTTTCATCCACACATTTGAATTTACAATTTACTTGAGCTTTCCTCATCATTCTCTTTGCTTTCTGTGCTGGTTGGCTCACTCCAGTGTTCACCAAAGCATAAATCAACGTGTAGCCCGTGAGGTCAGTTAGGGGAGTTTGGATTTGACTGTAAGCACGAGTCCAGAGCTAACATGACAAGATATGAGGACAATATGTCCAGCTCTTTTAGATAATGCTCAATATGCAAAAGTAAAGGAAATATGGAGCAATCACCTTTTGACCTCAGTCCTACTATAAATCAAGTCAGTTGGGTAGAAGGAGGTAGGACAGAACTGAGAAGGCAACCTGTGTGTTACATGCAGATTTAGCATTTTGTGTATCCAATGCATCCAGATCGCTGATTCACTGTGTTCCAGACCAAGGTGGGTCTCGGTGGGCAGTTCACAGTTCTTTCATTTGCTGGTTCAGCAGAGAAAAAATGCCTTTTTTGAAGTGCTGTGAGGGTGTTAAGCTGTCTGACTCCCAGGTATGTCAATATTAGTTGTGCTGTTGGATGTCTGTTTGCCGCTTTACGAAGTAACAACGACGTGCAGTAGTTCAGCAGAACTTCAGAATTACTTTGATAAATCTGTCAGGGAAAGAAACATTGAAATCTGTGTACTGCCTCTTTGCCTTTTTTTCTTGAAATATAAAGCAATTATGACTATATAAAAACCTTTTACCATAGCTAATTAATCAGAATCTCCTCATAAAGTATGTGTCGACAACACTGTATGTCTAATTATATTTTTCACTTCAAAATTGTGCAGTTGAATAATGAAGAAAACATTACCTGATGAATTCTTTTATTTTACGATGATATCTCTAGAGACAGGAAAGACAGAGCAGCTTAAATGCCATCTTAAATTACATCTTGGCCTTGGCAAGCTTTCAGCTGGTTTTGATTTGCATGGAAACCATTTTTGCAAGACTCATATTCTCTGAAAAACAGAACTTATCATAGAATCATAGAATCTTCCGGTTGGAAAAGACCTTGGAGATCACTTAAAGCTACAACTAGAATAAATTATCTGTAGGTAGTTAGGGCTCTATTCAATCTAGATGCTAGGAATGCAATGGAGCAGCTTTTAATACCCTGTCAACCTGTTCTGTGAAAAGTCGATTGGGCAGGGAAGGTTTGATTTGGCTGGTTTTATTAAAATAATCTTTTCCCTCCTTACACCATCATGAACCACTCAGCCTAATTTAAACCAGGCAAATTCACCAGTCTGCCTTGCATGTCTATAGAAACAGCTTTTATTTTTTAAAGCAATGAATCTACCCATAACTGTTGGCATGCAAGCCCAAGACAGAGTTATTTATACACTGCTGATAGAGAATTATTCCTTATGTGATTTATCAATACAGGGAGCACGTTCATGGATTGGCTGTATCCACGCCTCTCTCTTTTGATTGCATCATCCTCTCAATAGCTAGTTAAGACTTTTGCCTAGGACACAGGGGGAGGGTCCATCAAATAGTGTTTGTCTGTGCAGCTCATTAGTCCACCTTTTAAGTTTGTTATGCTTTTATAATTTAGAATATATCCACCCGTGGAAGGTAAGGATCATCCCACCACACAGGGGTTCATATGAATGCCTGTTAGTACAGTAAAATTATGATCTGATCTAGACTGGTTAATTATTTAGATTGGAGCTTAATTCCATCTCATGTCTGAACTCCCTGCTCATTTACTGTGGTGCAGACCAGCTAAATCCAAGGGAGCTTCTTTGGATGTGCACTGGTGAGAGAAAGGAAGATGGTTATACATATCTTAAAAGCAAATACTCATAGTTGAATGAAAGACTTCAAAAACCTTAAAAAGAGAGTTACTCTCTATTTCACCTGCTGTACTTGCTGGAAATATTGATCCAGACCATGTGCTTTAAGACCAGGAATGCCTTGTGTAAGCATTGCCTTTCCATCTGCCAAGTCTCTTCGCTGTGCTTATTGAAGAGTTATAATAATACAAAGTGGGGGTTTTTGCAGCACATAGGGGGAAATAACCCTGAGACAAGACTGAATGTAGCTCTGAAATACTGAAACTACTGATATGTACCTGTGTGAAAAGACTATAGAAACCTAATAGAGAGAATCACATAACTTCTGTACATCCTAATAAGCAATCTGAAAATGTATACCTTAAGTTCAGATTTAGAGCGTGTTAGAGAGTCAGCAAGTCTGACCTCCATGGTTAATGAATTCCATGAGGAGCGAGCAAACACTAAAAATGCCCTGTAGCTCAATGTCTTCAGCCAAAAAGAACTAATCCAATTGAGTGAGACCAAAGAAAACGACTGGGGCTGTATGGTTCCAGAATGTCTCTGAGGTATTCAAACCCAAGTCAATTTAAGGACTTGTAAGTTAATAACTAGGACTTTACACATAATCCTGTACTTTACAGGTAGCCAGAGAAGGTTTTTTACAACCAGGGTAATGTGATTTTCATGCATGGTGTCAGTCAAAATTTCAGCAGCTGAGTTCCAGACTAACTGGAGTTCCTTCATCAGTGCAATGGTAAGACCTGCAAAAATGCCTACCTGGAACTGTGTTATCTGGTTCTGGAGTGGTCACAGGCATGCAAAGTTGAATTAGCAAGAGCAGGTACCAGTTTTTCTCTATGTTTTAAAAGAGGAGGAAAGAAAACACTCAGTAATTGACTGAATACGAATACTAGAATGTATGACAGCCTCAATAATTTCCTGCAATTTTATCATAAAATCCCACCAATCAAATATGGTAAACCAGTGTATTTTAGAGCTTGAAACCATAAAAGTTGGGAGTCTGTATTACGAAATAGTTACATTTTTTAATACATATATGTTAGCTGTAGTACAACGGATCGATGGAGAGGGTGGAAAATAGGAAAAAATGTAAGTGATAAAGGGGTTTTTTTTTCCTTTTCATGTTCAAAAAGCTAAACTGGTATTTCCAGCCACTATATTCCTGCTTTAGAATTGACTGAGTGAAGGATATCATTTTCTTCTTCAGTGGAGGTTGTTGTAATGATGAGCTGTTTGTACCTCAGCAGATGATAAACAGATACATAGACATTTAAGCGTGAAGCCACCCGAGTTCATCTCTATACTTACCTTGGCAGATGAAACTTGCTTTTCAATAGCCATCCTCAGATATATTGCTGAAAGTTAAGATATGAGAATCAATCATTAGGGATAAAAGCGCTGGGTATTTATAGGAGAAAGGGTTATTAAAAGAAGATCAGCAATGGTTTTACCAAGAATAAATCCTGTCAGACAGAATATGCCCGAGTTCTTTGAAGGAATGACAAAAGAAATAAATGATGGGAACGTGGTGGACATAATTTATGTAGACTTCAGTCAGGGGTGTAGCCAGCAATTTGAAGTTTGTACACATCCCAGCTGATCCCTTGCCCCCTGCCTGCAGTATCCCCATAATCTCGCGCAGCAGACAGGCCATTGCGTATGATCACTAATGCAGCAGGCACACAGAGATGTAGATTTGTATCAGAGCTAGGCTTTCAGAGCCCAGAAAAAAAATGCTGGCCCCAGGAAAAAACAGATTGTATTTCGTCCATGCTGCTTAAACTGGCAGGTTTAGAAAACCTCTTTGCTAAGACAAAACCAGAAATACAGGTATCGGCATCATAAAGGCAGAGATGTATGTTGGACATCTACTAATATTCTTTCTGACATCTTTTCTTTGCTATTTGCAGACTGAAAATCAAATCTTGGTTTGGATATTTTTTCTGAGTTGTTAAGAGTTTAGGGACTCTCCCCCTCTAGGTGCTGTTCCCACCATCAAGTCGATAGTGTGTTTCCCTCTTTCCAAATGTCTCCTCCACTGTGATCACGTCTTTTTATGTCAGGTGTGGATGCTTTCACTATGTTTTGCAGTGTGGCTAATTCAGTGAGGCAGGAGCTCTTCTATCACCTTTTGTTCTGCCCTTTCTGAAAAACAGAGAGGTAATTAGACAGGATCTCAACCACCATCCCTACACTGTGGCCAGTTTCATATCACCTCCATAGATGGTAGCCTATACGGTGGTTACTTGCCTTTAACCTTTTCTGATTGCATCTGTAAAGACCCTTCTCTTCATCACTTTATCTCCTATAATCTGTGATATATTACTGGGTGTTATTGCCTTCCATAATGTCATGCTCCTAACTCATATTATTTCTATTCTCCTGCATGTAATTAACTAGACATCATTCTCCCATGTTTACCTACATCTTAAAATTATGCTTCCCCTTACATTTTTTCCCAATACCTCTGTCTAACTTAGTCTTTTAATTACTATTTCTTCATAATAATAATGTTGCAGCTAAGCTTGAATTAAATCTCTGGCTTTGAAGAGCCACACTTACAATTTGAGTTCAATTTCAGATCTGAACTTTACAGGCGAACTACACTGGGATGCTGAGTCCTGAAACTTTGCAGCCATGTTTCTATTTTTTAGCTTATCTTAATTTCTGAATAATGTGTCTATTAGGCAAGTGTTGTTTCTTTACAGAATTATCTGCATCTGAAGTGAAGGAGAAAGGATTCATCTGAAGCTGGATATAGATTTTTAAAATCTGAGCTACCTGCTTTTCATAGATCTTTACCACCTGTCTTATGCTACTAAAATCCTGCCAAGTGGAACACAATTCATTGGAAATACAGAGTTATTTAGCCTGGAGAAGAGGAGGCTGAGGGGAGACCTCATTGCTCTCTACAGCTCCTTAAAATGAGGTTTTAGTGAGGTGGGTGCTGGGCTCTTCTCCCAAGTAATAAGTGATGGGACGAGAGAAAATGGCCTCAGGTTGCACCAGGGAAGGTTCAGGTTAGACGTCAGGAAAAATTTCTTCACTGAAAGGGTTCTCAGGCACTGGCAGAGGCTGCCCAGGGAGGTGGTGGAGTCACCATCCCTGGAGGGAGTTAGAAGATGGATAGAGAAGGTGCTCAGATGTATCGTTAGCAGGGGACAGGTACGGTTGGACTTGATGATCTCGAAGGTCTTTTCCAACCAAACAATTCTACAACTCTGTGAGAGAACACTGGGGTGTTTTGGTGACAGTATGCAGCAGATCTAGTAATTCTGTTCTCAGGTGTCCAAACCCATGTGCTTTTCACCCCAAAAGAGCTGTATTCTTCGTTTCTTGAAACATAATTGGAACCTAACCTGAGAAGTACTTGAAAGATCTTGATGTGTCCTCTAACCATTGCTTTGCTTTTAGCTTATGTCTAGAACTTTAAGTTTGCAAAACTTTGGTTTCTTTCCCCAGCAATTTGAGATATGAGAGATTGGAAAAACATATGGAAAGTCTGTCCTAAAAATCACAGCTTTTTCTTTTTGTAGCATCATATCTGTCTCTTCCCATTTCTACTAATGCTCACCACTAGACAGCCAGGCAGATTTGTTCAAGTAAGCATGTAATCCCATCCTCTAAGAAGTGGTGAACCAGATTACCACAAGGTGTGCAAGTGTTGGACAGATTATTACTGTGTGCTTGCTTACGAGAGTCAGACCAGTCTGTTCCCTTTTCTGTGCTGTATGGGTTCAAATACTAGCTGGGTTATTCTTAAATGGGGAGGGGCTCTTGAACAGGAGGTGCAGGGACAAGGGGGAAAGGTTTTAAACTGAAGGGGGAAAGATTTAGACTAGAAGTTAGGAAGAAATGCTTTCCTGTGAGGACGGGGAGGCCCTGGCACAGGTTGTCCAGAGCAGTGGTGGCTGCCCCATCCCTGGAGGTGTTCAAGGCCAGGTTGGACGGGGCTTGGAGCCCCCTGATCCAGTGGGAAGTGTCCCTGCCCATGGCAGGGGGATTGGAACTGGATGGGCTTTGAGGTCCCTTCCAACCCAAAGCATTCCATGATTCTATGATTGCTATGTAGTCTTCCCAGAATGGCAATACAATGATATATGGTGGTCTCTCCACCTGAATTCGAGCACTGACACGTACTGAATGCTTGCATTGAGTAGCAGCAGTGGAGATTTTGTTGTATGTTCATCTTTCTACCAGTGCTACCCTTCAGGGTGTCATTATCAAAGTAGAGCATACTTCTCAACCTCAAACAGTGTGAGTCTTGTGGAAGAAAAAAATCAAGCAGCGAGATATGTGAAATTGTCATTGAATTAATGGGCCTCTTTGATTTTTTTGCCCAGGAGGATACAAAAATCAAGAAAACTTTTAAGCCAAAAAAATCTGGCGTCTCCTGGGTAAAATGTGAGAGTTGAGGAGTATGACACAAGCATAAGTAGCCTTTGTGCCTCTTGATAGCTCTGCCGAGTCTCCCAAGACTCTAAAAGTTGATTTGTCAGCTTAACATTCGCTTCAGCCTTAGCTGCGGCAGTAGCTGTTGTTTCACCTTTATCAGCAGAAATGGCACAGCTACTGGAGGGACTGATGTGGTAAATCTTTTTGTGACACCATTTTGTTTTTGCTACTATCTCTAATTGGCTTCCTCGTGCACTCTGCATCCCAAGCTAGATAGGCTGAAAGCTTCATCACACTTTAATTAGAAAAGAGCTATTTTAAAGTTACAGAGTTGACTAATTTTATTCATCGAGTCTCTGAGGGTCACGTTTTCAAACTGGACCACTTAAAAATGCCATTGGTGATATTTTCACAGGCTGAATCCACACTACTGCATTGCAAGCATCAAAATTTGACATAGTCACAAAAATGAATGTGAGTCTATAGGTACAAACGAAGCATTTCATCCTCGTCCATGGCAGAGGGGTTGGAACTGGGTGAGCTTTAAGGTCTCTTCCAACCTAAACCATTCTGTGATTCTATAATTATGGGGTTTGTGTGTAAGAAATTAACTGGCATTAGCTAATATTTGCTCCTTTCTTTTGTTGTGCTTACTGCTCACAGTTTAATCTATTCAATCAAGCCGGGATGCCCAGTATTGAGTGGTTATATATAAAGTCACTCCTTGGCATGACTTGTTCTTTCTTCTTTTCTCTTTTACTTCCTGATCTCCTTGACTGAAATGAAAATGTGGGTTTGCAAATTAAGGTCACGCATATATCTTGACACACTCTGGAAGTCTGGGAGGGAACTCTCCCTCAATATTCCAGATACACGGTGGGGCACAAAGAACCACATCACATCTGAAAAACACCACACATCTTCAGGTGTGTTGAATATTTTCTTCCCAGAACCATAGCTACCTTGCATTTTTCTTCCCTAAGGAGCAATAATAAAGCTAGAATAGAGAGCCTATAATCCAGTTTTGAAGACAAAGCTGGCCATCCCTGTGTTCCCAAGGCTGGCCTAGGGTGGTGGTGGTAGGAAGCCTCTGCTGAGATGCTTGAAACAGTGAGAGTTCTGTGATCTACCTGCAAAAAGAGGAGCCAACTCTTTATCAATCCTTTTGTATTGGTGGAGAACTGCAACATTAAATTGCACTTTGATTTTTAAAGCCTTCAATTTGTTTGTTTCTCTGGTACAAAGAAACTTCTTAATCAACAGTTAACATAATCTCTTTTTCTTATTATGGTTTTAGATGTTATCGGTCACAGTATCTTTCTTCAAGTATAAGGATAGAGAGGGAAGCAGGAAATCTATCCTCTCTTGATAATCAGCAGAGAGGGATTCACCTTGATTAAATGCAGAGTTATGCCACATCATCTTTCCCATCTCTCTTTGTAAGGCTTAGCACTAACAGAATTTGGGTCATTGTGGTGTATTCAAGCAATTTGGATGGCATTTAAGGCTTTTTCTCTTTTTTTAAGGGTGTGTCTGCACTTTATAAACCCCTGAGCTCTGTCTGTATTTTTTTCCTTTGTTATTCCCTGTCCTGTTCCCAAATATGCAGCCCAGGAGAAAATCTTTTGCAAAGTGTAGATGAAGGTACATCTTTACTATGTCCTGGTACGCTAAAATGTTGTATGCACACAAAAATCTGCCCTTTGTAGTCAGATACAGTTCTGATACACTTGGCCTGCTGCATTGCCAACAGTGATTTGGGTGGTACATGCTGCAACATGAGGAGATTCATAATATTTCAATTGTATTTCATCTTTTAGTCTCATTTCAAGTGTGCAATGCAAGTGGACCTCTGCTGTTGCTTCACCAGTTCTCTTCCTTTCACATGTTGTATTTGTTTAGCTTTTTATTGTGTATATTGTTTTCAGTCCAAAGAAATTTAGATGAGATCTTAGGAAAAAATGTTTTCCTGTGAGGGTGGGGAGGCCCTGGCCCAGGTTGCCCAGAGCAGTGGTGGCTGCCCCATCCCTGGAGGTGTTCAAGACCAGGTTGGATGGGGCTTTGAGCCCCCTGATCCAGTGGGAGGTGTCCCTGCCCATGGCACTGAGCTATGTTTTCCTTCATACTATACTGCAGTTATTCATGGGAACTCAGATGTTTTAAATGAGTCTGGTTTAGTGTGATTTTTTTTGGAAAAAGCAAACCCTAAACCTCTTCCAATTATTCCAAAGAGAGTTTTTTTCCTGATGGATATGTTTAAATCTATTTTTATAAGAAATTGATAATGTTTTGATTCTCATAAAAAGAGCACTTTGTTTCCCTGGAAATAGCATTTTGTAAAAAATCCTTACCTAGCTGAAATGAGATACTTTCAGGATGGCATCCCTGGAGAGATAGGGAGACATGAATGACAGTTGTTTTTCCTAGATTCTATTGCAGTGTCCACTACATCTATATCCTGCTGTATGTTATGATTCTCCCTTTCTTCTGGGCTCAGGCTTCTTGCTTTGTGTCCTTGTTCTTTCAGGAAGTTGCATGCAATGCAGAAGGATGAGCTGCCAGGAAAGTTAGATCAGAGAGTACTAATATGTCATGGAAAGAGCTGGGTTAATAAACGTGTGGTTATTTCAGATCTGAAAGGTGGGCAGTGTGATTCAATTTTGGACCTGTTTGGAAGAAGCAAACTGGTCTGTGACAAGATACTTGTGTCTGCCAAAAAGCCAGCTGTATTGAAGGCTTGGATGATGCTCAAAGGAAAATCAAACCCAAACCAGGATTATACAGACCTTCCCAGCCTCTGAAATTGGTTTGATCTGTACATCACAAAATGCAGGCTTCTCTGTTTCTTCAGTGGAGACTTCTATGTGACAACTTCCTCAGTGATTTTGGAATCTCAGTAGTGTAGAGTCATGGCAACAAACTATTTAAAACTGTGATCATCTGCAAAAGAAATCTGTTCTGTGAACATAACTGATCAATAAAGAGAAGCACCCTGATAAACTTGTTATTTATCCTGGGCACATGTTGCTTTAATTTCACTCTCTGAGATCTATTTATAGCAAGTAATTAAGGTGTCTTTAAGATGTTAGAAGAAAGTTATGGCCAGTTTTCTGAGACTGAGGGTAGACTAGATTGAATTGAAGCACTAATTGTTTACATAGTTTTGGAGAGTAATGACAGATTACAAATTAGCTTATATTATTTTATCAGCTTATATTATTTTATTTATATTATCCAGAGATTAATGTAGAGGAACAGAAAGCAGCCACTCAAATTTCCATTTGTGCCTAATGGCAAAGTGTATCACAGAATAATAGAATGGTTTTGTTAGAAGAGACCTCAAAGCCCATCCAGTTCCACCCCCTGCCATGGGCAGGGACACCTCCCACTGGATCAGGGGGCTCCAAGCCCCATCCAACCTGGCCTTGAACACCTCCAGGGATGGGGCAGCCACCACTGCTCTGGGCAACCTGGGCCAGGGCCTCCCCACCTTCACAGGAGAACATTTCTGCCCAATATCTCATCTCAATCTCCCCTCTTTCAGCTGAAAACCCTTCCCCCTCATCCTATCATTCATACCCCTCACCCTGTATCATTCAATATTCCATCCACTATGTGTTGGATGTCTTGGGTTCTACCTACACCATGTCCTAACGGCCTCAAAATATAAATGCCAAATATTAACTTGAGTACAAAGAAAGTTTGCATTCTGGGATACATATTCTTCCAGGAACACATCAGCATGGTCAGAGAGCAATAGGCCTGAGACTGCTGCCTTTTCTAATTTCTAAACCAAAAATGGTTCAGAGCTCTTGAACCTTCATTAGATGAGCAATGGTAGGTGCATGGGCAGACATGCAGTACCCTGCTGAGAAGCTCTTTGCAAGGTACATTTACAATTTTCCCATTGAAAAAGGGAGGGAGAGGAGAATAAAAATTAATTATGAATATTTTAATGTGCTAGATTACATTTATCATACACATTTGATACAATATTCTACTTACATATGTGTATAGATATGCCTATATGAATAGGTACAGATTTATCTTGTGTGGATTAAATATTTGTGACCTGCTTGATATGGAAATAGTGACCATGTGTGTTAAACACACACTGAAACTTCTGATGAGAAAACTTCATAGACTGAAACACAACTCTTTGAAAAAACAGCCAGGCCCCTGTCTTGCATTTCTTTCAGACAGAGGTTGCACTCATGGAGTTGCAGTTGAAATCTGCACCCTTGCGTTTAAACAATATTCGATGTTTTCCGTTTCAGCCGCAGCCTTTCTTTCACACCCCGGAGAAATTAGATATATGAAATAAATTAAGAATTGGGGAAGAAAAAGCTTTCTTTAAGAAAATTCTTGCTGCTGAAATTTAGTCTTTTGTATCTGAGCAAACTCCTGAGCGTGACCAAGAGCTTTGCGGATATCAACGCCGCATCTTGAATTGGTTCTGATTTCCAATGAAATTATCATCTGGATGAGTAGAAATGCTTTGACTGAATCCGGTCAAGTATTGTTACTGTGGTTTCCTATATTGGAACATTCCATTCTTCCTCTCCTTTCTTCCAGGCAGTGTAGTGCCTTCTCTTCTGATGGCAGCTACATGATCAGAAAGCAATCCATATTGTGGGTGACGTGTGAAACACAGCTCTACATAATATATTTGGATAACCATTGATTTCTGAGTTTTGGAGATAATTCTTCCCTAAAATTCTGTAACCTGAAAAAAGATTCTTCTTCTCCATGCTAAAAAAAAAAGAGAAAAATATTTTTTAACTGAAAAAGAATTGTTATTAAAATCTGAATTTTGTATTTTGGAAATACAACTGCATCTGCTTATGAAAGAAGGCTTCGCAGTTTTTTTATCCATGATCAAAATGCTAAAAAATATTTTTTTCTCATCCTGTCTTTTAGCTTTCTTTGAAGTCACAATATTAAACCTCCTTAAAAATATTTATGTGTATTTAGTTAACAAAAGCTCCTGTAAGTTGAATCCATGCTGGCAAAAGGTTCAGGTAAGCTCTCTATATAAGCTTACAGACAATTGTGTAAATCTTCAGCCATTAAAGAGAAAGGAGAAAAAAGCCATCCTCATTACACTGCTGTCATTTACTCTTCATCTCCTGTCCTCTTTAGCAGCATTAAGATGGGATGTAAATTTGCCAGTTAATGCTGTTAGAAAATGGATGGTTCAAGAAGGGCAGGAATTAGAGATCAGTATTAGGTGCAGATAAGCTCCTTTTCCTCCGCAGTGGCGGCTGTTTAACATTCATGGGAAAATCATCATCAAACAGCGTTATCACAGCTCTGTTGATGGCTGAGGAACTTCATCACTATGATAATTTTTTTTTTTATAGCTGTGAGCCAAAAAGCTCCCTTTTATTTCTGCTGTCTATAACGGCGATAGAAGCTTGTTTGTATGGGTAGGGTATTGCAAACTCCAAGCTCTTCAGCCAGGTTTGATTTCTTTCCACCACCGCTTCCCCCCCTCAACCCCTTGTGTACGTTGCACTAAACAGCAATGCTGATAATAATAAAAAAAAAAGAGGAGTGCTCAAACAATCCTTCAAAGCAGAACTGATATTTTTACGATCAGTAATTCAAAGTTTGACAAGTGATGCCATTCTGTAATGAAACTGTCATCCATTTTGTGGCGAGTAAAGGGTAGAGACTATAAAGCGAGCAGGCAGGGAAGAAGTGAATATCTAATGTCACATTAACTTGACCAGGAGGTGGCTTAAGGATCACAACATAACAGGGTTTTTTCCAGAAAGAACCACTTTTTTTTTTTCAGTTTTCATCCTCAGGTTAAAAGTTTCACAGCCTGTTACATCTTTTTATCCCCTCAAACCTGAGAGGACGACTGCACTTTTCTGTATTTCTCCTTTACCTTAAAGAGATGTTGGTTCATCTCTGAATATTTTGCCACAATGTACAATATCCAATATTAAACTTGTCAAATTTCTGTAAGAACTCACCTCTAAATGATATTTCTACCCCGTGCTCAGCCATCTTCAAAGGTATCTGAGATGCAGATCTTGGATGTTCTTTGCCTTGTACCTGGGAGGAGGGAACATACACTGTTCCAGACTGGATGCCTTCTTCCAAAGGAGATAAGGTGCTATACAAGGAAAATTTTTAATTTATTAAGGTTCTCAGCTTATGCTTCTTTGCAGCTTTGACCTCATTTTTTGTAGTTTATCTGCTCTAAATGACATTTCTCATTTTGAATATAGCTGGAAAACATTGTGCTAAACAGCAATTTTGTAGCTTCCACAGCACCACCTGATAATTTTGATATTTCCACTTTGAATTCAGTATTGATTTGATTACTTAGGTAATTTACTTTTGACACAAACGTATTCCTTGTCTTTTCCTGAGCAGGGACTTCCAATCATGCCATGTTGTGCTGAATTAGGTTTGGAGTTTGGAGATAAGGACTTTTGTCTACTCGACACTCAGCTTAGGCCACCAAACTCATTTCCCATAGGAGTGGGGTTTGAATCCAGTCAGGAACCTAAAGGTGAAAGGCTAGTGCTTTATAATTTAAATATTACCATATAAACATAAGTGTAAAGCAGATACTGCCTGGTTGGGGGAATACTACAGTTATTTTGAGTGGAATTTCAATGAGGTTTTTCCTGAAGAAGAAAGGCACCCAAGAAACTCCAAAGCTGCTGACTTCCAAATATCCCAGTTGTGACCCTTGCTTCTGGCCTTCTCAGCCTGGTTGTCATCTTCGGAAATGGTGCCAGGAGAGCCTTCCTGGGCTGCTGCCCTGGCTCTCCCCAGTGTCGCCCCTGCTGGAGCAGGGATTTAAGGAGACCACAGGATAAAGCAAGCCTTCCTTTTCTGAGCTTAAAATCAAGGGAGCTCTCAACTGTGGCCAGAATGGGGTGGTGGCCCCAGGAATTATTATGCTCTTGCATGAAGTCATTGTTCTTCTTCATGACAAAATAAGGGTGTAATAAAATAAAAAGGCATTCTGGTTCAGATTGCCACCAGGACAAGAAGCTTATGGCTACTATGGAAATCCAGCTGAGGTGACTGTACTCTTTCTGTGTGACAGCATCACACACTGGTTTACTTTGGAAAAAAGCTTGTTTCATCTTCTTCTGAGTTTTTGCAAGGAATGGTCACGGTATAATCAAAGGAACAATCACAGGCTTTTGAAAAGGTGAAGGAGTCGTGATATTTGGAATTGAGGGGTTTGGTTTGTTTTAGCAGGACAGTAAAAATCATTATGGAAACTTATGTGCCAAGTAAGGTCTGTTTTGGAGCTGTTCTGGCACCATTACATGCTTCTCCTCCTTATTCCTTGCTTTTCTCAGCAGGTTACCCAATCTGTTTTCATCAGATGGGTAGAAGGAGTGTAGAAGAATGGATGCTTTAATGTTTTGTACTACTGAACTGGATGGGATTTTATCTTGCAGTAGCTGTACAATTTGTTTTCTGTGATGAAAGGGAAGAAACTTGTGTTACCATAACATTGACCTTAAGATACCGTAGTAGTGTTAAAAAGAGACATCTTCTAGCCTTTTCCAGACTGTGTGAAGCCTGTGAAATGGGTAAATACATTGGTGTGTTTCAGTATTTCTTCAGGATGTCTTCATGACCTATTTAAATGTCCTGGATTGTATTCACTGTTTCCTGGGACATCGTAGTTTCTCGTCTGGTTCATTTTAAAATAACTTGACTACAAAAAAAAAATAAACGCCTTGGGTTCACAAGAACAAAAGACAACGATTGTAATTTGCCTCTGCCCTTTAGCAAAGCAATCAGCAATTTTCTAGTATTTTACTGTCATCCATCTAGCTATCTCTTCATCTTGTAATACCCTTCCTTTTTCTTGGAAATATTCACATTTATTAACCTTTTAGTAACTGGTAACTATTAAAATACTGCCTTGTATTAACAAAGAGGAAATGTAAAAGTTTGTGGGCTAATTTATTGGTTTACTTCCTTTTGTGTATTCAAAATCCATCAAATTGTTGGCATTGGCAGTTGCTGGCTGTACTGCTTTGGCTTCCACATTGGCAGGACCGTAGGCATGAGCTGGTTTACACTGTAGCTGATACCGAGGTAACTGTTGGTTTGAAGTCACAGTAGTCTCATTAGGAAGGGTCCAGAATCAAAAAGTGACACTATGCAGGTGCCCCCTCCCTGGAGGTGTTCAAGGCCAGGTTGGATGGGGCTCTGAGCCCCCTGATCCAGTGGGAGGTGTCCCTGCCCGTGGCAGGGGCTGGAACTGGATGGGCTTTCAGGTCCCTTCCAACCCAAACCGTTCCGTGATTCTATGAATCAGCTGCCCCAGACTGTTAAAGCAGTGCAAGGAGACACAAGGCAGTTTGTCCTGGCTCACTGGAATTTTGAAGAAGATAGGAAAATCTTTGGTTGTGAGAAGGCTAAGGGCCCAGGTAGGCAGTGCACACCTACTCATGTTCTGGTTTTGTCTTGGTTACTCAAGAGGTTTTTCTCAAAAAACAAATGGAATGCGTGTTCCCCTGTATTCATAGAAATGGAGTCTTGGTACCCTTGGTAAGCAAGGCATTTTTAAAAACTACAGTTCCTTAGGAAGTTCAGCAAGGCCAAGTGCAAGGTCCTGCATGTAGGTCAAAGCAATCCCAAGCACAGGCTGGGTGGAAAATGGATTGAGAGCAGCCCTGAGGAGAAGGATGTGGGGTGCTGGGGGCTGAGAAGCTCAACATGAGCTGACAATGTGCACTCACAGCCCAGAAACCAACGGTGTCCTGGGCTGCATCCAAAGCAGTGGGACCAGAGGGTGAGGGAGGGGATTCTGCCCCTCTGCTCTGCTCTGGGGAGACCCCACCTGGAGTCCTGTGTCCAGTTCTGGAATCCTCAGCACAGCAAGCACCGCTAAGCTGTGCACTCTGGTACCTCTGACTGTCCTCAAACACTGCATTCTGCAGGGCAGGGACTATGTGTCATCTTGTCAGAGTGGCTTCTGGATATACTGGGATAACCAGAAACTGAGCAACTTTTGGACTTTTATCTGTAACCTTTAATAATTTGCTATGCATATCCACTCATTCCTTTGTTATACTATCAATATTCTGTAGTGCTACTGGTTTTAATAAGAAGCCTTTTCACTGGTTTGCTTTGTTCTAGTCATCTAATCTCCTAATGGAAGTTTCTAATTAAATTCCTACAGCCATTTTCAAACTGTGTTTTGAATAACAAAGTCTTGCAAATGCTCCAAGTGTATCTCTCCTCCTGGCTTGGATACCCTACCTTCCAAATAGCAGTGGGGAAGTGATGCTGGTCACTGTGGAGAAGTGATGCTGAGAACCTGTCTCAGCCCAACAAGAGGCAGATAAATGGCACATTCCCTATACAGGAAATAATGCAGCGGGTTTAAGGAGAGTCTTCCAGGGTCCACTCATAGTTTTAATGAACACTGAACTGATGGGGAATGAATATCCTGTATTCATGAGCAAGGAGCACTTTCCTGATGGACCTGATGCTCCACAGGAGTCGAGAAACCAGGATTACCAGTGAAGTTTATTACTTTTCTATCTAAACCCCTTTCATTTGGTTTGAACTTTATCTTCTGGGAGCACAGAATCATAGAATCATTAAGGCTGGAAAAGACATCTAAGATTGTCCAGTCCAACCATTAACACACCACCACTGTGCCTACTAAAGCGTGTCCTGAAGTGCCATGTCTACATGAGTTTTTAACCCCTCCAGGGATGGAGACTCCACCACTGCCCTGAGCAGCCTCTTCCAATGCTTCACTGCTCTTTCAGTGAAGAATTTTTTCTTACTATCCAATCTAAACCTCCCTTGGTGCAGTTAAGTGTTAAGGCTTAATTAAGTTAAGGGTTGAATTACTGTAATTAGTATTTCATCAGTATTCTTCAGCTACTGCTGATGCAGGAAGTAAAAAAGTAAAAAGAAAAATGTCAGAATCAACTCATAAATATGATAAATATGAAAGACTCTGTTTAATTGATCCTTTTATTAATCCCAGGAAATATTGCAACCAGCACGTGCCATCATTTCCAGATGGACCAGCAGCAGCACACAGAGCAACCCAGCTGGCAAAAGGTGTTTCTTGGTGTACACACTTGCATGTGGTTCCCTGATATTTCTGCCTGCTGACCAGGTCATCCTCTGGCAGGCACCAAAATGTTTTTTGACCACAGACTTGATGTGAAAACCTCAGCCAAAGCTGCCCCTTTCTCTCTGTGCTCTAAAGCACCGATACATTCCGGCTCCTCCTGCACACCTGCAGAGGATATTGTTTTGGCCACAATAAGATGAGCAGGGGTGGTAACATAATGCATATTGCATCTAGATCTAACACCTGTGGCACATAAGGCTTAGGAGTTTTAATCTGTTTTATTCAAGTTTTTGGCACTTTTCTTTTATTAAAGCAGTTTAATAAGCGGGCAAAGAGCAGCAGCTGATTTATTTAGAGGTGATCCAGCTTTGTCATCAGAGGGGCTGTGCTTCAGAAGTGATTTCTCTTTTTCTGCCAAAGTATGTGTTCCTAAATAAAAAGGTTCACACATTTTTCAGAGGTATAAATTCAGCTCTGTTATTTTAGAGCTAAACCCCAAGTTGGCTCTGGCCATTCATACCTTACAATCACAAAGGCAACGCGGGTTCCATGCAGGGTTGATTTTAGGGGTTAGATGGGTTTGACTTTAAAGCTTTCTGCCTTTGCCCTGTCTATGGGATGATGTGATGAAGTTAGGCAGAAATGCCTGATACCCACAGCGTGGGCAGCACAGGTTTGTGTCTTTGTGTCTTGTAGAATCACAGAATGGTTTGGTCAGAAGGAAAATCAAAGCCCACCCAGTTCCACCCCTCTGCTAAGGTCTCATCTAAATCTCTCCTCTTTCAGCTTAACACCATCCCCCCCCCCTTGTCTTATCCTGATAAAAAGCCCCTCCCCAGCTTTCCTGGAGCCCCTTTCAGTCCTGGGAGGCTGCTCTAAGGTCTCCCCAGAGCCTTCTCTTCTCCAGGCTGAACAACCCCAACTCTCCCAGCCTGTCCTCGTACAGGTGGTGCTCCAGCCCTCAGACCATCGTGGTGGTTTCCTCTGGACTCGCTCCAACCCATCCATGTCCTTCCTGTGCTATACTGACTGATTCCAGATTTTCCTACTCCTGGCGCTTTATTGCAAACATAGAACAATTTTTGTGTTGAAATTAAATCCCATGTAAAATGAGGAAAAGCCTGTGAAATTCACTGTATGAACAGTGCTCAGTACTCAGAAATGTCAACATTTCTGCTCCCTCAAAATTCACCAATGAGGCTCCTGTCCAGCACAGCACCTTAGCAGCTATGGTTTTAATTGTTTATTTAACAATACAATACTCTGTAAAAGTGAGTTTCATGAGGTACCAGGCAAAAACTTATAGGAAAAGTGGTTGGAAAATATTATCGGTCTAATGGTCTGTTTAATTCCATTTAGCTCCTTTTACAGGACTCTTTTCAACATCACTGGAAACAAACTCAATTTAGTCAAAAGCATTAACTTTTAACTTGAAAATTGTATTCTGGGAGAAAACTTTGCAAGTGTGATGTTTTTTGAAAAGCAAAGGCAGACAGAAAAGCTTTCAGTTTTCCAGTATGTTTGTGAATAAATTCCCTTACCTTTTTCCCCAAAGAAAGAGACCGGTTATCTCTGTGAAGGAAACTCTCCACTACAGAAAACTGAGTGCCTCATCAGTGATGTAGATTTGGGGACAGACAGTCCATTGCCTGTAAACTTGAGGCTCAAATGACAGATGGAAACCAGATAAAGTGAGTGTGCCGATCACGGTGGAGAGATTAGACTCTGTCATTTGCATCTTGTCTTCCAATAACATTTGCTCCAGTTTTGCCTTCGCATTTACCTGTGAACACAGGTGTTTGAGGCCTGAACTTACACAAACTTCCATTTTGAAGTCCAGTGTTTCTGTTTGGCTGGATTTTGGTTCTACATCTAATAAAATACAAACACTTAAGGGAAAGTGTGGAGTGTGTCCATGTTTCTTGTCCCTCAGAATTCACCCCAGAGGTTTCTGTCCGGCCCAGCACACTGGCAACTATGGTTTTAACTTTTTGTATTTTAACATGAGCCAGCAATGTGCATGCAGCAGGTCAAGGGAGGGGATTCTCCCCCTCTACTCTGCTCTCATGAGACCTCACCAGGAGTTCTGCATCCAGCTCTGGAGTCCTCAACACAGGAAGGAGATGGAGCTGTTGGAACGAGTCCAGAGGAGGCAATGAAGATGATCCGAGGGCTGGAACCCCTCTGCTGTGAGGACAGGCTGAGAGAGTTGGGGTTGTTCAGCCTGGAGAAGAGAAGGCTCCGGGGAGACCTTAGAGCAGCCTCCCAGGACTGAAAGGGGCTCCAGGAAAGCTGGGGAGGGGCTCTTGGTCAGGGAGTGCAGGGATAGGATGAGGGGAATGGTTTTAAGCTGAAAGAGGGGAAGAAATGTTTTTTGGGGAGGCCCTGGCCCAGGTTGCCCAGAGCAGTGGTGGCTGCCCCATCCCTCCAGTGGGAGGTGTCCCTGCCCATGGCAGGAGTTGGAACTGGGTGGGCTTTATGGTCCCTTCCAAGTCAAACCTTTCTGTGATTTTATGTTGAGGAATTTGAGTATTTTCCCATTCATCTTTTATTGAAAAAGTTTCATTTTGAGTAGTTCTTGCTGCTTGGAAATTGAAGTACCACCAGTAGGGCTGAGACCTTATCACTCTGAGGAGGATTCCAGAGGAAACTGGTTTCAGCTCACTGATTTTACAATCTTGGAACAAATCTTAGCATTTTTATTTGTGTTTTTAGAGGAAGAAGCAAAAATCCTCATGAACATCAGAGAGGAAGTAGTTTTATCACCCTTATCCTGGGGTTCTGTGTAGTCCAGTGTCCTAATCAGCTGAGCCATTGAGTGCTTTTCCCATCCACTGTGGGAAGGACCCATCTTGGTGCTCGTTCAAGCTCTCCAGCACTACACAGAGCTCAAACCTTAAGCCTTTTTTCAGTAGTAATTAATGAGAATCGTGATGTAGAAATTAAAATGCTAATGAGCTTTTAGCAGAACGAAAAGCGCTTATAAAGGCAAGAAAAAGCATTTGTGGGTCTCCCAAGTTACACTGCACCCCAAATACAAAAGCAGATGTTAGCCTGGGCTGGAATGAGCCTTATTGACCTATTTCATCGTCCACAAATCTGTTAAAGCATCCATAACCCTTATTTCATGTAGAGAGATAATGCACTCCTGTCTCCAACCTCATAATCTAGCATTCTTCTTATCAATAGTTGTGTTAATTTGCGGCCGATAAATCACTGTGCTCATCTTGACTTATTTTTTCCTTTTTTTATATGTGCTTAATACCTTTTAAAATGTACCTGTGGACAGTGATGTACAGCCAAGGCTTTAGGAGCCCCATAAATAGCTAATGCACTTTATTTCTGTAGAAAATAATGTATTTTTTATATTACTCAGATTAGACTTGGAGCTATTTAGGTGAAACACAACTTAATTTCTCTAAATTAAAAGTATATTATTTTGATCTTTCCCTCTCTCCATGAGTGCTAACAACAATAAAACCATTTTAAGGAGAGAAAGAAACTAATTTTTTATAAGTAACCCAATTACTTTTTTTGATGATTGTGTGACACTTTGCAAGTCTTACAAGTATCTAAGTGTAACAATGAAGCTTCTCACTGTGTCAAAGACACCTAAGAACATACAAGAGTTTGGAAGGCTTTTAAGCTTGGCCTGATAAGCAATTCATGAATATTGTAGCTAGTGTATGCTCCTCGCTGTTAGCTGAACTGATCTGTTGAATAGATGTCCAGTTTTATGCATCTGAATTGAAAGTAAACTTCATTTCTGGGGAAAGAGGGAAGAAAGCATCATTCAGAAGAAGAGACTTTGGTTTTGAAATAATTTTCTTTCTTTTAACATATACAGAACACTCATCTGTTTGAAGTCTGGCTACCAAATATAACAGGTTTTATCTCAGAGGCAAGAAAAATCATGGTAATTTAAAAAAAAAAAACAAACAACCAAGCATAAAAACTGAACATCCAAAACAAAATGTATTTTAAACTGTTTCCAAGTGTTTTGAGTTGTTTGGATGTAGGCGGTACCTACATTTGGGGTCTAATGGGGAGTCAGGGATGTTTGCAGCATAGCTTTTCTTTTTCTCTGGTTTTGTTTTATGGGTATTATTTGTCCCTACCTCACTGAACAACCATATATTCTCACAAACATGTTCCTTTTGCATTTAATGGCTGTATCTCATCGCTCTTTGTATTCGTTGGCTCGCTACTCCGTTGACTTCTTAACAAGTTGGAAAAGTTTGAAAAAAGCCAAAAAAATCTTACTCTCACTTTGAGAAACTCAGTGGAGTTTTCAAAGGTGTTGGTGTAAGGAAAGTGCCCTACTTGCTTTATATACTTAAGGGATTTGTTCCTTTGAAGGCTCGGTCTCACAATTCACTAGAAGGAAGAAGGTCACAGGTTGCCCTGTCCAAGGCACAGATGGTACCTGTGTCATCAAGGTGGGCACGTACCCCTCGATGGCTCTTAGATCTCACAGGATTGCCCTGTTCCTGGAGGAAATTATTTAGCAGGCAGCTTGGAGACTTAACAGCACAGCAGGATATTTTGTTCCTAAACCCTGAGTGAGTCTGATCACCTAATGAACGTGGGGTTTTATCCCCCCTGTCTAATGCAATTGCGAATCTTATAAATAGCTAATTTTTCGATGTGTTGGACATGGGCGGCTCTCTTGCCAACCTATTCATGCAACTTGAAGTTATGTATTTTTTTATCTATCTGATGAGTGAAAAAAAGCAAGCCTTAGAAGGAAGCCGGTCCTGCAAGCCTTAGAAGGATCCGGTCCTGCAAGCCTTAGAAGGATCCGGTCCTGCAAGCCCGGCTGTGAGAAGCTGCTAGTGAGAATAAGGTTTTCAGGAAGGGAAAGGGGGGGGGAATAAAGCTTAACTCTTCCAATGGGGTTTACAAAAGAGATACAGTGCACCCCGCTCAGCCTTTTCACTCAGGGAGACAGACGTTAAGACGCATTAATCCTATCATTTGTATGTCTGTAAATATCAATAAAGTATGTTATTTGGCATTCACACTGACACAATGAAGGGCGAGGACTATCTTTTTCAGGAAATTTCACAGAGCCATTCACAAACAAAAGCTCAGTAATTTAATCTTTCAAAAGCTCAATAATGCTAAGTTCAAAATTGCAGGTTTTCAACTAATGTACCTGATAAGTAATGATGACAGAATTTAAAAGGTCCATTATTTGGTAATCTAATATTCCCAATCCCAGTTATCTGTCAAAGAGAATACTCTCCCTTAAACAGCGCTAATGTGTTCGCATCTACATTAATCTCTTTGGGAGAAAAGAAGCATTCTTTACGGGCTTTATCTGTTTCCAAATGTCTGACTCCACAAGGAGCCATTCCGCACTGCTGATGAGGCTATGTAAATGACTCGAGTGTCTTTGTATGACAGGTGCGATTTCTGACGGGATACAGGGGATACCGTGTTACCGAGGGGCGCTCCCTGCCCGGCCAGCCCTCCCTGTTCCTTTACACGCTGTGCCCGGTGCCTCCCAATCCTCCGCGGCTTCTCCACTCCAAAACAAACATCGTGCTTATGGGTTTGCTCCTCACCTGCTTTTCTTTTTTTCTTTTTCAGTCCCCAATATAAGAAGGATATGGAAATGTTAGAATGGGTCCAGAGGAGGGGGATGAAGATGATCCAAGGGCTGGAGCATCTCTGCTCTGAGGACAGGCTGAGAGAGTTGGGGTTGTTCAGCCTGGAGAAGAGAAGGCTCCAGGGAGACCTTAGAGCAGCCTCCCAGTACTGAAAGGAAAGCTGGGGAGGGGGTTTTTACAAGAGCCTCGAGTGATAGGAGGAGGGGGGAATGGCTTTAAATTAGAGGGGGGAAGATTTAGGTTAGACATTAGGAAGAAGTTCATGATGTGGGTGATGAGGAGCTGGCCCAGGTTGCCCAGAGAAGTTGTGGCTGCCCCATCCCTGGAGATGTTCAAGGCCAGGTTGGATGGGGCTTTGAGCCCCCTGATCCAGTGGGAGGTGTCCCTGCCCATGGCAGGGGATTGGAACTGAATGATCTTTAAAGTCCCATGCAACTGAAACCATTGCATGATTCTATGATTCTTGCACAGTTTGCTGCTTTTCTGTGTAGCACAACTCTCTTCTTCTGTTGGGTCATCTCCCATCTCTAGGGTCCTGAGGCCATGGTATCAGTGTGACAAGATTCACAATGGGAGCCCTTAGAAGAATTGTGACTCTCCTTTCTAGGGAATTATATAGGATAATGTAATAGAGAGTTTGGATCAGGTACATCACAACTGCCCATGGACTGAGTTCACTCAAGGGTGTGTAGGGCAGCACAGGGAAATGGAGTCACTGGACATTTTCCTTGGTCATGCAAGCAAGGCTTCTTCTCAACTTACTGCTCTATAAATTTCTCAGCTTGCACCTCATCTCTTTAAATCTCATCACTAAAGAAGGTTTTGGCCTCAAGTAAGCTGGAGTCTGCCCTGCTCCATTCTAATTTCAGGCTGGTACAGAACTTTTCTGAAGTGTGTGTGCAATAGAATACAAGCAGTCACTGTTCAGGTATACTGTACTTTTTCCTCACTGAATTTTTCAAGCACAGAGTTCTTTATGCTTCTCGTGTCTTACTCGATCTCGATTTTCAGAACTTAATGAGAGGCATCACAAAGTGACCCAGAAGGAAACTTTTCTGAGTCACTAAGTATATCGATAAATAAAGCTTATTATGCAGTGCTGCCCAGAGCAATCTGAAACAATTCAGATTCTCTCTGGATCCTATGGAGCAGCGTGTAAATTCACCTGGGACAAGGCTGTAAAAGAGTTCTGCAAGTGGGGTTGACTCAGAGGGCTTTTGTACAATTCAAAGGAAAGGATAAATGGTCAGAATTGTGGGATTGCTGAGAAAATGGAGTTGTTTACAATATCTGCAGGCTACTGATTCAGATAAGTAGTTGAGTGGGAATTGCTTTTAAAACAAAAACATCCTATCCTGAGTTAGGAAAGAAAGCCTGGTGTTTGCATGTGAAAGGAGCTCTCTTTAAATTTAAAGAGGTCTTTTCCAACCAGATGATTCTATGATTCTGTGAAAAGTCTAGTTTAAGGAAGAGTTGCTACCTATGTTTAATGGAGTTAGTTCTATGAATAAAAAAAGGAATGCATATTAAAAAACATTAAATTTCATATCAAAATTGTTAAATTCCATATAAAAATTACTAAAAGAATGTATCACATTCGATATAATTTGATATTCTGAATGTGCTGTCTGGAATAAATAGATCTACTATACTTGTGTACCTTAAACCCACCAAGACCATTAATTTCAAGGTGCACCTTTGCAACTTTGAGATGGGGAGTTGTAGTAAAAAATCTAAGAATTTCATAACAGCATGACCTTAGGAGAACATCAAATTAAATATATCCCTAGGAAAGCTGAGAGTTGTCTCTGGCTGGATCACACCCACAGCAAAACTATTGGGGTCAGTTCTGTGATGGCACAGCAGCAAAAGTGATCCCTGAAAGCAGAGGGATGACAATAGGTGGTCACGCACGGCTGGTTCGAAACACTGCTGAAGGAGCAGAGGGTTTTACTTGCACCTGCTGAAAGCCAGGAGCTGCATTTGGGGATGCTGCCTGTGTCTAGGAATCCAGGAAACACCAGTTGGTCAAGGAACAGGATGTATTTCTATTAGGAAAATCATCATGATGGGGAGATGTCAGCGTCCGCTGGAGACAGTTTCTATTTGTGCCTCTTACACAAAGGCACAAATAGAAACTGCCTCCCTAGTAGTGTTTTGCTTCTATTTGTCCTCTCTGGAAGCTTTTTCATCCTGTTTGGCACATTATACATTTATTTGGCGGTGTTTGGAAAGGTTGCAATGGCATCACTGAAGTCATCTCGATGCCACCTCTTCCACGGGAAGATCAAATCCTGTGGATGTGCCACTGAACCAGGAGAATGTGCAGAATATTCTCTCTGTTCCTCTGTTTTACTTTGACTGTTCAAAACCAGGGAGGGCTCATTTCCCACCTGATGTATCCGACTGCCACAGATAAATTGATCTTTACCTACAAAAAGAGATCTTTTATTCTGCTGACATGGGAACACCTTCCCAGATGATGTTTAAACAACTGCATATTGAAAAGACTTTGTAATATCAGCAAAATTAAAGGCAAATGGGTCAGAGGGTTTGCTAGGTGCTTGCTATATTTCTAGCTAATTCCCTTTCAATTCCAAACACTACCTAACAATTAATTTCTGCCTTTAATTACTTCATTAGTATCTCAGCTTTTCCTTTCTTTCATTGTTTCACGGCTCCTCTGGGTTCTTTTAAAAAGTTCTTTTTGATACGTTTGATTTGATTCATTCCGTTAAGACTGCTCCAGTTTAGCTCAGCTGGCCATCAACTCAAGCACATGGATGTTTGCATTTATTAGGCTGGTCTTTCTGTCCTTCTGAAAGATGACAGCCAGCATTCACTACTCGCCCAAAAACCTGTTCCTGAACTGCCTTAAGAAGTCTGGATTTCTCCTCGGGCTTGTGGATTTCCCCCCTTTCCTTTCTTTTTCCCTTTGAATTTGCTCTACAGGTCTTTAGCTCCAGCTAGTGGCTTACTCCAAAATGCAAATTTTGTCCAATGCCTTAACAGAAAGCAGAAAAGTGGGTTTAGTTGTAATTCTCACAGTGTTCTGAAGTCTGTGTTCAGAGGGAGAATTATTCAGCGGCGTTAGTCCTTCCTGGTTAATTTGAGTTAACCCACAAATTCTTTAAAATGTAATAAATACACTCCTTTTTCAGATTACAAGCTCCTGTGTTATCGCATTGGGCCAAATTCTGCCCTCAAGTGTAGACTTGTATAGCTCTTCTGGACTTCAAAGGGAGCTGCACATATGTGTCTTAAAGCAAAAAAACAGATGTTTTATCAAATAAAGAGCTTTACTTTAGCTCCTGCTCGGACTCTGCACCTTTCTTATTGAGAGTTGGTGTAGCCTTCGTAGAACGGGCAAAAACAAATCTCAAAAGGCTTTATTTTTAAGTAGGTTTTGAGATTTGCAACCACTTTGGGTGGGATCCCTTTTCTCTTTGCAGTGCACGTGGATCTGGGTCTGGGAGCCCCCTGCTCAGGCTGGGTGTCGCTGGTGACAGAAGTCCCTTTGCCCCAGTGTCCCTTGAAAGAACCTTTGGAGCTTCCACTGGGAAAGAGGGGTGAGTGCCCCTCCTGAAAACCTCTCTTGGGTGAATTTGGGCTACGGCTCAGCAGATGCAGCCGTGTTCAGCTTTAGTAAATCTGGAGTCACAGGTAGGAAGGGTTTGAGACAATCTGGATACTGGGGTGGAGGGAAGCAGATTGTTTCCAGTAACAAAAGTTTATGTCTTAATTTGATTAATTCACACAGGCTGGCTTGATCTTCAGAATGTTAATGTGAAATGGTAAAAACAAAATGCAGTTTAAATTCAGAGAATCCCACACATCACTTTCTCCTTTATTTTTCAACTGGAATTTTCATTGTAAGTGTAGGTAAAATAGGTATAAATGAAAACTCTCTTCTTTCCCTCACCCAAAAAAAGGAGGATGTATATCCATACTCTGGGAATGAAAGCACATGGGCAGACACAAGCTGAGCTTTGTTGTGCGGCTCTCGGCATTGGCACCAATACAGATATGGCTGCCTTGGCAGCACTAGAGGAAACCCATTTGAATTCTACAATCCTCCTGTTTAAACCCATAAGACTCAAATGTCTGTTGTTTGTTCAAAGACTTTTATTGTTTCCATTTCATTACTTGGTGAACTGGATACCGGGACAGGTGTGTCTGCAGTCTGTTCATATTGACTGTCCATCTGAGATACCAGATAACATGAGAATGCATTCCTGGGTTTCACAAACGTTGTCACTTCTGCCACAAAGCCCTGGCACCTAGTGTAAATAAATATACCTGGAATATAGAAAATTCAATCCAGGTCTCTCTCCGAGGGCAGTAATCTGTTCCTCAAGGCCTAACCCTCCTCATCAGTCAGAGATTGTGCTGGTCCTACACTATTGATTCAATCCTTTCCTGACGGTGAGAAAAGCACCAGAGTACATGAAGAGATTTTATGTCAACATCTCAAATGGAGCCTTGGCCATAGCTGAAGCCTGCAGAATAAACAACATATATAGTGTGCAGTACAGAGAATGCTGTGCATGCTCTGCTGTGATACAGATACAGCTCTATCTCTGCTTTGTCTGTGTGTATTCCTATGCACAGACTCAGGTCTACACACAATTTATGTGTGTATATATGTATTTATATAAAAAAGTGTGCATCTGCACACAGTCTCCCACCGGTTTGTTGGATTCCTTATCTCTCACAAACACCTCCATTTATTTCCAATATAGATGTTCAGAGAGTGGCAGAACAAGTAGAATTGTAAAAGCTCTTCCCAAGGTTCTGTTGTCAGCGAGTGCGATGTTACACCGAGGCAAAAAAATAACGTGTTGGGCCTGGAATTTTCTACCGAGTGCACCAACACCACACTCAGGACCCATGCGTGAGCCTATTGATCCATCAGGCTTTAAAATATCTGAGATTGTTCTTTAGAAAAATAAAATGGCCCATACTTTTTTTGAGTTACTGTGGTCTTTCAAAGTCCATATAAAGTATTACGCAAGGAGACAAAGCTATTTTACCAGGCAGGCAGATATTCCAAATTACTGGTTCTTAACAAGCATGGTAATACATCAGTCAAAAGCAATAAATTTAAACTTAATGAAATCTCAATTTGCCTACAGTGCATTTCACTTTGACATTTTCTACATTGCCACGGTGCTTTGATAAAGTTTTTTAAAATGCAAAGAAAGTGTCTGTAAGGCTAAAGAGCAGACTTGGTGCCATTGTGCCCAATGGAACATTACAGTACTTAAGTTCCATCACTATATGCCCTGTGGCAGACTAAGCCTGAGTGCTAACATAGGTTCAGTTTTCATTATCATCATGTGATTATCCATTTTACTGCATTTAACTGATAATACAACTACCAGCTCACCTTAAAAGAATTAGCTTGGAGGTTTCATTGCTTTCCAAATGGAATTCATTTGACA
Organism: Dromococcyx pavoninus; assembly: GCA_033558185.1. Taxonomy (NCBI): domain Eukaryota; kingdom Metazoa; phylum Chordata; class Aves; order Cuculiformes; family Neomorphidae; genus Dromococcyx; species Dromococcyx pavoninus. The sequence goes on along the minus strand of JAUMJL010000621.1, from coordinate 351,870 downwards.
AACAAATGACAATTAGCCCAGTCTCCCTGTTCTGTGTCAGGATGGTTTTTGATTGAACCTAGACCAATTTACAATTTTTAAATGAGTTTAGACATTTACATTTAAAATGTCTAGAGGAAATTAGCCTTGGGACATCTAACAGCCAAAATGCTTTTTGAAGTTGATTATTATTTGATCTAGTACCCTCTACCTGTACATTTTGTTCTGACTTCAAAGTTTTGGAATGAAAATGCCACCTACACCTCAAAGCACAGGGAAAAACTTAAAAGCAGTTTTACTCATTATGTTATGCAAAGAAACCTATATTTTAATATTCGTTTAATATGGTTAGTTAGCTTTAATGACACCAGTTTGACAGTGTCATAGTTTTCGAATATAAGACATTGATTGAAGTTTCCTGTGCTCGCCAGGGTTTTTTTGTAGAACGAAAGAATATCTTTTGAAGGTGAGATTCGCATGCCCTGCTCTACCATTCTGCCACTGATAGAAATGTAATTATTTACAGATGAACACTTGTCTTTGTACAGAGTCAAAAATATGTTGTCATTTCTATATTATTCTGTGTATCAAAATCTTTATTGATGTTTGTTTTCCTGCATACCAAATCTGTCCAACTGTAGTTATATTGGTCATAAAGCAGGAGGGTCTCCTTGTGAAAAACGGGTTGTCGGTAATTCCATTATAAATATGCAAGCTCAGATAACACAGCCATGGAAATTGGGCTGAAATTAAGCACACGGTATCTCGGCCTTGAGGTAATTTGGATCACACTATTTTTATTTTGTGTTATTAATTTATGCATTTTTGTGAAGTTAGAAAGCTCTGCACTCGGCCGCTGCAAAATTATGAGCATAAAAACAAGCGCTGTTGCTTTTCTGGCTTCTGAGTCCTTAAAGCCTGACTCAACGCCTATGGGAGCGTTATGACTTTCAGAAGCAGGTCTGGTTTATTTTAACAAAATCACTATTTGGCTTTCAAGCAGTAATAATCACTTGGGAAGTATTTTTAAGAAACATTTCATGAGTTTCTGATATATGTGCTTTGTATGAGCAGACAATGCTATCCACAAGTATGCTCTTCTATCGTGAATAAATATCATTTTCTTCTAACCATTTATAAAATCCCTGCTCAACAGGGTTTTAGGCTTCAGAGACCTCAGAAAGAAAATGAGATTTTGGGATAGGCTCTGTTGGGAACCTAGGTCTGAACCAGCAGCATTAGTGCTTCCTCATCCCATGGTTACCTTTGCAGAATCAAAGGAAGCAAATTTTCTTAGAATCGCAGAATGGTTTTGGTTGGAAAAGACCTTCAAGATCATCAGGTCCAACCATCGATCCAGCCCTGCTGAGTCCACCACCAGAACATGTCCTCAGGTACAACATCTGCTCGTCTTTAAAACACCTCCAGGGATGGGGACTTAACCACCCCCCTGGGCAGCCTCTGCCAGTGCTTGACAACCCTTTCAGTAAAGAAATTCCTCCTGATATCCAACCTACATCTCCCCTGGTTCATCTTGAGGCCATTTACCCTTGTCCTGTCACTGGCTACCAGGGAGAAGACACCAGCCCCCATCTTGCTACAACCCCTTTAACACAGTTCTAGAGAGCAATGAGGTCTCCTCTCAGTCTCCTTTTCTCCAGTCTAAATAACTCCAGCTCCCTCAGCCGCTCCTGATAAATCTTGTGCTCTAAACCCTTCCCCAGCTTTGTTGCCCTTCTCTGGATGTTCTCCAGCCTCTCAGTGTCCTTCTTATAGAGAGGGGCCCAAAACTGAGCACAAGATTCTTGAGGAGTGAAACAATCTTGTATCATCATAGCATTATTCCCTAACTTTCAAGTGATACCAACTCCTGTGATACCAGTTGCCAGTGTTCAAAAAATTCTGGTTTCCTACATGCAGAGAATACTGATTTTTGCCAGTCCTCAGCTAATGTCAAGGCTCAACTGGGATCCATAAGTCATGGCAAAGTGTCCTCCCTTGGCACAGGGGATAATTTAGGATACACTCAGGCTTCTTTTGCCACCTGTGGAGGACCATCACCTGGATTACTGTTTTTGTACATTCCCTCTGCAAAGTATGTAATTCTGCTTCTGCTTTGGATGTGAAGCCTAAATGCCTGGTTTAGGGTTTCGCATTTTGCTGTGAGGGCTCAGTGATTAAAAAGTAAGTGCATGAATCTTAATCCATTTGATAACAAAGGATCTTCTTGCATTTGACTCCTAGTCTTCTGAGAGTTGGTCTTTAAAGAAGTCAAAATCTTTCACATTGCCTTGAGTGGAGATTTCTTAGAAATAGCAAAAATATGAATCAAATAAGGACCTGGGAAAAACCATTGGGAAAGTTGGGTCAGGCACGTAATGACTTGAGCATGTGAGCAAATTTTAGCAGATCCAGGTCTCAAAATGGGTCCTGACAGTCAGTTTAAGGTAATGCTGCCACAGGCTTTCAGGAATAGTTATTTATATATTTTCTGTGTCTGCTGTACTCTAAAATATGTGCAAGTGTGATAAATACACTTTAGGTGTGCTTGTTGAGCACACAAACACCCCGGGGATGGAGGGCAGAGACCAGCTCTCCTGGGAAATCTTTAACGAATGCATTCAAAATCTGTCATTTTCTACAGCCTAAAAATCACATCTTTAAACGTAGAAGCTGAAATCCTCAAGTATGGAAGTGTGAGTCTCTATAAGCAGGGATGGAAGTTCGGGGGGGGACTGAAGGCACTGGAAAATCAGAGTGACTAATCCTTCCTGTATCATCATTTAGAAAAATACTGGTTCTGCATTCCAACCGAGACAAAAACAGTTGAGTTCTTCACTCAGGAAACTCTTCTTCTTGTAGCACCTGCAATGAATTCTGATAAATTTAAACAGTTTATGCTCATCAACTCAGAGAATTTAAGTCTGGTTTTCAGTTTGGTTCTTGTCTGCATGAAAATGTGAGGAAAAGGCATGCGTGGTTGTGTTCCTTTTCTGGCAGCCGCAGGACGTAGCCACCTGAGCATGAAATACTCTGTGTCTTCAGGGATTCCTGCTCTCATTGCTCACCCGTGTGGTACAGGTATTTGGAGCATGAAGGAATGACAGAGGGGAGAGGCTGAAGATATTTAGATCTGAACGTGCTGCTGTAGAAAGAAAAGGCAGTATTTTAGAGGGAAAAAAATGATAGGCACCCAAAGCATGGAGCTCCTGCACTTCCACACTTAAAGGCTCCTTTCTCCAACTCCCTACATCAACCCAACCTCACACAACTCTTGGAGAGGCAGAGGAAAGAGTGGGATGACAGGATTTCTAGGAAAAGTTGGGTTTCATTTATTATTTATAAATTTCATTTTGTACATATCTTTAGGGACATTAAGAGATTAGTAGTCATGCAGTTTGTTCTGAGCGTTAATGCTAATCCTCCAAGATAGGTGAAGGGTAATTTCATTAGTTCCTATAAAGGTTTGGAATAAAACTAACCATTCAGTCAACAGTTTGAAAGGAGACATTTAGTGCTGTGCTCTCTGCTCTCCCAGCAGGCTCTGCCTTTCACAGGGATGTGTCAGCCCAGGCTGGCATCTCAGCAATAAGGGTACATTCCTCAGACGTTGTTTTATGTCAAATAGGTGGGTCCCTCTTTCCTAAATATGTCATATAAAATCATTGTCTCTGGCATGACATGCAGTAGTTCAGGAAGGGAAGCTAATCTAGGAAATAAAGGGATACAGACTATTGATGCCAAAATCAGCAATTACATTGTATGAGATCTCATGAATAATTCCTGAGCTGTGATTTAACATTAATCTGAGTATTTAGTACAAAGCTGGGCCGACACCACTAAAATGCTGACTGATTTGTTTTAAAATAGTGCTCCTTCAGGCTTCACTACACTGCTTTGAAATGAATGCTTTTAGGTAATACCTCAACTTTGCCTCTGCAGAACAACGCCAGATGCACCCATGTGACCGTACGTTTAAAAATTACCATTCATTTTTTCCTTTCATTTTGGGATGAAACCTTTTCCTTGCGCAGTATTTAACAATAGACATGATTTAGGCGAGTGGGCTTCATAATTCAGAGCTTTTCCTCCCAGGGAAAATCATATCAAGGTAGGACTCCTTAGTACTGGGTGGTGGTACCTGCTCTGTGTGTGTGTTTCAGGTGCAGAGAGCAGGAGACCATCTATGGTGAAGCAAGCAGGAAATTACCCAACCAAACATTAGGAGACTTTGCTGTGTTACAATAGCTTCTGCATCATTAAATAATGCTACTTTCCAATGAACATCAAAGGACAATGAATGAATAGGTGAGTGAAACATCTCAGGAGATGCATTTATTGTGAAGCACTGCCACCTGTGCCTGGGAAATGCTGGTCCTTATCAGCATCTCCCATCTCATCCACAGCTTCTGCCTCTGTAATAATGGCTTTGCCACTTAATAATGGTAAAGGAATGACTGAATACATTTGTCTCATCCACTAGCACAGCATGTCTGGGGTGCTCACACGTATCTCCCATGCACTCCCTTTAGGAATTAGGGTAAAGGGTTGTTCTGTGCAGAGCCTGAGCTGGCCTTAGGGTGGTTGTTCTGCAGTGACTACAGAGCAGTCAAGTAGTATGAGTCTATGTAGAAGAAATCACTGTTAGATGTTTTTCCTAAACACTACAGTGAAAAACTCTTTCTCCCAAGCACCTGTATCAAGCCAGAGTCGTTTCTGGGCAGCTCAGCAATCTCTGCAATGAGTGACACCAATCACCCTTACATTTTCCATATCCACATGCTATCAAGCACAACCTGCACAGCAAAAGGAGTTAAGCTGTAGAAGGAGCATTTGTTCTCCTTGGCTATGCTGGATTGTTCCAGAAATAATGGACTTAATGTGTAGCTGTACGTCCCATATGGCTTTATCCACCAGGAAAACTACAATAGGCTGCTTGGGGAGATCCTTGAATCTTCATAATCTAAGAGTGTTTGGTGGTTTTTTTTCCCCCAAAATACAAGCAAGGCAAGTATCTCTGTGATCTGATTTCTGTTTCAGTTCTGCACTCTGAAGAGCATTACATCTCATGAAGTTCTTCAATGTGGAGATGATGAACCACCAAATCCACCTGAGTGACAGCGGTGGAACTGGGGAATAACAAGATGGGCTGCAGTCTCCTGATCTCAAAAGGAGAATTTTTTACAAATGCTCTAATGTATGCTTTGACATTACAATATTTTATGTTGTCTGGCACTTAAAAAATAATCTAATGTCAATGCTAAAACAACTTTGGCTTGAATACACCATGAAAAATACAATGCTCTTTACAGAGAGGGGAATATCCAACTAAAATACACTTTCCAGCTGTGCACCAGCAAGCGTTGGGGGAGGTTGTCTAATTTTTTGTCTTCTGATGCTAATTGTGCTGTAGGATAAATAACAGCAAGGATCAGGATCTTTATCTGAATGTCTTGTTTCTTCTTCACATATTTGTTTATAGAGCTGCCTGGGCATGACCGAGTACCCTGGATCTAGTGGTGTGCAGAGGTATTAATTCAGTCTCCCCACACCTAATATCAATATTTACGTACCATGCACAGTAGTTTGTATTTCTATTGATGTACTGACCTATTCTGTTCCCACAGCAGGGGAGAAGGACAATAAAATGAAGCAGGAATATAAACCAATCTGCTAGCTGAAGAGCCAGAACACTGAGGAGCTCTCTAAATGGGGTAGGAGAGGAACCATTTCCACTCAAGAGCTATTGATTAATCCAGAGGTTAAGTGATGTACTGTGAGGGAAGGGAAAGGTAATTTTATGAGATAGCATCCTGTCTGAGAGAACATTTGCTGCCCTTCAGTGTCCATTTACTGTTCACTCTTTCCTCACTGCCTGTACAGGAATTGAGGAATAGCAGCTGAAGATAAAGCTCCAGCCCTAAACAGAGGTGGTTTTCTCGTGTTGCTTCTTTGAAGCTTTGTTTCCAGTTTGCCAATGCAGTTCTTCACCCTTTAATGGAGCATCCCTGCCTTTTTTTTGAGGCTTACACAGGAGGGAGCCTGGTGCTGAGTGGAGCTGGCAGGTGCAGTGCACTCTGTTCCTGTACACCCACTCTTCCAGCTGGTTGACTTGCTGGGAGCGCTGCCTGCCCAGGTGTTTCAGGGCTCCCAAGATCTCCAACATATGATGTTCACCAGGCTGGGTGCTGCACCAGCAGAGATGAATCTCCTTTTGCTTGGCTTTGTATTGGCAAATGAGAGCTTGGGAGAACATAGCAGTGGGCATGTTCATGGTATGGATGGGTTTGAGAGTAATTGGCCTACTTGGAACTGGAGTTCGTGGTGGGTTTTAAGGTCTTTTTAAAGCTTTTCAGGTGAGTAACTCTCAAGATCCCTCTCTTTTTATATAAGTCTTTGTTACTGTTATTATTTTCCCCACTCTTGACTCATGATATAAAGCAGGAATACTCCAGGTTTAACCTTATGATAAAATTCCTTGGAGTTCTGTTACATTAGAAGTGTCATAATGAAGAATATCCCAGATATATCACCTGTTACTAGTGGCATTTGGGAATATCCCAGCACTAATAATTACACTATGTGATCCTCACGGATGTGCAAGGACAAAATGTCTAATCCAGGAGAGGAAGGAGAAAAGCCTACAGTTGTCAATACTTAGCCTTAAAATTCTTCATACATTTAAAGTGCATATTTGAAATCTGGGTAGTTGAGCAAATGCAGTCACTGTTACCCAGGGAAAAGTTTAGACATTAAAAATAATGAACAAACGTATGTTTGTAGTTTGCAAAATGAAAGAATATATGGTGTCAGAAAAGGGTTTATCTTCTGTATATATATATATTTAATGTAATAAATACAAAGCAAATAGCATTGGTTTATCCAAGGGAATATTGAAATCCATTAGGAATGCGCTTGGAGTAATCTGATTCAACAAGTCAGTATATTTTTCTCAAAAACCTAATATCGGTCCTACATTGTGCAAGATGAAGGTTAGATTATATTTCTTGCCAGTGTGATAATTCCCACATCATAAATTCTGATGAAATTATATCAATATATAAAGCAAATGGATGTCTGACCCACCATTGTTTTCTAGTTCTCAGATGTAGAAGCTGACACACAAGCAAATCCCCAGCTGCTTTGTGCAATACCATTACAACTGTGCCCTTCCCTGGCAACTGTTATTGGCTGTCTTGACCAAGAGTTGCTGTTAGAGTTTGTGGTTTCTGCCCTGAATATTAAACTTTAGCATACAAGAGACTTTATTGTGGGGAGCACTTGGAAATGGTAATACCAAATTGCTTTATGTTTGTAGGATTTGATTGCTTCGGATGATACAGGTCTAGCTGGTGGGGCTCTTACTGCTTGTGTTTCCAGACTGTAAGTCATTCCTTTGAGAAGGAATCTGCTGTAACCAGTTCTCAGTTTCCATATCAGAGAATCATAGAATCATATGGTTGGAAAAGACCTCTGAGATCAAGTCCAACTGTACTTGTCCCCTTACTAAACCATGTCCCCAAGAAACACATCCATCTGTCTTTTAAACCCCCTCCCTGGGCAGCCTCTGCCAGTGCTGAGAACCCTTTCAGTGAAAAAAATTTTCCCAATGTCTAGTCTAAACCTCCCCTGGAGCAACTTGAGGCCATTTCCTCTCATCCCATCACCTGTCACTTGGGAGAAAAGACCAACACCCAGCTCGCCACAGCCTCCTTTCAGGCAGCTGTAGACAGTGATGAGGTTTCCCCTCAGCATCCTCTTCTCCAAACTAAACAGCCCCAGTTCCCTCAGCTGCTCCTTGTAGGACTTGTTCTCCAGCCCCTTCCCCAGCTCTGTTCCCTTCTCTGGATGCACTCCAGCCCCTCAATGTCCTTCTTGCAGTGAGGGTCCCAAAACTGAACACAATACTTGAGGTGTGGCCTCACCAGTGCTGGCCATCAGTCTTCTGGGCCACGCACTTCGCGTAACTTGCAAGCATAAAGGTAAAATTGAAGCTTTTCTATATATCCCAATTTTTACATCAAACATGAGTGGATATGTTAAAGTGTGCAGGACAGATTTGGAAAGAATGTGTGCCATTCTCCCAGCCCTGTTATAATTTAATAGCCATGTTGTGATCAAGCTCCAATGTCAATGGCTGAACTTGAAGGAACCTCTAAGTGGCCAAAAACACTTGGGGTAAAACAAATTCAGCAGATTTTTAATAGTGCTGTTCTTATGGAATCATGGAATCATTAAGGTTGGAAAAGACCTCTCAGCTCATCCAGTCCAACCATTGGCCCAACCCCACCGTGCCTGCTAAACCATGTGCCAAAGCGAACATCATAAAGCCTCTTGACATCATGAAGCCTTTTAGAGGAATAAAAACTTAGAGTTGATCTTGCAGGTCAGGTTGGGGTAAAAAGTTTGAGCAGTGCCTAAAGTCCATGTCAGAGTTATGTTCATTTTAGGATATTCTGTTAAAGCAGCATAACGATACGCTCCGAAATAGGGAGGAAAATCATTAGAGTTCTGCTCCTCTGGTTCTTGAAGAACAGTAATGTTAAATTGGAAAAAATAATCAAAAAGAATTATTGTTCATGATCTTACAGTTAAAATTTAGACTATAAACTATTAAATACAATTTCACAGTTTTTAATCATTGTTAATGCAGAGTCTTGGATAACTCTTTGCTGTCCCATTACGCCTTTGTGAGATTAAGACCTCAGTGATGTTTAACCCACTATCATGTAAAAATGCCTCAAAAGGTCTTTAAGAATATATATGAGAATTTGAAACTTTCCAAGTTTTAGGGTTTTATTCCAAATGTTTCTCATTAATTTTTCATTTCAGACAGTTTCAGGAAGTTCCTGAATACCGAATTATTGATTACATCAGAAATCTCCCGTAGCAATGATGTAATAACTAAACAGGAAAGCATTTGGGTGTAAAGCAAACAAGTACTGTTAAATGAAATTTTTCCCAAACATTTTCAGTGAATATGAAGGGATTTTTTTTCAATGAGAAAAATGCTTCAGAGAATATTTTTGCTTTACAAGACTTGTGTATGAAATTAGGAAAATAGTTTTAAATTATAAACATAACTTTTTACAAGACAAACTCAGGTTTCCTTTAGGAATTGAAATGATTTTTTTTTCTATGAAAATATTTGCTTTAAAGGAGAAAACACTATCATCAAAATGACATTTTGAAGAAAATCAAAAGTTGATTAGCCCTATAAAATAAACATCAATGTCCTCTACTTGCAAATAATCATTTGGTTTCAAAGACAGATTAAAATATATTAGAAATCTGTTGTGTCCTACAGCATTCAAATACAGACCCAGTAGGAGATTTTTCACTCTTTGCTCATTCAGCACTGGAAAAAGCAAATGGGGAGAAATCCTTCACCCACACACCCCATAATTCAGCACACAAACCCTGCTGTGCTCTTCCCAAATCTCAGCAAAGATTTAGCAGTGAAATACTGTAGCAGGGTCTCACGTTACCAGGATTTATTGTTTTCCACAATATGCTACGGAGCATTGACTAGAATGCCAAGAAGTTCAATTAGAAAGTTTTGAGGAGAAGCATGTTTGGGGGTTGAATTGGCCTTTCACTGGGCTACGTGTCAGGGAGCTCTGCAGTTCCTCTCTGCTCTTTAATAGGTAACGTTGACCCAAGACAAGTTAATGTTCTATTGACATCAGAAAGCTCAAGCTGCTGCTGATTTGGACAATGTGATAAAGGCTCGCTGAGCGTAAGTGCTCTGTAGAGGAGGCAGGTTTTCTCACGTGTTAGGGCTATGCCTGCCTGTCTGCTCCATCTGGGAGGCAGATCTCCGTTTGTCATCTGCTTCTTTGCACAAAATAATATATGCCTGACCTTGCAACCATTACTGGTATGAATTTGTACACGTGCCTAATGCAGGACCGTTCAATCACTAAATGCTCTTTGCCTGAATCCCAACAGTGGTGAGAAAGGCTACTATTTTGTCTTGAAACTCATCCCTGGTGCAGCAGGTCAGCGTTGGGCCTGGTGCTATAAACATACTTTGGTCTTCAGCTCACGCCAGAGTTGCGCGGTGCTGGTGCTCAGCACGAACACGAGCCTGTGCTGTGCCTAAAGCAGAGGTGTTCTCCTCCTTATCTGACTTCTGAGGCATTGGGTTGATGAGCACAAGTCAGGATATTGTGTATCTCCATTTCAAGTGCCCAGCACAGAACTCCCTGCTGGTATGGACACTGCAGTCAAGGCCAGTTCAGGGCCCCTCACTACAGGAAGGACATTGAGGTGCTGGAGTGTGTCCAGAGAAGGGCAAGGAATCTGTGGAGGAGGCTGGAGAACAAGTCCTATGAGGAGAGGCTGAGGAAAATGGGGTTGTTTAGCCTGGAGAAGAGGAGGCCCAGGGAAGACCTCATCACTGTCTACAACTGCCTGAAAGGAGGTCGTAGTGAGGTGAGTGTTGGTCTCTTCTCTCAAGTGAGAAGTGATAGCACAAGAGGAAATGGCCATGAGTTGTACCAGGGAAGGTTCAGACTGGATATCAGGAAAAATTTCTTCACTGAAAGGGTTCTCAGGCCCTGGCAGAGGCTGCCCAGGGAGGTGGTGGGGTCACCATCCCTGGAGGGGTTTAAAAGACAGGTTGCTGAGCTTCTTAGGGACACAGTTTAGTAGTTGACACGCACAGTTGGATTGGATGATCCAACCTGATGACTGTATGATTGTTTTATGTTCTATGATTGTTCCAGTGCTGCTGTGTTGCTCTCCAGCAAGCGACAAAGTCAGCAAAGTGGCATCAGGGCCTCGCTTTTATTTGGGGGAAGGCTGAAATTTGCCTGTGTCATCCACCTAAGGATTTACACACTGCAGCATCACTAACAGCTGTAGATAGAAACACAAAATTTTGTATGGTATGAACATCATTATGTGCTCATATGAGATGCAAAAGCCATGCTGTATTTCACTTGTAATTGAATTGTTCCATCCCCAGATCCAAAGTACTTTTACCCCAGAGCTTTAACCCTGTCATATCCTTGTTTTGATACTCCAGGAGCATCCCAGCAGCTCTGACAGGTGTGGGGGAGCATGGAGAGCACTGCCTGCCTCGGACTCCCATATCCTTGGATCCAGATACGTCTGTCCTTTGCCAGTCATAGTTATTGGGAGGTAAATTTAGGAAGCCTGCACTGTCTTCACCTTATTTTATAAGATGCATATTTTAAAATGCATGGGATGGTGCTTTTCAAGAGATCCTGGCTGTTCAGAAGAGGAGCAGATTTTGTCCTTTGGGTCTGGTTAAGTGGAAATAAAAACCGGTGTTTGTTCACAACAAATATAGGACATGAAAATATTCCTGTACCACATGACTTACAGTAATCTAATAATAAACCTTGCAGAAGATGTTAATATTGCAGGAATTTAATTTTGTTTATCCGGGGCAGAATATGCACTAATTGCCTATTTAATCATGTTTATAATTAAACTCGTTATAACAATGATTCACGCGTCAGCTTCTCTAATTACACAGGCAGGATAGTATTATTTCCTCCTTGCAGTTCTCTCATTTAGGCTGGAGATGCTTGGTGGCACCTGCAAGCTTATACTTCATATGGACTGGTGAGTATGGACAGTGTCAAAACTGTTCTCCTGGCAGAAGGGCTTTGCTGTGACCCATCCAACTATTTGTTTCTTTAATTGGACTCTGCTCATAGGCTTATTTTAAAAAAATAATAATGTAATTATTGTGTTTACTTTTCCCCTTCCTTTCAAAATTTCAGCCTAATGATAATGTGGGGCTGCATTTGCCCATTTGCCCGTGCAGTCTCCTGGGCACCAGCAGCACTCCAGCATTTGACACAGCTCCTGACCTTGAACCATTGCAGATGGGTCACAGAGCTGCCTCTTCTCTCTATGCAGAATGATTGGTTTGGGATTCAAACCACGGAAAGGGACAGGGGCTGAGGATGTCTGAGCGTTGTCACTGACCTTTGTGAAGACCAAGGTGAGCTTTTGGCAGAGGGAATCATGACAGAGTCATGTTGGGGACAGCGGCAGCTCGGTACTGAAGGGACTGGGTACCTGAGAGGCTCCAACATGAAATTCCTTCCTGTTAGATAGGATTACACGATTCATATCAAATAAGAGCATTTGGTCTGATTCTGGCTCTGCTTTCAAGCACTTGGCAAAGTGTACAACATCATTATCCCCAATTTGCAAACCAGGAGGTTAAGGTTGAGACAGGAAATACTCCTCATCCGGAGTCAGACGATGAGATGGCATCAAAAACTAATTCTCTGAGATCCACCAGGTCCCTTACTCACTGAGCAACACACTTCAAATAAGGATGTCTTTTTTTTGCCTCTCTCTTTTCATTTTTAAACAGATAAAATAATAAAGAGCCAGGCAATGCAATGGAGCTCATTCTCTCACTGAGCACTGAGAGTTCAGCTCTTGCAAGAGAGAGGATAACATTTCTGGGGATGTGTAGCATGTGCATATATAGCTACAGATACATAATTAGTGCTCCTGCAATATTACTTGCACATCATAGTTAAATTCCTGCAAGATAAACCATATTTTCAGCAGCCTGTCATAAAAATTCACGGCAGGCTGAAAATATCTCAGCTCAGGAGCTAATTACTTTAAAACTTCATTTTTTTTCGTGGAAAAACCTTGTTTTCCCCTTGAGGTGATGAGTTAGAAAGTGTATCTTTGTTTAAGTCTACACCTCTCCCTATCCCTCATCTCCTGTAGCCAAAAAACAGCTCTGTTATTTAGTTAAAACAATTGCAGAGAAATTGCATCTGTAATGAGGATCAATTACTTTTGGTATCTTGGAATGTTTTTACATAATTAAGTTCTAGATTTTCCCAAGCAGGTCTGATGGAATAAGAATTAGAGACGAGGGTTTGAGTCATCACGTGAGGCTGCCTCAGTGCAGTGCAAAGCATGCTCTGAGTACCTTTTTCTCCACCATCTGAAGACCTGGAGGTGTTCAAGGCCAGGTTGGATGAGGCTTTGAGCAACCTGATCCAGAGGAAGGTGTCCCAGCCCATGGCAGAGGGGATTGAAACTGGATGGGCTTTAAGGTCCCTTCCAACCTAAACCATTCTAGGACTCTATGACTTACAGAAGAGCTCCAGACCCCTCCTGAAGATCTAAACCCTTGTCCTGGGGACTGGACCAGTCCATCAATCAATGCTCAGAAATGTTTTGATCTGTAAAAGACATTTGTGTAATTCAGGTCTATCAAAAGTAACTTCAAACTCAGCAAGGTCATGAATGAGACTTTCATAGTGAGATATTTGTACCCATGCAATGCTGCTGCAGCTTTTTATTGCTTCATCTGAAATGCATCTAGGTGGGAACCCACTTGAAATTCTCCTTACCCAACTGTCTGAAGAAGTTTTCTCTCTCAGTTTGAATATAGGAGACCGCTATGTTTTTGGGTTTAGTTCAGAACATAGAATCATAGAATCACCCGAGTTGGAAGCGACCCAGAAGGATCATGGAGTCCAACTCCTGTCCCTACCCAGGACACTCCCCTCACTCACACCGTGTGACTGAGGGCATTGTCCAAATGCTTCTGGAATGCTGCAGAGTGGGTGCTGGGACTGCTTCCCTGGGGAGCTGTTCCAGTGCTCCACCACCCGCTGGGGGAAGAACCTCTTCCCAATGTCCAAACTAACCCTCCCCTGGCACGTCTTCCTGCCATAACACCTCCTATGGACAACCAAATTAGCATTTTGAAAACGTTATCATTATTTAATTAAACTGGAGCATAACTCTAGAGTATCAATTAAAGGGTTTTTACTGTTAATTTTTGATTAATCAATGTGACACTCAGATATTCTGTGCTATAAAAGCTGCCTGTGGCAGGATCCCGGGCTGTTAGATGTACAGAGGAGGATTGCTTCAAGAACAGCTCTCTGGGCCAGCAATAAGAGAACCCCATGAAGTTTGATTGCCATGAACTACCCCTTATCCTCTGAAGAAGAGTCTTCTTAAGGTTGTGACTCCTAGGGTGTTGCTCAGATGTCACCCAGAGCCAAGCCCAGCAGCAGAGATCTGCCCACACCAGGAGAACAGAAATCAGAGCGACCAATGGGATGCTGTGCTGGAAGGTTTCCTTGTGCCAGCCCCTTGAAAGGGGCCTCTAAAGGGCACCAGCTGCAGTGGGGTGCAGAGGGAGAAAGTCAGAAAGAGTTTCCTTACTTCAGTGTCTGAGATGCCAGAAATTTCCAGTCAAACCCTGGGTGAGTGCCTGGGTGCCACGATAACGTCCTGTCACTGTCTCAAGCCTGCTGTGGGAGCTCATGGGGACTCTGCTCGGGGACCAGGCACACAGGGCTCACTTTTGATAGCCCAGTGCTGCCCTGACCTGGGGTAATGATCAGCTCATTCATTCAGGGTTGATCCCTTGTTCAGGAAATGAGCTCCTCTTTCGGCACACTGGAAAAAAGTACTGAGACTAAAATCAGAGCAGCAGGATGCAAGAGATGGAATAGCATCCTCAAAATCACTCTCTGCTGTGAAACCAGCTGAACACAGCTACACACACAGCATTTGCTGAGGCCCAGGCATTGTTTATCTTGCATTTGGCCCAACGAGGTATCAGAGCATCATTGCCATTCTGCTATCTAGTGGCTGCTCTTGTAAAATGCACCCAGGGCTCCGCAGCCTGAAAGAAACAAAATCCCGCTTTTCCCCTCCTCCTTTATCGTATAACTTGTTCAATTATATTGTCTTTTCTTCTCTCGATTCCTATCTACAATTATACCTCCCCAAAGCAGCTATTGTATAACCTGTGGGTCTTGGATTAAGTTCACTAGCCTAGTTGACCCTCATCCTGACCTTCACTTAATTAAATACGGGATTAAGCCCAAGAAGTATGCAACTCAAATCTCAGGTTAAAGCCAAGGGAGTTCAGAGAGCTGGCAAGGATCTGACTGATGTTCATGAATGAGCTCACCTGGCCTTGCAGAACAGCATAAAATGTGTGAGCAAGCCTGTTGCTTTAGAGAAGGCGATTGGCTTTAACTCTTTGGTGGAGAACCTTTTGCTCCCTGTGAAGGGAGTCGTGAAGAAGCGCTGTCGAACGGGATGGGAAGAGTTCACTCCTCCCTCAGCATTATCCTGGTAACGGTGGGGAAGACAAAGGCTCCTCAACAGTTTTGAGAGAAGTTCAATGTCAGAGACGCTGGTAGTGGTCTGAGTGTCACCCCAGTAACCTCGGGGGTGGTGTGTGTGGAAATATTCATAGACTCATAGAACTTTTAAGGTTGGAAAAGACCTCTCAGCTCATCCAGTCCAACCCTCAGCCCAGCTCCACGGTGCCTGCTAAACCATGTCCCAAAATGCCGAGGTCACACACTTTTTGGACCCCTCCAGGGATGGAGACTCCCCCACTGCCCTGGGCACCCTCTGCCAGGGCTTCACCACTCTGTCAGTAAAGAAATGTTTCCTAATATCCAATCTAAACCTCCCCAGGTGCAGCCTGAGGCCTTTTGCTCTTGTCCTATTGCTTGAGACCAGCACCCACCTTGCTACAACCTCCTTTCAGGGAGTTGTGGAGAACAATGAGGTCTCCCCTCAGCCTCCTTTTCTCCAGGCTAAACGACCCCAGCTCCCTCAGCCACTCCCCATATAGTGTTACTCAGCACATTGTTTTCTCCTCCAGTTTGCTGCTGCCAGGTCTGGGGATCAGGCACAGCAGGTTATCAGCATTTCTTTGAAGCTTACATGGGAGGATGTATTATCATTTTGATGTCAGAAACACAGACCAGTTAAAGCTAAAATAAGTCATAAATCAGCATAAGAAGACACCTAATTATAAAAATGAGGTATATGAAACACTTCTATAACAAAGAGAATGAGTGTTCTTTTCAAAAAATAATAATTATAAAGTTATTTATGTTTAACCTTGGAAAGAGAGCATTCATATTTAACTGAAATTAAGCAGAAGCCCCAGAATGAGAATCTTGCCAGGACTCCCTGCATTTGTTTCTGAACCATGCACCATCCTGTGTCATCTCAGGGTGTATGAGGATGCAGTAAGTTGTTAAGGTTACAGTGGGTGCAGCTGCCCTTTTCTAGAGCAGTTTGTGTGCATATTCCTCAAAGCTGCCTTCCAGAACGTGAGTTACCAGAATCAGTAGCTTTTTCAATATCTGTGTATTAAAAGGAAGAGAAACAACACAATGCTGGGCCAAATCTGGAAGAAGAAAATGGGCCAACCCTGATTTCCAGGTCTTCTAACCTGAGGCATTTGCAAACTGCCTGTGAACCTTCACAGACCAAATCTATGTCCTCACACATAACAGGGATGGTACAGAAGTCACACACTGTGTGTTTCCTGCCATGGCTGGCCATAAATGGAAATTTTGAAGAAGAACATCCCATTATTTCTGTTAAGGGACTTGTTTAGAGTAGATTGTATGTGATGTCAAATTTAATTGAGCTTTAACACACGTGCAGGAAATCCTGCTTTGTTCCAATAGTCAGAGCACAGGGATGAAATCTGGGAACTGTAAAGACATGAAGTCCCAGCCTGTGACAACTTTTGTGTTAGGCAAGTGGGTAGTTGTTATTGAAAAGTGAATGTGTGCTTACACATTTCATACTTTGCATGACTAGAAGTCTCTCTTCAGGAGTTGGACTTGGTGATCATTTTGGGTCCCTTCCAGCTCGGGTGATTCTATGATTCTCTCTATTCACTACCCTAAATGGAAATGAAAGCCAGGAATCTCCAAACTGGCAAGAAGATGTTCCAGGAGAGGGTTGGGTTGGACATTAGGAAAAGATTCTTCCCCCAGAGGGTGGTGGAGCACTGGAACAGCTCCCCAGGGAAGCAGTCACAGCCTGACAATATTCCAGAAGCATTTGGACACACGGTGTGAGTGTTGGGTTTGTCCTGTGCAGGGACAGGAGTTGGGCTCGATGGTCCTTGTGGGTCCTTTCCAACTCAGGAAGTTCTGCAATTCAAAAATCAGAGGATTATTTGATAGAGACACGTTTCTTGTGCATTGGCTGCAGAGTCACAGAGTTGGGACCAACTTACTTTCCATTTCTGGTTTTTCCCCCCCAAGACACTGTGAGACAAATGCTGAGCTTGTAAATTACAAATGCCCTGAAAAATTGTTCCACAGTCTCTTCACTCATGAACCAAACCCACGAGCACAAACCCCAGGCAGTCTGCAGCATCTCTGAAGAAGACTCAGTGAACACCCTGGCCAGTGTAATAGTGATCGCAGACACATTAATCAGAGTGTCTTGTATCATCTCCACACCGTATATTGACATTTGCTTGATGCTGTCAGCTTTGCAAATGTCAGGTCACACTGGGTAAAATGAAGAGTGGTACCAGGAAAACGATGTAATCTGACAGAGTCAGGGACTGAGCTCTCAGGAAGCCCACAGGAGAACTCTCAGCCTGAACTTGGGCAGGAAATCAGCATTCGGGTACTTCAGGCTTTTAAATCCATTGCATTAGTTGAAGAGCGTTTGCCTAAGATGTCCATTACTGGTGAGAAAGAATTCATTTGTTTTTAAAATCTGCTTGAAATCTAATGGGCTACCAAATCTCCCCAAACTCCATTTGACAGTATTATTTTTCCAGCTTAATTTTTCTAAGAACAAAGGAGCTTGACACCCCGTACAATGTGGAATAAAAACTTTGAAAATGAATCAAAAGCAACCCCGTGACTAATACATTCACTATGTGAAGGAGCAATGGCTTAGTGGATCTGCTATTTCATAGGCAAAAATGCAGAGATTGCCTCTTTTGTCAGTTCATAGATAAAATCCTATTCTTTGTAATCCCTGAAGAAACAAATCAAATAAGCTCTGGCTGAGCTAACCATTTTCAATCCATCAAAGCAATCAAATTCTGTTTACCTGAATCAGAATGATTTCTAAAATGTTATTAAAAAGTAAAATGGAGTTTAACTATTCCAAAAAACTGAAAATGATGTGCAAACACAAAAGGGATAAGATTTCAGTAATTATGTAGACACAAAGTCAGTGCCATCATTTGTACCACAATACAATGTAGCTATGGCATATAAAGATAAAGCTTCCTTTGTCTAACATTACTGCTGCAAGTGATGCATAAACATAATTAATGTAAGAAGTCTTCAAAGGGCCGAATATTCATTTAGTCAGTTAGTTTTATTGCTCTTTCAAGCAAACAAAGGTTTTATAATTTAATAAACCAATTAACTGATTATATATTTCACCCAAAATATTTGTATATCACACATTACTATCATTTTGCCAATCACCATCGTTTTTCACGAAGCAGGGCCAGCGCTTGGTACCACAGTTAAAGGGTTGCATTTAATATTCAGGTAGTTTGCCCATTATTTTGGAGTGAATGCCATGATAAATTTGTGCCTGACTACATTCCCTGAATACAGCAGAGGGTTCATCCAAATCCAGCAACTTTGAAATGAAATCATAACGTTGCTCCTCTTCTCGAAATGAATAATTCTAACATTCTAAACGAAGAAATAGGTCACCTTCAGGACAGGGCTGGGTGTGTTTTATCACTCCTGCAGACTTGCTTTCCACCTGGAGCAGAGGATCTGGGGGATGCACAGCACGGCAGTGCATTCCAGCAGAGGGACCGGCTCGCTGACGGAGCTTTCCTTTGGAAACACTGCAGCGTGTGGAAAAATACACCCTGGGAAAATTCTTGCCAAGAGTCACATCTTAGGGACCAATCCAAGTCTGATGCAGTGTATTTAGTACAGCCTAAACAAACAAAAACCTGCATGGAGAAAACAAAACCAAACAAAATCTTAGTACAAGGCTTTGAGCTGTTTTTTTTTTTTAAATATACATTTAAGAGCTTTCATAGCTGGATTTTGCATTCATTATACAATTGAAAAATAGTCTTGCTTTTTCAGTTGCCAAGGTCCAATGCCCTCAGTGAATATTGCTGTTGCACTGCTGTGCCTGTCAAAATACAGTCCTACAGTTGTCACAGCTATGACACAAAGATTATGTCCTCCCTCAGTTTGAAACAAAACCTCAATTGCTGCTTATTTCATTGCATGATAAGGGTCAGTGTATGCCAGCAGTGAGGCTGAAAGTGGGAGAACAGTTGAGTTTGTTCATCCTGGAGAAGAGAAGGCTCCAAGCAGACCTTAAAGCAGACTCCCAGTACTGAAAAGGGGCTCCAGATGGAGAGGGGCTCTTGATCAGGGACTGCAGGGATAGGATGAGGGAGAAGGGTTTTCAGTTGAAAGAGGGGAGATTGAGATGAGATCTTAGGAAGAAATGTTTTCTTGTGAGGGTGGGGAGGCCCTGGCCCAGGTTGCCCAGAGCAGTGGTGGCTGCCCCATCCTTGGAGGTGCTCAAGGCCAGGTTGGATGGGGCTTTGAGCCCCCTGATCCGGTGGGAGGTGTCCCTGCCCATGGCAGGGGGTGGAACTGGATGGGCTTTGAGGTCCCTTCTGACCAAACCATTCTGTGATTCTACAAGACACAAAGACACAAACCTGTGCTGCCCACGCTGTGGGTATCAGGCATTTCTGCCTAACTTCATCACATCATCCCAAAGACAGGGCAAAGGCAGAAAGCTTTAAAGTCAAACCCATCTAACCCCTAAAATCAACTCTGCATGGAACCCGCGTTGCCTTTGTGATTGTAAGGTATGAATGGCCAGAGCCAACTTGGGGTTTAGCTCTAAAATAACAGAGCTGAATTTATACCTCTGAAAAATGTGTGAACCTTTTTATTTAGGAACACATACTTTGGCAGAAAAAGAGAAATCACATTCTCTCTATCTGCTTCCTTGTATGTGTGTTATTTTTTTAATAATATAAATACTGTTTCTGCAATTATTGGCACTAAGAGCACAGAATAGTTATCTCCAGAAAAGAAACCCCACAGGTCTTTGTGCTTTGTCTTTACAACTGATAGTCTTGTACCTCTCACTTTCCCATGTGTGCAAGGAGCACACCTGCACAGATAAATATTAAGTAATGAGGAATACACCAAAATGTGCAGTGCTGTCTCTCTCATGTACACATGCACAACCACACACACACACTACTCAGAACATTAAAGAAAGCTGTTAAGCTAATCTGGTGCATCTAAATGGGCAATATATATTGAATCCATGCTCCATTGATCATAATTATTGCGGAGCCCTTTATCAAGTAACCATCTTAAACCATTATTTAGAGATCATTTTGCTTTCCATTACTGTCCCTGTATTGCAGAATCCGCTAGGAACTGGCGGCTGTGTGATAGAGGGGTGTGCAGCTGTATTAGCCTGGAATCTGCTCCTGGTATCCAACAATGTTTCTAAAATGAGAGACTTAGCACAATGTTCACACAACTTTTGGACTTCATTCTGGAGTGACGAGTCATTCTCATAAGCTTTGTTTTCCACGTAGCTCCTTCCCTCCTTGGATCCCTTTCTTATTCTTCTTAAAATTAACTAATCTTTAGGTTAAAGTGCAACCTGCATATAGTGAAAAGAATCTCTTAAGGTGTGACTGAGATGGCTACACTGCTACTCTCATGAGTTATTGACCTTCACAAAATCTTCATTAATCTTTGGGGTGTGTCAAAGAGGGAAAGGAAAGTGTTTTGTTCCCAACTGGCCCTCTTGTTAAGTTATGCATCACACGAACAGCACGATAGTTGCACAAAACTCAGTGTACAAACATCTGGAGCTGAACTGAAAGTAACACATGCTCACAAGTGCTTGGAAAACACCTGGCTCGTTTGCCTTGTAAGAAGATTAGAGGAGCACAGTGAGAAAGAGGGAAACACGGTGCTTAATGAGACCAGCATCATTTTAGACTGAATCCCTATCCCAAGCCTCTCAAAGTAACGCACCTGGCATGCGCTGCATGCTGTGATATTAGTAGATGTATCAGGAACACAGGTGTTTAAGCTGATATTTGCCAGTTTAACCAGGTGGTAAGGAGATTTTAATGTCATCTAAAAGTAAGAGGATGGAAAAACATAAGTTTCAGACACTCAGCAGCAGCATTAGACTGTGAAATGATACTAAATGTTGGATATAACTAAATCAGCATTAATCTGCTGACTTATAGCTGGGTGCTCAGCATATTAAAAGTTCACTTCAGCTGTTGACCAGATTTTGTCCAAGGCCTTGAGACTCGAATGCAGGAGTCCCTGTGAACAGCCTTGATACTGGAGAGCCCTCTGTGTATCACAACCTAAGTGACCTCTGGAAAAAAAAATCACATAACCTTTCATAGCTTTTTCTTTTCCTATCTGTGAAATGAAGATAATAACACTCCCTAATCTCAGAAGTTGTGAGGCTTTAATTGATTATTAGCATTTGTATAATCATTTTGAACTCAAGAGAATGCATATGCAGTGCATGTGTAATGTAACAGGTAAACATCTTGCTTAGCCGTGGAGACAGTCGGCAAATCTTATCTCGTTGGGGCTTAAGGTCAAAGGCAGAGAGAAGGCACCTGAATCTGATAAAGGTTTAAGTGTCACAGGAGAACTACTTATGTGCTGAAGAAGTCACCTGTATCACTTTCCCCTTGGCTCTAATCTGCTCTCAGATGCTGTGTCTGCTACTATCAGGCTAAAATCTATATCTTTCTCCATGCCTGAGGAAGAGAGCTTATTGACTAAAATTGGACAGGCAAGCCAAGTGAGAAAATGCTTGGTGACTTCAGAGGCGAGAGCAGCTGTAAGTTTCCATATTTCTTGTCTTTGTAAAACCTCTTCTAGCTTCCTTAGCCCATTAGAAGTCCAATCAGTGGTGGGAGAAAGAGAATAAATGAGACCAATTTGACTGGCCAAACCCTGACATTCTTCAGAGAACAGGTAAGCTGCTTCAGTGTTCAGACTGCTCATACAGATATGCAACCAAATTGCCAGTATAATTTCAAAGTTTCATTACTCTGCAGCTACACTGGGTGGATGTTACACAGTAATGTCATAACTGGGAGCAGGACAAAGTGCCTTCTATTTGTGTAAGACAGTAACAGAAGTATTTCTGTCCTAACAGAATGGTTTTCAGCATGGGATGCTCTAAAACTGAGAGACATCCTGAGATCTGAAAAGCTTTGGCTGGGGAAGTCAGTAGAGCAACCCCTAAGGACTTAGCAATGATAATACTGTGAGATGCAGGGTCAGATGTGATTGACAGTTTAGGTCAAGCAGAACAGAGTTCATGTCAGTTCAAGTCTCACATACGTTTGGTCATTGCCTTCGTGTACTTTGGTTTTGGCTCCATCTGAAATTGCACTGTATATAAATACTTCTCAGCTGCTGTAGACTGGGAGGTACCAACCACTCATTAGCAGACTGTACAGACAAAAAGGAAACATAGACCATTCAGAATGAACTGTTACCTGTGTGAGATGTAGAAAAATGATGTTTGCTGTCTCCTGAACAAGCATAAAGGCCAGTGCTCACAGACATGGAAGAGTAACTTGATAGGTTGTTCTCTGTTACTCTGCCCAGCTTGCATGGCTTTTAGAACAGGGCTTTGCATTTGTCCCATCATGAAGTTCAACACATTCCACAATATTTCCTCCATAGAGACTGTGTCTGCAGCATCTCTGTCTTTTTGGAGTAAAATAGGTCTTCTCTCTGTGATTTTATAGCTGTTTGGACACCCCTTCCCCTCTGCTGCTCAAAGAGGAACATGTAACACAGTGCTGCCTCACACATTCCCCTAATCCAAAGTCACTTTTCACTCTTCCATGTGGGTAGACCAGTCCATGCTCTCTCTTTCTTTACTCACCAATGTCATTGGAAGCAGGGTTGAGAAGTTGTAATATCTGCATTAATTCATTAGTAGCTGAAAAAAAAGTGGTAAAGCTGTCAAATCATATATTAAAAAGGTGGTGAGAGCATCAAATCATATTTTTGCACCTCACTACCAAGGAATATTAAGAGAACTCTTCACTTACCCACTCATTTTCTCCCAGATGATTGGAGGTTTTCTAGTTCTGACTTGAAGAGTTTTACAATGGCTGAATTAAGTCGTATGCCTTACACCTCCAGATGGTGCATGAGTTAACACTGCAAATTTTGCTGACAGTGTATGATTTAGAGGGACATTTTGTGCAAACTGTCATTTTTCTCCCTATAATGATGGGTGCTGAGCCAGGAAACAGAGTTAATGGAAGGGTTTGTGCCTCCCTAGGTTAGTCTAAGCCCTGCTGATTTCCATTTTCTATTGGCTGTTACATAATGTAGTTCCCATTTCTGCAGT
Organism: Dromococcyx pavoninus; assembly: GCA_033558185.1. Lineage (NCBI taxonomy): Eukaryota > Metazoa > Chordata > Aves > Cuculiformes > Neomorphidae > Dromococcyx > Dromococcyx pavoninus. The sequence continues at coordinate 328,683 of JAUMJL010000621.1, read as the reverse complement.
TCAAAACCTTTCTAGTTAATTTGAAGTTAATTGTCTCTAACAGTGCAAAAAAGATGTTTGCCTTTCTTCTTCTATCCTTTAGAAAGATATTGCCCTCGAAAATAACAAGGAGATGGAGAAGGCAAACCTAGCTCTACCCTGTGGTGAATCTGCTGCTCGTTTCTCCAGGAGCACAGCTGTCATTTTCCAGTGAGGCTTTGTCACAGTTTAGCCTTGACCTGCCTAATTTTTGGCTAAACTCGTGCAGTTGGACCCCCAAATTCCACACAAACACACCCTCCCCCAGGGGAAGGGAGAGGAAAATGAGAGGAAAGAGGCTTGATGGTTGGAAACTAAAGCTACAGCTCTAACAAAATCATGATAAAGGTAATAATAGTGATTAAAATAATGAGAAAGTAATGAAATATGTACAAATAGCCACTACACATGGTTCTTTTTTATTTTGACCAAGCTTTTGGTACTATATCTCACAGTATCCTTCAGGATAAAATGTCCAGCACACAGCTGGACAAGTCTGAAGTACAATGGGTGAACAATTGGCTGATGGGCTGGGCTCAAAGAGTTGTAGTAAATGGGATTAATTCAAGCTTGTGGGGTTCCCCTGGGCTCAATTTTAGGGCTGATTCTCTTTAATGTTTTAATAAGTGGTCTGTATGCAGGAACCAAAGGTGCATTAAGTTTCCTGATGATACTAAACTAGGAGGAGCTGTGGACTCCCTCGAGGGTAGAGAGGCCTTACAGAGAGACCTGAATAAACTAGAGAGCTGGGCAATCAGCAACCATATGAAGTTTGCTAAGAGCAAGTGCCACGTTTTCCTCCTGGGATGGAGTATTTCTGGTTATACACACACATGGAGGGATGAGAAGTCACAGAATAGCCCTGCAAAAAAACCCAAAAACCAAAAAAGGTTTGGGGTTTTGAGTTGATGTGAGTCAATAGTGTGTCCTGGCAGCCAAAAGGGCCTGGGGTACAACAAGCACCAGCACAGGTGATTGTCCCACTGTACATTGATGCAGTTCCACCTCAAGTACTGTGGGCAGTTTGGGGCATCCCAGTAGAAGGAGGACGTCAGACTGTTAGAGAGTGTCCAGAGGAGGGTGACCAAGATGGTCTTGAGAGCCAAGACTTATGAGAAGCAGATGAGGTCATTTGGTTTGTTCATCTTGGAGAAAAAAAAGGCTGAGGAACCTCATAACAGCCTGTGCTTTCCTCAGAGGGGGCAGTGGAGAGGAAGTGCTGGTCTCCTCTCTCTGGAGACCAGTAACAGGACGCAAGGAAATGGGATGAAGCTGTGTCAGGGAGAGTTCAGATTGGTTATGAGGATAAGACTCGTCACTGAGAGGGTGGTTGGTCACTGGAAGAGGCTCCTCAGGGAAATGCTCATGGCACCAAGCCTGCTGGAGTTCAAGAAGCATCCAAGTGGTGATCTTAATCATATGGCTTAGTTGTAGGTAGTCCTGTGAGAAGCAGAGTGTTGGACCTGATCCTCTTGGGTTCCTTCAAACTTGATTCTACAAGAACTGCTTTTGCAAGCAAAGCTACACTTCCTTTACCAGTCTTTCCTGTTTTCTAAAGCACTCTTTGGAGGCCTTGCTCATAGTTACATCCAGGTACCCTGTGTTTATAAAAGCATCACATCCATAAGTGTAAAATATAAGGTTGTTTGAGAACCCCTGTCTCAACTCCTTAACCACCCCACAAAACCAGAATAATCAGAGCATTTATGCAGAGGGGCAGGGGGGAATCTGAAAACTAATTATGTGAACCTTGTAAATATAACTCAACAAGTACCCTGTATGCTGAGCAGCCAACCTTGGCTCTGTTTCTTTAATCTTCCTTGAGGTTAATAATAAAATTCAAATTAAGGCCCTGATTCTGCCCCAAAATTGGTGTTTGCAGATTGCTTTATCAGGTTACATCAGCTACTGCTCTCCCGTGCCAGGCAGCAGATTCTACAAGGTGTAGTGCTGATGGAAGGGAACAGCCCCTCGAGGCTCAGCTCCTGTGAGTCATTAGAGAAAGATTTATTTCCCCTTCCCTTACACAACAAAGAGGTTCCCCACGTGCAATTTTAAAAGTGTTTGCATTGAATGTGTTGACTAAGTTTGATTCAATAATTGAAGTCACATAATTAACACCATTAGGAATGATTAAGGATGAAAAAAAATGTTTCCTCAAGTGAAGTTACATATACAAGTTAAAAATAAAGGAATGGAACCCATATCACAGGTAAAGCAAAGTGAAAAACCAAAATAGCTGAGTGCTTTCCAGCAAATACATAGCTTGTATTTTTAAATTCTTCTCCAAAGCTTAGCTGTTTCTTCTCGTCAGAGTATAAGTCAATTATGCTGTGGCACAAAAAGGAATCTGCAGTATTTTACTGTCATTGTTGGTAATTTGTCCCTTAGGGTGTTAGCATTCATACATAATTGCATATTGTCTCTCCCTGTAACATTTTCTACTTTCTTTCTCTGTTAGAACAACATAAGAATTATTGCATCCATGGGTTTTAGCAAATTATCCAGCTAACTTGATTTACATTCTATTCACAAACAGAATTACAGAAGGGAAAAATACATCAGCTTTGTATTCTTTTCCTGAGCTATCTTTTTGGCCCTGAAAGATTAGAGTTTATTTTCTTCGTTTGTGTGTGTGAGCTTTCTTTAAAATATAAACAAAATAAGGAAACACAATTGGATATAACGATACTGGGATCACTATGGGAATCTCTTGTGAAAGACCAGACGTTGTCTACAGACAATTGTGTTGTAGCTTGTGTCAGAAATACTTGCAACTGGTAAAAGCAAAAGCCCAAAGTTCTCATTATAGAGGTAAAGGCTGTGTCTTGACTTATTTAAGTCTTCTAAATACTAGGGAGGGTGTTACCATGCGACATTCCCATCCTCTTACAAAGGGATACTCTATTGAGTGTGCAGTCCTGAGTTTTGGCAGATTTCTCATCTGGACAAACTTCAGGACTCACAGAGCAGCCATAAATGTCTTCAGGGCTGTCAGATCATAATTCAGGAGCCTCCTTGGTTCCCCCATTGTCTAGAGGTGACCTGCAGTCAGCGTTAGCTACAAGTAAGAAATTTGTCTTAATGAAATCCGCTGGGGATACTGAGATTATTCAGGATAGTAAAGATGCAGATTGATTGGGAAAAGCTGCAGAAGGACATTATCAATAGGACAAGAAAATAGTTGTTGAAATTCAGTGTAGGTAAATGCAATGTGATGAAAATGGAAAAGTACTTAATTTTGCATATACCTAAATGAAGTCCTTGTTGTCTGCAAGGATGAAAAACAGTGTTAGGATTATAATGAGTGGTTTAGTGTAAATATCAACTTAATGCCAAACCACAGTCAAAATAAATAGAAAGCTGGATATCATGAGGGAAGAAATAAAGAACAATACAGGAAATAGAATCATGTGGCTTTATGGATTCTACAAATCTTGAGAATTACATAAAGCAAAAGTCTCTGTGTCAAGGGATGTGTGCAGACCTGGAGAAGGCATGAGAGGTGATGTGGACCATCACAGCTTTGCAGTGCTTTCCACCTGAAGAGATGGCAAGTTCAACTTGGAGAGGCTGCTCTGCTGTGTGACTCTGTGGGCCCACGAGCTGGTGACCTTGGCAGGTCTCCTACCAGTCCCATAGTTGGAAGAACACCTGGAAATCCCAGAGGACAGAGTGAGTGGAGAGCCATTTGGCACCATTGTTGCTGCTGAACTGACAGGCAGGAAAAGAGGAGCCTGGCTGTAATTAACAAAGCAGCTTAACTACTAATACCTTGGTAATGTCCCTCATATTTTAGACGAAAGGCTCAATTGGTAATTTAAAAGGAGAACAAACACACTGAAAGGATGGCTACTGTGAGAAAAAGGAGTTGGTGAGAGTAGCAGTTTATCCAAACCAGTAAGTTTTTCTGGGTGTGCTCACCAAAATGATCTGTGGGTGCTGGGAACCACTTTGGCAACTGTCTTTCACAGCTAAAGCAGGTGAACTGGTTTCATGCAAGCCTTGCAGAGCAGCTCCCAGAGCAGCTCAGACAGTATTTTACCATTCTGGAACAACTAGGAAACCAAAAATGCACAAAAATTCCCATTAAAAACCTCTTTGAAGGACTTTTAGAGTATACATCTGTGTCAATCAGATAAATCAATAAGAGGGCACAGCTCTTTTCTGGGGAAACAGGAAAAAATTGAGCACACTTTCAACTGGGAATTTTATTGGTGGGAAAAAAATGCTTTTGCCAAATAGAAACCTTCCAAATCTCAAAGCAGGCGTTCCAAGCCCCCTGCCATGGGCAGGGACGCCTCTCACTGGATCAGGGGGCTCCAAGCCCCATCCAACCTGGCCTTGAACACCTCCAGGGATGGGGCAGCCACCACTGCTCTGGGAAACCTGGGCCAGGGCCTCCACACCCTCACAGCAAAACTTTTCTTCCCAATATCCAATCTAAATCTGCCATAGATCCCAGGTTGCTTCCTCACTCTGAGCTCTGTTGATGTCACTGCATGCAACTTAACCTTTCTTGCAAGGGACTGCCCTTTGGCAGCAAAGGTACTGACAGCTCCGTGGAACCTGATCGAGTTTGATGAGGCAAAGGTGATGATTCCGAGCTGATGATGTGATACATTTCCATGTTCTGGTTGGTTATCATTCTTTGAACACAATAACACTAGGGAATATCCCTTCATGAAGAATTGCTTTATACATAGGTAAACCAGTGTTTTCATGCATCACAGATACCATTTGGGGGCAATATCTTACTCTATTAACTCTCCATGTAGTCACTGTGCATCTCTCCTCATGGTTGCTTTTGGCTGACAAAACTAAGCCACATTACCATAGACAAACCAGAAAACTCTTTTCTGGGGTATAAAGGCAATTAGATAATCCCTCCCCAGATATTCATCTGGTAATATGAGGGGGGAGGTAAGGTGGGGGTTTTTTTTGCTTTCTGTTTTGGACTGCAGATAATGAATTTTCCAGCATTCCATTTCTGATAGAGTTCCTCCTCTCGTGGCTTGGTGGTTCTTTGTATTCATTGCCCATGCAGCATGGGCTATGTTTGCTTTGCTCTCCTCCTCCTCTTCCACCTCTCATGAATAACAAAACCATAGGAACAGGCTGAATGTATCTGGAATAATTCAGGTGGCAGATGAACTTGGGAGTGTTGACTTTTTCACCCTCACAGGTATTGTCCATTTACTTTCTTCTTATATCCCTGCTATAATTTGTACAAAGCTACTTGTGATTAGCTGGCATTTACAAACAGGTATTGATTTTTTTATTAATTTATAAAGACTTCAAACAAATAGTGGTAGTCAATTCTAGCAATGATCCCCCAGGAGGTGAGGAAAGATACAGGCAAAACTGCATAATCTATAGGCAGTGCACAGTGCATTAAGGGAGTAAGAGTTGAGATGTCTGTGTGTACTTTCATGATATTCCTTTGAGTACATATTGAAACCAGTAAAAACAGATGTCAAGAGAATATTTTCAGCAAAATACCATTTTTTGAAATTTAAATAAATAATAAATACTTTAAAATTATCCCAGAGTCATATGAAAAGCAGCACAGTTCTTCCTTAAATACGCAGTGGCATGTGTCAAAGGATTGCTTCCTGAATGAAGCATCCTTGGGGAAAATCCCATTGAACTCCAAACACCAGAAGAAGGAACAGAACACTTAATGGAGTGTCTTAGCTCAGAAGCAAGGAAGGTGCCTGCTGGGTGCCCTGGCTTTGTTCAAGGCAGAGGTGGACACACACCAGATGGATTCACTGCATCATAGAGGAATTGAGCTACTGAACAGTTCCTGATAGAAACACATGGAGTATGCCTAGGCAGGAACTATCTACAGAACAGTGGCAGCAATATATATGGGTGTTTTTATAGAACACTTTGCTTTACACCAGAGGTATGGCAAGATTTCTTTCTCCACAGGTGTCAAGTACCTCTTTTTGCTAAGCATTCTCTACAGCAGAGAGGTGGCCCATCAGCTTGGACTTCCAGGTAACCCAATGTATGGAAATGAATTGTTTGATTGAATGGATGTTCAGAATATTCTGTTTTCTTTAAAAACACCCATATAGATTTTTGAGTAGCAGTAAGAAGTGTTTCAAGCAGTTGTGTGTTTTGAATGTACTGGTGATACTTTAGCCTGAGTGCTCATTGGAGACCTCATAGTAAGGTTCTGCCTTCCAGTACTTAAAGGGGCCCTACAGGAAAGCTGGTGAGGGGCTCTTGAGCAGGGAGTAAAAGGACAGGACAAGGGGGAGCAGTTTTAAGCTGAAAGAGGGGAGATTTAGATGAGATCTTAGGAAGAAATGTTTTCCTGTGAGGGTGGGGAGGCCCTGGCCCAGGTTGCCCAGAGCAGTGGTGGCTGCCCCATCCCTGGAGGTGTCCAAGGCCAGGTTGGATGGGGCTTGGAGCCCCCTGATCCAGTGGGAGGTGTCCCTGCCCAGGGCACTGGGGTGGAACTGGATGGGCTTTGAGGTCCCTTCCAACCCAAACCATTCTATAATTATATGACTTGAATGAAGGATCATCCCATGCTTCTCTAAAAGACTGACTGCATGGGGGATCTTTCAGTGCAGCAGCCCTGGGATGAGATAGAGGAAAACACCTGTTATTCATAGCCTGCTGCACTTGTAGGAACACCTGATAAATTAAGTGCAGTGATAAAAAGTAGGGCTGTCTCATGCAATGAATTGCCCTGTGAATACAGGAGCACAACACTTGCAAATGGTTGCCAGAATCAACTAGATGAAATAAAATCACCATCAATAACGTGTTAGGGAATGTTATTAACCAGTGTCCAACAGACCTGTGGTATTTAGAATCCTCTGGCATTTCAGTGACCTTTTACAAGCCATATTGCATTGAACAATTAATTTATTTCATGACCATCCCATTGTATCTAAGGAAAAAAAAAAGCCAAACCCAGGTGTCCTGATCCAAGTCCTGTATTGTGTTTCAAAACCCATTGAGTGGAAGCTAATTTCAACAATTTGCATGAGAGCCTTCTGCTATCACTTCTATCATAGTATCAGTGTCAGCTCAATTTTCAGAGCAGCTGTAGCTCAAACACTGACCTGCTGCCTTATTACAGTAGTGTAATGAAGTGCAATGGGCTAGTAATTATTCTACATTACTGTAGATCAAGTAACACGCAGCCCTCAGCTATCACAATGGAATCCCAGTCCTTGCTCAAAATGAGAAAACTGGCCATGAAGTTGATTTAAGGGTGTCATCAAAAATTGCTTTCAGAGCCTGAAAATGTCCTGCTTATTTCCCAGATAACATCTGACATGGCTGTGCAAATGTCCCAGAGTCACCGCATACTTGAATAAACCAGTTTCAAATAACGAAATGAGGAGTTGTATCTGAGAGGCAGGAGTAAAACGAGAGGGGGTGTTCTTAAAATGTCTAATAATGAAGTTGCATTGAGCAGATTATTTCAATGTCTGCTTTCTAACCCCATCTGTGAAACATCCTAACAACTTATTCGGGAAGTGGTGTGGATTTTTTCCTGTTGTTGCACAGGAAATATCGAGCATTATGGATTTGACTTGAAAGCGTGGCTCGCTACCTGCCTGCACAGTAATGACCTCAGCCTGTCCAGATCATATTCCTTCTAAAGAATGAGCCAAGATTGTCATCAACCATACATTAAGATCTACTTCTTCCCCAGCTCTCTTGATGCAACTGCCTCAAAACCTGCATTTAACCCTATCCTTTGGAGGGTGGAAACCTTGAAGGCAACAAAACAGCTCAGGATAGTGTGAGGGCCAAAATGCTTCACAGTAATCAGGTTTTGTCACTTGTTCCTTCCACTCCAAGGCAATGTGTCAGTAATACAGAGCTCCTTATAAGCAATCTGCATTTTTCTGGGTCAAGAAGGGGCAGGCAGTGTGGTGTAGTGGGCTGTACACTTTCATTTTTTCCCATTTTTCCTTAGCTAGCTGTTAGGAGTAGTCATTTAAAATTGTGTTGCAGCTGATAGATGTCATTATTTCCCTTTTTTAAGCAAATTTTTAAATAAATCTCTTCCCACATCATCATCTGTCATGAAATTTTAGCTCTTCCTTACCAGAGGTAACAGGATATTAAAATGTATGGAACAAGCAGACTGGAAAGTTTAACTGTCAAAAACAGTAACACTGTGTTGGGGGGGAAATCAAATTACGTTCTGAAAAGGTAAAATAATCCCTGCAGAGCAATTTGTAAGAATCTGGGTGGGTTTTTTTTCTCCAGAGTGAGGAGAAAGGGAATGTGGCTTAGATTTTCCCTTTCAGCCCACCCAGAATTCACACATAGTAATTCACTGCAGGTAAGATACGTGGGGATGCACAGACTGCCTGGATGAATACACACTCCCAGAAGCATGGCCAGGAGGTTAATCCATCCTTGGGACAAAAGGAGGGGCAGCTGGCATGGAGAGGATGGACAGGGTTTAGGGGAAGGTTCAACAAAGCAGAAAATTCAGCAGCAATTGTAGGTGGGAATGTATCAGAAAAATGGCTTTGTCTTTTGACTGCAGAAAATGGGCAGAAAGAGTTGGTTTTCAGCATAACAGCAATGGATCACATTTAGGTAGGAGTTTCAGAGTGCCTTTAGGGCTTTTAATCAGTGCTCTTTTCCAAGGGATTATAAGACCTGAACTCCTGGACTTCTATCCCAGTGTTATCCTTCCCTGATCCAACTCATCCCCTACTCACAGGTCAAGGAAACGATGAAGAGAAGGCAGCCATAGGGCTGAGCTCAAAGGGTAATTCTCTCTCAGGACAGTCTTCAAAGCAACAGTCTGTCCGTGTGTCCATCTGCTCTTGAGCTCAATGGCCCTACTCCACACCATCGATCACAGAATGTCCTGAGTTGGAAGGGACCCACAAGGATCATTGAGTCCAACTGCTGTCCCTGCACCCCAACATTCACCCCGTGTGTCTGAGGGCGTTGGCCAAATGCTTCTGGAATATTGTCAGGCTGTGACTGCTTCCCTGGGGAGCTGTTCCAGTGCTCCACCACCCTCTGGGGGAAGAACCTCTTCCTGATGTCCAACCCAACCCTCCCCTGGCACATCTTCCTGCCATTCCCTCGGGTCCTGTCATCGGTCACCAGAGAGAAGAGCTCAGCACCTGCTCCTCCTCCTCCCTGTGTGAGGAAGCTGCAGAGCACCGTGAGATCCCCTCTCAGTCTCCTCCAGGCTGAACAGACCAACTGACCTCAACCTCTCCTCACACATCTTCCCCTCTAAACCCTTCACCAACTCCGTGCCCTCCTCTGGACACTCTCCTGTAGCTTTAGATCCTTTTTCTCCTGTGGAGCCCAAAACAGCCCCCAGTGTTCAAGCTGAGCAGAGTGGGACAATCCCCTCCCTCAGCCAGCTTGTGATGCTGTACTGGATGCACCCCAGGACGTGCTTGGCCCTCTTGGGGTGCATCAACACAAAGGGGTTCACTGCAATGTTACCACTGGGACTGGCAAATAAAAAAGTCAGGAAGTACTTGGGTGATGCTAGACAAGGAATGTGAATGTACATTGCAAGTTATCCCAGATAGGAGTTTTCTTATTTTATATTAATCTTCTATAAATGATCACCAACAGAATGAGTAGATTTTAGGGTAGATTTTAAAGTAAGAGTGGATTTTAAAGAATATTCCTGCTTTCTCAGAAAACATTTGAAATACTAAGGGACTTATTTCTACTATTTTAAAACCTGAATTCTAATTCTAGCTGTGACAAAATTTCAGAGGCACATCAATACGAGAAGGCTAAGAATTTACATATTGAGACTTGACTGTTTTCAGTAAATAACTCATTAATGAGCCATTGAAGACAGGATTGTAGCAACTATTGCCTGACTCGTCACAAAAATAATAAGAGTAATAATAAAATCAGAAGAGAAGAGCTAATTTTGCCCATTTTGGATAAAAGCAAACATCATGTAACTTTGTTACAAAGACACCACCAATTTGTATGTTTTATTCAGTGGCACTGAATTACCATTCCAAATCAGAAGGGTAACAAGGTGTTTTCCTGAATAAGATTTAGCTGAACCTCTGGGGTTTTCAATCTGTTTTCCTAACAAAGTTTACTCAGAAACATTGGCTCTGTTCTGACTGCCAGGAGACCCCAAGTCTCTCTGTGTAAACTGAAAGAGGCTCCCCATGCTGGCTCATGCTTTTATTATGGGAATCACACTAAATGTGATCACTTTCACAAAGTGCACGTTTGCTGTTGTGTCAACTTCTAATTGTGCTTCCTCGGCACCAGCAGAATACGAATGAACAGGGGTCTGACACTGAGGAGAGGCATCAAGCACAGGAGCAGCCTCATCAGCCCCCAGCAGAAGATACAGGGAAGATGTGGTGAATCCCCATGAGTGATTTTTCAGCTGCTCTTAGTGAGAGAACTCTGAAACTTCTGCCTTCATCCGCTCTGAGGGGGGCCTCAGCCAGTGCCCAAGAACCCTTGCAGTGAAGAAATTTTTCCTAATATCCAGTCTAAACCTCTCCTGACACAACCTGAGGCCATTTCCTCTCATCCTATCTCTTGTTACTTGGGAGAAGATCCCAGCACCCAGCTCACCACAACCTCCTCTCCAGGAGCTGCAAAGAGCCTCCTCTTCTCCAGGCTAAACAACCCCAGGTCCCTCAGCCTCACCCATAACCCTTGTTCTCCAGACCCTTCCCCAGCTCCCTTCCCTTCTCTGGATGCACTCCAGCCCCTCAATGTCCTTCTTGGAGTGAGATGCCCACACTGAACCCAGGATTCGAGGCAATGCCTCCCCAGTGCCGAGTGCAGGGGGACGATCCACTGGTGAGGCCACTCCTTGAGTACTGGGGTCGGTTCTGGGCCCCTCACTTCAAGAAGGGCATTGAGGTGTTGGAGCATATCCAGAGAGGGGCAACGAGGCTGGGGAAGGGGATGGAGAACAAGTCCTACAAGGAGCAGCTGAGGGACCTGGGGTCGTTTAGTTTGGAGAAGAGGAGGCTGAGGGGAGACCTCGTCACTGTCTACAACTGCCTGAAAGGAGGCTGTGGGAGAGCGAGTGTTGGTCTCTTCTCTCAAGTGACAGTGATAGAGGAAATGGCCATGAGTTGCACCAGGGGAGGTTCAGATTGCATATTAGGAAAGATTTCTTTATTGAAATAGTGGTAAGACCCTGGCACAGCTGCCCAGGGAGGGGGTGGATTCACCATCCCTGGAGGAAATTATAAAAAGGATAGATGAGTTTTTAAGGGACATGGTTTAGCGGATGATGGGTGCGGTTGGACTCAATGATCTCAGAGGTCTTTTCCAACTGGAGGATTCTATGATCCTGTGATCCCTTCCTTGCTCTTGCTGACTACCCCATGGCTGATCCAAGCCAGGATGCTGTTGGCCTTCTTGGCCACTGCTGGCTCGTGTTCAGCTGTTGTCAACCAGCACTCCCAGGTCCTTTTCCTCCAGGCAGCTTTCGAGCCAAAAATGAGACAGTTCTTTTTAGCTGAAGGATTTAGTGGCTGCCCTGGGTAAGTCTAAGGTTTATGTCCGGGGGGGGGTTGTAGGCAGGAGGAGGCACTTCTAAAGGACATGCACGAGGATTTGGGAATGGGAGAGAGAAAATTGAAGGGATAGTATGACCTTCTGCTGTTCTGATGAATGCTTCTTTGCAGTACGTGTGGTTTAATTCTGCATCCATCTATATGATATCAAGAGAGAGCATTTGAAAACGCAGAGATGCATTTGCCTTTTTTGTCAGTCCCTGTGGCTCTATTGACTCGAATCTGCTAATTCCTATTTGCCAAAAATTTGGCTTGTGAACAAGATTGTATTTAAAATGTAAATCTCTGATGCAAATATCCAGAGCTGATTGGGAATCTCTTATCAGGATGATAAATAACATTTAAAAATAAAATATTTTTCTCCAATAAAAATGCAATTACTCTTCCAATTTTTCTATTGGAAAGGTTTTGTTTCACTGAATATTCACAAATTTCCACAGGTAAATGGAATTAACTGTTTCATTTGGCTTAAAACATGTTTTAAATCACTCAGTGATCTATTTTTTTCTGGTCTTGGAGTGGATTTCCCTCTGATCCTTTGCCATATTGTTCAGCTTCCAGTGTTACAGACTGCTTGCATTCCCAGCCCGGATGTTCATAGCCACTTGCTCACCACATGACCCAGGACACAGGTCTCACATGGAGCTCCTAGAAAGGGAAAGAGAATGGCAGATTCTCAATATACGCTGCATAAAACCATGCAGGACCTCACTGTCCTGATTCCCCAGAGAACTGAAAGCCAATGGGATGATTTTGCACTGAGCTGGGTTGATGTAACATAAGAAGGGTATGGAATTTTTTGAAAGGGGCCAGAGGAGTCCACGAAGATGATCCCAAGGGCTGGAGCACCTCTGCTGTGAGGACAGGCTGAGAGAGTTGGGGTTGTTCAGCCTGGAGATGAGAAGGCTGTGGGGAGACCTTAGAGCAGCCTCCCAGGACTGAAAGGGGCTCCAGGAAAGCTGGGGAGGGACTTTTTACAAGGGCCTGGAGTGACAGGGTGAGGGGGGAACGGCTTTAAATTGGAAGAGGGAAGACTGATTAGATCTTAGGAAGAAATTCTTCACAATGAGGGTGGGGAGGCCCTGGCCCAGGTTGCCCAGAGCAGTGGTGGCTGCCCCATCCCTGGAGGTGTTCAAGGCCAGGTTGGATGGGGCTTGGAGCCCCCTGATCCAGTGGGAGGTGTCCCTGCCCATGGCAGGGGGTGGAACTGGATGGGCTTTGAGGTCCCTTCCAACCCAAACCATTCCATGATTCTGTGAACATCAAGCAATAGTGGTACTTTGGGCTCTGATGGAAGCTGTGGCCTGGTTAGGATGTCTGGACTATAGGGAAGGGCAGATCCAGCTCCAGTGAGGCAGTGCCTGGCTCCCATATGCTTCCAAGAAACACATTTCTGATGCAGGACATTTCAGATTGGTTTATCAGTGGCTGAAGCAGAAAACTCATCAAATTCAAAATTGCTGAAAGGTTCATTCTGTTAGTAAAACGTTCAAATGATCTGTTTGTCATTTCCTAACTGGAATTAATGTGGAATTTCCATCCTATACACAAAAAAAAATCTGGATCTTACTTTTTAATCCTGTTTTAAATGGAAAGAAAGGCTGAAATATCAACATTTCTCTTGGAATAGCAATGCTGTACTTGGTATGCTGTGTAAACAGTTTTTGATAGGAGACTGTTTTGGTGGAGATCACATTCTCAAATGCATGATTTATGGGCTTATGAGGGTATTAAGCATCAAATTAAGTGTCTGTAAGGATCTTTTTTCACCTGAAGAGTCTATAACTAACATAAACTACCCTAAACTGGTGAGAGGGATCAGTGTGACAGAAAAAAAGCAAAATAACAAAGCACCTGATAAAGGATTAAATAGCTCCTAAAAACTGTAAAGATGCAACATGACACCAAATGCTTTCTTCATCGTAGTGAGAGAACTGGCTGCAGCTTTAACGTGGTGTCACTTGCTCCCTTCTCACTGTGTTAAACATTCCCCTCTAGTGGCTGGTAAAGATTTATGGGAGAGCTACAACCTTCTGAGAGCTACAACCAAATCTGCAGAGGGAAATCAAGGGAAATTAGGCACGTAAATACTTTGAACAACCCAAGCAGGGGGTCCTCGGTCACACAGTGATGAAACTCTCACTTCTTGCGCCGCAGGTAGAGATCAAATTGCTCTTTTGACCTGACTGAGGCCAATTATATCTAGAAATCAAAGGCTGAGCAGCATGTTGGGTACAGCTTGAGGGTGGGAGATGGAGGCAGTGTTGAGAGGTCTGAAAGATGTGTTTTGTATAAGTTTGAAAAGTGTTTTTGTCTTTTTTAGTCCCACATCTTTGTTTTTTTAAACAGGGATGAGTGGCCTTGCAGTGGTTTTGCTTTCGTGGGGGGGTTGTGTGTGTGAGCATCTCTGCTTGCTTAGGTGCTCTGGGTTTCAACTCCATCTGTGTCTCCTGGATTTGGGCATTGGGGTCTGGAGTGTGTTTGTTCTGATTCCAAGTAAAATTACGGTGTGTTTGCTCTGAGCACTCGCAGTCCCGTTGTTGATTGCTGTGGGGCATCTCCCAAACCAGGGAGAGGAACAGAGGGAGAGGTTACAAACAACTGAGCTCTGTGGCTTTCCATCTGCTTGCTGGAGAGAGGGCTGGTGTGCCCAGAAAGCTCTGTGGGATGCTTCAGGGATCACTGATCTTTTTTGAAAGAACACTGGCAGCTGGATTAGACCTTAGCTTTGGATTTGCCCTGACACACATGAACCGTGAGCTGGGCTATGGATGCAGGGAACATCTCAGATGTGCTCCCACTGTCTGGTTCTCAGGGCCAGCTCCAGCACTGGTGCCAGCTAAAACTGCAATGGGCAAGTTACACCATTTCCTTGGCTACTGAGGACTTTACTCCAGTGCAGGACTGCCACAGCAGAGCAAGTCTGCTTGACACCACTTCCTCCTTGCAGACTCCTGCTCTAAAAGGATGAGGTGCAGGTACAGATACCAGCAATGACTTCTCCTTCAGTAAAGGCAGGATCTGCTGGACATGTGGGATTTCTTTATGACTTTGTGTTGATTGAAATCAACAATCAAGTTTGTTCAGTCTGTCCAGAGAGATCTCAGAGCAGCCTCCCAGCACTGAAAGGGGCTCCAGGAAAGCTGGGGAGGGGCTCTTGATCAGGGAGTGCAGGGATCAGATGAGGGGGAAAGTTTTTAAGATGAAAGAGGACAGATTGAGATTAGATGTTAGGAAGAAATGTTTCCCTGTGAGGGTGGGGAGGCCCTGTCACAGGTTGCCCAGAGAAGTCATGGATGGGGCTTCTCCAAGGCCAGGCTGGATGGGGCTTTGAGCACCCTGACCCAGTGGGAGGTGTCCCTGCTCATGGCAGGGTGGTTGGAACTGGATGAGCTTTGATGTCCCTTCCAACCCAAACCATTCTATGATTCTACGAAATGGGCCATAATCCACCTCAAAAAGCCCTAAATTCACCAGTCCTTCCTGAAAATAATGTACAAGTTCTTCTCAGTGTAAATAACCACACGAACTCTGGTGGTAGAGGACTCACAGTGTTTGGGAGCCAGCAGCCAACACACAATTTGAGTGGCAAACCAGGTTTCTGTAATTCTCTTACAGCAGGGGAAGTGAACCAGGCTCATCAGCAGGCAAGGAAGTCCCTACCACCTTCCAACTGTGTTTTCAAACAACATTTGGGAGTGATTTATGCTGTGTTATGATACTGGTACCATCTGCTCATCATCATCATACGTATGAATGAAGTGATAATGAAGAAAATGTTCGAAGCAGCTAACAAGATGATTACACTACAATAACATAATTCTGGCATAATTTGGATCTTCAACGATCTACAAACACTTCATTTCAAAATCTAAAGGACTGGAGCTTTACTGTGGCAACACAGAGCTCTCTTCTGACTTTTAATATCAGCAGGAGAACAAAAGTGATCTTGAAGTGTGTCAGAGACCTGCCTGCTGACTCACACTTTCTCCTATGTGGCATCTGCTGTCCTGCAGACTCTTGGTTCTTCTCTTTGCCTGCTTCACCTGTGTTTTGGAAACTTCTTCTCAGAGCAGACTCAGTATCTCCCCAGGGCAGGAACCACCTCTTCTTCCTGTCAGGGGTCGAAACTGTCCAATGCAACTTCTATCAGGGCTCTTCAGGTTTTTTCAACGGAGAGTAAATCAGAAATCCTGAGAAAACCTAAAATAGTGGTGATTTTGCATTAGAGCCAGTGATGTTTCAGCTAAAAATAAAAGCAGTATTATTAAAAAAAATTATTTTAGACATTTTTAGAAAACTTTTTCTTAAAAATATTGATTTGTTTAGAAAATATATTCCTCTAAAGCCGAGGGATGGAATAGATCTTTTCTTTTTGGTCTAACAGAAATGTTTCAGGTCAACCACCACAGCAGCAGCAGGGCCTGCACAACTGTGGTTAGGGGTTATTTCTAAGAGTTGCACCTTTGCAAGCAGGCCTGGTGAGACAGGTTTGAATAATGCAGGGTCAACCATAGTTGTCCACTCCTTGTGACCCCACCATCTGATGCTTCTTATGAACTCAACATTTCAATGCATTTTGGGGCCATTCAGGCACTTGCTCCAAGTCCATACCCCACATTAGAGGGACAATGAGAGTAAAACACTGGGGAAGGCATTTTGAGATGAAATTTTTGGACAGAATTGGAGGCAACCTGGAAACCATGGGATGGTTTGGGACCCGATTGCCTGAAATATCATCAGAGCAAAACAGTAACAAACTGCCCCAATGCATAGAGGTGTGCTTGCAGCTTAGAAAGCCAAGTGTTTTCTGGGCTGTATCAGGAGAATTGTAACCAGCAGGGTAAGGGGGGGGCATTGTCCCCCTCTACTCTACTGTTGTGAAACCCCAGCTGGAGTCCTGCATCCAGCTCTGGAGTCCTCAGCTCAGGAAGGACATGGAGCTGTCAGGGAGAGTGCAGAGGAGGCCACGGAGATGATGTGTGAGTTGGAGCACCTCCTGTATGAGGACAGGCTGAGAGAGTTGGGGGTGTTCAGCCTGGAGAAGAGAAGGCTCTGGGGAGACCTTAGAGCAGCCTCCAGTACTGAAAGGGGCTCCAGGAAAGGCTTTTGATCAGGGAGTGCAGGGATAGGATGAGGGGAGATGGTTTTAAGCTGAAAGAGGGGAGATGTGGATGAGACCTTAGGGAGAAATGTTTTCCTGTTAGGGTGGGGAGGCCCTGGCCCAGGTTGCCCAGAGCAGTGGTGGCTGCCCCATCCCTGGAGGTGTTCATGGCCACATTGGATGGGACTTTGAGCCCCCCCATCCAGTGGGAGGTGTCCCTGCCCATGGCAGGGGTGGAACTGTTGACCTTAAAAGTTCCTTCTGACCGAAACAATTGTGTGGTTCTATGATTCAGCCGAGCTTGCTGGCAGACTGTGGTTCCTAAGGGTGAGCATCCACAGCCTGCCACAGCTTGTCTCACCTCCGTTTGCTCAGCCTACAGGAGGTGTGGGCCCAGAACTGCAGCTTTATGCAGGGCTTCTGTTGATGTTGTGAACTGTCAGTAACTGGGTTGGACCTCCCAACTCTCTCCAGTGCTTCAGTTGTTTATTGCAATGAGTCCTGCGTGACTGTCCCATCACGTATTGTGTGCTCCCACACAGTGTGACAGCAATGCAACTGCTGCCAAATGTGCTTGACAGATTTTAGACTGTTTTTGTGAAAGCCCAAAACATTTCTAGGAACACCTGAGCAGATTTTCTAAGCCTGCAATAGCTTTTTGTGCTACTCACGCAGAAACGTTGTCTAAATATATTGCATTGGCCTGGGATTTCTTTTACTAATGAGAAGTCTTTTCCATAGGATGAATTTGTAAGACACCTTGCTGCCAGCACCTGGATAGAAGGAAGAATGCTGTTTGTTGAATTGGTGGTACAGGAGCAGAGCTGCCATCCTAGCAGATCTGCCACTCAATTAGACTTCCCTCAGCTCACGACGTGATCCAACAGAAATAAGAAATAGGAAGCACAAAGCAGGTTTTTATGCTGGCATTTTTCTTTTTTGTGTTCTCATCTTCACATTAATCTTTTCAAAACTAATTATGCAGAAAAGGAAGAATGAACCCACGTGAAAAGATGTGGTACTGAATGGCACTTGTGTAATCCTACGGCTGTAGCTGCCGTGAGGGATCGTGAGCAGCGGGCGTGACTCATGGAACAGCTATTCCTGCACCAGGTGTTTAAAACTCACCAATGACAGGTTTACAAGGGGATCATTCTTAATCTTTCTCACCAGACATGGATCAACAGATCTGCAAGAGGAATGATGATTCTTGGTTACATTTTTAGGGGCTGCTCGAAACAAATTCATCCCATTTTTCGGGCATTCCAGAAAGCTATCAGAACCTGCTTTCATTTATCTTCCAAACTGGATAACAACCCAGAGGATGTCCCTTCAGCCCAGAGAAGTCTGAGTGTTCCATGCTCTTGATGCCTCCTGCCTCCAAACATCTGGGACTAGGATGGAGGAGAGCTGGGGGATGGATGGCACTGAAGATACACCCTACCCAGGAGAAAAGTTGTGCTGGGAAATTCTGTACAAGGATGCTGTTCTGTTTCCCACTTGCTTAAGGCCATTGCAGTAGTCAGAAAGTGGAAAAAAATATCTATCTTTAGACCAAAATACAGAAAAATTGTAGGTTAGATGTGAGGAAAGCCTTTCATAGCAATGCTTGAGGTTTCTTTGGGGAGACACAACCAGCTTCCCCGGAAAGAAATGACATGAAGTATCGAGCAGATGATACTCCTCAGTGATTTAAAGAGGCAGAAAAAGAAATTAATGAGGACCTATGAGCTGAAAGAACTTTGAAAATAAATACATGGAAAAAACAAACCCAAGGCAAACAAGCTTCTGTTGGTGGTGTGCAAATATCCTTCCTGATTTCTTTTTAATTGTGAGAAGGAAAAGAGGAGGAGAAAGGGAATAACAGCCTTTGCCAAGTGCCCGTGGTTCTCATAGACCTCATTCCCAGCTGCACCTAACTCATTATCACTCTTGTGAGTGCAACACTTCTCTGCAAATGCTTCAGCCACTTAGATTTTTTTGAAGAGGGTTTTTCAAGAAGGATGGAATGTGATAAATGCAATTTAAACAAGCCACTTAATCAACTTATTTATATTAGGTAACAACATAAACAGAACGACTGAGTCTTCCACACAGAAGCCCTCAGGAAGCCTCTGTGGAAAAGAAAACACCACAAGATCACTCCTTGAAGCATTTCTCTCCAGGGTGGTGGATCTGTGTTCCCTGGGCTCAGAAGAGACAGTTGGAGCACAGTGGCAAGACAGAGCTCATGGGTGGGGAATTCACTCTTGGTGGCCCAGTGTGGTTTCTGGACCTCTTTAGATGCCAGAGGCACCCTCTGAAGTTCTGGCATTGCTGGTGCATGATCTCTGGCACCTCCTGGCCCTTGCCCCGTGGCGTGGCTTGGTAGGGCTCTGCTGAATTTATCCTGGTGATTCAAGAGAAGATTCACCTGCTCAAAGCTGCTGGTGGTAATGTTCTGGAAGGGTGAGGAAGGAGGAGTCTGGGAAAAAGAAAGCTACTGCAGGTGTTATAGTTTTCTGAGATGATTGCCTTTGGGAAACAGTCTGTGTGTGTCCCTCTGTCCTTCCAGTGAGTGGTGAAGGGAGAACACAGAACCAAATCTGCACGTAGTGCGCCCCGTCCACAGTGCTCGTGGGCCTTGGGAATGTGCTCAGGAAATACATAGTTGGGGGCCTGCAGGGAATCTGGAGAGGAGCTCTTTATCAGGGAATGCAGGGATAGGACAAGGGGGAACAGTTTTCAGCTGAAAGAAGGGAGATTTTGAAGAATAAATTTAGTAATGTTGCAAACAGGAATGTAAACCTTCATGTGAGTCAGCGGGGAATTTCTGAGCTGGATGTGGAGAGAGGATGTCTTTCAACAGCAGGATCCTACAAGCTGTGAAATAGAGGAGGACGTGACAATGAAAACCCAGGAGCTTCTTTGAAGACTTGCAAAACAAAGGGGACAGCTCTGACTGACTGAGACCTTTTGATGTGCCTGGTATATTGTCATTTCTCTATGGTATTTCCTTCTAAGGAATGAGAGGTAAGTCAAATTGGCCTTTTATGAGATTTCAGTTGAAAATATCACTTTTTGAAGTACTGTAGCCCAGCCTAAATGTTGAAATTAGAATCATGAATGTCCTGAGTTGGAAAGGACCCACAGGGACCATCAAGTCCAACCCTGCACAGGACACCCCCAACACTCACACAGTGTGTCTGAGGGCGTTGGCCAAATGCTTCTGGAATATTGTCAGGCTGTGACTGCTTCCCTGGGGAGCTGTTCCAGTGCTCCACCACCCTCTGGGGGAAGAACCTTCTCCTGGTGTCCAACCCAACCCTCCCCTGGCACCTCTTCCTGCCATTCCCTCGGGTCCTGTCGTTGGAGACAGAGAGAAGAGCTCAGCTGGTGAGTCTTCTGTGGGAAACTATGGGCCAAACCCTCCTTCTCCATCACTAGGACCTCCTCTCTAACTCACGTGGAGCAACCCACTGTTCAATCAAGAAGGATGTTTCTGTGTTGCAGTCAGGTTTCTCCTGCATAACCACACAGGAGTGTGGTGACTCACTGCACCCTCCCCTGAAGATCCAGAGAGGATCCATCACTCACCTTGTGATGAGGCTTTACCAGCAGCCTTCATTGCACCCAGAACTGGGTCTAAATTCAACCTTTCTTAGCACCCACACTTAGCATTTGCATTTATGCAGCAGTAACAGCTGTCAGGCACTGATGGCAGGGCCCCAAGCCTCGGCCAGGTCTGTGGTTTCAGAGTTACATGCACCCTTGCCATATGGACAATCCTGCAGGAACGTGTCTCGTAGACTGTCGTGGGCTGAAGCTGGAAATTCATATGGAAATATTTTGTGTGTGTGTGTGTGTGTGTGCACTGGTTTTGCCAAACGTCCTGTTTTAATTATTCATCTCTCCTCATGCATAAATGAAAAGGGGAAACATCAAAAGTCACCAAATACTGTGTGCTGGTCACAAACACTGAAGGTTTCTTTTTAATGTGCAATCAGAAACTTGGATTAAGATTCACTCCTTTGATATGTGGCTGATTATTTTTTTATATATAAAAAAGAAAGAAATTCCTGTTTCCTGCAATTAACTGTATTTTTTTTGAAGCGCAACAGGCATAGAGAAATCACATTTCTGTGGCGACTCCTTTCAAAGAAAACAATTAGCATCCATATCAAAAAGCTAATTCAGAGAAATTAAAGGACACATACATCAGTAAAATATAATATTTCCTCTTTAGCACGTCTCATTGTGTACAATGTGTCACTGTAAAATTGTTAGGCTTGGAGATAATGAAGAGTGACAGTTGAAGGGTTCAGGGCTTCATATAAGACTTTTGGGTATGTAAAGATTTTAATTGCACATAATTATGAATGTGGAAGTGGAACGATTTAATTTTTTAGCTTTCATGCTATTAGAAGGCTAATAGAACCAATATCAAACTAAGTTAGTTACAGCAAAATTACTAGAAGAAGCTATTTTTTTCATTCAGCAATTTAAATTAAATCAAAACAAAAAAAATTAAAATAGTTCATCTGTTTCTCTCTTCTTTTACATTTATACAGTAATAGCAAGATAACTGGTGTGTGCTATTAAGAGAGATGAGGAAAACAGCTCTAATAAGATTAGAATATCCTGGAATAATAGGAATTGGGGGAGTGCAGAAGAAAGGGGACAACTGTAAAAGGTGCAATTAAAGAGGTCTGTTGAGTTTGGGGGAACTATCATCAATGGCAACCTTATTGCTACAAATCCTGTGTCAGACACAGCGTGGGCAGCAGGAGCAGGGCAGGGATTGTGCCCCTGGACTGGGCACTGGTGGGGCCACACCTTGAGCACTGGGCTCAGTTTTGGGGCCCTCAGTACAGGAAAGAAATTGAGGGGCTGGAGCACGTCCAGAGAAGGGAATGGAGCTGAGGAAGGGGCTGGAGAACCAAGTCCTACGAGGAGCAGCTGAGGGAACTGGGGTTGTTTAGCCTGGAGAAGAGGAGGCTGAGGGGAGACCTCATCACCCTCTGCAGCTCCTGAAAGGAGGCTGTGGTGAGGTGGGTGCTGGGCTCTTCTCCCAAGTGACAGGTGATGGGACAAGGGGAAATGGCCTCAGGTTGTATCACAGGAGGTTTACATATTAGGAAAAATTTCTTCACTGTAAGGGTTCCCAGGCCCTGGCAGAGGCTGCCCAGGGAGGTGGTGGAGTCACCATCCCTGGAGGGGTTTAAAAAAATGGGTTGATGATCTTCTTAGGGACATGGTTTAGTATTGGACAGGTAAGGTTGGACTTGATGTTCTCAAGGGTCTTTTCCAACCCCACGATTCTCTGATTCTATAAACATAGCCTCTCCCCAGCTTAGACAGATGCACAGCAAGAAGAGGAATGAGCTCTTTGTGCTCAGTCTGTGGGGTTTGGACTGCTGAGAACACACAAATAGCAGGGACATGTACCCAATAGCTGGAAAGGTTTCTGAATATTGCCTCGCTTGGAACCATCTGGGAGTCGACTGTGGCTTTCACCTTGGCAATGTCAGTAGGGACCAGGCAGGGAATGTCCTTCACAGCATCCTGGGTGACCACAAGCCAGGGTCCAGAGGGGCAGTCGTGTGAGGAGAGGCTGAAGTCCCTTGGTCTGTTCAGCCTGGAAAAGAGGAGACTGAGAGGGGATCTCATGGCTGTTTGTGCCTTCTCACGAGGGAGGGGAAGCAGGGGCTGAGCTCTGCTCTCTGGTGACCTGGGATAGGACCAGAGGGAATGGCAGGAGGATGTGCCAGGGGAGGGCTGGGTTCCCCCAGCGGGTGGTGGAGCACTGGAACGACTCCCCAGGGAAGCAGTCACAGCACCCACTCTGCAGCATTCCAGAAGCATCTGGACAATGCCCTCAGACACACGGTGTGAGTGTGGGGAGTGTCCTGTGCAGGGATGGGAGTTGGACTCAATGATCCTTTTGAGTCCCTTCCAGCTCAGGTAACTCTATGATAAGCACTAAGACAACTTGCAGGAAAGCTGAGGGTAGGATAAATCAATATTTCCTCTACAGCCCGTGTTCTGCAGGATATGGACTTCTCCTAGTCCCTGGTCCATCCCCACGGCCATATGCAGCTGGCCCTCTCCTACCTCTTGCCCCCATTCTCTTTGTAACACCTCAGTTTTGGGTTCCCCTTCTCACTCCTGTATCCCCACTTCTGGTGGGCATCTCCCTCACTCTGTCTGACACTCAGCCTTTCTCCAATACCTCCCAACCTCCTCCGCTGAGCAAACACTCAGCCTGGAGGAGCCTGGAGTTGCCTAGCCCTGCTTTTCATCCAAGTGTTCTTCTCTGTACAGCTGTAACACAGAGGACAGAGGGCAGGAAGAACAGTTATGAGCAGCGGGGAGTGAGAGGAAGTAGTGTCCAGACACTCAGCATTTCCTCCATCCCTAACCAGGTGTTTCAATTCAGGACCGCTTTTGCATTCCCTATATTGTTCCTTACAACAGAGCTGGAAAATTAATCTCTATCTGCTGCTAAACCCTATTTAAATCCATCTTTCAGCAGCAATTAGAAGTCTGTTGATGTTAGGATCTCTTTGCAGATCTAGGACCTTTTCAATTAATTTTAATCAGGTTCATTAGCACTTTTTTAATGTGTAAGAAATGGGCAAATACATAACCAAAGAGCCACTTACCTTTTAATGAAGGTAACAAATATGCAATTAAAAAAGCTCTGTCTTTCAGCAACTTTGCAGTAAATTAACTTGTTTTGTCATTATTGTGCATGCAGAATGTCACTTACTGGGGAGTTTTGACATAAAATTCTTATCATTGGCAGAATTAGCAAGGAACATTAAGAACTAGGAAACGACAATTAGTTCGTGAATTAGGTGGGATATACAATGTGTTAATTATTGAGGGACCAAACTTCAGGCAATTAAAATTTTAAATCAAGATAAGAATAATGTATTATTAGGCATCTGGGTATTTAATGAAATTGCAAATGATTGCCAAATTTCATAAATTAATTCTGAGGTTCCTTGACTATTCTTAGAAAAGTTTATGCCGTGGGACTTAGAACAAGGTGCAGTTGTCTGTGGGTAGAATAATAACACAAATCTCTGGAATGTTATAGGAATCTTTGCTTTATTCAATTATACATGTGCCTACTAGGATGTTTATTAAACATCTTGCTGCTGAAAAATGTTATAATGATGCTTCTTCACCAAGATCCTAATTTCAAAGCTGAGTTTCTCACGCAGCTGTTGTATCAAACAGTTTATTTCCTGCCCATCTTGGACGTTCATAGAATCATAGAATGGTTTGAGTTGGAAAGGACCTTTGCAGGTCATCCAGTCCAAAGGCCCTGCAGGAGCAGGGACATCTTTAACCAGATCAGGGGGCTCAAAGCTCCATCCAACCTGGCCTTGAACACCTCCAGGGAGGGGGCCTCCACTACCTCTCTGGGCAACGTGGGCCAGGGCTACTCCACCCTCACAGGAAAACCTTCTTATATCCAGTCTAAGTCTGCTCTCAGTTTAAAACCATTACTCCTCATCCTATCCCAGCACCCCCTGATAAAGCCAGTGTCATGAGAGCTGTCTCCTTAGAAGCTCAGGAGAATAAAGAACACAAATTTCTGCCCTGCTGTCACTACCACACTGGGGCTGGAGGAGCAAAGCAGATCTGGGGTTCGCATCTGAGCGCACAGAGCTCCAAGGAGCTGATGCCCCTGTCTGTACAGTGGCAGTGCAAGCATGGTTTCAGTGCAAGCAGGCTTGGGACCTGCTCTCAGGGAACCAAAAATGACAGTGTGGAAAAAATCACCCTCAGCAACTGAGTTGCAGCGTTGGGCAGCCCAGGACAAGAGCAGCAAGCCCAGCTGGCTCCATCCATTTCTGCCTCCTAGGGCCACTTACCTACTTGACAATGGCAACTGTTTGATTTCAACAACTCCCACAAGATTAAGTGTTTCTCTTGTAAAATCTCCCTCTTTCAGCACTCTCTCTTCTTTGTAAGCCTCAGAGCAGCCTTGCTGGCTGTGCTCTTGGATAGGAGCCTCAAGTTTTGCCACGCTCTCCAGTGCACTGATACAAATCTGCTGTACTTGTGAATCAGTGCCACAGGTGATGACACAGTGTTCCCCACATAACTTCAGCTCACATCTGCTCCACTGGTTGATCCCACAGCAGAGAAACCTTGAAAAACTTGCAATAACAGGAGGTTCTGTTTAAAAGCTGTGGCCTATATTATTTATTCTTTCCATCACGGTGATGGGAGGGTGAGATGGAGAGCTGCACATCAGCACCCCCCAGGAGCCCTCACTGCTCTGCATCCTGTGAGTGGTCCTGGAGAGTCCTTACTGCTACCAACAAGGACTGATTTGAGCAAAACAGGGGGAGTCCAGACCAGAAATCAGCTGAAGACCAACCAGTCTGTACAGAAGGGTTGCTGGTGCTTTTACCCTGTGTTGACAGGGGTCACCCACCAGGCCAAACAAATCCATCAGCCCAAGAAAACCTCTCTGTACCAGGAGACTTTCCCTGTCCCTTTCATACCATGTGTGGGCACGTTTCTGCCCCATCCATGTGGCTGTGCCCAGGCCTCCATAGGGGCTGTCGGTGTCGCTCACTGTACCTGCACTGGCACTAATGCAGTGTACAGCACTGATTCTGCATGCAGCCCACAAACAAGGCTCTGTGTAAACTATCTTATTTATTTCACTATCCTTCCCCCATTCAGCAGGCAAATTATCACGTGTATTCAGTTTCAATAAGATAAAAAATTGCCTAATAAAATATTTACTCAGCCTTTGTCCCTGCAAGTGTAAACTCATGTAATTACAGAGCACTCCAGAACCTGTGGCTATAATTCTCTAGAAATAAAATCCTCTGCACATTGACAGAATAAGTCTCCCACTTACTGTGAAAATGGGAAGCTGGTCCATGCCAAGCTGTTAGATTAACTTAATGTGCTCCAACTCATGCTCCTTCTCTCTCTTCAGTCTTCAGGGAAGGATGTTTATCTCTTCCTACCGCCTAGCGATGGCTGTCTGTCATTAGCTTTCTGTTACAGGCTGGAAAAGTGATAATTCCCCTTTTCTTGCTGAAATCATTGTCTCCCAACCCAATACTGGCTCTCCTTGCTGGCCACCACTGAGGCTGAGGTGCTACCTGGCTGTGTGGTTGGCAGAAAGACCAGTGTTCATGGATGCCCTTGGAAAAATCAAAGTATCCCAGTAACAAGGAGGCTTTGATGATCTCAGCTACTGGTGGATATTAAGGCTCTCTAACCTGGTTGTCCTTGTGGAGGCAGCGTGGCAGACTTCCAGGGGATGCATTGCCAGCAGAGACACGGTGTGACCAAGCTGCTATTTCCAGGAAAACATTCCTGAGACTTCAGGTTGAATCCCAAAAGGGGGTGGGAACCTACGCCCAAGGAGGCTGCTTGCAAGAGGCAAGTGGTTACCCACAACCTCTTTGGGCAGGGGAGAGGAGAGGCTGTTATCCTTTATTTTCAGTCATGTTCACATTGGGACTTTGGTGCAGAGGGATCAGAGGAGAAGGGAGCACAAGGAATACCAGTCTCTTTTGTACCTGTCAGTTCAGTACACGCCTGCTCCCACTTGGCACAGCACCAGTGTCTCTGAAACACGGCAGCTTGGAGCAGCAGGGAGTATATTTTGAAGGAACTTTTAATTAAGTCTGTCCTTGGGCTCCTGAGCAGAGAAAGGTGGGGGCACCTGTGGCTGGTTTTAAAGGGTTCCTGTATAAAGGCAATTATTTTCCCAGGCTATCACAGGTCTAGAATTATGGGGGGAAAAAAGCTCCAAACAGGTAACCTCTCTAACTCAGCAGGTAACCTGACCCACCCGGCCCTGGAAAAGCACCGCTACACAGGCTTTTCACTTCCCAAACTAATTACTTGAAAAAAACACTGCTTGGACACAAACCAGGTATCAACATTGCCATTCAGCTCTGTCACTCCACACCCCAACAGCCAGCAGCCAGACAATGGGACAAGGCAGGGAGCAAAGAAAGACGATGTCTCTTGCTGGCTGCCCTGTAGAGAATCAAGGCAACCTGCAGAAAGCCCTTGGCAGGGGTGAGCAACCCAGTATTTGAGGTAGTCATGACCCCAGGGTACCCCTCTGAGAATCAGAGGAATCTTCTTGATGAATAGTGTGAGGGCTTTTTCTTCTTATCTGGGCAGACCCCCACAAGCTTTCCTTGGTCCATGTATTTTCTGTTAGAAAACATTTTGTTGAAGAAAAATCCCCAACAAAATCTGCTACCAGCAGATTACCCAAGGTAACAACAGCTGGAAGGGACAGAAGGGGGCAAATTCTTTAGATTTAAAAAAAATCCAAGTTTTATAATGGTTGTATTTATGCAAAGGAGGGTGTCATATCAGCCTGGGTGTTCACATGAGTCCTTCTGTCAGCCTCTGAGGTTCATCTCAGAAACTCGTTTACCCTAGGACTATCCAGGGCTACTCTTGCAATGATGCAAAGAACAAGCCCAGCAGTGACAGCCACGAAGCTCTGCCTGACATGGTCAGACTGAGCTGAGCACTCACACCTTTAGTGACACATCTTCTCCATTTCCAGCCCAGAAAGATGATCAAGGATGCCAACCTGGCAACTACAGCTTCCCATGACAGCAGGGAGTGTCCTTCTGCCACAGGATGGATCTGTCCAGGTAAGGTGACTCTACTAAAACAAGCTTTCTTCTTATGTTTGGGAAGTGCTGGCCTGGGAAAGCGTGGGGAGCAACTGGAGATGGTGAGTGGCCAGGCTGAATGTGGACCCTGGGCTCATAAACACCTCTAAGGGGCCATCACACAGCTTCACTATGAGGTTGAAAATGGAACTGGGTTTTCCTGCCCCTTCCAGCTTAGTGTAGCATCATTTGTGGCACCAAGAGATGCTTCCCTCTGGATCTCCAAGTTGTTTCAAACTCTACTGTTTGAACACAAGGAAAAAAATCAAAAGTATTTCAGTCTTAAACATCCTTCACATCTCCTTCATCCATTTATCCCTCACTTTCTCTCCACATTGGTGCTAGAAGGAAGTTACCTCCTTCTGCTCAGGAAGCAAGGCAGGATTGCATTCCAGAGAGTTCAGTCTTTAAAAGCAGAACAAATCTGCTGTTCCTTATGGCCTGACACTCCTATTCTATGGAATCATAGACTCTTTCAGGCTGGAAAAGACCTCTAAACTCATTGAGCCCAACCCCATTGTGCCTACTAAACCATGTTTATATGTTGTTTTAACCCCTCCAGGGATGGAGATTCCACCACTGCCCTGGGCAGCCTCTGCTGATGTTTCACCACTCTTTCAGTGAACCATTTTTTCTGATATACAATTCCCAGAGCCTCCAGCCGCAGACGATGATTCTGTCACAACCAGTGCTGCTCCAACACCCAAGAGGGGTGAGAGCCCTGCCCTTAGGGCTGCCACATGCACCCATGTATCCATTGCACAGGTGTGTGCTTTAAAAAACAAGCCTGAAATAAGTGACCTGAGGGCTGATTTTCTTCCTGTTTCTGCCCCATCTCAATAAAAAGCAAACAACTCCTTTGAGGATCTATATTAACAAAGTGAAATTAATATTAAGAAAGGCCAGCTTTGAATTCACCCAAGCAGCATTGGCTTTCCATGAAGGCACCTGTCAGATGCCACCCTGTGGCTGAAAAACACCTCTCCCAGCTGGTGTTTGGACCAAGGTCTCCGCTCTCTGCTGGCGTTACCGTGTCCCAATTCCACAGGGAAGGACAGGGAGCAGCAGAGGGTACCCCGTGGCTTGTCTGTGTGGAATCTCTGGCCCCACAGCTGCTGGGACGTGCGTGCGAGAGTGCGACACCACTGCCGTGACGCCTGGAGATGTTCTTGCCTTAGCAAAGCAGCTCTGGCTGTCGCCCAGTGATCTTTTAATAGAGACAGAACATGGATGTGGGGATGCTCGTGTGTAATTCTACACAACGTGTAGGACCATTTACCATATGGGAGCAGTTGGAGCCCTTTGATCCTTCTTACCCATAAAGCTGGGCTCAAAGGGCCTGGCGTGGGAGAGCCGAGGGGGAGGCTCGCTTTTATTCCAGAGAAGGCCGGGACCGTGCCTGTATTTTCTCATTTCCCACGAATGATCAGCAAAGAGATTTCCTAGCACAGCTGGAAGAAAGTGGGGGAGCACTGCTGGAGTACTCTGGAGCCCAGCTTGGAGGCCCTTTTAGGTGTTCTGGGTTTTTAGATGCTCCAGCATTTTTATGTGTGCTGGGGTTTTTAGGTGCTCTGGAGTGGTTTGTGGAGCCAGAAGCTCAACTCCTCCAGGAGAAACCTTCTTCCTCACATCCCCCAGTGCTGAGCAGGGCATCCATCATTCAAAACAACAACACTGAGTGGGAACTCTTGGCTGAGACACCTCTGTGAAGTTGGAATTACTTAGCCATAAGGTGGAAATGCCTTAAGGTGAGAAGAAGCCTGTCCTCACTGCAGACCCTTTGCCAGTCAGGACATGATGTGCTGGCAGTGGAGCCAGGACAGCTGCACTGCTGGCCTCAGACATCTCTCCAGGCAGGGCTCAGCCTGCCCCACCAGTCCTTCCTAACTGCCAGAGGCTTTCCCTGCACTGGTGATGCTGGTACAGGCTTTCCCAGGGCAGGGCTTGAAGTTGCAACTCACTGATTGGAATGGGGCTTTTCAACAGCAATGTCTATTTTTTTGTGATTTCCACAGTTCTCTGACTGGACAACGCTGAAACTATTTCATGAGAAGGGGTTATATACTAAAAATACTACATAAAATCAGTTATCTTTTTAATTTCATTTTTCATGTCTGAAAAAGAAGGGGTCCCTTTGCAAAGACAGCTGGGAACTCAGTTGTATTTTCCACCGTCTGGAGGGCATTGGGTTGTGATTCCCCAGCCTGAGCTTATTCTGACTCTACCAGTGAGGTGTGAATAACCCTGACCAGACCACTTGGACTCTCTGACTCCATTTCTTCTTTCCTCTTTCATTTCCCTGCAGTATAAATTCTTTGATAGAAGACCTGGTTGCTTGCATTTGCAGAGCAAGGAAGGAGTCTACAGGGCCAAAGCAAAGGCACTGAAGGAATCCTGCTAACAGCATGATAAAAACAATCAACTGGTTATGTTTCCAACTTCTCTGTCCCTCTCCTTCCCTGAATGCCAGCCATGCCTCTGGATGGTCCACATCTGGGCTTGACCCAAAAGCTGCCGTAGACCTCATGGCAGCCCCACGGTGCCCCTTTCTGTTCCTGCTGACCTGCGGGGCCACCATTAACATCGCAGATCCACGTGCTCAGAGGCTTTTCTTCATCTCACAGTCCTGCTGATGAGCTTTTTTTTGCAGAGAAAAACCTGGCAAGTGAACGCTGGTGAAGGGTAACGATGCCTTTGTGTTACTGCTCAGCCACACTCACCCATGCAGTCCTGCTGATGCTGAGGGAGACACCTGGGTGTGAAACCACCTGCCTCAGTGCCTGAGCATTCAAAGGAATTTTGCACACATGCATTCATGCTTGTGAAATCCCCCTGGAGCCATTTATTCCTCTCTATACATCCCTAAAACACGAGAGAAGAGAGCACTCTGCCTGCACTTAGTGCTGTTAACGCAACTCACGCACGCGCGTTACTCCCAATAAATCCACACTGCGTAACAAGCACCTGTAAACTCTTTCCATCCACTCTATATGGACAATGCAGGGTTTGATTTAAACTTCTACCCTGTTTCTCAATCTTTTTTTCTTTCCAGGGCATTTAAGCCCAATACTGGCCAACAGACACAGCTGGGAAACACACTGCAGCTCAAAGAAAAAGCAATAAGGGCTGGGAGGAGTTCTTTTCCCCTCTACAGAACTGTAATTGGGTCTTCTATTATTTTTTTAAGCTCAGCTGGGGTATGAACTCCTTAATCTTAGTCTGACTTGTGGGAAAGGGAGGGCATTAGCATATTTATAAAAATTTACCTTCTTCTGAAACTGTAGACACGCTTCACCTTTTAATTTCACGATTAGTGTCATTTCATCATAAGGGGGCAAAGCCACTTTTTC
Organism: Dromococcyx pavoninus; assembly: GCA_033558185.1. Lineage (NCBI taxonomy): Eukaryota > Metazoa > Chordata > Aves > Cuculiformes > Neomorphidae > Dromococcyx > Dromococcyx pavoninus. The sequence goes on along the minus strand of JAUMJL010000621.1, from coordinate 297,998 downwards.
TATCCAGCGGCACAAAACGAATACAAATCAAGCACATGCTTTCTGGAATTATTCACACAATGTTTTCAAAAATCGACATAGTTCAATAGTTGAGCAATAAATTTTCTTACTAATGAGACACTAAAAAAATGTTTTTGATGTTACGCCCAGGGAGAACTAGTTATTGCAGATTTATAGGCAATCTGTGCAAAGACTGTCCTTTGCTTCCAATGAGTTTCTAATTTTGATTTGATGATATCCAGCTGCAGAGATTTGGCCATGATATTATATAACTTGTGATATTGCATCTATGCAGTATTTTCTTCACTCTCAATGACTGGCTGTTCCAAACACAAGCTGGACTGCAGCATCCCTTCATCTCCCTGCGCAAACAGCCATGGCCTGTGGTGTTTATGGATCCTTCTAAGGAGGATACGTACTTTTGGTACTTGTGTCTCATAACTTTCTGAAACACAGGAGGCAAATTGAAATGTTGCTGAAAACACATCTTTTCTTTGCATTCTTCTGGCAGTCTCTGTTGCTGGGAGGTGTAGCCCAGAGCAGGTTGAGGTGTGGGCAGTTGTGCACTGAAGGTCTTGCAGACAGTGTTCTGCATTTCCCTTTGCTCCAAGCATCTTTTCCAGCATTAGACTGGAGACGAGCCAGGCTTGAACCACCCACGGGCAGCCACCACGCCGAGAACCAGCACCACTGCAACCCACCCCTATGGAGAGGAAGGTTCAGGGCAGCTGGTGAAGGGCAGTAAACTCTTCTGCCACCGTTTAGCAACAAGGAGCCCTAGAGAGAAGGTTTCTCAGTTTAGACACGGAGTATTTTCTCCTCTTGGCAAAGGCAGAGCATTTCATTCATTGAAGGTGACCACAAATGCGTTCCCTGGAGGTAACTATCGGTGGCCCATTGCAAGAGTTTATTTCCATGACTGTTTTGAGACCCCACCAAAGAGGAACACAGATATTCCCCGGGGATATTTTTAATCCAAAACAAACCGAGCCGTGCCGGTATTGATACTGCTGGCAGGCCCCCTTCCTTAGGAAATGAGGGAATGTGGTATCTCTCAAAGGGTAATAACAAGGCTCCTTGCCTGGATACAAGAATGATGAGTGCTTCAGAAGTGCTGATGATTAAGGCCGATGTTTAGGATGCTCGGAAAAAGCGGTCTCCAGAGCGAAGCCGCCGTAAGGCCGTTTGCTGCGCGGCTCCCCCCACATGGCTGCCTTGTGGGCAGGCTGCAGACAGCCCCAACGGGTGCGTCTGGCAGCAAGGCCCCCACGCCACGTGTACCCCAACAGGCAGGGCCCTGCCTGCGCCGCCTCTGCCCTCTCCTCGGGGCTCCCCGTCGCGTGGCCTCACGGCGTGCGCCCCGACGCCTCTGGGCCCGGGAGCTGCCCCGCACCGGCAGCTCCGGCACGGCCGCATCCACTTGGCCAGGGGGCCAGCAGGAATTATCCCACCAGATGAGGAGCTCCAGTATTTCTTTAATTCTAGTTTTTAAGGAGGCTGCGACTTCGGTACGCGGGGAGCGACTGAAAAGGTCAGCTTCTGGAGGAGGACGGTAAAGTGGAGGCGTATTGAGCTTCACACAAAGACTGCAGAGCTATTTTGTGCCTAAATAAACATTTCTGGCTTCCAAAAAAATGATGAGGAGTCGGTGGCCACCCTAAATAGTATCAAATTAACTGATAACTCACAAACACAGAAGTCAGTTATTCTTCTAAAGAGCTGCTGGAAGCACACCCAGGGCAGGGACCACGAATGCCTTCAGCAGGGGCTCCCCTGGGAACCAGGCAGAGCCATCCTCTCATTCCTCATGTGCATATGCATAACTCCATATAAATCATGGATCTGAACAACATAGAAGCACTAAACAAAGTTAGAAGTTCACAGAAACACATTCAGAATGACATCTTATTCCCAGCTTTCAGTAAGCACATTATATGTTGAAGAGTTGCCATTCTTTTTTCCTTCATAACCCAAGCCTTGCCCCCCCCCCTTTTAGATGCACCTTCTCATCACATTTGTATCTCCAAATTAACTGCTGATGCAAATTATTTCATTGGCACTTCACAAACACGCGCAGAAAACGCAGCCAGATGTCTTCCTTGGATTTCAAGGAAGGCAGAGAAGTGTCAGAATTAAATCTGAGTTGCTATGATGTTGCCAAAAATAGTTTCTGCACACACTCTGTGTCTGTGAAGATGGATCTCGAGGCCAAAGACAGAAATTAGCTTCCATATCAACATTTTACTGTCACTTTCATCGCCACGCCAATAGATTAGTTAAAATAACATCATTTACTGGCATGGAGTGTTATTGCAAACAGATGTCATCGTTAGGATAAAGACATTCTACTATATCATCCAGGAACTTATTAATGGAAATCTTGATTTTTCTGATTGAAACAAGAAACACTTTTCAGCCTTTGAATCTTTCACCTTCCAAAAATGCTTTAGGGAGGGGGGGTTGTTTCCCTCTCCAATAAAGATGAACTCAACATTTTGCCTGACAAGGCAAAATTCTGGTGGTTATTTCCAGTTATAGGTTTTCCTCAAATGGAAGGCAAATGTTAATTGGAAAAATATCTATGAACAGCTCTAATTTCCTGTATATCTTTCGTAATTGTATCTAATTGCATACTGCTTCCTTCAACTTTTCTTCTTCTGGAGCTGAATAATTCTAGTTTCAAATATATTCATGTTTTTCCATATGTCTGGTCATTGAGCTGCCTTCTCAATGTTATTCAGGTAGAACTGGACGTTTATTTTTAATAATTGTGGGGTTTGTTGCCTTTATTATGAAGGGAGGATGTATGGGTGATGGATACACATTTTATTTCATTCATTAGAAAGGAATATGAAACAATGCAGTGTAATGAGATCAGCCCCCAGAACACAGCAGCTCAGAAGGGATAAAGTAGTAATGCACCAGGCAGAAATCTGACATCTCAGTCCCACTGGAATGAGAGACAGCACTCTGACTTCAGTGAGGCTAGGGTTTCAACCCTAAGAATTTAATAATGCTGCAGTTTCAAGTCAGTTCAAGCAGAAATACTTGCTCACTGGCGTAGTTTAAGGCTCTCAGTCTCACACAAACAAGTCAAAGAAGTCCGAGTCCCCACGTTCTATTTATTTAAACCACTTACAACTTATTAAATATTAAAAATTACATTGTAATAGATTCTATATATCTCTGACAAATAACTGTAAAAATCACCCAACACACAAAAAGTACACCAGTGGCAAATCTGTATTCGTTCTCATTCTACTCCAGATAAGATAGCAACAAATGAGGTCATGTTTGGCAACTGTCTTCATGTAATATGTTGACTCATTGCTGCTCTCTGAGCCTGTGTGCTCCTTATACCATGCCTAATAGGCTGAACCTTACTCCTGTGTGACACTTGCAGAGTGCCTGTCTCCTGAGCTCTAGTGCCAAGGAGAAAATGCCAGCACTTCAGCACAGCCCTGGCCTCTGCTCCTACTCACATCAGTGGAAAAGTTCCTTTAGATCTCAGTAAAAGAGGGTCAGTCATGAGCTTCAAAATCCTTTGGAAAAAAAACCCCTACTGCAATCCCATTTTGAAATCCAACAACTCAGTCTGTAAAATTTTCTTCTGTCTTCTTATGTGTGGGAGGATGGACACTGGCAAGAAAAAACAACTTTGTAATGGAAGATAAATTCTTATCTTAGGGAAAATGGGAAGAGTTTATATTCATATCATAGAATTATAGAATCACGGAACGGTTTGGGTTGGAAATGTTAAAACCTAGACAGTTCCACCCCCCTGCCATGGGCAGGGACACCTCCCACTGGATCAGGGGGCTCAAAGCCCCATCCAACCTGGCCTTGAACACCTCCAGGGATGGGGCAGCCACCACTGCTCTGGGCAACCTGGGCCAGGGCCTCCCCACCCTCAGAGGAAAACATTTCTTCCTAAGATCTCATCTCAATCTCCCCTCTTTCAGCTGAAAACCCTTCCCCTCATCCTATCCCTGCACTCCCTGATCAAGAGTCCCTCCCCAACCCTCCTGGAGCCCCTTTCAGTACTGGGAGGCTGCTCTAAGGTCTCCCCAGAGCTTTCTGTTCTCATCTAAATCTTCACACTTATAATTTAAAGCCATTCATGCAGCTGTCTGGGATAGCCAGGACAGGCTGTGGAACAAGCATTTGCCTTATAACCTCATCCACAGCCCTGCACTGAGTTCTGTTAATGGGTAAAAATCTTGACCCTGCACCTACCAGAAGTTCCTACAGAGACCACCACTACATCTCATTACACTGAGCTGAGGAAAGAGCAAGAGTTACTTCCCGACAGCAGAAGAACCCCCAGAAACTCAAGCTGGAATTTCTATCTTCTCCTGCATTTGCCTTTACTGTAATTTTGTTTCAGAATAATTTCTATGTCAATCTTCCACTTCCAAAAGCAAATGTCACTTCTCTTGCCCAGGTTCAAAACAAACTGTCAGTTGGAAATAGCTTCTAAAGTGCTAATAATGAAATAGTGTTTCACCCCCACTGAGAGTAAAATGCTAGCACTAATCATACCATTCTAAAGGGCTTATAAATCAATAAAGTGAGAGGCAATGAATGAACAAAATGCTGATTGAAATCACAAGCACATCAAGTATCTGTACATAATCAGCATCACATGTTTGGGGAGGTGAAGGAGGAGAAATAGTTTTTCCTTAACAAGTGGATGCACGCAGAGCCTTGCTACGTTTTATTCTCATAGTGTGGTTTGATTACCTCACCCAGGTAGGTGGAAGCACCACTGAGTACTAGAAAATGAGAACAGTGGATCAGTTTATGATGTGACATTCATACCCTGAAGTGGTACAACCTCATAATAAACTCCCTCCAGTAACTGGGGGGTTCCCTTTGTCTATTTTCTCTCCTTGCTGCCAGGATGCCAGCCTGCAGCTTGTGGCCGTGAGCAGTTCTGGTGTGGCTCCCCAGCTCAGGACTGTGTCATCTGGTGACACCAGTTAACCCCAGTACCTGGCTGGGAACTGCTGGAGTGACCTCGTCACACATCTTGGATCCAGCTGCCCACTAACCAGCCCCACCCCACCACAGTGTGGAGATTTTCCCCACCTGCAGACTGCCTTTAGAGTTTCCTGTTGCCTTCTCTCCCTGAAACACATGGATTGTGGCTTCCAGTCATGTGAAAGGTTGGGGAAGCAACCCAGGTAGGTGGCTGCCTCTGACATCTTGTGTAACACACTTGTTTAGTGTTGGCTGCTGTGCTATTCCTCTTAGCTGAAGACACAGCACATTTATAAAGCTCCTCCCTGGCCGAGTCACCTTCTTCCTCATCCCACCGAGGCTGAGAGAGATTTGCATGAGGGTGGGGAGGCACAGGGTGCCCAGGGAAGTGCTGGCTGCCCCATCCTGGAGGTGTTCAAGGCCAGGTTGGATGGGGTTTTGATCACCCTGACCCAATGGGAGGTGTCCCTGCCCATGGCAGGGGGTGAGACTGGATGACATTTGAGGTCCTTTCCAACTCAAACCATTCCATGATTCTATGAAACTCATGCTTTTATGTTTAATGAGTGATTTACAGAACTGCTCCTACAGAATTGTTTCACCACTTGGGGATGTCTGCAAAGCTCTGGTAAATAAAATGCTGTTAAGCTCTCAGCTTCTAAGGCTCTCTAACATGTTGGCACCTTGCAGGTGTTCAAACACTCCAGCTCCAGAGCCCTGATAATAAAATCCAGTGCTTGCAGGTGCAGGACCTCTTGGGTGAAACCCCTCTGAAGAAAGGAGCAGCCCTTTGCTGACCAACCCTCAGTTACCAAAGCCACAGTTTCTCTCCCTACATTTATCAATCCCTCCCACCTCTGGAAATGGGCCTGTAGGAAATCCCCAGTACCTTGGAAGAGGCACGTCACCATCTTTACAACCAAACCTTCTCATTTTAAAAGGAAAGGATTGCACTGGATATACAGAGACAATGTCAGATGAAAACCACCAAGAGACCAGCTCTTCAGTTTTATATAAATTGGCAACCGCAATAGATTTCAGTAATTTCCTGCATGAGAGTAAAAATGGTTCACATTTACAGTCAATTCCAAATTATTACCTCATGCACTTTATTGAACCTTTCTTAAAGATAGATTTTGTAACCCTCATTGAATCTACTTGAAGCAAAAATTTGTATAATACATCAAGCATCACCTGTAACTTCTTCCTTCGAATACTGATGCAACATAATAATATACAACATAAATGAAAATGCTGGGAGCTCATGACAGACCTCCTAATTATAGAACCAAGAATAAATGAACCTGAGATTCTCTTCCCAGAGTACTGAAAATTAAGTTAATGGATATTAAGTCTTTTTATAATTGTGCAATATTTGTTGTTAATAGAAACAGATTTTGTGTATTAGTCCAAGTGTCTTTAAAGACTTTTAGTGTTGTTATTCAATAATGGACTCGTGTTTTAATAAATTTGCTTTCCTGAATAGGTAAATGTATTAATTGATAGCGGATCATGAAAAGCTTTGCAAATATGTGTTGATGAACTTCTTAATAAAACATCACACAAAATGTTTTATTCAGCTGAGATAGGTGGGTGCACCCCTTGTTAATATTCCACAAAGTCAATTTTTTCCTTTGAAGTGAACAATCTTCAAGTGAGGGGGAGTAGGACTTTCTTGTAATAATATCTTCTGGAGAAATAGATAACATCAGTGATTTAAAGTCGCTGCAGGTTTATGTTGAGCAGTACCTGTTCTTTGAATTGTCCCACACAGATGTAACCATTGCTGTTTTAAACATTGCTCCCCACATGAGGGCAGCCCTTCACAAGAGAGGTATCTCTTCATAAGCCTTTTTAAACCCACAGTGGAAGCTTCTCAGTATGGAAACTAGAGAATATAAAGCTCTTTTTGTCCTTTGCAAGATGACAATGTTGTTTCCTCATCTATTACTTCCTCAAATAATCATTCGATTACCTACTCCTTTCAAAAGGGTGAATACTCTGTTCTCCTAAGGCTTCACCTGGAGCCCTGTGTTCAATCCTGAAGTCCTCAGCACAGGAAGGACCTGGAGCTGATGGAGCAAGTCCAGAGGAGGCCATGAAGATGATCCGAGGGCTGGAGCAGCTCTGCTGTGAGGACAGGCTGAGAGAGTTGGGGTTGTTCAGCCTGGAGAAGAGAAGGCTCCGGGGAGACCTTAGAGCAGCCTCCCAGGACTGAAAGGTAAAGTTGGGGAGGGGCTCTTCATCACATTTTTGAGCTCTACTTCAAGCAAATTAAAAATAATTAAGTAACCTAACTTGCAGTACTATTTCTGTGTGGAATGGAGCATTCGCTCTCTCCCCTGGCCAGGCAGCACCTTGCAATGTGAGAGGGGAATAAAGCCTTGCTTTGGTGCTTCCCCATTCGGTAGCTTCCACTGACACCTGCTGGAGACAGATATTTCTTGGCTGATCGTTCTAAACTCTGTATCCAAAATACATGAGGGTTAGGCACAAAGTGCACCTCTTCCCGTTTAGTGGATGAAGCACATTTTAACAGTAAAATACGGTCAGAACGAAGAACATTCAGCAATTTCTGTCGCTGAGTTTATGAAATAAACCCATCCTTTTTCTAAAAAGCAGACTCAACCCACAATCACTGCACACGGAGATTTCCCAGCTGAATTAAAACCGATGTTTCTTGAACAGAAAGGTGATGTCAGAGCTCAGTTCTGGTGCACACGGAGGGAGGTTTGGAGACAAGAAGGCAGAAGAAAGGTGTTGTCTACAACCCGCAGCGAGGGAAAGGGCAACCTGCCAAGGGCTGTCATCCTTTCTGGTGCCCACCAGCTCCACAGAGACGTGGGGGTACCTGCTGAGTGCAGGGGCTCAGGTCCCAGTCCCTTTTGTAAACTGGCTGTCAAGTGATGCTGGGGCAATAGCTCTGCTGTTTCCACCGCTGAGTTCACCCGCTCTGGCCCCACCAGAGGAATTTTGTCCACAAAGCCAGCCTGATCGCTCCGACTTCTTCCCAGCAGAGGTGCTCACAGAGACCTGCAAAAGAACGAGAGCACAACTCAATCTGTGTGGGAACGAGGGTGGTTTGTGTGAGCAGAGTGCAGGGGTTGTGACGGTCCGGCAGAGCTGTGGTCTACTTTCCTAGGGCAAGACCTCCTGATGTTAGGATGCCATCAAGTCCCTGATGAGCATCTGAGGCAATAAAGGGCATTGCAGGATTACAAAAACTAAAAGGCACAGCCCTAAAGCTTTGAAAACTAGAAAATGCACCACAACTTTTATATTGGTGTAGAAATGTTCAGTCACTGGGGGACCTGAACTGTTCCATCACTTCTAGATTAACGTCGTGGTTTATGGGTTTGTAGCAACGCAGACAGGCTTGAGCTCTGAGCAACCAAAAATGCCTTCCCATAGTTAGCTCACAGTGCCTAAATAGCTCATAGCATTAGACTCCAACTAAAGCCTCAGACTGCTGAAACACTAGAGGTCTTTCCCCTCCCCACAAATATTTCCTAAAATGAGTAAAAAATAAATGTTAGATGGGGGGAAAAAAATATCTGGTCGTGTATACAAAAATATGACTTTTTAACTTCAGGCTAACAGAGGACATTCATGGTGAGGGGTTTTTTTCTGGAAGAAATCAAAGGAGAGTTGAATATTTTGTTCATTATATTTTCAAGTTCATTTAATACCATCTTGCTAAAGTCCTGCTGGTCGTGGCCAGGAGGTGGCAGTGGAAGAGCACCCATTGCTCGAGAAACACCGTGCTTGTCTGCCTGGTCATAATTAAATTCAAGGGCAGAAGCAAGGGCTGTTTCCCATGACAGGACAGCAGAGAGCAGCAGTTCAGGGTGTTTTAAGAGATATCTTCTATATATGCCATCCAAAGTGGCAAAATGTGTGGCTCCATAGCTAATAATTTGGAAATGTGTGAGGAAACCTATTTTTTTGTTGTAAAACTAGGAGGAATAAAGCTCAAAGGTTATTGCAAGACACTGGATTTCAAGACAGCTTTAGTCATTTTAATTAATGAGCTGAGTAATTACATTTTTAACATCTGAATATCAGGCCCGCTTCAACTTCCTTGAAAACATAAAGGTTTCTCACACCAAACAAACTCAACAGAATTGTCTCACTAGCTTGTTTTAAGTCTATATTTGCTAAAGAGCCTGTAGATCCCCTTTTAACTGTCCTTATTGTAGGGGTAACCCAGAAAACACCTCCAGAGGGAAAGCAGATGGTGGGTTTAGTCTGTCAGTGTTATTTCGTGTTTGCATCTGTATTTTTGTTTTGAATTTTGGAGTCTACAGAAAGAAGAGTTTTAAAAGATCATTCTTGAAGATTACACTTCTAGGAAGCATTTACTTCTGTACTGTAATTCATGTTAATATTTTACTAATAGCACCTCAGATTGAGATCCCTGTAACCAACTGGGTGGCCCATTCTCACAGTACCACCTGGGTTACCCTGCACTGGCCCAGGCACCATCAGGGGCCACCTGAGCACTGTAAACCAACAGGGTAATAAAAGAAGAAAGGAGTAAAAAAACCTTAAGTAAGTTGATGGGTTAAACATAATCTGAAGAAAAATGTCCCCTTTTGAGTGTTTGTCTTATTTTCTACTAAAGAGGACAGGATCTGGCCATTTACAAACATATTTTTGAAGGATATTTGTATTTGCTTTCCTTTTCTAGAAAGTATTGTTCAGGTGGAGGTTTTTTCTAAATATTCCTTTCAAAAGCAATAAAAAATAGGGAATAATTACTGTGAAAAGCTTACAAATACCTTTGATACAAATGTTTTAGATTTTATTTTTTTAAAGATGCAGTAAAGAAAAAGACTTTCAGTGGACAAGTGAGTAGGGTGAAGAAGGGCAGAACCAGGCTTAAAGTCTTTATTAAGCAGAGCAGTGACATTGGCTCCTTCTCTTCGCAACACATCCAAACTAAAGAGGCAATTGGGGGAGTCAACTGGGGTGTGGAAGGAGATTTGAAAACATGGGGGGAAGTCACAAGCTCTTCATTCACCTTGAAAACAGAGACGAGGCCTACAGAAAGCAGTGACTAAATGAGGATACTGAGACAAGTACCAAAGAGTATATATGCAATAAATAATTCTGTAAAGACATTGAGAAACTGAGGGAAAGAGGTCAAGCTAATTATTGATTCACCAGCAAATGAAAATGGGAAGTCATTAGCACAAAAACCAAGAAGGCCAAAGTTCTCTGTGTCTCATTTCTAAGAGAGAAGATCAAGAGCAAAGACTGGCTGATACAAGCAGAGAAATGCACACGGAGGCATCAGCACAATCCAAGAACTCCAAAGTTTTCATGCTGCCCGAGTCTGATGGATTTTATCCCAGGAAACTGCAAAAGAATATGGCAGAACTGATGGCAGAACCACTGGGGTTGTCTTAGGGAAGTAATGGAGTGTAAATCAGCATCAGAAGACTGGAAAAGGGCAAATGTATTCAGTTTCTGAGAATGAAAGGAAAAGACTAATCAGGGATTTGTCTATCAGTCAGCTTACCTTCAACTGCCAGAAAAACAAGGAAATGAATAAGAGCCAAAACGGATTTGTTAATTCTAAATCCCCTCGGAGCAAAGCAGTTGCTTTTTATGAATGGGTTACAGGTCTGGATGGAAAGAAACCAATAAACACCATCTAAAATTGCAGAGTGGGCTTTGATAACTTGTCTAAAGACCTTCTCATTCAAAAGGTAAAAAAGTAGGTTCTACATGAAACTCTGTTATGGCACAGGCTGAATAAACACGCTGAACTAATGAGAATATAGAGGTTATCGGTGCCTCGTGGCCAAGATAAAAGAATGTGATGAGCTTGCTCCACAGACAACTGCCACAAAGTTGGCTGTATTCAAAATGGGTTTATTGATGACCTGGTAGATGGAATAGAGAGTGGTGCTGTTGAAGCTTTATAAAACATTAAGGTGGGAGGAGATACAAGTGTGTTTAGGATAAAAGAAACCAATCAGCTAGGCAAGGTGGAGAAATCATATGCAAACACTGGCTGAAACCTTGCAGGACCAAACAGGAGGATGTGCATTTGCCAAGAGTGATTAACTGCAAAAACAAGAGATTGAGTGCAAATAGAAACTCCAGGGATCCAAGATTATAGGAACTCACGAGCAGAACATGAGCCAATGTTTTCCTATGGCCTTGCAAAATGAAGGCAATCATCACAGCAACCCAGGATACTATTTTCTGAACAAAACTCATGATGGATGCTCATAATGAAGTGACATTTGCCCAGCACAACCCTCAAACAGACGCTCGAGCCATTGTAGGATGATCCATTTCCTGACATCCTGTACTCTCAACAGAGCAATTAAACAAAATTGCTCCTGTTCTGTGAGAACAAACCTTGCTGGAAGGGACTACAATAAAGCAAAAACCCACCTCCGTTAATGGTACTGAATCATCTCCCAAAGGCTGAAATTGTGACCATCTGTAATTAAAAGGCCTGACACATTTTAAAAATGTATTTCCTACAGCTGGCCACTATTGACCCTTCCCTCCAACTTGCACAAGAAGCCACTGCAAAATCAAAAGAGCTTTCATAAACTTTTTAGTACAGGCACAAGAAACCAGAACTTTCTGCCATAGCTTGTAAGAGGCTGCTTTCACGAGTCAATATTGCTGATTTTTCATGTAATTTTCTCTTATTCTAGCTATTTTGTGCTAGCTCTGTGTGCTAAAGGCCAAATATAAGAAATGTATCCTTCCTGGGGGACATGGGTGGTTGATGTAGGGACTTCATAAAATTTAGTACTTTAGCTCTTAAGTATTTTTCTGTATGTTCCAAAGCTCAGGAGCAACCAGACAGCTGAAATGGTCACTCTTCTCTGCTGCATCCATTGAAGTAAAGCCCCCAGCTCTTCTCCCAGGCTCCTTTTACCTCAACAGAATCTGTGACCTTTATAGGCAATAGATTCTAGGTTCAAGGCTATGTGTATAAACCCTTGTTTATATGGTGTGATAAATCAAAGGCAGAAATAGCCTACAGGATTCTTTGCTACATTGCACACTGTGAACAAATCATTTACCTTCCAGGGGACCATTAATTAGTATTGATTTGTCTGCTTGCTTAGACACTCCAGCAGCATATGGATGGGAGGCTGCCTGCCAGCCCAGGCAGCACCAGGAGCTTCTCATCCTGCAGATGTTTACACGAGTTAAAATGATTTGCAAACAGGAGACAACATCACATAGTCTGAAACTAAGGAGATCTTCAAATTGTCCATCGTAAACCACTAAGGAAAGAGGAAATAGCTGAGATATTAAGAGTAAGAGACGCAGTTGGAATAAAAAATGGGTTAATAAAACAGTGAGGACGAACCCTGAAATCCATGAAAAAGCCCATGGCTCTATTTTTTTAAGTACAGCTCTGTTAGACCATGATTTCTCTGCCTTCCTGGAGAACTTCTCTAGTGCCATGCTAAGAGATCATGTAAGGCCAAGTACCTACAAACCCCAGTGCTGTCTGGGATAACTGGTGTCCCCTGGTGTCAGGGGTAGTGTTGGGAGGAGAGATAACTCCCAGTCCCCCAAATAGTGGTCACAGCTGTACAAACAGAGCACCAAAGGCTGCTGGCAGTGCACCAAGCCCCCCGTGGATGACCAGGGACTGCCTACAGTGCTGCAGAGCAGAGACTGCATCCAGAGAGAGCTGGTGCCCCCCAGTCACTCACCAGCTGTGTCCTCTTGCCACCGAGAGGTCATGGGTCTTATATTCACTGTGCTGGCTAAAAAAGGAGCTGATGTTTAATGCTAGTCTTAGACTGAGCTCTTTCTTCTTGCTGGCACAGAACCCAGAGCAAAAGGCAGTGTTACATAGGAACAAGTCTAGCTTTGTACTAATTATACTGATCCATCCTCCTCCTTCTTCCAGATCACCAAGTGCCAGAAGGATTGACTATAAATGTCTCCTGTAAGAATAGACAGCAAATGAAACCAGAAGATAAAGTTCCTTAGAAAGAATACATTCATTTGGGGACAACATTTTAGTACTCCAGTGGAATCTGGAGGTCTAACATTAAGTAGAACCTCAGTTCCTTCATTCTCCCTCTCACATCTTTTTAATGTGTTTTCATTCATTATTTACTTTCTTAACAGATCAGGAAGTGGGGGGGTTCTTCTGTTTTAATAAGCTTCTCTGGTAGTATCAGATAGCTGTACAAATCACCCTCTTGCATATGTGGGTTCTACCTGGCTTCATGTAATAGTATCTACCATGAAGACAACCTGGTAAAACTTGTTGTTTGGTGAGCTAGAACAATCCATAAATCACTCCCATTCAAACCAACCTCCAGCAATACTGCCAGGGTTTTACATGAGGTCTCTGTGTGCCCTATTTAAAGGCTCTGCCTGCTGGGCTGGGGCAGGTGCTGCAGGACTGGCTGATGGTGGTGGGAGGGCACCACGTTCATCAAGAAGATGAATCCTCTTAGGAAAGAGAACATAAGGTTTGCTGGGAGGTAGAGATAACAAGATTTATTTCTCTAATTTAGGGAAAATTAGTGAGAAAACAGCTGATTAGCAGGTTCCAGGGAAACAAAGGATAACTTTGGAAGATACTTTGGTGAGTAAAGATCTAGACATCTTATTAAATATACAAACTCTAAATGTTGAAGGGAAGCTGATGTTAGTGTCTTGTGAAATGCTTGCACTTAATAGACTGACTGGCTCTGATTTCAAGTCTTGTTTCAGCTCTGGATTAGGATGATAATTAAGTATGTTTATGCTGTGTTTCATGCTGTATTCACTCCAATCCTTTCTCTGCCATAGCTATTAGGAGATATCTCAGATCTTAAGCTCTTCTGTTTGTTAGAACCTGAACAACGGGCAGGCAGGAGGGCATTGCTGCATTCTGAGAGATTCTGATTCTGAAAGCAATTCAGGAACATTATAAAACAAGAAACTAACAGGTTGGAAGCTTGATTGTGTTTTCCTTTCACTATTACAGAGGAGGAGAAGGAAAAGGTAGGGGCCCTTTGTAAAACTCCTTTTCTCTTGAATTTGAAATCAAGACTATTGTTGGCATCAATGGAGGTGGGAGTAAGCTTCCCAGGTACCTGGGAGCAGCCCAAAATGTGACTGCAGCTGGTGATACTCCCTGTAATCATCGAGGAGCAACTTGTATTTGCTCCTTTTCTGTTCAGATAGCTTGTCCAAATATACTTCAGAACAAGAAGGAGATGTTTTCTTGTGAGGGTGGGGAGGGCCTGTCCAAGGTTGCCCAGAGAACTGGTGGCTGCCCCATTCCTGGAGATGCTCAAGGCCAGGGTGGATGGGGCTCTGAGTCCCCTGATCCAGTGGGAGGTGTCCCTGCCCATGGCAGGGGGTGGAACTGGATGGACTTTGAGATCCCTTCCAACCCAAACCATTCTATGATTCTATGATGATTGTGGTTTTAAACCAGATAAATCACAGTGCTTTGAATCACAGAGATATTACAGGTCCCTTCCAGGCTTCTCTCTGCTTTTCAGACGTGACACAGCTTTCAGTGACAGCTTACCCACACTTCTGCTTATTCTAAACTGAATTAAACTATTCCTCTCTGGTGGATTCTGAAATGGCCAATTAGCACTTATTAGGAAAAGCACAAACAGGATTGAGAATCAGTAGATAATAGGTGTCTGTGGATTCTTAGCCATTAATAAAAGAAATTATCATCCTTCTGCATAGCTACACTGCCATATTTTGTTCTAAGTGATGCTGTGTTTCAGCATTTACTGAAACATGTCTTAGTGGTTAAAAGTGGCAATATCACAAGGACAGACTATTTTCTAAAAGACTATTGCCTTCCTTGCAAACATCAGTGCTCTGGGGCTGCCAAGACCAAAATCAGAAGGCACAAATTCCAGGTCACAGGAGTTGTGACACCTCTGGCTACGCAAAGATTAAACAGAGTACTTCAAGGCTTCCAGTAGTGCTCTGTCATTTCTTTCAGCCTTAAAAATGTTCAGTTGCTGTAAAGGAGACATTAGCAAGAGTTTCCACTGACATGACTTGCTGTTTTATACCCTCTGGTTGTGCTGTGAATGTTAAACTGAAATCTTGTGGAGAGACAACTCAAAGCTAAGTGTGGAACTGTTATCTACAGCAGAAATTCAGTGGCTTGGTTAAGTCTCTGGGCTCCATCTAAGAGAGAGTCATCTTTACTCAAAGCTTAGACTTCCTGCAATGAAAGGTGAAATCAAACTGCAAACCCAAACATCTACAATTTAGGGTAATTAATAGGGCTTAGTGTTCTTAAATAGGTGAATTGCCAAACAGTAATGCAGCTCTACATCACATTTATCCATCTCTTCCAGTCTCAATATTTAAAAGTGTATAACTTTGGGTGTAGAAAGCTGTACTGATGCTCTCCATCTAGCTTTTAGTTACTGCCTTCACATGCTTTTTGAACACCTCCAGAGATGTGTTTGAACACCTCCAGATCTGCAGGGCTTCACCTTTCTATCAGTAATTTCTCCTGGTATCTAATCTTAACCTCCCCTGGCACAACTTGAGGCCATTTCCTCTCGTCCTGAATGCCAAGGGTGGCACAAAAGGCTTTTAGAAATAAACATTGTTTTATACAGCAAACACAAATACATGCTTTAATGAAGAAGTGATTCACAATGGTAATATTATTGACATATTAAGATAAACCAGGTCTGCCATATGCTGTGTCTAGTGCTTCATATGGTTTCAAGTTTGTTTTTAGTTTTTCAAAGTTATGCATATTGACAACAGCTGTTGAATTTTAAAAGGATTCAATAATTGAAAGGAATTCATTCCAAAGCTGAGTGTTGAGGGGTTTGTCTTCTTAATGAGTCAAAACAGTTTGTATATAGTGAATCAGAAAGTAATTTCTAATTGGTGATGCAGCTCATAATCCAAATGTCATGTGCAGGCATTAAGTGGTTTCATCTTACTTCCTGCAGAGTTGCACACAGTTGCTGAGGAGTGGGTTGGCTGAATCCCATCCCTAGATTTTCGATGAGTTTTATAAAAGACCCTTTCACAAGTGGATTCACCCTTGAGTCACCTGTCTCCAGACTGTACACCACCTGCTCTGCATCCTCAACCTCACACTAGTGGTTCAGGCGTACCCCCAGCCTTTGCCTATTCAGCCTCAGTTTATAGCTGAGGGGTGGGAGGCAAGATGCAGTAAAGTGTCCAAGCTCAGCTGATGTGCTGAAAGAGGCTGCTGGAGACAGAAAGCAGGGAGCTCCTGAGTGCATGTTTTATTATTTATGGCAATTACTGGCTTCATTAACCCAGTTTGACAAAGCAGGCTACAGAAAGGGAAAGTAAATGACAGGCAAGAAATTCAACCCTATCAAATTCTTGGCAAAGAGGTTAGATATTTAGACCCCAAAGTGACATAATTCCTCATGAGAAATATTTCAGCTTCATGCACTTAACCTCTCACTCTTTGCCCTTACAGAGTAAGCACAATTACAGGCTGGGTAGAGAATAGATTGAGAGCAGCCCTGAAGAGAAGGACTTGGGGGTACTCATGGATGAGAAGCTCAACATGAGCCAGCAATGTGCACTCACAGCCCAGAAACCACCCGTGTCCTGGGCTGTGTCCAAAGCAGTGGGACCACAGGGGATAGGGAGGGGGTTCTGCCCCTCTCTGTGAGACCCCACCTGGAGCCCTGTGTCCAGTTCTGGAATCCCCAGCACAGGAGGGACCTGTTGCTGTTGGAGAGGGTCCAGAGGAGGCCACGGAGATGATCCGAGGGCTGGAGGGAGGACAGGCTGAGAGAGTTGGGGTTGTTCAGCCTGGAGAAGAGAAGGCTCCAGGGAGACCTTAGAGCAGCCTCCCAGGACTGAAAGGGGCTCCAGGAAAGCTGGAGAGGGGCTCTTGTTCAGGGAGTGCAGGGATAGGGTGAGGGGGAATGGTTTTTCAGCTGAAAGAGGGGAGATTGAGATGAGATCTTAGGGAGAAATGTTCTCCTGTGAGGGTGGGGAGGCCCTGGCCCAGGTTGCCCAGAGCAGTGGTGGCTGCCCCATCCCTGGAGGTGTTCAAGGGCAGGTTGGATGGTGTCCCTTCCCATGGTAGGTGGTTGGAGATGGATGGTCTTTAATGTCCCTTTCAAGCCAAACCATTCCATGAAGTGAGGGAGCTCAAGTAGGTTTGAGTAACTGCTGTTTTCATACACAAACACAGCCTCTGGGTGGTTATGGTCTCAGCCTTTGGACCATTATTGTTTGCTCAAAGTCCAAACCTTTTTTATTCATATCTTTCCTCTCCCCCAGGAGCCCAAGACAGGGTTGTTCTACAATCACTGCATCACCTTCCCACTCCTATGTGCAGCTGGTCACACAAACTTAAGCTGTGACTGATGACAACCTGTGGCAGTGTCACAGCTACAGCCTTGTTCAGCTGCCACATTTCCATTGAACTGTTGGCCTGCCTTGCCACGGCTGCAGTGAAGACAACTCCCTGTGGCTGAGAACCTGCAGACAGAGCGATGCCACCTCGTGCTGTCAGCCCTCACAGTGCCCCAGCTACCTCAGCTTTGTTGGTGATGTTGCTGGGGGAGATGCTGAGCAGTGTGGGAGCAATCCTTGGCGTCGCACGTATCACCAGGCTCTCAGAGCTCGGTGCTGAACCCTTCCCAGCTGCTCTCAGCCACAATCTGCCTTTCCAGCATCTTGTTTGGAAAGCAAGAAGAGTGCTCAGCAGGAGAGGCAGATCTCACTGCTATGTGGAAAGCAGCAAGCTTCTCTGCAGCTGAAGACACGTCTCCAGCACCTAATGGGATCGTAGGAACTGTGGGAAATGTAGATGTAGGGATTAAAGCCATCATCTCCTTTTGTGTGTTTCCTGCAGAGGGGAAAAAAAAAACAACAAAAAACCACAAGGAAATTACAACTAATGCTGCTAATTAACATAAAGAAGATGCAGAGTGGAGAGTCCAGACAGCTGCAAACAGACAGCAGTGATCCCAGATTGATATCCGAGGGGCTGGAGACACAAAGCAGGGAGCTCCTACAGTTCTTTGTGGCAATTACTAACTTCATTAACTTAGTTTGAAAAAGCAGGCTGTAGAAAGGGAAAGTAAACAACTGCAGGAAAGAAAGCCAACCCTATCAACTTCTTGGCAAAGAGATAAGACTTTTAGACCCCGAAGGGCTATAATTCCCAAAGAGATATAGTTGAGCTTCGTGCCCTTAACCTCTTACTCTTTGTCAAGTAAGGAGGCAGCCTGGCTATCTCATAACTAGTTCTGAACCATTTGTACCATCCCTTGTGTAATACTGGATGGGTCCTTAAGGAGAAAGCACTTGTAGGACATTTCCTTCCCTGGGAAGCACCAAGAAAATGCTAGTATTCTTCCTAATTTCAGATAGCTCCTGGGATTTCAACATCCTTGAGGATTCTGTGTCTATTAATTAATTGATCAATGGTTTCAGAAGTCTTGGTGAGAACTGGGAGCAGAGAAATATATACAAATTTGATTGAAATAAGCCTGGGGAAAGCCTGCCCCATCAGTAGAGAGCAAGAATGTACTTGAAACCTGCTCTTGAAACAGGGAGTATAATAATGATTTCTGAAGGCAAGGTCCTATTAGTAGGGGCAAGGTACCTCTGAAGCAGCTGCAGTTGCTCTCTGGGACTCTCAGTAAAGAAAACTCTTGTTGATGTGGAGGGAAATCTGGTACAAAGGGCCAGAGCTGGTGATTGGTTTGACCCAGAATGAAGTCACTGAGAGCATGGGGAGAGGTGTTTACTTGATGCAGCCACCAAAGCCAGTGGTAGACAGGCCAGGTGTGCTCCTGCCAGCTGCAGATCTGGACAGCAAATTGTCGTGTGCACAAACTGTGTGTCAGGCACAACTGGCTATTTCTTACAGAAAGAAAGGGTGAAGAAGGTGATTTCCACTTGATAAACATTTCCTGATTTATGTGTGCTTTCTACAAGGGAGAAAATGTCTTCTTTGACTCTTGAGCAACTTCATCTTCAGGTGAATGCAGGAGGAACACAACTATCGTGGGCAGTGAAAGAGAAGGATGGAGATAAAATTCATACTACATTTCTTCAGGCAGAAGTGGCAAAGGCAGCAGTGGCTTTACCACCAGCACGTTGTTTCTCGCTCAGCCTTTTCATCTGGGGGGCAGATTGATGGATAGGTTGCACAATTCTGTCCAATTTGGCTTTTTTCCCAGCTGCAGGTGTGCCATTTTCAGCTTATATCTGTACCATGCATAATCTAACTAAAACTCACCATGGACAAACACGATTTGCCCAATTAAAACTGTACAGAGCATCTGTTGTGAAAAATACCAGCTTTCCCCAGTCTACCAGCTGGGAAGCACTCACCGTGGTAATGGCCTCATGGCAGGATCTGCTTTTGCCCATCCCAGATAAACTGCCATTCCCCAAACATGCTACAAATACAGCACTCACAGTTTTCTTCATCCAAACACAAGGAAGATTTATTTAAAGCAATGCATTGCACAGATTAGTCTTTGGTGACTGCTCTGAGCTGCCCTTTTTAAGGCTGGGGAGAGACCAACTCTACCTGACCCTAACTGAGGTTTGATTAACTGCTGTTTTGCTTTGGCTGCCTAATTTCAGACTTAGTGACCTGTGTTCATTATCTAATCTGAGTTTTAATTCCTGATTTACTTTTTTATGTGTTTCATAAGTACATGATTACATTTTAATACCAATCTCCCATGTTTGACCATAAGAGTAGCCTGTGTTTGACCAAACATTTCTCCATCTATAAACACAGGAAATGCAGTGTATTTTTCTGGAATGATGCTCTGTGAGTCCCTCCAGCAGCCACACAGAATAGGTTCAAATTGTAAAGCTGTGATTCCTGCTGTCTAAATCTGTGCTCTTCACTTTAAATGAAGACCTCTCACTCTCCCCTCCCTCTCCCCATTAACTCCTTCTATATCTTTATGAGCCTCTGCATTTAAGACATGCAGAGCCTTCTGAGAGTAGAGGCTTGGCCCCAGTGAAATCTCCCACATGGTCGTGGGCTGGGTCTCCATTTTCAAAGCCCAAGCCTCAATATGCTCTGATAACCCACCTCCTGGCTGATGCATTTGATATTTACCTGACAACTCCACCACAGAACATGTGTACAAACTCCATGGTACATCTAGGAGTGCTTACCAGAGACTGTCCTTTGGGAACAGTCTGAGTAGCCATCATGAACACCTTGTATTTGCTGCTGTAAAACAGAGAACACCTGGGCCTCTACCTGTTAGAAGTTTCTCAGTTCATGTAGACAACTGGAATGAATCCCAGAAGAGGAGCACATGACATTCTGGTACAGCTCAGCTCAGGCACAGACCCTGCTCCATCCCTTGAGAGCAGCTGCCCTGCAGTGTGCAGGTCCTTAGATTCAAAAATAAGCAGGAAACAACAACTAAAACCCTTCCAGGGCAAGTTAACAGGTTCACCAAGTTTTGAATTGGGCTACTTTATAAAATCAAAGCATGCAATGATTTCTTAAACTGTAATTAAAAATTATACCACCAAAAATACTGTAGTGATGAGCCCAGGTCCCTCAGAACCACAGCAGCTCCCCAGAGAGGGGCAGAGATTAGAAAACACGTTTCACATGACAGCTTTTACTATAACTATTTGCATAACTGGATTAAAAAAGCACACCAACGTGCCTCCAAATCTTATTATTGTTTATTACTCTCCATATCAGAGAAAACAGTAATTACATTGAGCAGAGATTCGTGGGGCTCAATTCGGTGATGGGACTGAGTGAATGTGGCTGTGCCTTGGTCCCTGCAGGACCCCCAGCCCTCCTCCCTGGGGCTGGATGTCTTTGTACACCATGCAAGGAATGCCTGTAGAAATGGCCTTGCAGAACCACTGCATTGGGACAAGGGGGCTGCTGAGGGGAGAGAGGGAGCTTAGCAATCCGTGGTTGGATAACAGCTCATTTCAGGGTGAGTTTGCAAAACCCAGTCCCAGGGAGGGCCTGAAACACGGGGCAAGCTCTGAGCTTTCTGCTACAAATGCAAGTCTTGACAGGTTCAAGACTTGTCCAGGTTAAACCAGCACTTAAATGAGGATGCTCGACCTGCTGGACACTCCTGGGATCCTCCTGGAGATAACAGAGCTCGGCACTGCTGTAACTGCAGCTCCGGGGGCTGCTGGGAGCGAGATGTTCCCGGCGTGTCTGTCGCTGTGGGAACAATATATGCAGTGAACAGCACTTCATTTCTGCATCAAGGTTAAAAAAAAAAATAGAGGAGTCCCTCTTGTTTGCTTTGTGCAGCTCTCTGCAACAGCCATCTGCAGTCACTAAAATTCAGGGGAAAATTAATGAGCCAAACTGTAGCACTGGCAAATGAGGGTAAAACCATGATGTGTAAGAAGGAAATTATCCTGGGCCTGCTATGGTTAGCAAGAGTCTTCCCAGTCACTCTTCTGAGTTTTGAATCACTCTGTATTACAGCACTTGTCTCTATTTAGTGCATGAGGTTGTAAACATTATGGACCACCTCAATGCTAACTAACCTTTACAAACTGACAAACTGATGGCTTGAATTAACATAATTCCATAGGAGAAGAATCCCTGAA
Source organism: Dromococcyx pavoninus (assembly GCA_033558185.1). NCBI lineage: Eukaryota > Metazoa > Chordata > Aves > Cuculiformes > Neomorphidae > Dromococcyx > Dromococcyx pavoninus. Next base: position 276,443 of record JAUMJL010000621.1, on the reverse strand, counting down.
AATCAAGATTGGTTTTACTTAAAGTTGCTCTTTGCAGTGTGGTTTCAGTGCTCTCTTCACTTTCTTCAAAAAACCCCTGAAAACAAAGCTGAAAAATTTATAAAATCACCAGTTATTCCATAACTTGTCATATTGAGCTCGAAGGAAAACCACTTTCCTAAAATAAAAACATGCTTTCAGGTCATTCAAATCTTTAAATCAAGATAAGCAGGGCAGATACATTTAATGACAAAGTGAACACAAACAATGTCTCCTTTAAAAAGACCTTCTTGATCCAGTGCCTCTGCAATCAGCTTCTAATAGCCAATTTCTCATTGCTAGCAGCAGAGCAGCTTGAAATTCTAAGGAAATTTATAAAAAGGGGGGATTTTGAGTGTTTTTCCTATGCTTTTCCCAGTGGGTGCATATGCACTTGTGTATTTTTTAACCATATTAGCTTACTGAATGTTGATGTGTAAAATTATATCCACAGTTTCACAGTAGGAGGACATTTACAGACTACAGGAACCATCCTCTCTTTCTTCCCCCTCCACCCTCATCTCTTTGCATTGCCTCACAGCCCATGTGTTTCTGGCCATGTGCAGCTGCAGTCAGACAAGAGCCCTTGCTAAGCATGGCCAAAACTCTCCCTGGACTGCACTGCTTCTCCAGCTGATCTCAGCTAAGTGTCAGGCAGGTCCTTGTGCCATCCTAGATTCTGGCTGAGCAGGCTGGAAGAAACCTCTTCAGAAACGATGCCTGGTTTCAGGACTTTTTGCCTTGTGCTTACCTATTATTTTCAGATATTTTCAGTTCAGACAGAGGAGGGAAGAAACCATTAGGTTGATTATAGCTTCTAACTCCCTCATATGATTGAAAGGTGGATGTCAAGGAAATTGTTTCTTCCCAAAAGACAACATCAAGAGAGCACTTGCCACTCTGCTCTGCTTGACGGATCTTTCTTTGACTGCTCACAAAACACTCATACACAGCTCAATGTCAACAGCCCCTTCCACCTGCTGTCTCTTAGCAGACCCCTCCAAAAGGGCTCCTGAAGAGGGTATCAAAATCTCTGGCTGTCTCTGGAGATCAAAGCTGATAGCAGTATCACCACATGGCAAAATCAGTTCCTCGAGGAATGAGCAGAAAGCCCCTCAGCGCCGACAAGGCTGCGATGACATCTGCTCCTCTGGCTGGGGATGCAGCCACCTTGCAGTAGGGTCAGCAAACTGGGGTTACCAGAGATAACAGCAGGAACACAATTCACTGTCAGTAAAGTGGTGGTATGTCCTAACCTGCTCCTGTGTGGATGTGTTTCCACCACACATTATGTTTCCAGTGTATCCATCCTTGATGACAGCATCAGTAAATCCACTGGGTGACTTTGCAAAAAGGCTGTCAGCCACTCTGCATCACAGTTGCACCTCATGGAATTAGCATCACTGGTTTTATTTCCCCACTCACCTTCCTATTGCAGGTTCACAAGACACAGGGATTGAGGGATGCTGCTGGGTTCAAAAAGCATAAAGCACAGGTTCCTGCCCAATGCTGTTGGCTATGGCAGGCAGGAGCCCCCTTGCAAAGGCTGCTGTGCCAACCACTTGGCCAGCAGTGAGGGGAGGAACCCATACCAGGTACACAGCCCACCCCACTGGGAGCCACAGACACACAAGTGAGTCAGTCGTCTTGCTTGGAGGGAGAGTGAGCTGGTGCCATCACCCTGCACACCACCTACACAGGAGTGGCAGAGGGAGGCTCAGAGCAGCTCCTACCAACCTGGTTTCCTGCCCACAGCTGACACAGAGCATTTACAAGAGCCTCTTCAGCACAGCCCTAACCCAAAAGGACTGCAGGAATCTACCTTAGATTCTGTGCTAAGGACTGGCCTCTGGGTAGATAAGCAGATTTAATTTTTACCCAATCCAACACGCGTCCTCATTGAAGAATTTAGGTCTCATATTCATCCTTGCTTCTCCCTGTCCCCAAATCCCATGTCTGTACTGCCAGCAACATCCAAAACAAATGGGAACAATCCTTGTAGCTTACATATGGATATCTCACTGTGCTAGTAGCTTCTTGACCTCTTATTCCAAGTAAAGACATTTCTGGGACATAATTTCTGCCTCTCCTTCTCCAGGAGAAGTGGAGATGCTGGGGAAGTTATGCATGGGTCTTGTGTTGATATAACTGAGCCCTGAGGACAAATGTCAGGAATCAGGACTATTCAGAAGTGGAAAAGACTTACAGTGTCACCATAGGAAGGAAGTGCACTCCCACCAGCTCTCGTCTACAGCACCACACTGGCCATAATGCAGTTCGTAGCAGGTCCAATTTTCTTCTTTCTCCAGGCAAACATTTTCTTCAGCTCCCCCCTGAAGCTGTCGTGGAGCCAGGCATAAAGGAAGGCATTGGTACAAGCAGACATCATTGCAAACCAGTGGCACAGCAGCTGGATGAAGTTGAAGTACTGCTTGTCAATAAGGCTGATGTCTATGTCCTTTATCACGTTGAAGATGTGCAGAGGCAGCCAACAGACTCCAAAGGCAGCCACCACTAAGACCAGCAAACGAAAAGTCTTTCTCCTCCTTGCTCGGTCCCACTCAGCTTGGCCCTGGGTGACGTTGCCTGGGACTACACGGTTTTTCAGCTTGACTGAGATTCTCAGGTAGGACAGGGAGATGACAGCCAAAGGCAGCACGTAGGTGATGATGAGAGTGCTGTAGGCGTAAGCTAAGCGATCTCTTTTCATGTGGAACCAAAACTCCTCGCAGATGGAGAAGTCCAGTTCCGGGAACTCCGCGTGGTAAGTGTGGACCAAGGCAGGGGCAGCCAAGGTACAACTCAGCAGCCAAATAGCAGCCAGGATGTAGGCACAGACAGGGATGGTGAGCCTCCTGCGGAGCGGGTACACCATGGCGTAGTACCGATCCACAGCTATGACGGTCAGGGTGAAGACAGACACAAACACGGTGACCGGCTGCATCAGGAAAACGAAGTAGCACATGAACCGCCCGTACACCCACCCTCTGGGCTCAAAGGCGTACGCCAGGGTCAGGGGCACACAGGTTGCACACATGAGCATGTCAGAGAAAGCCAGGTTGCCTACCAGAAAGTTGGTGACGTTGTGCATTTTTTTTGTCTTGCAGATAACATAAATGAGAAGGTAATTCCCAATGACACCGATAAAAACCACCAGCGAGTAGCAGGGGATGATGAGTGGCTTGAAGGACTGAACAAACTGGAGTCCTGAGAATAAATTGCTGGCATTGCTATGAATCGCAGAGAGGAAGCTTTGGGAGGTTAAATTGTCTGAATTCATCGTTCCCTTCCTTTCGTCGCCTGCCGTGAGTAAAGTAGTTACCCCTGCGCTACTGCTGCCCCCGGTCAGCGTGGGCAATGAATGGGTTACTGGCTGTCCAGAGCTTACTGCATGGATGGTAAACAGGCATCCATAAAAGCAAATGGTGAAGTTGTAATCCTCAAGAGGCAGTTTTCAGCAGTTCCTAAGGAAAATCAAATACAACCAATTCCCATTAAAGCCCTCCTGTATTTACTATTAAATCTAGGTTTTTGACAGCATGCCACTTAATGAACATTTAATGCAGCGAGTACTTACTGCTGTGGGGTTTTAATCCCATATGATTTTCCTGTGGATTCCAAGAAGTGCCCTAGCTGTCTGTCTTCTGCAAATCCAGGAGCGCGCGCGCGTGTGTGTGTGTCAGAGAGAGAGAGAAAATACATGAGTGAGAAAGAGGGTGATGCACATTTGCAAGCTAAGTGGAGATCAGTGTTTTTAAACAGTCTTCACTACTAGGTCACGACAGATTTGTGTATAAGCTTTTATCCCTATTGGCTGCCCTGGGTATTACGTTGCTCTGTGCGTGTTTCTTACTGATAGTAATTAGTTCTTGGATATCCTTTAAAAAAATCCCCTTCTCCTTCTAGTGAATCTATAATTGCCCCTCACAGCTAAAAATCAATTTACATTCATTAACACCAGCCTACGCAGTACCTAATCCAAGATTCACTTCGCCACAGTCCTCAGAGTGTCCAAATAAGCTACCTGTGAATTTGCTGCGATAATGTGACTGTAAAATAGAATTTTAATAGCATGCTGAAGCCAAATAATGTTTATGCCACTAGAGGGACTCAGCTACGCACCTGGTGAGTGAAGTTAGTGTTAGAAATGTGCATTTAACATGCAGCACAGAGGCTCTTACTATATTTAAGTTTATTTTTTCACAGTGGTATAATGTTTGCTCACCCATTGTGAGCATTTTCAGTGGGGCTTGCACATCTTTAAAAGTGAGCATCTCAAAGGAATCCCATTCATATTGATCTACTCAAAGGTTTCCTTTTGAGAATCAAAGTAATGAATTATATTAACTTCCAAATAGTTTAGCTATAAAGGTTCACCTGCAGTTAATTACAGCAAACTTTCTAATATTGCAGCTGCCCTAAAATATTTGGGGGGGGTTGTTCTTCCTGCAGTAAGTTTTCATTCATTAACCTGTTGTGCACGAGACAACAAGGGCTAAACTCTCTGTAAAACAATATGTACTTGTTCTGTGTGGTTCAGACATTAGAAAGCTGAAAATCAGGACAAGTGCTTAGAGAACACACATTTAAGCAGACATCCCCACCCAGTTTTTACCTATTGCCCTAATTTTCCCTTGACTCTCTTCCATTTTAAGCAATTCTGGGACCAGGAGCTCAGCTGGTGAAAGATAATGAAACTCCACTGCATTCATTTATACCAGGCAGGGAAACTAAAAAATGAGTGGAACAGCCTAACAACTTCTAAGTATTTCAGAGAAGAGAACATTGCCAGGTTTTGCAAGGCACTCAGGGGGTTTAGACACAATTTCAATGGACAGTTTATGTCCTAATCTCTTAGACTACTCTAAGGAAATATTAACCCGTTATATTCTATGAGTCTCTGGGCAGACCCATACCTGTCTTTTGAGTTGATGTAGTTTGGCATCAACCAAAAGTTCAAATAGATTCCATTTGTGTTGTAATTCTGATTCTAATCTTAAAATGGAAGCTTACCTATGATGGATGGGCTTTCCAAACCTAGTTGGTGCTGATTATGGTTAGATTATGCTCTGGACTGCCATATAACTCTAATTCTAGCTCGAGGGGAGAACAACCGAGTAGCCACGTTGCTCAGGAGTGCCATCCTTTCCTTCATGGATGGAGTAACCCACTTGTGACCTGTACAAAAAAGGGGATGTGTCCAGTCTCACCTATCTGAGCCAGGTGGGACCCAGAGGAATATAGTCCTTATTTATCTCTACATACTCAAACCCAGAATAGGAGATGGACTTTAGGGCAGAGATTGCAAAGAGGCAAGGAAGAAGGGAATTCCTACTGCTTTCATCACTCAGAGCAACCATATTTGGTTATAAGCAGCAGGCTGCAAAAGTATTTCCTAAAGCTCATAAAGCAATTGTTTCACTTTGTGTGAGTGAAAACCACAGTCTGATTTAAATCCTGCTGAGTTAGGATTTCAGTAGCCTTTAGGAATGGTCTCTAGTATAAGCCCAAAGACATAGAGAAGTGAACAGGGAGCACTTACCTTCATACCACCCACACCCTACTGGAATTGTAAGGTTTATGCTAGGAAAGAAGCCTCACAATAACATCAATGCACACAGAATTGAAAATCACATTTCTAACTAAGTAATTTTTCTTCCATTCCCAGGCACTGGAGAGTAGGTCCAATAAATAGCCTCGTTGCTATGCATTCCTGTGATGAAAAGGCTTATACTTTGTTATGTGAGCATAAAAATAAAACAAAATATCATCTAAAGTAGCCTTCGAGGTCACCTTTATGCTCAGGTCAGAAAAAACTGTGAGTAACCTTAGAGGTTCTTTTATTTCAACCTGTACCAAGCAATATCCCTGCATTTTCTCCTGTTTTTCAATGTACTTTCTTCACCTCCAAAGCCAATCACTGAGACATCTTCAGTTTGAAGGCTCCCACCCTATTTCTGTTCATGATGTTCTGTGTTTTGGCTCCAGGCAGAAAATTTCTTCGGTTCAACTTTACTCTACAGCCAAGACCTGGAAAGATAATATTTAATAGGGGCTTGAATCAAAAGAAGTATTTCATCATTTTACCCCAAAGAAATTCCCTTTCCTCCTTTTAAAATTACAAATATTAGTCTTGATTGAAGTTTCCCAAGCTAGAAGACAAAGCTCTTCCTGAGCTGAGAATAAGTCTATTTCACACACAGAATTTTCTCATTAAAAGAGAAAAGGTCACAGAAACTGCATTACTGTCATATTAGAACTGTTTTGACATTCCAAGTCTATAAGGTGCCACACATAAGAATGCTGATTAGTCTGTAATTGAAACCCTCATCTTCCTTAAGTCTGTGGACAATATTATATCTAGAGCCAGATCAATGCTTCACAGAAATAGTTCACATCTCTTACTCTAATCTCTCCAAATCCACACTTTGAGTACAAACATTGTGAGCTACTATGTGACTTTCAGAAAGTGGTAGGACACTTAAAGCAAGAACACCATTCCTATGTGCACGTCTAATCATCCCTGAAGTTCCTAACTGAAACAGTACGCCCCAGGAATGAGATCTGATCCTCACAGCTATACTTGCAAATTTAAAGTACTTCCTAAGACCATAGCCTCTCTTTTCTATTATTTAAGCTTTACAGACCAAAGTCTCAGTTTCATGTGCTATTTTTCTTGTTTATTTGGTATGTGTCTTTTTCTGTAAAACACAACTTCTTTTGCATCGCAGAACTCTGTTACAAAGGCTTTCACCTTCTTTCAGGAATATTCCCTGGCAAGCACATCAGGTAGTTCTTGCAAGGTGTACAATGAAGATAGATGCTTTGTCTGTCTTGAATGAAGTAGAACCAGAGGTTCCTTTAGCAAATTCTTCTTATGACCAGCCAGGGAACCAGGTTATGTATCACACAACAATTTCAAGACAGGGCAGCCTGTCCTTTTTACTTTCTGGTGATCATATAAATGCATCTTCTCTGTCTTTGCTATAGACAGAGACATCACAGTCTGAACTCTAAAAACTGTGTTTACAACTAAGGGGTTTGGTTAGCTTGCAGGTTTTTTGGTTGTTGTTTATATTGGTAAAGACATTTATTCTAATGCCCAGTCTAAACCTCCCCTGGTGCAACTTGAGGCCATTTCCTCTGGTGCTATCACTCATTACTTAGGAGAAGAGCTCAACACCCACCTCACCACAACCTCCTTTCAGGTAATTGTAGAGAGAAATTAGGTCTCCACTCAGCCTCCTCTTCTCCAGGCTAAACAGTCCCAGTTCCATCAGCCACTCCTTGTGTCACTTGTTGTCTTGACCCTTTACCAGCTTTGTTCCCCTTCTCTGGCAATGCTCCAACAGTGTGGTATTGCACATTTAGTACAGAGAAGGAGTTCTACTCCTCCCTGCATGTTAAGAATTCATAGTCTGCTGAGCAAAAATTAGTTGAGAAAGTGAGCTGGTCCCTTAGATAGCGAATGTCTTGTGCTAAAATAAAGGTAACAGTAAAAACTGAGGGAAAATACAAGCAGGTTCCTGGGAATGCAGGTGCTGGATCACAATGAATGACCACAACAAGGTAAAAGCAAAGTGTAGAAGTGAATAAAGTCATAATGTCAGGATCTAATTAATCTGGACTGCCAATAAGGACACACAGAACTGCTGTGAAGGCTTTTCTTGTCTTTATGACATGGAAACACAATCCTGTGACTGCAGAAAATCACAGGCCACCTGTGCTTGAGAATGGAGTGGGAGAGGAAATAGGATGAGAAAGCTGAGGCCCTTTACTATGCCAGCAGGTTTCAGACCACATGTAAGGACAGAAGAAAGAGAGAGAGAGGAGATAGGATAGAAGACAAAAGGAAGATTCTGTGAAATTAAGCTTCCATCTGTGTGTTATTAAACTGATCTTTTTTCAGCCCTAGGATATGCAGTAGTTTTCTCAGTTTGGCTTTGCAAAACACAAATTATGTGGTAGCATATGAGAAATCATCAGTTATACCAGAGGAAATTAAATTTATCTTTTACTGTGAAAGAGGTGAAGAACAGCAAAATTTATGAAGGAATTAGACCAGAAGGCAGCTCCCATTCATGTTCCTCAAGAACTTTGCTTGGGGCTGACCACCCTCCATGGGTCTTTTCATTTTATTTTTTAGCACAAAAAGCAAGACCACATTGACTGCATTTGATAGAACCACCAAGTCGGGAATTGGAGGCAATATGGAGGATGGCTCCAAAATTCCAAAGGGAAACTTTGAAAATCTCAAGGAAAATGGGAGAAAGTTTGATACCATTACAGAAGAAAAAACTTACCATAAAAGACAGGGTCAAGATCACCTAATATAAGCACTTTCACTATGGCTTAGAATGGAGTACATTCTGTTGCAGGTCTATAAAAAGGAGTAGGCAGGAGAGGAGAAGAAAATCTCCACTTTGTGATAGAATCCAGTGAATTTGCCTCTACTTTGTTACAATCTCTGGATGATTTTCTTGCTATAAGTGTCTATTCACCAGAGCAGAATTGCTCTGTATTCTTTTAAAACCCGGTAGAGGATGGCAAACTCCAGGGCAGGTAAAAATGTATTTAAGCTAAGGAAAAATACTAATGAAAGAACAAATTCAGGATGGAAAGTAGAACACTTCTAAGCAGGAGGGCAACAAATTGCTCCTTGAAAGTCCCGGCTTTTGAAACAATCAATGTATTATGAGGCATAAAACACCTACTTTTAACAGAAAACTTGATCCATATGATTGCTTGCATGGGATTTGCACTTCAGGAGGTTCCTTTCCATCATGCACCAGCATAGATTTAGACTTTTGACTTCACTCACTTCTACTTGAAAATATCACCTTTTTTGACAGTATTCCCATTGATAATGTTCAAAAAGTAGATTTAAAATTTATATACACGTGCACCCACACACATGGGCATGGCTGAGACCTTAGTCTCAGGCCTTAAAAACATCCTAAGATCTTTCTAGTGTTCTTTGATGGAAAGATTTCTGCACCAGTGCCAGTGCAGATGAACTAGAAACAGCAATGCAATATTTGCAAGACAAACTTTTGCTGTTCCTGATCTTGGCACCTGCTCAGAGCAGATGATCTAAAAAGTATGGAGAGAGGCAGAGTCAGCAGAGTCACTCTGCAAAAGCATTTCAGCCTCAAGGCACTTCAATCAGTACAATCACTGATTCTTCTTTCTGTGCTTTTGTCTTCCTGCAAGATTACTATGGAGAGACTTGATACAGGCAGCCTGCATTCCCTTAAGATTTCCTTTGCCAGTGAAACCCTCTCAGGAATTAAAGACCAAGAAAGAAGCTGACCTGATTTTTTTAATATTAGATTTTAGTGTAGGGTTTTCTTTTGAGGGAAGAAGGGTGTTTGTGGGTTTGTTTTGTTGGGTTTTTTCATTTATAAGCACAAACGTAAATTAAACTCTATTATGGTCCAGAATGTAATCATGGATAATTTGTTGATTGAACATGTGAAAGTGGAATTTTGCAGAAAAATAGGTACTGGGTGAACAGATCTGACCAACTCCGAGACATCAACAGACTTTAAGATTTGTATTACATATCCTTCTGCAAAACCACCACTGAAACAAAGCCTTACCTTGTTAATGCTGTCACTACAGTAAGAGACAGTTTCTGTCTTCAGAGTTCCTATGGACAGGATATACACACTAAGAAAAAAAAGGTGGGGCAAGACCTTTAAAAATATCAGAGCTGGAATTTTTCTTCTTCATTTATAAATAAGAATTTAGAGCTGACATATCATGGTAAAGTACGCTGTTTTAGACAGATATATATAGCTAAGTCAAGACTTACCTGGGAGAAGGTATGTGAATGTCTTTGATCTAAAGGCTGAAGTGTTCCTCTTACAAGGAAGGATTAAAGTGAAAAAGTGTGAAGGCAGATTTGCATATCCATCTGATCAAACAATTCCCATTCCCACCAGAAAATCAGGCATTTCTGCCCTGAAGTGATGAAGAGTGCCACACAAATACATGCCCCAGGCTAGAACAGACTGTGGGAATTAGCTTCCAGAAACATCTGCAGATTGAATGTTGAGTCCTGGAGAAATTCAGTGTCAGAAAGGTTCCCTGAAGAAATACCCAGCCAAGGCCAGGCATGCAGTTCAGCGTGGAGATGAGGGCTGCCGAGAAAAGCTGACAGTTGATGCTTGAGAAGCGGTGCCCCTCTGCAGTCCCGTGCTGTCGGGCTCTAAAGGCCTTCCAAGAGGCAACAGCACCAGAACACCAGGAGCCTCCTTCCCCCCGCGTTCTCCCCCCGCCGAGGGGTGGCCGGGCGCAGCGCCTTCAGCACCACGGACAGCGCCCACACCCCATCGCCGCTGTCACCCAAAGCTGAGCTTCTGCCCCCACGGTGCCACAGGGCAGAGCAGCCCAGAGCACCCCTGAACGGCAAGGCATGACTCTCAGGAAAACCCCCAGCACCTATGAGTTCTTCTACCACACACGAAATGTGCTCTGCATGCAGGCCAGCAGTTATACTGAACCCTAAACCCAAACCAGAACTCTTCCCAAGAGCTAAAGAAGCGAAAAGCAGTTCCTGCTTCCTGCGTTATCCCAATGTGCTCATCTGCCCCGGAGTGAGGAGCTGAACTGAAACATCCTCTCTCAAAGATTGTTAGCTGTGGCACAAGAACTGAGAGACCACAGAGCCAACATTCTTGAGAAGTTCAGTGAAAAAGCGCATTAGAGATGCAGAGTAGCGAGTGTGCATGGCCAAGGTGGGTGCAGATGTGCAGCACATGCCATACGTGTGGGACACACGATTTTTGTGATGATCTGAGCCCCCCAAAATTGTAAAAATCCCACAGAAAGCACCCATGTGTGCCTCTTCACCCACCACCAACTCTCCACAGGGCCTCTGAGACATCATCCTTCAAAGATACCATGGATCCATGGTGGTGACTATTCTTGCAAACCTATCTCAATAGCTTGTTTTCCTTCTGTCTTTGTTCCTTCCTTTTCTGTTGCTCTGGTTCTCGTTATCTCTTGTCTTTCACTTATTGCTTTTTACAATAAAGAAGAATTTTGGTACACAGCATCTGGCCTTGGTTGGTCTTAATCTCCATCTGGGGCATCTTCAAGGAACATTATGCCTGGTGAAGGGCAAAGACAGAAGCAGAAGGAATCAACAGCAATCTGATGTTCTATAGTGACCACATTGCCAAATGTAAACTCGCTGTATTCACAGAGCGATGAGTTCAATTAATCAAAGAGAAAGGAAAAAACCCAGAAGACCAACATCATTCCAGATGTTCTTAGTTATTTATATAAAGTAATAAAAAACGGCTTCTGTTAAATTAACTATCCCAGTAACAATAATTTGCCCTGGAGCTTTGAAAACTCTTAAGACTAAAGGTTTTTTGGAGAACTGTCATCTAGTTTGATTGTAGTTTGCATAATAACGTTACGTAGTGATAAGAATACTATTTAGAAATGCATCTTTCTGCTCTCTAATGAAAATTCATGTTTGAAAATCTCACAGGATTTTATGCATGATAATGAACATGTCTTTCTGACACCAAGCAAAGGTCACTGTCTTCTCCACACCAGGCAGGGTGAAGCTGAGGCTGAATAATTTTACCCTGGAGATGGACAGATATTGATGGTAAAACTGACCAGGGACTTCACATCTGGTAATATCCTAACCAGGCAAACCACCTTTCCCTGTGACTGTGTGAGATGTCATCACTCCAGAGGAACAAGAAGATTATGCAAGACTTTCTAATTAACCATCCTCCCCGTCACATGTTTCTTTCCAATATTGTAAAGCCTGGATTCAAACAAACAAAATCAAAATACAGAACTCTAGGCAATAAATTTCCCCAAAGCCTTTTCTGAAGATATGCACACTACTGCATTTTCAAAAAAGCCAAAACTTTCTCTTACATAAGCAATGGTTCCTATTTTTGGTTCTAGTAGGGAAAAAAAAAAGCTTTTGAGTCTGGTTACAGTTTTATTTAGCAAAAGCATTATACAGTGTTATGGTTAATAGAACATGAAGGGGGGGGAAATCCACTGGATTCTGACCTAACACTTAGTCTCTCTGAGCAGTGAAATAGTCTTTTTACCACCATGAACCCAAATCCTCTTCTTTTGAATAGCTTGGAGAGAAGAGGTACACCTCAAAGAACAGGAAACATCAATAGGGAGCAATTAAGTAAGATGTTTATGTAAAAGTTAATAAGAAATGTAGTAGGAGTATTTATTTAAACTATCATATTTTCTTTTTTGTTGTCGTTGTTCTCACTATTTTAATTGAAAGATACCCATGAAAACTTCCAGAAAACTCAGGAAAATACACCATCAAATGGCAATTCATGAAATTATATTAAATCCTAAAATAACAGTAGCAGCTTTGTGCCACACTGAATGAAGATAACTACTTGGAGGAGTTGTGGGATGGCACTGACATTGATACATAGTTTTCTATGCAAGGCTGTGGGTCATAACCTTCAAAATTAAGGGCTACTGTACTTCTATCTAGATCATAGAATCATAGAGTAATTTGGATTGGAAGGGATCATGAAGGTTACCTAGTCCAGCTCCTCTGCAGTGAGCAGGGACAGTTTCAACTAGATCAGGTTGCCCAGAGCCCCATCCATGAGGCAGAAGAAATCAAGGCCATTCTTTTTTTGCTCCCCAGTCTTGTTCTGGTTTGCCCCAACTAGCCTTACCCCACAACTGACGGGGCTCCGAACAGGAGGCAGAAGACATGAAACTCACCTTTGACATCGTAAGACAAATAGGGACCATAAACAAAGTGATGTGGGTCTTCTCAGCCACCTACATCAGCTTAGTCATGCTCCTAGGCAGAACAAAAATATTTCCTCCTAAGGTAGCTCAACATGAATTCCAACAGCAGGAGGATTGGGCCTCACATATTTCAACAGCCATGGACCCACCTGGCTGAAGACCATCTCTGTCAATGGAAAGAGATTCCCACACAACTGCACCACCACGATCCAGGGGTACAGAGAAATAGTGGGCCAATAGGCTAGTGATAATGCCAGTTGTTTCTACAGTGTGTAGATCTCATGTTTCAGGATAGAGCTTGTAAAATCTCAACATTTTATTCTGGTGAAAAATTAAAGCTTTGGAATTACTTACAGACCATTTTTCTCCAGTTCTTCTGAAGTACACGTTGCCCCAAAAAGCAGCAGTGAAGTCAACAGCTCTTCAAATCTCTTCGTTTTTATCCTTGGGAAGATGGAGCTACCATAAGTCTGGATCCTGAATACCTGGGGCTTATTCCCTGATCCTTCTGCATCTAAGATTCAAGGTCCTGTTTTAACCCTAAAACCCCATCTTTGCCATCGGTGAGATAACATGACATGATGAAAATACTCTCCAACCCCCACCCTCCCGCCCCTGCCCTCCGGTTTTAAACACGCAAGGTTATAATTCCCCTTCACATGACCTCTGAACCAAACCTACATAGCCCTGGGTTCACACCTCACTTCATGGTGGAAGGTCTCAATGAATTGTGATGAAGCCTCAATAGCTGAAAGCAAGACAAAGACATCTTTTAATTGTAAAATTAGCTGGAGGGAAGAGCTAAATCTGCTTTCAGCCTGAAAGAAGGGGAAATCATTAAAGAAAATCATCCCCTTTTCTTTTTCCAAGTAATTAGAAGAACCATCTGTATGTTCCTCTACAGTTAAGGGTGCAGATTAGCATTTCAGAGAAATTTGAGTTCAACCAGCAATACTTTGATGTGCTAACATGAATGATGCTAAAATTTCTAAGGCTCCCAATGTTACACAAGTTTAAAAGGGTACCCATGTCACTTTCCAGTCACTCTTTTTAAATGACTATTCAGCAGAGCCAAATTTTGCATTCAGAGAATTTTCCTTTTATCTCCAGAAGCATATTAAAAAAATAATATGTTCCCATTAAAATAAATATAGTATTTACATAACACCCAGCTACAACCCTGGGGAGCTGCTGTGCTCAACTGTGCACCACATACTGCCATAATGCAAACACAACTGTACAAAAAGGCTTATTAAAAAGAAATCCAGATATAAACAAGTTAAGTAAACCTTTTAGTTATGACTCTATTTACCCCCAGGAAAAATAAGCCCTGAAATATTTCTTTCATGATTTACAGGAGTACAGGAATATTTCAGGCACAAAGTCATAAATAACTAAAACACACCAAAAAAGAGAAAATGAAAACAGAGAAGTTCTATAGACTTCGTTTCACGTAAATGAAACACAACAGTCTCCAGTGTAGGACCACCTCTGCTTAATATGGAAACAAATCTTTCTTTCCCACTATTAGTTCTCTGAGTACTCCAGAGATCTGCTTTTGACCTGGGGCAGAATGGAAATTATAAGATAATATAATAGACCCTGCAGGCCTCATAAAGAAAAGACCATGGGATGTCTAAATTGTTCAATACAAATCTCTCCGTGATTTAAATTAACTCATATGGATAAGTGAAGCTGAATTCAGTTTTCCCAAGATCCCTTGTGGTTGTCCAATTCTTTTAATACACTTGTCAGAGTCATTAGACAAAGTTCTGCCCATTTATTTACCAATGAACAGTAAACTCCAGCGCCAGCAAGGCTAGAATTGCCCTCCATGAACCCAAATCTGTCTTCATCATCCACCATTATAACTAAACTATTAAAATAAAAATGCATCTCTTGGGAAAGAGGCCTTGGAGCGACAGACACAACCTTAAATCTTGTGTTGATTTATAGTGAAAAGAGTATCTTTTCTTTTGTGAGAAGGTACACAAATAAAGGCCAAAAAAAAATTAATCTATTTTATACACACAAGAATTTGGCTTTTTATCCCCCATTCTTGAATATTGTTCATGGAGAACCTGAGTTCATCCAATTTGGAATTTAAATCTTCAGGACACTCTCTAAGGAGGAAATTGCTGCCACTCAACCCACAAGTGAGGAACTAAACCATGAAATAACTAAGCAACTTTCTCAACAGAAGAAAGAATTAATGAGAGAGGGAGAGAGAGAGAGAGGTCTTAACAGACACTACTAAATCCTGCAATACCTTTGCTCCATAGTTGAAAGCAGAATGTGGAGGGTGATTGTCCAAAGGGTGGTGGTTCAACATTTGAAGGACGACAAGGGAGGAAAGAAGCAATTTTTTTTGCTGCCTTCATTTCACAAAGGAGCTGATGTCATGGTGTCATCTCACCACTGTGTCCAGGACTTTCATTCTTGACTTCCACAGGCTAAGGATTTTACCAATCCCATATAAAATTGATGTGGCTAATGTACTCTATTAATTAATTAAATATGAATTAAATGGCACCACGGGGCATAGTAACCTGACTGAATGTGAACACATTCAAAAAGAAATGGCCATCAGTAATGCCCTCTCAGGAGTCATGTTTCATAAAGAGGGTTTTCTGCTAAAGCAGATTGTCAGTTAACACAGTATGATAATGTGTGGCACAGGTAGGTAATCACAGGGACTGAATTTAGCCTAGTGAGATATATCTGGGCTTCCCATGGGGTCAGTCAAACAACCAGACTGAGAGAGGGTACTTAAACAGCAACCAATTTATCTACTGGCTAGTTGGATACTCAAATTCACCACTCCCTCATAAAATGACACTTGAGGAGTTTATCTTTGGTTTCATCCTTTAGAAAGCCTGCATCCCCATTTGTAAAAGATGAGATTTTTCTGCTGCTTCTGGTTTTTTTGGTGTTTGTTGGTTTGTCTTTCTGGTAAAAGTAATCGGTTCAAGAGTTGTTAATATGCATCAGGATTATATTCTCTGATTAACATTTTACTCCTTGCTTGGAATAATCACACTTTGATTTAGTTTTCACTATACATTTTAAAACTTCAACATCAAAAGGGCCTACAAGGATGGATCTGGATGAGCAGAGTAAAATAATTTATTATGGCTACAGTGCTTGTCCACACAAAATACCCCATTACCACGGGAGCAGTTTCCCTTTTGTCCCATTTCTCTCTGAAGTTAATGCTGCTTGACTACAATGAATCACAGTGGATGGTGTTTCCCATTATCAGGACAGCAGAAGTAGTCCATAATTCATAACACAGCAGTTTTTAAGCCACTTGAAATGCTTTTTGCATTTAGAGTCACTCTATTTTCTGCCACGTACAGCAGGAGATGCCTCCATCCAGCCTAGGTGGTTGGTTGCCATGCACAGACTTATTTCATGTGGCTGAAATTGCACACTGCTTGAAGGTTACAAAAATGCTGCAGAAGCAGTGAGGAAGAAATAAGAGATCACAGAAGCTGTGCCTGGCTGAAAAACCTACTTCATGTTGATGGGGCTTAGACAATCAGAAACATTACCTCATCTGTTAAAGAGGAAGCAGAAACAAAGCTTTGAGAGTCTGAAATGCAAACACTGGGATATCTACACATCCTTGTCATGGGAAAAGACACTGCTAAGCAGTTGGAGCAATTTATGTGCATCAAAGATCAGAAACCACGTCTAAAAACTGAAGAGAGAGATCTGGGAGGCTCATTAGAGGTGTGCATTGGTGAAAAGGGGAGGGAAAAGAAGCCACATAGATTCCCCCAGCAGTTCACTGCATCAGCCTGACAGAGTCTTTTCAGTCTTATACTTGCATCTGTACAGCCACTGTCACCCTTGATAGCACAGCTGGAAACGGGGCAAATCAGCTGCTACAAATGGGGGCAGATCTGTGGGTCTCAGGGTTTAAAATTGTATTACTTATCATAGAATTGTGGAATGGTTTGGATTGGAAGGAACCTCAAAGTCCATCCAGTTCCACCCCCTGCCATGGGCAGGGACACCTCCCACTGGGTCAGGAGGCTCAAACCCCCACCCAACCTGGCCTTGAACACCTCCAGGGATGGGGCAGCCACCACTGCTCTGGGCAACCTGGACCAGGGCCTCCCCACCCTCACAGTAAAACACTTCTTCTTAAGGTCTAATCTAAATCTCCCCTCTTTCAGCTTAAAATTTGTCCAGTTCCTGCACTCCCTGACCAAGAGCCTCTCTCCAGCTTTCCTGTAGCCCCTTCAAGTACTGGAAGGCTGCTCTAGTGTCTTCCCAGAGCCTTCTCTTCTCCAAGTTGAACTACTTAATTATCCAATTGGAGAGTCTCAAAGCACTAAACTGGAAGCACAAGACATTAACTTCAGTCAAAGAAGGAATTCTCTTACTGTAAGACTCAAAAGAGGAGACTCTTGCTGCTTGTGGGGTGTTATTGACACCTGGCGAGGGTAATGCTGTCTGCATTGTCCCAGGCACATGATGAGGCATTTGGAGCCTTCCTCTTAAGTCAACAGACTTTCTGTCACCAACTACCACGTGAACAACTTAGAGTCCTCTTTATCCCACACATCTAATCTCACCACATTGGTTTTAGGCCACTATTAAAACCACCAGCTAGTGAGGACTGAGTGGCACTGGGAATATCTTATAGTAAAGTTAACATTAGTGCTAAGGATAAAAAGAAACTGAAGAACTAACTCTACTCCAGGACTCATTTGTTAACCAGATGTTTCTTAGGTTCTCTAAAGCCAAAATAATGTCATCTTTCACAGGAACACCCTCACACACACACACATGCTCTGTTAAATTTTATAAGTCAATAAAAGTTTGGTGTTGAAAGCTTGGTCTTTCTGTCTAACATTGTGATGCCTGATTATTTTATACAGATGTTATCTGCATATACACTGTTATCTACAGAAATATCCACATATTTTTTTATAAAAGTATAAGTAACTCCAAAAATAAGGTACAGGGATAATTTTGTGTGGCAATGAGGCACAGTGAGGTGTGAAAAAAAGGTGTTTGAGATGGAACATGAGGTATCATGCAGTTAATGGGATACATTTTATACTTATATTATAGAATTATCATATTTAAGTTATAAATACAGCATAAATCAGACATGGTTTTGATGCTTCCACTAGGAATATGATTTGGGTATGTAGTTGAGACTGGAAAGGTTTTAGTATGGAAGGACAGAGAAATGTTCCCACAACAGGAGGAGAAAGGGGCGAACTATGACAATCAAATGAAGTGTGGAAAAGTAACTACAAGTCAACACTGACCAGATCTTCCTGTTCTTTGCTCTTGAATAATACCTGTGACTTTTTGAGTTGTAAGCAAAGTCCATAAGTAAATGGATTCAAACTGCATAACAGAAGAATAGCAGCACTAGATTATTCAGCCTATCTAGTCCAGGAGACTATCTCTAATAATACATCTTGGGAGAAGGAAAGGGGGAGCAGGAATAGCATATAGTGATGCTTTTTCTACAATTGCATTCCAAAATCAACATTTTAGGTCCTTTTAAATCAGTGGTGTAATCCAGAGAGGCTTGTTCTCTGGGCTTTTCTTCCACAATTTTTTCCAGTTATCTTCAGATCTCTATTCATCCACATCCAAAACAATCTCAGCCAAAAAAAAACAGTGCCACATTTTAATTATGCAGCTTTGATTTTTTTAAGCCTATTGTCTGACTGATAACTTCATGGGTTGCTTCCTAATTTCTACTTCCTCCAGTTCCACCACATGGATTGTGCACTACACTGAACCCAGAAAGTCAGCAATCAGGTCATAGAATCATGGAATCGTCTGGTTGGAAAGACCTTTGAGATCATCGAGTCCAACCGTACCTCTCCACTATTAAACCATCCCTGAGCACATCATCTACTGTCTTTTAAAAACCTCCAGGATGGGGACTCCACCACCTCCCTGGGCAGCCTCTGCCAGTGCCTGAGAACCCTTTTGGTGAAGAAATCTTTCCTAATATCCAGTCTAAACCTTCCCTGGTGCAACTTGAGGCCATTTCCTCTCATTCTATCACTTGTTTCTTGGGAGAACACCACCCACCTTGCTACAACCTCCTTTCAGGTAGCTGTATACAGTGAAAAGGTCTTCCCTCAGCCTCCTTTTTCAACAACCAAAGCTGGATAATTAAAATATGGTAGAAATTGTGTCTGAATGCCTGACTTGTTCAATCTACAGAACAAGCTAGACAAAAAGAAAATCTTCTGTACCGCTAAAGGCCCAGATTGAACTTCAAAACAGGAGCCTCTATAGCCTGCAGTACCTGGCACTCCTGCATAATTAGAAGAAAATACTGTCTGGATGTTGTCACAAAGAGTGATCAACATAGCAGATATTACAGGAAACAGAGATAATTTATTGTTAAATTTTAATAAGGTTTCGTTCTCCATCCCTTCCTCAGCAATTCTCCCCTGCCTTCATTAGCTAATTAGTTCTGCCTGGAGCTGTGAGCCTGAGATGCTTCAGAAAAAAACAGAAAATGAGTAACTCAAGAGACCCTCAGAAGCTTTGATCATTTGTTCACTCATTTAACCTACAAATCTTTCCTTTTTTCTCTTTGAAAAATCCTTGCTATAAATTCCCACAGGAGGGTCTCAAATGCTGTTGCTGAGGTCCTTTCAGGTGAACATCTTATAAACATCTTCAATCTCATGTTGCTGTAGAGAGTTCTTCACAGGAGCTGGATGCCATGGAATAGACACATTAACCAGCTAGTCAGAGCTTTTCCAAACAATTAAGCTTCCCTAATGAGATACCAAAGATGTCAATAAGTTCAGCATTCTTGACTTCTAATTCCAGCCCCTCAACACAAACCGGTAGAAGGAAGCCACGAAACCAAGGTGGGCTGGGCAGTTCTTTGCCAATGTTAGCACTGCAATAAGTTATCATAAGCCTCATCCAAACCAAGAACAGCATTTACTTCTCCTTACAGTGATCACTACTCTGCAGTAACTTAATTAATTCCTAATTTAATAATTAAGAATATTTTGCCTCTATTATTCATCTTAATGAGATCAACAGTTTAGTCTCAGATGAAAAGAAACTGAATATTTTTGAAAACTTTGTACATACAATCTGGAAAATATATTGATTTCATTTGCATCAGTAGTGCTGATGGCTGTAAATACTCCCAGAAGGAAACAAATAAATATGTTTTTTAAAAAATTCTTCCTTCCCCAAGTAACAAACTGCATCTTTGACCTTTTCCTTCATGTGCTGTCTGCACGAGGCTCGCACATTTCCCAGCAGAGCCACAGATTTCAGGTTAGGCAATTTATTGGAATATAAAACTATTCGTAACAGCACTTGGATTATTTTATTTACTGGATGACTGGAAAGTTAATTTGCATCAATGATTGAACCCTTTCCAGAACGATAATCACACTGTAAAAGGCTGAATAGAACTGATTTAAAATATTTGTTAGCGAAGTGAGACATATTCCCTTTTGTTATTTCAAATATACAGAGGGCTTCCAGCACTTTCCCCTGTGACTACTAAACACAGAACATTCTGGTTTTAAATGCTACAAGAACAAGGATGCATTACTATGTTATTCTGAAGGTGTACAGGAGTGAAGATTTTGTCTGTGAAGCTAAGTTTCCAGATAAAATCATAGAATGGTGTGGTTTGAAAAGCACCTCAAAGCCCATCCAGTTCCACCCCTCTGCCATGGGCAGGGACACCTCCCACTGGATCAGGGGGCTCCAAGCCCCATCCATCCAACCTGGCCTTGAACACCTCCAGGGATGGGGCAGTAACCACTGCTCTGGGCAACCTGGGCCAGGGCCTCCCCACCCTCACAGGAAAGAATTTCTTCCCAGTATCACACCATTTCTTCTTAAGATCTCATCTCAATCTCCTCTCTTTCATTTTAAAACCTTTTCCCCTCATCCCATCCCTGCACTCTATGACCAAGAGCCCCTCCCCAGCTTTCCTGGAGCCCCTTTTCAGTCCTGGGAGGCTGCTCTAAGGTCTGCCCAGAGCCTTCTCTTCTCCAGGCTGAAGAACCCCAAATCTCTCAGCCTGTCCTCACATGTATGGGAGGTGATCCAGCCCTCAGACCCCTTCTCTCAGGTGACCAGTGACAGAACTAGAGGACATGGACTCAAGCTTCGTCAGGGGAGGTTTAGGCTTGATCTTAGGAAAAAGTTCTTCACTGAAAGGGTGATTGGCCATTGGAATGAGCTGCCCAGGGAGGGGGTGGAGTCATCGTTCCTGGAGGTGTTTAAGGGGAGACTGGATGAGGCACTGAGTGCCATGGTTTAGATGATGGGTTGGTGTTGTGTTGGGTTATAGGTTGGACTTGATGATCTCAGAGATCCTTTCCAACCTTGTGATACTGTGATACTGTGATTTCCAGCCTTTCCTCTGCATACCTTCAGTTGTTACCCAGTAGACCCAGCTAATTGTTCCTACATCCCACATACAAACATATTTTTCAGTAAGTGGCAACCAGATCCACGTGAGTCACCACCAGAAATTATCTTCTCTTACCAGTGGATACAAACTTCCAGCCAACTGACAACAACCAGACCCACTGGTTGAGTCCATCCTGTAAGTGACATCACTGGTTGCTTCAACCACACATGTGGCAATTGGTAACGAAGGAGAAAGCCTTAAATTCCCAGCTGTAAAAAGATCAACGTGGCTGGCAGGGACTGTATCACAGAGTGACTCCAGCTCCCAGCTGAGCTTACTGACACAGTTTTTTTCCACTCCACCCATGGGAACAGGGAGGGAGATGAGGTTTGAGTTAAAAATCAGTACAGGTTGGATGTGACCTCCAAGTTTTTCAGCAGCGATTCAGTGGGGCCATGGCAATATTCACTACTTTGATACCTGTTTTCATGTGACTATTCATTGTACAGGTGAACAAACAGCATCTTATCTTCCTGAAGGAAGCAATCAGCATAATACTGAGTCCAGAGGAGGCCACAAAGATGATCTGAGGGCTGGAGCACCTTCTGACCAAACCATTCCTTGCTTCTATGATTCTATACAGGTGATACAGAGCTACCACTTCTATAAGTGGACAAAGTTCTGCCCATCTATGAGACATCCAAGAAAGAGAAAATTCCTTTTTGTGTGTGTGTGTGTGTGTGTGACACACAATAATTTCTAATCCTCTTTTCTCCCCCTCTCTTCCAGCTCACCTGCACCCAGAAAAATTGGATCTATTAGCAAGGTTTGTCAGTCAACAAACCTTTCTGTTTCTTCAGGTATCAGCTGGATTAAGGCTGTGCAGGACAGCAAGTACTAGTTATAATCACAAGATGAATAATTAGCCCTCTAGAATTGCTTTCCTCCCACTGGCACCACACTGTGCTCAACACCAACTGGACTCTGCACTCACCTTTATTCATGCAAGAAGCGTCTTCACAAACCTTGATGGAACAGAACCACATCTTGCAGAGACAGCCCACAGCAGATGTCAAGAACCAGAGTATCCCATAGAAAAAGCTCTGTCTGGTAGGCTGGAAATCAGATTTACCACTATTTGTCCCTGGACAATCCATAGGCATCCTTTGAAGGGTTGGATCTGAAGATTCAATGATTACACTGGGAGATTCTTTGATACTTTCCACATCAGCCTATTGTCACTTTTTCTTTTAAACCCTGGCTGCTCTGAAAAGCAATTAGGTATAACAGGTACACTTAGGTATAAAAGGGATGTTCATGTTTGCAAAAAGATGACTAAGGATTTAAAGTGTCCTTCAGTAAAAGTAATATAAATAAATACATAAATAAATAAAAACAGTGAGCGAATTACATTGAAAATCATTTGCATTTAAAAAAATAGTTGACTCATACAAATGAAGTAACAAGGAAAACACTGAAATGAAAATTACCCTGTCTTCTACTCAAATTATTGGGAAGTAGTTAGACAAAGTAATTGTTATGCAAATGCAGAATACATGCAATCGCAAGGCATGAGAGTATTTTTCTAAGAAAACATGTTCAGTCTTTCTAACACATTACTTTTTTATATATTTTTGACACCTTATGTGAGGCTCTGGCCCAGGTTGCCCAGAGAAGTCGTGGCTCACCCATCCTTGGAGATGCTCAAGGCCAGCTTGGATGGGGCTTTGAACAGCCTGATCCTGCTGGAGGTGTCTCTGCCCATGGCATGGAGGTTGGAACTGGATGGGACCTGAGGTCCCTTCCAACCCAAACCATCCCATAATTCCATGATTTATAAAACTTGTAGGTTGCTGCCACCCTTCCTACAGGCTTGGCTAAGAGTGTAGGGGCACAAATAGCTACAGCTCCCAAATTACCACGTGTCAGATGCACAGCTGCTTTATTCCCCAGCTTTAATTTTATGGTATCAATAAGCAGTGCTTGGAAGAAGCTGAGAAAGAGCTGTCTCACTGTCACTATTAAGAAAGGCTGTATGTGTGCACAGCCACTGCACAGCAGCTAAAGTAGGCTATGGTAACTTCCAGCTACTAGATTTGAAAAGTGAGTCTTCATGAAAGCAGAGGAATATCATCCCAAGGGAGAGAAATGTTTGATGGCAGATCCAGCCTCGTTAGCAGCAGAGCCAAAGCCTGCTTTAGGGACTGCTCTCATGGGTCTTGTTGATGATCCACCCCTGACTGAAACATTTTTCCAGCCCTGTCTTCACCTTCTGTGTGGCTCCACTGCTCAAACCTATAATGCCCTATTTATTGAGGTGCTTATTTAGTTCCTTAGATAGCCTGTCCTTCTCAGACTACCCATCTCCTTCAAATGGCCAACAAACCCTGCTGCACCAGGGTGTTGGCTGTGCCCACCTCACTCCTGTCATTTAAAGCACCGTGGCTGGGTGTTGAGCATTTCCTTTGCTATTTGCTCTGTCTCAGTTTGTTAATATCCTTTTAAAGATGCCAGAAAAACAAACGCTCTGGGGCTGCTTTACCTAGACTTCAGCATTTCCATGAAAGACCCAAAGGAGCCCAAGATGAGTTCATCCAAGAGGAGGTTAAAAGGTGAAGCTGTTCCAGACCACAGAGACATGAAGAGAACATCTGATAATGGAGGGATTATTAATCCACCAAAGGCATAATGAGAACTGAAGAGCTGGAGAAATTAATGCTAAAAATAAGGCAGAAAATATTAGCTGTGAAATTAATTGGATATTAAAGCTATTTCTGAGAATATGGATCCTCTGTTGCCTAAAATCTTTCTAAAGGTATTAAGATTTAGGTGTTGATTGTCTTTGTAGAAGGTGTTTACATAAGATTTACAAGCTTGAAGTAATGATCAATGTTGCTGTGCTGTACATAGCAGCCAATTAACCAGAGAAAGCTCTGCTCCTTCTTGAGGACAATATACTCCTCAGGAAGTCACAGGAGAAGATATTCTCTATGCATTAAGAGTTAAAGTCTACATCTGTGTCTGATGTGTGTGTCTTTTTCCTTGCTTGGGATTTGATTTCTCATATTGCTTAGAATTTTTACTTCTATTTAAAGCCATCAGCAAAGATGTTCAGGAACCACGTGCTGGGTCACAAGCACAACTTCAGATCGAAGCTGGAATAAATGGTTCTGTGATGAGAAAGGCTCAGGAGTGAAATTAAATTACAGGGAGAGCAGATGAGCATTTCCTGAACAAAAGACTTGTATGGGAACAAGCACTGACACATTTAAAAGCTGGATAGGATCAATTCAAGAGTATTGCGTGTGCCCGTTGTACTTGCTAAAAGGTTGCTCACTCCTCAGGATATTTCAGTCTGGCAGCGAGGCACAGAACCAAGGCACCCTTCTCTCATCAGACTGTCTCTCCTCTGGCTGCCTCTGCTTCTGCTCCATCTGTAGCTCTTCTCAGTACAAAGATTGCCACGCAACAGAGTTACCACGCAGCTTTTACTTTAAGGTGGGGAAAGGCAAGAATGCTGTCTCCTTATGAACTAAACAAGGGACCTGCTCCCACATCCATGGGTTATCATGGAAATGTTCCTGCTGGTACCAGCAGCCTATGCATCTGGCCCACATCTCTGCAGATTTTTCCTGCTATCAGTGCAACATAACTGAAATAACTTCAAAATCTATATAATGTAGAGTTCTGTTTGGGTTTTTGTTTTGTTTTGGCAACAGATGTTCAAAAAAAGTGTCATTTCTCCTACCTGTTGGATTTATTCATTGAACACCATCACAGAGGAGAGCTGGAATCACATGAAATATCCTGGGCTGCATCACAAGAAGCATAGCCAGCAGGGTGAGGGAGGGGATTCTGCCACTCTACCGGGCTCTGGTGAAACCTCACCTGATGTCCTGTGTCCAGTTCTGGAGTCCTCAGCACAGGAAGGACCTGGAGCTGTTGGAGCAAGTCCAGAGGAGGCCATGGAGATGATCCAAAGGCTGGAGCAGCTCTGTAATGAGGACAGGCTGAGAGAGTTGGGGTTGTTCAGCCTGGAAAAGAGAAGGCTCTGGGGAGACCTTAGAGCAGCCTCCCAGTACTGAAAAGGGGCTCCAGAAAAGATGGGGAGGGGCTTTTTAGCAAGGCCAGTTGTGACAGACAATTAGTCATGGTTTTAAACTAAGCAGGAGGAGATTTAGACTGGATATAAGGACAAAAGTTTTTACAATGAGGGCAGTAAAACACTGGCACAGGTTGCCCAGGGGGGTAGTGGAGGCCCCAAACCTTGGAAACATTCAAGGCCAGGTTGGACGGGGCTCTGAACAATCTGATCTGGTTAAAGATGTCCCTGCTCCTGCAGGGGGGTTGGACTGGATGTCCTGTAAAGCATTCTATGAAGTCCTTAAATGGACCTATAATTAGCCAAAAGCTCTATAAATAAATGTGCAATTTTTATATTTTATTACCAGAATCAACTCTCATGGTATCAGTTTATCACTTATCTTCACAAATCCCAGCACCTGAATCTTTCCAAACGGGTCCATTGCATACAGGAATACATATTTGTAATGCATTCCCTTGGAAGGTGTAAGGAACAGCTCCAGAGCAATAAAATGTTTTGAGACCATGAAGCTGGTCTTTCCACTGCCTGCTCAAATCCAACCCCTCCTGTTCTGCAGGCATAGCCCTGCACATTGCTGCAGGGGGGCTGGAACTGGATGGACTTTAAGGTCCCTTCCAACCCAAACCATTCTATGATTCTGTGATATGATTCTATTATCTGAAGAGAATCCAAAAGCGCTGTCTCCAGCTGACAGAGCCTCCCTGAATTACATAATGCCTTCAATAAATAGACTCATCTAAACATTAAGAGCACCTGTGTTTTCTGTCGATGTCCCTCCTCCTGAAGGCCTGGTCCAAATCCAGCTGCTGCCACAGAAGCCTCTTCAACTTGCAATTAAATCAAGCCTGGTGATACCTTGGTGACAAATGATCCTGTCTTCCAGCAGAGGGTAAGGCTCAGCAACGGGACCTGAAATAACAAAGTGCACTTCGGTACTGTGAGTCCTGGCCTTATGTTAGTCAAAAAAAAGTAGCATCAGGTGAACACCATGGTAGATAAGAGCTGATTGGTTTACTGGTTGTCCTCTTGTTCCTCTTCCACTCCTCAGACTTGTTAATTTTCTGTTCTGATTGCAGCCTTGTTGTCAGTTTAGAAACTCAGTCCAAATCAACGCTGACACCTGCAGAATCCCATTCCCAATGGTAAATAGTCTATGGTCTAAATGATTTTATAACAAAGTAGACAAAGAATATACTGAATTTGACACGAGAGTTATTTTGTCAATGTTTGGCTCATGTGAAAAGATTTCAAAAGAAAATTTGTGAATAACCCTTCGTTGTTTAAATTGTTATTCAGTTCCATAAATCATTCGCAAAGAGGCACCTGGGTACATCCCATCACTTGGGTCTCTAATCTATGTGACAATTGAAAAATAAATCCCCCAGGTAGTTTAAAAGCTGACTAGAATTCTCTGGTGTTTTCCAAGATTAGGGCAGAAAGAAATGGAAAGGAGATGCTGTTCATCGGCAAAATGCAAACAGCTGGACACATTTAGCTTTTGAATTTCTTATCAACCTTACTGGCCTTTGTCAGACACACTGCAAAGAGGGTCTTCTCAAATGTGCTTGTTTCCACTGGCAACCAATGGAACAAAAGGACAATCAGATTTAATAAATTGATTTCAGTGTGCCATTTCCAAATAGGTTTCCTTTAAATGATTCAACAGACAAAAAGAGGGAGAGAAAAGTCAAGCAATAAAATGTAATGATACTCATTAACTGCTATGAATTGACTGTTCCATAGTTTAATTTTGGCAAGAACTGTGAGTTTTTCACATTTTCATTAGATGAGGTCTTACTTCCAAGCAAAACCACAGAACTTAAATGTAGACTCTAATTCTTTTGTTTGGATGTTGGTTTCAGATTGGGTCCATTTTAACTTAATCTGTCCCATAATTGCACATAATCAAAATAACTTTTCCAGTCTGAAATGCCATCTGCTTTCGTTGTTAATAATTCTTGATACATGAATCATCTGTGTTTTTACACTGCTGCCAAAAGGACATAAAGGCTTTATACCCAGACTGGAGATGGTATGGGTCTAGATGACATTTGCCAAGAATGCATTGGCAGAATAGTTTTCTACCTAACCTTTAATAAGCTTATTTTCCATATATTTATTACTGTCAATAGAAGAACATTATGTCCCGGAATAAAATATTTATAGACTTTCCATGTCCTTGTTGCCTAGTTCAAAGAACCATTCAGAGGTTTTCAAACTGTTCATGATGTCATTCCTGTCAAGTGGTACTTTTGCTGTGCTCTCTGTCCTTTTTCTGCTTTATTAATGCACATGGAGAAAGTTTTTGCTTGAATTCTAAATAGTTTTCTCAAGAGCATTTTTTATTATATATATTTGTAGTAGCATTGCATATTGCTAACAGTGTGACTGCAAATGACTTGAAGCAGCACCACAGGACATACCCAACTCACAGATCTTACATTCCTCGTGCTTGATTTAATGTTTCAACAGATTTAAGTCTTTGTGTGTCTTGCTCAGGCTCTTCAGCTTCCAGTTCAGCTTGTTCAGGGCATGTCTGGAATCACACAGCCAGCACATAACAAAGCCTTCTATTCTCTCCTCCATGCTGCTTTCCTCTTTAGACTTCCCCATTCACTACTAACCCTCATGTTCTCTGTGAATTTTGGTTGCTCATTACCAGTCCCCTGCATAGTGGTATTTCTCTTTTCTGGAGCTGTAGTGTGTTCTGATGCCCTAACACCACACTTGCCAAACCTGAGTTTCCAAAACCCTCTGTCTTCTTTCGTGAGTGGCATTTCTCTTGGGGTTAATTTAGCCAATTCCTGGACAGTGCCCAGTAAGTTTGTTACCAGGAACGTGGGCAGAAAGGAAGACTCTTGCACTTACCTCCTGCATTTGTCTTAGTTGCTTGCCTCCAGTTCCTCCTGTTCTTTTCTTAAACCTTTTTTTTCATGATTCCTTTTAAGCTGCTTCACAGCTGCACATTTCATGTACAGTCTAAGAGTATATTCTTGTGTATCTCTCAGGGGAAAGAACATAAAGCAAATAAAAGCGCTCTTTGATGAGGGAAAACTTCGTACGATGTTTCCGAAGCCACCGCCTTGTGATGAGATTTCACTGCCTGGGAATTTGACACGACAGCCCAAAGTGAGAATAGGATGTACACTGCCTGCTCACACTGTTCTCAGAGCCAGCCCTGTTCCACCTCCTCCCTGAATCAGATCGGTCGTTTCAAGCGTTTGTCAATATTCGCAGTCTTCTGTCGGGAGCCACACAATTCCTCACATTTAATGAGGAGGCTGAAAAGTTGGTAAACAAGTTGAGGGAGGTATAAGATAATCAGGAAAAGGACAGACAGAATAAAGATTGCACCGTGCTAAGGACAACAATAAAGACCTCCTTTGTGGTTTATTCAGTACATAACGAACCACTCCAGATTTCTGAATTCTCAGGGAAGACAATAATTCTCTGCTGGACTGAACATGAGAGGTGATACTGGTACACAGGAAAATCAAGTCAGGAAAACATTAATTATGCTGCAAAATACTGGTAAAAATGTCTTTTAAAACATTCCTTGCTGGTAAGAGAGAGAGAATAGATCAAAGTTCAAACAGGATTTTCATCAGATGCCTTATTTACTGTGCTCTGTCAGACACTTGGTAACAAGATCCTTCTTTCGTCGCATTGAAGAATGGTTGCAGTAATGCTTGGCAACTCAAGAAGGAGCAAAAGAATTATCTGTGTAACTTCAAATTGTTCATAACAATCCAGGGTTAAACCAGGAGATAAGTAAAGCTAAAGGATTTACTGAGAATCAATCACAGCAAAGCAACGTAATGTCCTTTTCAAAATGAATAACAAGCTTTAACAACAGGGAGGAGCAATAAATATCACATATGCTGTAGGACTTTCGGCTTTCATTGGAACAAACATGATCTCTCTAGATGAAAATGTTATGGTGCAGGTGCAAAACCCCTCTCAACTGCAATATTCACTGTCAAAGACACTTTTTCTAGATAGCAGGATTTGAAGTAGAAAGATCTTCCCTCATCCAGTACATTTAGCATGGACCTGTACGACAGATTTAGAAAGGATGCATTCAAGAGCCAGCTGGAACTGGACTCAGGCAAATTTGAGGATGAGGTTGGAATACAAAAGGATTTTGTCAAACTGGAGAAACACAGTGTGTGATCAAAAAAAAAAGACAAGTATGAAGCACTGTATTTGGGCAGGAGCAGCCAGCTGCGTGGGCACGGCATGTAGAACTGCACAGGTCATGGAGACAGCCACCTCCAACATCCAACTAGAGGGACAAAGATCACACCCAGTGAACAGGCAGCCTCCAAATAACTCACTTCTTGATTTACATGGATGCCACCTCCTTCTGGAGTGCTTCCTCTCAGTGTCAAGCCACATTATTTTGACTGAGAGAGTCCCTAAAGGAGATCCTCCCTGGACATTCTGGTCTTGGCTCCAGTGACCCCAATGCTGTAGAAAGCACCTGCAAGTACATGTAAAATCAGCATTTTGTGTAGACTACAGATTCAGCCAGAGGAACCAAAAATCATGTGAAAAACACATTTCAGGCAACAGTTCAGATCTTCATCTGCCTTATGTCATCCATGGCCCACCCTCTCCTGTGGCAGAGGCAATGTGCACCTGTGGGACAGCTTTGCTGATCACAAAGGTCTTACACAGTTCCTGAAAGGATATTACCAGTCTGAGGACACTGGAGAGTGGAAATAGTAGCTGATGATATAGAGAAGACCTTGCTTTGGGAAGTCAATACCTAAACACACAGGCTAGCACTGAAGGATGCTTCACAGCAGGGCAGAAAACCAGGTACAGCAAGGACATCAGAGAGAGTTGTCCCTGTGGAAACAGCATGGGAGCAAAGATTGACAGAGCTTGAGGAAATCCCTGGGGGATGAACCAGCGAAGCACTGACATTCACAGCCTTAGCAGGAATACGTGCTTAGTTTTTTACCTCTCTGAGATGAGAAATAAGAATCAAAAACTATGTTCCAAAACCTTTAAATCATAGGATTTTTTTAAAAAAAAGCAAATATTTTTTTTCCTTGCCTGGAAAATAAGAACTTTTGGAAGTCAAAACTGATGGGGAATTATACCTAAAAAAATGCTTCTGGTCTCCTCTTACATCTACTTTCTCCATACATTCCTTACACCCACTTTATTTTATTGTATCCCATTTTTTCTCTGTACAGAATGAGGTAGTGCAAGACTTAATCACACCTGCAAGGGTGCTTTGGGGCTCGCAGATTCCTTAAGCAATTCACGTGGAGTTCATACACCACTTAACCTCCTCGAGCATGTTAGGAAGCTGACCTGAGGCAGAAACACAACCATGTAACTTACTGCTGAGGTGCCCAGGCTGCTGTCTAGATATCAAGCACCAATTGTCTCTGACCCCAGGCACAGGTCACCTGTTGTTTGGAGACAAAGAACCTTATTTTCCTTTGTTCTGGGTGGTAGCAAAGCCAAAACGTATCTCCTGAGGTCACTGAAGTTTGCCACAGAGCAAACAAGCCCAAAGGTGAAAATGGTAGTGTTAGAGCTGGGTCACAAGAGACAGGACTGAGATGTGGAAGCCCTCAGAACTGAGAGTATTCTGCTGTAGCAATAAGGTTTCAGGCTCTATCCTGCTTTCTTCTCTCATACTTACTAAAAATTCATTCCAAAAAGGAAGGGCTACTATTAATTTCACATGATTAAACATAGCAGCAACTATTCAATACCTATCTAATCTGGAGTCAAGACAGCATTGTTCAGTCTGTCTAAAGAACAAAATGAAACTATAAAAGTAGGTGTCTTGGGAGATATAAAATCACAGTAGTTTTCCTACTTTTCCTCCTTTTCAGTCTCATTAAAACAGAAATTACAAATGCATTTATTATCCTGTCTTTAGTGGACAAGCATCATGACAGTGAGCAATAATGTCATTTTTTAATGACATTCTAAGGATATAAATGTAAAAGGGAAAGGGAAGATTGATTGTTTTATACTATATAAGCCTCAAAACTTTGTTGTCTGAGTCACTAAGCTGAGATTTAGCAGATCAGGAAGCCAACCTCTAAAGTAGTTTGTGACACAGTTTGGAGGAACTTCAAACCAAGAACTGGATTTGATGTTCTTCTCATGTATTGTCCTCCAACCATTGCTATTGCTAAAACCCCTGGGCAGCAACTTGCCAAGGACTGGAAGTCATTTTGGCTTCCACATGCTTGTTAGATTGATTATCCGACAGATATCCTGTCAATCTACCAGCTGCTTGGATTTTTGGTCTAACAGTGAAAGGGGTGGCTTTTATGGAAATATTTGAGACTTGGTAAGTCCAAATACCTTATGGAAAAGGGATCATGTACTGTTTGGAAATGAGCTGTGTGACTGAGTTGTGCTACGTCGTTCCTCTTGCTTTCTCAACACACTACAACTCATTTCCACAAGACAGAGCCTGTTGAGAGAGGAACACGCCAACAAATAGTTCCAAGTTATAATAATTTAACTCCAGCTGTTTTCATTATCCTCTGATGGGGATAAAAACACAAACACAGTCAATTCTGAACATAATGAAAGGCATTTTTCTGGTTCACATCAATGACTTCAAAAATGTGTCTTGCAATGGAGTATAGAAACATTAAAAACACCAGATGCGCTGCACACCCACACTCACTCCCAAGCCACACCAATTCAATTTTATGTCATCTTCACTGGCACAAACCAGAAATATCAAACCATCCAGAGTAAGAGAACTAAAAAACTTCCTGACTGATATTTGCCTTCATGTCAGGAAATGTAAACCAGCCAGGACATGGTGGATCAGACATATAAATGTCACTAACAATAAACACTGTTAGAGAAATTCAGTGCTGGAAGCTTTATAAGCTGCTGCTGAGAGCCACCAAGAGTGAAGATAAAGTTCTTAGTTCTGTCTCCTGTACAGACCCTTCCAGGGCTGATCTAAAACCCAGTCACGTTGATCAAATAGAAGAACATGTTAGACAAAAGATGAAAAATTAATTTAAGCAGATGTGTTTGTACGAGAACGGAATCGGTTGGAGGCAAAATGAGACGTACTGAAAGGAGAACAAGAAGAAAGAAGTTTCTTAAGAAGAAGAATTGAGAGGACTTAAGTGATGAATTCTGAAGATGTGAAGACCCCATGGAGAATCTGAAGGGCGTTGCACCTTCTGTAATCAGGATAAGAATAGTCTATAAACCAGCCTGCACCTTTGTGGCTTTGCCATCCACTGTGCTGGGGCCCAACTCTGAGCTGTGAAATCAAAGCAAACCTGGTGTCATCTACAAACTTTGTCAATTTTTTTTTTACCAACACACCTTCTCCAAATCACATCAGGCCATAACTAAAACGATGAACACACTCCACACTGCAATTCTCCTAAAAGCAATGTTTTTTAACTGTAAATCATGGCTTGGTCTGCGTGACTGTATCAGGCCATACGACAGGAGGAGACCCTGAGCCTTCACAGTTCCAGCTATCGAAGACACTGTGTGCCTGGGGGTGCTGCAAGAAAGCAGTGTGCATTGCCTTTGCTCCTCTGAGAAAGCAAACACCAAACAGCCAAGATATGGATCCTTTTCTCTCCTGTTCTCCTAAACTTTCACTAAGCCAGCGTTGGGATGCAGAGCAGAAGGTCCCAGCTGGCCACAGGGAAGGAAGAGCATGTCCCACAGGTGGGTACCAGTCTGCTACATTAGTGGCCAAAAGTCCTTCCTGCCTCCATCTGCACAATGTTTTTTTAATATATTTCTTTTGCTAGACCACATGGAAGAGCCAGGCCAGCCTTTGTGGGGTGCTGCTACTGCCCACTGAGTTAAACCAGAGTGTTATTACTTCAGCACGTTTCCCAAATGTGTGCAAAGCGAAATTGCCTGCCTGGTAAAAGAGCATTTTTTACTTTCACATCAGAAGTCCCAGGTTAACAGAAGAGAATTATTTCTTTCTAAAAACTGCAGATAACTCCCTAACAGAAGGTCAGAATGAGGTGATTTAAGCTAATCTCCTTTTATTTGCACATAATCATTTCCTGCCTCACTGGGTGGCAGATGGTAACATCTCAGAATGGACAAATGCAGTCGCTGGGCTCGTACCTGAGGGCTGTGTGATGTAACGATTAAAAAGCTAGTGCTCTATGACAGTAAGGGATCAGCTCTCCAAACGTGGGCAATTGGCATGTTTCAGACACTTCATAGGATTTAGGACACTCAAATGGGGCTAGGAGATAGGATGCAAGACTGGGGAAGATTGACATCCTCTGGGAGCCACAGCTGGTGGCCAAGAAACTTAACGCAGAAAGGTGTTAGATCCCTCTATTTAGGCAACTGAATCAAGACCTAATTGACATAACAGCTGGAAGAATCTGCCATATGAGAGACCTAAAGAACATGTTACCTACAGGTAAACCATTAAACAGAAGCTTTAGAGTCAGCATTTCAATAAATCATAAATCATTAAGGTTGAAAAGACCTCAAAGCTCATCCAGTCCAATCGTCAGCCCAACGCCACCGCGCCGACCGAACTATCCCCTGAAGTGCCACATCTACACGTTTTTTGAACATCTCCAGGGATGGAGACTCCCCCACTGCCCTGGGCAGCCTCTGCCAGGGCTTCACCACTCTTTCAGGAAAGACATTTTTCCTAATATTCAATCTAAACCTCCCTTGGTGCAACTTGAGGCCATCCCTTCCCATCCTATCACTTGTTACTTGCAAGAATAGACCAGCACCCTCTTCACTGCAACATCTTTTCAAGGAATTACAGGGAGCAATGAGGTCTCCCCTCATCCTCCTCTTCTCCAGGCTAAACAGCCCCAGGGCCCTCAGCCACTCCCAGAATCCCCAGCTACTCCCAGAACCCCTGTACTCCTCCAAACCTTCACCAGCTTCGTTGTCCTCCTCTGGACATGGAAGTATAAAATAGCAGAAATGAGTGTCAGCGATTGATCAAATAAGGCCAGAAACACAAAGAAATCAGAACCCCAATGCAAACAGAGCTAATTTAAAACAAACAAACAAAGAGCAACAAATTCTTTCATGGCTATGAAAAGTGTGCTGAAGGTTCTTTTTAAGCAGTGGAAGGGCCTACAACAGTAAACTGGTGCCAAACAAACTCAAATGAAAGAAAAAAAAGAAGAGTTTATACATGCAGAATGCTTGAGAACATTTCTACTCCTTCCAGAATGCTTCTTAGTCTCCTTCCTTCCATTCATATTAGCAAGCCCTGACGTGCCTCCTGGAAACTCACATCCCAAAACACAAATTATGCTGTAGTTGAGACCAAGATATCGGGCCCAGAGTACCAAATGTTCCAGAAATTCAACAGCCCATGGTGTACAGTAAAATCAGATGGTTCCTTCTGGCTTTAAATTCTACATCACTGGGCACCAAGGGGGGGCAGTGTATTATCACCTTTCATTTCTAGTTCACATAAATTCGAGGATGGCTTAGTCAAATACAACCCAACAGAGAGAGAATAGGATTCAACCTCTTTAGCTGTGGCTATCTAATCTCAGTGAGTTATCAAGGTGTCCCATAATCAACAGAAGGGAGATGGTGATTCATTCCCAGCTGCAATAGGTGTAGACACCCTTCACGCCGGTGTTTTCTCTCCCCATCTCGCTCACCATAATGGGATGTTGGGCCACCAGCTAAGATCACACACCTACCTTCCAGGTTGCTAAACTAGGTGTGATTATTCAATTACTGCTGACCCAAATGTTTCTCAGCTGTTTCATATTCAGCAGCTCCAGAAACACACATGCTGTTCACTTTCTTGTTGTTCTGATAACTGTTCGCTGGCCAGAAACAAGCACAGAGCATCAGGTTTTACCCAACAGAATTGCTAATTGAAGAGGAGTTACATTTTCATGTTATCAGTTGGGGAGAAACAGGAAAAGTAACCTTCTTACATTAAAAAATAATAATCATAAGAGGAACCACAGCTCACATTGAAAAACTGGAATATTAAATAGGAAAGATACATGAACCAAGTGGAAAACTCTGAAGTACTTTTAAAGAAAACTACTATTATCTTTTTCTAGCAAAATGCACAGCTGCAAATAAGGGATTTGCAAATTTCTACCACTCTGCATAGCATTGATTTACATTCTAACCTGCTCTTCTTAAATCTGCAGCTACTGTGGCTCCATTTTGTAACAACTAATAATCATATAAAAAAATAGAGTGACCTGGCACAACTGTCAAGGTGGCAGACTCCAAGGCTTAGAGGAAAGCGTTAAATATTTAACAGATTCTGAAGTTAGAGACAAAGGATACACACCCACACCTTGTTCCTATGGTAGAAAATTCCCAACATCAATGAAAGCAATTCATTTGAGAATCATAGAATTGTTTGGGTTGGAAGGGACATCAAAGCTCATCCAGTCTCACCCCCGGATCAGGAACCCCATCCAACCTGGCCTTGAACACCTCCAGGGATGGGGCAGCCACCACTGCTCTGGGCAACCTGGGCCTGGGCCTCCCCACCCTCACAGCAAAACATTTCTTCCTAAGATCTCATCTCAATCTCCCCTCTTTCAGCTGAAAAACCATTCCCCCTCATCCTAACTCTGCACTCCCTGATCAAGAGCCCCTCCCCAGCTTTCCTGGAGCCTCTTTCAGTACTGGGAGGCTGCTCTAAGGTCTCCCCAGATCTTTCTGTACAAAATACACCAGAGCCTAACTCAGTGGCAAAATGAAGCTGTACATGAGCATGATCAAGACTTTGTGAGTAGGAATTGCAATTGGTTGTGCCTCTTGGATTGATTAAACATCAAGACACCTTAACAAGCAGCAAACCAAAATGTTTCATATTATATACAAGAAAAACCTGGGGGGTTTCAGTTGTCTCACCAGCACAACTTGAAACAGATAAAGACTCATAGAATCATTAAGACTGGAAAGTACCTCTAAGCTCTTTCAGTCCAATCATGAGCCCAACCCGACTGTACCCATTAAACCCTGTCCCGAAGTTAAACATCTACACGCTTTTTGAACCCTTCCAGGGATGGAGACTCCCCCACTGCCCTGGGCAGCCTCTTCCACGGCTTCACCACTCTGTCAGTAAAGAAATATTTCTTAATATCCAGTCTAAACCTCCTCTGGTGCAATTTGAGGCCATTTCCTCTCATCCTGACAGTTGTTACTTGGGAGAAGAGCCCAGCACCCACCTCACCACAACCTCCTTCAAGGTAATTGTAGAGAACAACTAAGTTTTCTTGAGACAGGGCACACTGAGATTGTTAATCTCTGTGCCTGCTGCCAGAGATGTTAAAACTGTGTTTGTGGACCAGGCAGCTCAGTGAATCTGAACAATCAAGGCTGCCAGTGGAACGCCATAAATCTGTAAAATAATCCTCCTTGAGGTTAGGGTTTATGAGCTTTGGGTTTGCCTGAACTAAGCGTAGCCTCTCGCATCATCTGACAGCTCACTACAGACTATGCAGGCTCAGAACACCAAGGCCATAAACAACTCTTTCAAAAATCAATTGCAACCTACATATTTGAGCCAGCCACATACTGCTGCAGTTGGGATGGGAATGGATTAGCCTTTGCTTATGCCAGGAGTTTGCCTTGCATTGAAGAAGATAGCACAAGTGCAATAAATTACATGCTTGGCACAGCACCAGCCACGTGGAAGTTGAGTCAACTCTATTGATATTCACTCAAGGGAATAACTCATGTCAAAGCCCAGCGACCTGCAGTCCAAATAAAATCAGAAAGGAGGTTGCCCTTCAGTTTATGTATGGATTCATAACTCATACAGAGAGAATTCTCCTTCTGCAGATTGGCAATGCATTTCTAGGTTTCCACCTGCATCAGTTGGCAGTGATATCTCACAGCCAGGTTATTACAGCCTTTGGAATGGCAACAGGAATGGTCACTGACAACACAAGCACAAGAATAGCCATTACAAAGGAGCATCAGAAACCATCCAGGGTGGGAGACGTGCCTTGATATAGAAAGCAATGCTTTCCAAAACATCGTTCCAGATTCTAGGGCAGGAGAAGGAAGGACATACTCAATAAAAACCTTTTCTAATGCCAGCTTCAAGAGTTTGACTTTACAGTTGTTTCACACTGGATTCTCAGATCCTTTACTTAACACAATTTCATGTTGTGCTTTCCATTCTTAAGGATTCCGTGCTGTAGTCAAACAATTACGTACACATCTGGCTCCCTCACTCAAGCTCGAGTCACATAAAGTCCCAACCCCAGCTTTTAGCATCTTTTATTTTGAGATTAATTGCTCTACTCACAGAGTCTACCTGGCAGAATTAGTTTTACATCCCTCCCACCTCTGAAGGCACTGCTTGGCACATCCTCGCTTGCCATCAGCAGAGGTCAAGGGAATTTCATAATTTCTCAGGGTCCCCATGAGTAAATCAGCATGAAAGTGGGGTCTCCTTCCCTGGAGATGTTCAAACAGCGTGCAGACACGGCACCTGGGGACATAGTTTGATAGGCAAGGAAGGGCTGGGCTGACAGTTGGCCTGGATGAACTTAGAGGTCTTCTGCAACCTTAATGATTCTATGAAAGATCTGCACTGGATGATGAAGCTTAAGACCTGGGGTTCTCCTTCAGTCATTTCACAGGAGAAATTCAGTACCCAGAATAACACAAGCAAGGAAGTGTGATTTCACCACTCCCCATAGTGTTTTACTTGAGCATCTATGAGTCCTATAACACTAAAGCAGTTCAAACACACACCTGATTGCCTTTTCGCTATCAGCTTTACGGTCCCGTGGAGCACGTGCAGACCATAGCAAATTACATAACAGCACACACTATTTTGAGAACAAAGGGCAGCTGATGGAGACCTGTATTTTCTCTTGATTAGGCAATAAACCATTCTTCTATTTGCGTTACATGTTGTTATCTACTTTTTGTATGTGAATGGTATCTGTAATTTAACTAATCTTGTGTGATACAACCAAAGGGAGCCTCTAAATTATGTTGCACTGCTATCATTTTCCTCTCAGGAATGAATCATATTCCTTCACAGCCACCAGAACACATATTTTCCTGGAAACACACAATAACAGTTGGTTTCTGAATGCTAAAGAGCAGAGTGCTGGATGTGAAAGTATGTGGCTGCGTAAATAAATATGATGCTTCCATTTTTCAAGGGCACTTACAGATGTGTATGGCACTCACTAAACACATTCCAAGCCATGTGATAATTATCTGGGCTTGAGTTTATTTAACTCCATCTTGAAAAAAGCAAGCCACTAAGATCTGCAAACTCTTCAAGTGAGACTGAAATTAACTCAAATGAGTGATTTGTTGGCATTTAGAAATACTTATTTTTAAAAATAATCACTTTGCTAACAACACAGATTTAGAAATAGGAGAGAAAAATGAACAAATTAGAGTTTTGGAGGTTTTTTTAAATCCTCAGAAACCCCAGAGAACTTGTACAAAACAAGTTCATCAAGTATGTCAGAGCAAAATAATGCCATGCCAATGCAATTAACCTTTCATTAAACAGCACGTAGTGTTTCTTGCAGCCAAGCTAACAGTCATGTCACGAGGACTTCAGCCTGGATAAGGACCTGGCATCTCCCAGAAACACTGCTCTTGTACACAAGGGGAAGAGGGCAGAGCTCTCTGAGAGATTGTAGAATCATAGAATAGTTAAGGTTGGAAAAGACCTAAGATCATCAGTTCCAACCATCAACACAACCCCACTGTGGGTACTAAACCACGTCCTGAAGTGCCACATCTACACGTTTTTTGAACACTGCCAGGAATGGAGATACCACTTCTTTGGGCAAAGATGCTTCACCACTCTTTTGGTAAAGACATTTTTCCTAATATCCAATCTAAACCTCCCCTGGTGCAAGTTGAGACCATCTCCTCTCATCCCATCACTTGTTACTTCAGAGAAGAGACCAACACCCACCTCACCACAACCTCCTTTCTGATAATTGTGGAGAGCGATGAGGCCTCCCCTCAACCTCCTTTTCCTCCAGGCTAAATAATCCCAGTTCCCTCAGCCACTCCCATAACTCCTGTGCTCCAGATCCTTCACCAGCTTTGTTGCCCTCTTTATTAATTCATTTCTTTTGCTGTTATTTATTAAACCTGTTCTATTCCTATGCTGATTTCAGTCATTACACCGCAGCAAACCTCTTCTCACAAATAATTCCTTGGTTCACAGTAAAACTGGAATAAGACATTTAAGGAGAAAGCGATTCATAATAATACTAAAACTAATTAAGATAGCATCAATAATAATATTCCACTATGGGTAAAAAAAAGAGTTCAGCATATAGGCTGGGATTTCTGAGGAAGATTGCCACCTGTAGGCATTCAGCTCTCCTGTCTGTCTTTGATCATCTGCCCTGGAGGGTTTAAAGTGGGTAGATCAGTTTCTCAATCACATCTTTTTAGTAAACATGCATTGTCTTGTAATAGAAATTAAACCTAAATGAAATGCAAACTGAAGTATGCTTATGAGATTAAAGGCTTAGTTTTGTCTTCCAACCGTATCCACCACCCCATCACTATCAGAAATGCAAAGTTATCTTCCTCTTCCACAGAGCAGTCTCAAGGGGTGACTGCCAGAGGGCTTCATGATGCATTCATGTGGATGCCAGATGCACACGTAGAAATGTAAAATGCCTTGGGTTGGAAGGGATCTCAAAGTCCAACGGGTTCCAGCCCCTTTGCCGTGCACAGGGACACCTTCTACTGCATCAGGTTGCTCAGAGCCTCATCCAACCTGGCCTTGAACACCTCCAGAGATGGAGCAGCCACTACTTTTCTTGCAGTCACATTCTGCACGGCACAGCATACCCACAGACCTTCCTCTTCTCTGCCTCCAGTGCCCTCATCTCAAGTCAGAAAACAAATTTAACCCTTGTTTTTTCACAACTGTGTGAGTGTAGACACCACTTGTGTATTTGACCTTTCCCACCTCACTCAGCAGCCTTCCCTGTATCCCAGTGTGACACCATCACACAGATCCTGACCAGGCTGCTTTTGGAGCTTGCAGTGTGCAGATTAGGCAAAAATTCAGCAGAAATCTGGCCAGCTTCACAGGAATGGGAATGGGAATCCAGCCCCAGTCAGCTGCCAGGGGGGAAATGGCTTTGAATATTTTCTTTTCAAGGGGAGCAGCAATTTCCACAGGCTGCAGCATCCTCTCTAGAGCCAACGGTGGATAACGAAGCAAGTGCTGCCCTGCCCTCTGCCAGGAAACATCAACCAACAGAGCTGAGCCAAGGCATGCAGGGAAGCACTCAGTTTCCAGAACAGACCAGCAGGAAGCAACATTCTTCCTGCAGAAAAGGGGGAAAACAGAGAGGCAGCTGAGACTTACCTGCAGGTTTAAGCATCGTTCTGTTGTGGGGCGAGATTGGCTCAATGCCTCCTCTTAAAAATTCAGTTTGAATCCAGCTTCCCAAAATATTGCACTGCCTTAACTCACCAGACAAGACTTGTGTGGGGATTCTCAGCAGCAGCTTTTGGTCTGCTTCAGCCTCATTTTCTTTGTTCCCTTTCAGATGATGCTTTCCCTTGGTCTCCACACAGGCCAAGTCAAACAGGCTCATGTGATCATAGAATCATAGAATCTTCTGGTGAAAAAGGCCTTGAAGATCATTGAGTCCAACCATACCCACCTTCTGCTTCTATTAAGAAGCACAAAGTGCTGCAGGTTTGGGGGTTTAATAAACACTTTCACTTTTCACAATCATTCCAACATTCACCTTTTTACCACCTCCATGCTGTTATTACGAAATTTATTAAACGGACAAAAATATCTCCAGGTCCAGTCTTCTCCATCTCCTGCTAGTCAGGATTTTCCATAGTTCATCTTTCCTCACATTTCATGGCATTTATTTTAAAATTAATCCACCAGGTGTTGTGAAAATAATTATAAATAGCATATGGCTTCATTCAACCAGTTTGGCTCTCATAGAGCCAAGGGTTGATCAAAGCCCTCCTCCAGCACAGCTTGAGTGAGGCACAGCATCAGAAACTGAGCAAGGATGTCAAAAACATCCTCAGTGCACAGCAAGGCAGGAGCCTGTGTGTAAGGCTCTGTATCACACAGGGCTCTTCTTTCCAGCCATTCTTTTATTCCCCTGCAATTAGTTTGCAACGTGATGGTGAGGGCAGGAAAGGGTGGTTTAGGGTGCACTTGGAATAACTGATGCATTAGGGGCCAGCTCCTGTAATCCCTACTTGTAATCCCCTTCAGGCTCAACACAAAGAGAAGAGCTGAGCTGAACACTGCTGGGAGTTCTCCTATTTGCAGAACCTATTATAGATGTAAAATATCAAAAGCAAAAGCTCAGTGGACCCTCCTCAACTATGGGTGGACAATTAAATAATCACAAGAAGTCTGCCAGGAAGAGAATTTGCCACATGTAGCACCCCGCTGCCTTTTTTCACTTGCATTTCAACCAAAGCTGCAGGTTCATTTAATTATCTAAGTGAACAATTTAATGATAAATTCCATTCTACTGCTGACAGCTGAGTAATTCAGGAGGATTTTAATAGAGAATAATAAACCAGACTTTTAAAAAATTCACTTTGATGCCATCTCAGCTTTAATTAAGTCAGTTCTAGAAAGCTTCAAGTCATAAAGGTCATTGAAAAATGCTGGCAAATTCATCAATTAGCATTAAAGTCTATAAAAAACCCCACATGTGTCCAATTTCAACACAGGCACTAAAGTAACCTTGCTGTACATTATTATTGAAGCATCACTACATATCAGTTTGAAATGTAAAAATTACCTAAGGTTAATTCCAAAATAAATATTTCT
The DNA here is from genome assembly GCA_033558185.1 of Dromococcyx pavoninus. Taxonomy (NCBI): domain Eukaryota; kingdom Metazoa; phylum Chordata; class Aves; order Cuculiformes; family Neomorphidae; genus Dromococcyx; species Dromococcyx pavoninus. The sequence continues at coordinate 234,353 of JAUMJL010000621.1, read as the reverse complement.
ATTCTTAAATCCCACCTCCAATAAATTTCCTTTAGCCAAAGTAAAACAGTGCCATTGCCCAACTAGTGACTAAAACCTGATAAATAATTAATTTTTCCGATTTTTGGGATGAACTTTGGGAAATGGTTTGTCTCCAAACAAATCAAACTTGGAATTTTTCTTTTCAAGATATGACTGAGACAAGCAAACAAGAAGACTCTGCTTGGAGTCAGCCTACAGAGCTGTTAGACTTCAAAGTTCATTTGAACCCACTCAGTAACATTTGCCATTGGATCAAATTTTAAATAAAGGAAGCAGTTCAATAAAAAGTCAATATTTCAAATACAAAGTCAGTGCTTCCAGATAAGAAAGTGATTATTTTTCCCCTCAACTGACACGATTCACTAACCTTTTTCACAGCAGACATCCATTGGGTTGGGACAGTTCCCTCTGTTGAAAACCCTTCACAAATCTAGTTAAAGCTACTTTCAAAGGGTTTCCTCACCAGTTATCTAAAAGCATTTCTTGAATATTATCCAAACTGAACGGCCCAGACGAGCACGGTGCCCGTAGGTGTTTACCCAAATGCAACATGTTTCTTATTCTTATTGGAGTGCTCAGCAAGGACATGGATCTGGTAGAGCAGGTCCAGAGGAGGCCACGGAGATGATCCGAGGGCTGCAGCACCTCTGCTGTGAGGACAGGCTGAGAGAGTTGGGGTTGTCCAGCCTGGAGAAGAGAAGGCTCTGGGGAGACCTTAGAGCAGCCTCCAGGACTGAAAGGGGCTCCAGGAAAGCTGGAGAGGGGCTCTTGATCAGGGAGTGCAGGAATAGGATGAGGGGAAGGGTTTTCAGCTGAAAGAGGGGAGATTGAGATGAGATTTTAGGAAAAAGTGTTCTCCTGTGAGGGTTTTGAGTCCCTGGCCCAAGTTTCCCAGAAAAGTGGTGGCTGCCCCATCCCTGGAGGTGTTCAAGGCCAGACTGGATGGGGCTTTGAGCCCCCTGATCCAGTGGGAGGTGTCCCTGCCCATGGCAGAGAATGGAACTGGATGGTCTTTGAGGTCCCTTCCAACCCAAACCATTCCATGATTCCATAGTAGTACCCCGAGTTTGGCCAAACATCTCCTGAGACACTGCCTGCAGCAGAGGTGAGGGAACCAAAGGCAGAAGGAAGAGCCAAGAGCCCCAGGGCTCTCCCCTGCCCCTGCTCTTAGCCAGAGGCTTTTCTCCATCACTGCTCTTCACAGCCCAGGAGCAGTGGGGTCTCCTGCAGCCATCAATCAGACTCCAAAAGCTTTAGGCTGGATGCTGCTCGGTGGGGTTGCTGCAGAGCATCCAGCAGGGGCTCACCGCTGGCTGTCGATACTTCATGTGGTGACAGGGCCTCATAAAAACAAATGACTATATTTAGATTTATTTTTTCAAATACATATGGGAAATACACACTGCTGTCATGGAATGGGACCATGTTTAGCAAATACCTTCTGGAATCACATTCTTGGCCAAAATGGATTAGTACTTCAATTTATTATCTTCGTAGTCCAGACTGGACAAGAGTGGAGCTGAGATCCCTTGGGGAAACTTGTCATTCCCAATTGTCTCATCAGCCAAGCATAAGACAGAGTGCAGATGTCAAACTAAATGCAGCTGTACTGCATCCTAAGGACTGGTTTGTGCCTGACTTTAGGCTTGATGATCAGAAATAGCCACTCTCCTATATCCCAATGAAACAAGCTTCCAGCAGCCAGGCAAGCCCTGGCTAGTTTCCTGCTGCTGTGAAAATTGACTCTGTATCCACACGCCTGGCGAAAATGTGTTTTATCCTTGTGACAACCCAAGGTCAGAGAAGGCCATTTGCAAATAGTGATGACAATCTAAAAATCAAAGCCACCCTTCGGCTGAATTTGCGTAAGTTTGGGGTTTGGGGATTTTCAGCCTGTTGCAAGAAGGAAGAATTCTTGTCAGTTCCAGTTCAGACAAGATTCCTCATCATCAGTTCCACCCAAAAGCCACGCAGGATTAGAAGCAAAACCATATCTGCAAAGGGATATTATACATCAGCATTCCCAGCTAACATTTGGCTCTTTCCAAATCACAAGCCTTATCCACCACCCAAACAGAAGCCACTTACAACCAGCACACAAATTGTGCCCATTTATCATCTTTGCATGATTTATCTGGCTTTCTCCCTTGAATATAGGGATGTTGAAGCTGCCTCATGCTGAAGAGAGGATGATGTGCAGAAGATCATAGACTCATAGAACCACTAAGTTTGGAAAAGACCTCCAAGATCACCCAGTCCATGTCCTGAAGTGCCCACCTACAACGCTCTTTTTAACACCTCCATCACTTCCCTGGGCAGTGTGTTCAGGATCCACCCTGTGCAGGTGGAGCTGCTGTCACAAGTGGGCTGCTTTCTGACTCCACAGCCACAAGCAAACTGCACAAAACCTCTCTCTTCTGTTGTTCAACCCCTTTTGGTGACCTAAGTTCAATCTTCAGCACAGGCCAGACTGGGTCTGCCCTCTGTGCTCACTGCCAAGGGGGAAAATTCTTGCACATTTCACCACAAAAACCAGCCCAAATCAGACCAGAAGGACATGGGCTGGTGGTGTTAGCCAAGCCCTTGAGATGCAATGTGGTTCCACCACCTACACCAGTCAAGAAGAGGAGGAGATGTCTGTTCTGAACAGATAAAAAGATGCAAGAGGAAGAGGCAGCAGAACGTTCTCCCTTGGAGCTTCCATCCAAGCTGCTGGGTTATTCCTCCTGCAGGAGGAGAGGATGTTCCCTGAGCAGACAGGGTTCCTCTGAGCACACCAATAGGGTGTGTGGATGGGGACCACCATTCATCCCTGTCCCAGCACCCACAGCCCACGGTGAAACTCCTCCTCCTTGAGCCCTCCAGAGTTCAGTGCCACCACTGGATGCTCCTATCAGGGGGAGGGGGACAACACCCAACCTCGAGCACGACGCTGGGGCAGTGTCAGCTCATCCACCTGCACGTTACAGGGAAAACCTCAGTGATTATTCATGCACCACCTCATTTGCACAAACTTATCACAGCTGTGGGGTCAAATTAAGGAAAACAGCTCTTTGCATACAAGATTCCCCAGGCTGTGTGTGCAAGGAAGAGAAGAAAGCACCTGGGGCAGCCAAGAGACTGGAACACTTCACAGAAAATGCAGAAGGATTAAGAGACTGAAATGAGATGCAAAGCAAAAGAATAGACCTGCACGACTCCTTCTCCTGGTGGGGCTTACAGAGATGCCAGGTTTGTCTTGCTTTCAGACTCTGAAACATTCCTTACTGCCAAAGGCTGTGGCACCTTCTTATTTGTTTGTTTTTAAATAAGGTTAGGGGTTTTTTTTCAGTTCTTGCATTCCCAGACATACATTCATTATGGAGTTCTTAACTTTCCAGCGAGATACTTTCCCTGGACTGTCTGAACTTTGCTCATCACCTCCAAATCAGGGAGCAGCTCAGGATCTGATCTCTCCCTGCTTGAAAACACATCCTCTCACACATGAAGGGCAGCAGTCAAATCCACTGCTTGGGCTTGACACTGAGGGTGTTCTCCAGTTTCTCTTGGCTTGCCTTACCACGATATTGGTGTTAGGCTGCTCTCTGATTTTGTGTGGCGTTGCATCTATTTGGCTCAAGCTGATGTTCTCATGTTAAAGGTGAGAAGATGATCTCAAATTCAAAGCCCAAGCTCGTGAAATCTGTGGGCTAACTTGGGTCTTTGCTTTGAGCTTGGTTGCATTCCCAAGCCTGGCAAGCAGCACTCAGGAGCTCACAGGCATGGTCTGGATGCACTGCCAGTCCTGGGTGATGGGAGGGAAAGGACAAGGCAGATGCAGAGGCATTGCCCATCTGCCTTCTCCTTGGAGCTTTCACTAGATGCCTGGAAGGGAAAAGCAGCCAACAGCTACCAAACTTGATGTTTTTCCTTCCCCTCCTCACCCATATCCCACCTGTTTGTCACCTTCAGGGCCATCCCCTCCCATGAAGGATCTCGTGTATAATGGGGGTGAATGAATCCACTCCCCCAGCAGAGCCAGGGTGGGCACTGGTTACAGATTCACTGCCACCATTCACATCCCTTGTCGAAGCCAAGATCTGCACGTGCACCCTCCCTGATTTCCACCAGGAGCCCCACCTGCTGAGCATCCCACAGAGCCAGGGAGCGCCTCGTCGCTGCTGCCCCCACAGAGCAGGCAGTAACCCTGCTTCTCTGCCATCTCAGGGAAGCCGTGCACACTTTACAGAGGGCAGAGGGCTTCCCATGGAAAGGAGGGAGGGCAGATGTACTGAAAGGGCTCCAGGAAAGCTGGGCAGGGACATTATAGCAAGGCCTGTTGTGACAAGACAAGGAGCAATGGTTTAAACTAAGGGAGGGGAGATTTAGACTGGATATAAGGAATAATTTTTTTACCATAAGGGTGGTGAGGCACTGGCACAGGTTGCCCAGAGAGGCAGTGCAGGCCCCATCCCTGGAAACACTCAGGATCATATTGGATGGGGCTCTGAGCAACCTCGTCTGGTTCAAGGTGTCCCTGCTCCTGCAGGAGGGTTGGACTGGATGAGCTTTAAGGTCCCTTCCAACCCAAAACATGATTCTAAAGAGATGCTTTAAAGCCCAAGAGCTGAGTTTACCAAAGAGTAGAGCTGTTGCCCGGAGCTGGTCCATAAGCAGTCCCGTGGCCAGTCAGGGCTGGTGGTCACCCACTCCCTCCTGATACATCCTTACACAGCAGCTCTGGACACAGGAAAAACCACATCTGACTCAAGTACAGAATATATTTGGCAGAAGATTGCATTTTTAACAACAAGCCAGTCTAGACACAGAGACATCTGCATACAGAGAACCTGACACCCTCCCAGCACCTTATTCCAGCATCTTAAAAAGAAATTGCTCCCATTTCATCCAGCTTCACTTCTAATCAGTCCCTCTCACTATTACTTCTGTTGCCTCAGAAAAGAGCCCTTTCAACACCAAGAACCATCCCCACGAAGGCATTAGCATGCTCTAATCAAGCCCTTGCAGTATTTTGATTAGCTGAACAGGCATGCCTGCACCACTCTTTCTATTTCCTTGTCTGTAGTTCTTTTCTACCTGCTCTCACCTTTTTTATGCTTTATTTTAAGCACACAGATTTCAAAACCCTCCCAGCTGTGGTCCCACCAGCAGCGTGCACAGGCACCACATCCCTCCCTGCTCAGTCACCCTGGTTTGCCAGTCTGTTTTGTCACATGATTAGCACAGGAAGAAAAAAGACACCAGCAAAAAAATATGCAGTAGGTGAAAGATTTTGGTTCATCTCAGCACATTTCTCTGCTTTTTAGCAATTCCTTTCCATATTAAAAAAAATAAATGTACTAATGAGCATCAGTAATTGCCTTAATCCGTCTGATCAAAACTCCTGTAGTTATCAATCATTACAAGTTCTCATTACCCTTTCCTCTCTCTGATCTGCCAAGCCAGAGGCATCTCCACCACCAACATGCAAAATTTCCCTTTATTAAAAAGCCTGCTCAAGATGTATCAGAGACCTATTTAGCAGTGAAACCACACAGTTTCATGAGGGCTGAATGACTTTAGAGCACTTAAACTGCCACCGGTGACAAATTAAGCCTCACTGCTTGTGTGCAAGGTGGTGAAAGTTATTGTTTTCCACTTCAATAGATGCACAAAGAGGTGTGAAAGTCAGGCATTTAGCAAGAGGTACATCTAAGGGCTCCTGACTTGAATCACTGGCTCAAACAGCTGTGAAAGAAAAGTGTTACACGAACAGTTGCTGCAGTCAAATTGCTGGAAACCTTGTGGGGTTTAGGAATAACTGTTTTGGTGAATTGTATCCCTGACTGGTGTAACAAGCCAGGCTGTGAATGCTCTTATTTTAAGCAATAAGTGGAGTCTTTTATGCACTTATGACTATGGTAAAGGTCTGGTTTGCAGCGTGTCTTGTTTACAGGGCAGATGGAAAGGGATGCATTATGTTCAGGAGTCTCCACTTGAGTGCCTTGTCTGGGGTGTCATCAGGTTTGGGTTGGAAGGGACCTTAATGCCCACTGTGTTCCACCCCCTGCCATGGGCCGGGACACCTCCCACTGGATCAGGGGGCTCAAAGCCCCATCCAACCTGGCCTTGAACACCTCCAGGGATGGGGCAGAACCACTGCTCTTGGAAACCTGTGCCAGGGCCTCCCCACCCTCAGAGAAACACTTGGCTAACAATAAAAACAAAGCCCACAGGCTTTCTTGAAGCCTGTCCTGGACAGCAGCCACTCATTCGTGACTTTAAATGGTTTTGCCTTGGCTGCAGCAATAACCCCAAGGGCAAGGGTGGAGGTGTGACAGAGGAGACCCCGAGGGAATGAGCAAGTTCAAAGGAGCTGCCTGCATCCAGCACATAATATAAATAGGGGAGAGACAATGGAAATGACCCATCCCAGTCAGCCCAGAAGCTGAGTTCCCACCATCAAAAGGCATCCTTAATCTCTTCATGCATTAAGGGATTCAGCAGTCCTCCTTACTGTCTGAGCATTTAAAGGTTAACTGCAACCAAGACCTCTCAATGAAGTTATGCCAGAGAATAAAGGTGTCAGGAAACGAAACTGCTGTAACTAAGAGGTTGATATCACAGATTCACATCTCCCAGAGCTTTGTGCAGTGCCGAACATTGATCCTTCAGTTTTTCTGTGGGAGAACAATACAAAACAATACAAATAAATCTATGTCTGTGTGAGGCTAAAGGCTTCAAAATCCAGCAGATCGTTTCTGCTGGGTCTAATTACTGAGCCCAGGGCTATATTTGGAAGACAAGAGCCATTTCTTTAAAACTCCTGGATGAATAACAGCACCCCAGATGCACATATTTGAATCTCTTTTCCTGTGGCTATTGTGTTAAGAGCTTTACTTTTGTTTCCCCTGAAGACTATCAAAGTTTTGGTCACTGGTGGCAGCAGTAGACTTCACCATACCTCTATCTTTATGTTTCCACGCTGCCCAGGTTGGCTGCTGGCAAGGTTTTTGCTGGGAAAGATGTAAAAGACTCCTGGATGAGATATGAGAAATTTCTGGACATAATAGATAAGAGCCTGGGAAGCTGATGAGCATTACAGACAGCACGGCAAGGATTGGAGTCCTGCATTCAGTTTTCACCTCCACAAGATGAGAAAGAGTTCATACAATCCTCCCCTGAGAGAAACAGCAATGCAACACCACAGCAAAACAAAGGAGCCCGCAGCAGACATGAGAGATGCTCCTCTGGAGAGTGCCCAGCTTTTGTACCAACACTACCTGCTCAGCTCAATACCTTCGAGAGAACAGAAAGCAGCCGCTGGGAAGGTCATTTGGAAATTAAATTCTAAAAGAGACAATACACATTTAAAATTTTCCAGCCTTGGGAGGACAGGATTGAGTCGTTTATTCCGGAGGAAGCACGTCTGGGTAATGTTGAGTTTGCATTTAATTGGCACTGATGAACAATAAAGTTGCAAACTCCTTTCACCGGTGCATGAATGTGCAGCAAACAATCTGTCACAGAACATTATATAGGAAATATTGTCCTTCAGCATCAGGCAGCCTCCTGCCATGTGAATCACAGCCCATTTAACAGCGACATCTCCTTCTCAGAGGAAGGAGAGGCAGCTCTGACCGTTCCACAGCAGCCACCATCATTAGGGTCAATTACCCTATTAGCATTGAAACAGACCTTGCACGGGAACGGGGAGCTTCAATATTCTCCGAGCATCACTTTCAACTGGAGATCAAAAAACGGGCACGTGAAGATATTCAGCTACTCGCACCAGCCCCCAGCACCCAGCAGAATCGGGTCCCTAATTAGGATTTAATAAGCTGGTAATTGTAATGGCAATGGTCTCATTAGCCTGATGCCTCATTACTGTGAGGCACAGATCAAGTTGAGAGAGGCAGTCAACCTTGCAAGCCTTTCCAAACAATGAGGCTGGAGCTGATTAAAGCAAGCACTTCTTTTTGTGGCACTTCCTAATGAAAAGTGAATTCATAGCCGATGGGAAACCAACAGTAATTTGTGTCACTCTTTTTAAGAACGCCTTTAGCAAGAGGCATGGGACCAGGAAGTTTGTTAATACTAAATAAATGCCAACCCCTCAAACTCCCACCCCACACTTAAAACGTGCTCAGGTGAGGCACAGGGAGGGCTGCAAACCCCCCCAGGGGCTGAATGGCAACCAATGAGACCCCCCTTAAAAAAAGCCTTTCACTGGGTGTTGGAGGTCACTGCAAGGACCTGCCAGTACCAGGTGGGAAAGGAGGAGGGAGCAGGCAGGGCCCTCCTCCAGCTATATAAGAGGCTGCATTTGTCTGGCCCACAAACTGATCAGGATGTGCAATGTACCCAGCAGGCAACACCAGCCTCTCTTGTTCCCATGTGCACACATAAGAGACTTTGTGGAGTTCTACTAGTGAAAATCACTATGTCTTAACTTCCTGCATTGCACAGAACAAGGAAGGATCAGTTTATATGGTTTAATACCTCCTCCTGCTGTCAGGTGAGTGGGATTTATTGCATTGGTAAGAAATCTTCAGGCAGCAACCAAACCAACTGGGCAGCACAGGAGCTGCAAGAGGAACATCAGATCCTGCTCATCTGGCCAGTGTTACCAAGCTTCACATCCCCCTGTGAGGCCCTCAGATCATCCTTCTGGTCCTCGCGGAACGATTTGTGGAACTGTTGTGCCAGGGGCTGTCAGACCAGTAATCTGTGTGAGGAAAAGCAGAGATTTGGGGTTGTTTGGTTCTTTTTTTAAACCCAGGATAGTGTCATAAATGTAAGTGCAGGATGGGTTTTTAAATTGATCAAAAATTGCATTACATTAACATTAGCGTTAATTCTGATGTTGGTGAACAATTGCACTCTGTGGAGTTCAATCAATTAAACAAAAATCTGATTTTAAGCAAAGGAAAAGACCTTGCAGCTGGAACAAAAAGTCTCTTTATGCTACTGTGAAAAGTCATTGGGGGTTTTCCTGCAAAGGGATACATTTCCTGATACAGAAGGTACCAACCAGCTTTGGACTACAAGCAGCAAGTACATTTTCTTATTACAGACAAGAAAAACATCCCTGTGCAGTGAAACAGAGCTCTCACACATTGAAGTAATGGCCAGCACTGCCCAAAGGCTGGATGCATCCAAGCTACCTTCAAGCATACAGATATCCCCAAGCAACTCCTCCTGGTACCTTCAATAACCAGGCAGATTACTGCAAGTTGAGTGTTTTTCATTTCTTCAACTTCCTGGAATTTTCCACAAAGTAGGAATAAGCCTTTTTGACAGCTCTGACTCAGACTGAAAGGCAGAGGAAGTGACAAGTTTGATGGCTTGAGAATAAAATCAGAGAAAATACACCTGCAAATGACATCAGCTTCACACAAATTGAAGCAGATGATAAAAATGACAGCAGCAGAAAAATCATACATTGTAGGAACCCATAAATCAGGAGAACTTGATTGACAGCATAGTAACAGCTACAGAATAAGAGACTAGAGCTGCTGGTAGAACATTTAAATGTATTTAAATTAATTCCCCCATTCCCAATAAAGAGATTATGTTGACACTGGAAATACCAGGGATTTCAATCTGTTTTGAAACATCAAGCTGCCAATATTTTCATCTTTTCTGCAACAGCACCATTAAGGAGAATTAAAATGCAGCATTGCTAAACGACTGCCAGTGCATCACCCAACAGAGGAGAGAGAGAGATTAAAGCTGGTTTTGCCAGCTGCAGCCTCACCCAGCTGCAGGAGAACATTGCTTATGATGAGTGGCAACACTCGAGCAGCGCTCAAGGACAGCAGCTCCGAAGGGAAAGGGTACAAACAGCTTTAACACAGCGTAAAGGCTCTTCAGAGCACATCTGAACAGCCACAAGCACACATTGCCAACTGGTTAAAACAGGATTACTAAACCCAGGGGAATTCAGGTCATGCTATTTCTCCTTAGAAAAGGACAAATAAGATCACCTACCTGCGTTATCATCCTTCCTTAACTGAGTGGTCTTCTCCTGTCCCAGCCCTTCTCCTGCACAGAGCAGCCCACAGGCCGTACCCTGGGGCTAGAAGTCAGGGGATTTGAAAGAGTTCAGCATCTGCAAGCCAGAAGACACTGGAGAGTCAAAACAGAGACAATGTTTGACCTCCAGATGGAAAGCTCAGACCCAATTCAGAGAATATGCTGGAGAAGCCAAGAAATGCTAAAATCACACCTATAAAGGCACACAGAAGCTTTGCACAACCTCAGCATGAGGCCAAACACAGGCTGTTCCAAGAGGAGAAGGGCTCCCTCGCTCCTGTTTGAGAGCTGTCATGTTCTACACGACCTGGGAGCTGCATTATTAGCTCTTCAGGATTCTGAACCTTCTCAGAGATCAGTATCAGGGGAGAACTCATTGCTCTCTACAACTGCCTAAAAGGAGGTTGTAGTCGGGCAGGGGTTGGTCTCTTCTCTCAGGTGACCAGTGACAGAACTAGAGGGCATGGACTCAAGCTTCATCAGGGAAAGTTTAGGCTTGATGTTAGGAAAAAGTTCTTCACTGAAAGGGTGATTGGCCATTGGAATGAGCTGCCCAGGGAGGGGGTGGAGTCGCCAACCCTGGAGGTGTTTAAGGGGAGACTGGATGAGGCACTGAGTGCCATGGTTTAGATGATGGGTTGTTGTTGTGTTGGGTTATAGGTTGGACTTGATGATCTCAGAGGTCCTTTCCAACCTTGTGATACTGTGATCTAGGGCCGAAATCTATCTAGCCAAGAGAATTATTTCTTCTCTCTATCACTCTTTTGCTTTAAATTCAGTTTCTTAGCCTTACTTTATTTTTACTGCAATCAAATAAAGTCACAATGGTTTAATTAAGAGTCACACACGCTGGGTTTTTTTTCCTGTGCATATGTAGCCCATGGAAGAAGGGAGAATCATTCGATAATGGCCAAAGCATCTGCTTGTATTCAACCCAAGAGGAATTCATCAGACTAAAGTAAGCTTAAACTAAGTCTCTCTGAGGATGCAAAGCAGCAGAAAGCTAAATGAGCTTCAGTGGGAATGAACTTCATACGTGTTATTTTTCAGGATGCTTTAAAAAATCAATAAAGCTCTTGAAATATTTTAAATCCAACCAAAGGCCAGCTGCAAAGCAGATAAATCAGTTGAAGAGTGGAGGTTTGTTCTGCTCTGGGAATTGCTAAATAGAAACACAAGTGGTACAAATAGCAGCCTCCCCAGCCCAGCTCAGGGCCCAGGCACGTGGGGAGCAGCTCTCCCTCCACCAGCACCAATGTGAATGGCACAGAATCCTGCTCTACTCAGCCCTACACTTTGGAGCACGTGGAAAAGTGCCCTCTGTCAGCTAAAAACCCAGTCACCGTGGCTCTTGCAGGAGACTGGGTTTGTGGTTTGGTTCAGCTTTCTATTATGATCTTCTCAAGGGTTCAAAAGAGAGAGATCTTTTCGGCTCGCTTAGTAAATCCAGGGCAAAGAACAAGTTTTTGTTTCCCTGTTTGGGTTGGAAGGAAGCTTAAAGATCATCCAGTTCCACCCCCCTTCCATGAGCAGGGACACCTCCCACTGGATCAGGGGGCTCCAAGCCCCATCCAACCTGGCCTTGAACACCTCCAGGGATGAACATGACACCACAAATGCCCATTTAAACCCTTCTCATCAGTGATGTCAGGGTTTGGACACTTAAGTCTGTTCAGCAACACCTATGTACCAAAACAGTGAGCTATAAAACATGAACGAGGGCTTCTGTCAGGAGCTCACAGCATGGATACACCTTCAGACAACAAACATAGCTGAGTTACAGCAGAGCAGATCACTCAACACGCATGTGGCAAGTCCTCTGATAGCTTTCCACAGGGTGTTTGGTAAGATCTCTTACTGAAAACTCTTTACAAAGCTATCAGAAGGTAATGGAGGGGCTTTTCCACGTGAATAAATTGCCACTGGGAAGCTACAGAGCAGGAACCGATGGTTCTCACAACAGAGAGGTGACCAGCAGAATAGCACAGCCAACTGCTGTATTTATAAAGAGCTGAAAAGGAGGTGAGCAGTGAAAAACAAGGTTCACATGCTGTAATCCAGGGAAGTAAAGAAGAGGACAGACTACAAGGAGCTCCAGGACTTCATTAAGACATGGGGTGAAAGATCCACATTACTCATGTTTACATTGACCGACAAAATGAGGCATTGGGAAAACACAATCCTGATCTCTCTTTCACAAGGAGGAGCTGCTGCCACCCACATCTTGGGGTGGTAACAGATCACTGTGAGAAGTGTAAACTTGATAGGCACTGGTTATTAAGAAAAGGCAAATTCAACACAGGAAAAATTAGAAAATGAAGAACAACACATGATTATTCTAAAATGTGAATGAGGTGAAGGATTTATACCAATGACTGCAGTTTATACCAATGACTGCAGTTTTTCAATTCACAACACAAGGGAAATGTGAAACAGAAGCACACACAGAGAATCCATTCCCTTCCATGGGTCAGTCTCTCCCCTCATTATCCATACTAAATAGCTACAACATCCACGGAAGCAGACGATTGGAGCCATAACTGGAAAGCGCATCATCACTCCAACAGGCTTCCAGCAGCTGTAACTGAGGGAACAAAGAGGATAATGAGATTATTTAGATTACAAGTAGCTAACAATCAGGTATGATGCAGCTCTCTTTTAAGGGAAATGCTTCTGTAGCTCAGATGAAATTCTGCCCAACAGTCATTCTCAGAGACTAAAACATCAAACCTGAGTACCTCGAACAACTCAGGCACCCGGGAAGAGCAGGTGCCTGCTCAGGGCCTGGTTTCCTTCTCCTCTTGTACAGGCAGGACAGGTCCTGTCTGGCAAGCTCTGCTTCCAGCTCCTTTCATGAGAAGGGTTCAAGTACCAGCAGGACATGGCCAGTGACAGAGACCCAAAAATGGGCATCTTGAAGTGTACCCAGTTAGTGCTGTGCGGTACCTGCGGGAGGAGTCTTCTGTTTCACAGTGACCACATAGGGAATTCAAGTCAGGCACCTTCACAAACAGGTAACTTGAAGATTTGATGCCTCAACCCATTTTAAATACAAGGCAAATGTCACTGCTCAGCCACGGGAACAGGTTACCACAAAGGTGAGGTGTGACTTTGCAGCCCATCAGCTCTCCCAGAGTAACCAACTCTGCAGAGGCTCTTTGGGAGGAGAGGAAATGGCCTCAAGTTGCACCAGGGCAGGTTCAGATTAGACACCAGGAAAAATTTCTTCACTGAAAGTGTCCTCAGGCCCTGGCAGAGGCTGCCCAGGGAGGTGGTGGAGTCCCCATCCCTGGAGGGGTTTAAAAGACGGGCAGACAAGGTGCTCAGGGATGGTTTAGTAGTGGGCAGGGACAGTTGGACTCAGTGATCTCAATGGTCTTTTCCAACCAAACGATTCTCTGATTTTCCCAGTGCAACATTTCCCAGCCGCTCCACGCTCCTACGGAGCAGCAGGATCCTCCCCAGCTGCACCACCTCAGCTCTTCACAGTACATCCTGACCTCCATCAATCCTTACTTTGGACAAGGTGCTCTTGTCCCAACAGTGCCACTCATCCACAGGGCAACACCTACCAACCATCCCGAGATAATCACTGCTGAACTGTTCCCTGTACAACATCGTTCACTTTGCTGACAGATGGCAAATGGTGTTAACAAATAAATCACCTGCTGCCTCTTAACAGAACCCAGTGATGACCCAGGGTCATCTCAGAAACTGCAACAGGTATTTTTAAAGAAATGGTTAAAAAAAACAATCCTAAAGAGGTACTGAGCACTAAATTAATTCCCCTGTCATCATTAGGGGAGCCAGCTTTCCTGTTCTGTGCTAATTAGATCAGAGAGCAGAAGCTCTGAAAGAAGAACATTAACCAAAGTGTACCTGGAGCATCCCAGGGGCAGACAGAGACAGCCAGGAGGGATTCTGGAGTACTCATTGCCTATGAAATTTTGGGAGCTCCTTGAACCAGTCAGTCAGGTTAGGCCAAGACAGATGTGTTTAATCCTTCCACTCCCTCTAGCAAAGTACAAAGCGCTTTGTCAGGAGCTTTCAACCCAGGCCAAATGAGCAAGCTGGGCTGTTTTGCTAATGCTGTAATGCTGATCTTCTGTGCCTCCTGCCAGAAGGTGAGGCTGCCCCTCACATGGGATTCTGCTCCCCCTTCAAAGATTAAATACAGATTCTCTGCCCTTTTCCTGTTAACAGGCACCATGGCTATAAAAATACCTCGTTGGGCCAGTACCACATCAATTTACGGTATAAAAAGCAACGTCCTCTGGGTCAAAATAACTTCCTCTGTCCTGTAATTGCTAGAATGACACCTGTCAGGGTAAGCCCATCCCTGGTTCACACCTTCTGTGATTATCACTCCCTGCAGCCCAAAAAGAGCACTGTTTATCCTGGATTAAACCCAGAATTCAGTGCTATAAGCACAGGGCACTGGATATGATTGACTGACGTGCACCACATTGCCTTAGAAATCAGAGACAGATGACCCATAGTCCTCTTCCTTGGAGGAAAAGTCCTTTTCCTCTACCAGCCCAAGAATATTTCCCAAGGAAGCTCCAGAAGGAAAGGTCAGACTCCACCAGCAAGTATTCCTCAATCTTACCTAGAGATAAAAGACTGAAGAGGGATAAGACCTCCGTTTCCTTTCATATAATAGTTATGGATTGGGGTCAGACTGTGCTGAGAAGGTATCACAGTATCACAAGGTTGGAAAGGACCTCTGAGATCATCAAGTCCAACCTATAACCCAACACAACAACAACCCATCAGCTAAACCGTGGCACTCAGTGCCTCATCCAGTCTCCCCTTAAACACCTCCAGGGTTGGTGACTCCACCCCCTCCCTGGGCAGCTCATTCCAATGGCCAATCACCCTTTCAGTGAAGAACTTTTTCCTCACATCAGGCCTAAACTTTCCCTGATGAAGCTTGAGTCCATGCCCTCTAGTTCTGTCACTGGTCACCCGAGAGAAGAGACCAACCCCTGCCCGACTACAACCTCCTTTTAGGTAGTTGTAGAGAGCAATAAGGTCTCCCCTGAGCCTCCTCTTCTTTAGACTAAACAGCCCCAGCTCCCTCAGTCACTCCTCATAGGACTTGTGCTCCAGCCCCTTCACCATCTTCGTTGCCCTCCTCTGGACACACTCCAGTATCCTGACATCTTTCCCAAACTGGGGGGCCCAGAACTGTACACAATATTCCAGATGAGGCCTGACCAGTGCCGAGTACAGGGGGACGATAACTCCTCTGGTCCTGCTCGCCACACTATTCCTGATGCAGGCCAGAATGCCATTGGCCTTCTTGGCCACCTGGGCACACTGCTGGCTCATGGTGAGCTTCCTGTCAACCAGCACTCCCAGGTGTGTGGGGGGACACAAGCAGGTGACTCAGGTGCACCAGCCTAGCAGAGCACCTGCACCGCAGGGCTCCCCCCGCCCCACTGTCACCCAAAGAACAGCACAGAGAAGGCTGCACCCCGTCCCAGTGAGGCACACAGACCTGTGACCACCCACCAGAGCCAGGGGGACACACCAAGCCTCACGGTTCTCCTGCCCAGTGGCAATGCTGGGAGCATAGGTTGCAGTTCAGTATCAAACCAGGCAAACACCTCCACAAAGATGCAGCGGTCTCGAAAGTGCATTTGAGTGGAGGTGCTCCAAGAGCAGTCAAGGAACTCTTCAGAGCAGCAAAGCAAACATGTATCTCATCACTAACAGAGCTTTTTTACAGTATTCAGCTGTGAAAAGCAATCTCAAGAGCTGACTGAGTGGTCAAAAGAGGGATCTTCAACTAGAGTGGCACTGGCACAGTGACTCTCCCCGTTACCACTCGGTCCCAGCAGAGCAGAAAGACAAGAACGCCGACCCAAGCAGTGACCTCTCCTCCCTAGAAAGACCTCTCCTCCCTAGAAACACCTATTCACTGTTTTCAAGAACTATATTGATCCTACAGGCACTGTAACTTGCACCTTGAGAGCTGCACTAAGTGCCCTCTGGGTACCTGGTGCATGGCAAATCATCAAAACATCTTCATTTTCTCTCAGCTGGAACTGGGTTGAAGACAGGAACCAAATTCAAGCAGCTGGTTTTTACTCCATTGTTCTGCAGAACAGTCCTGTCTCTGGGGTTGCCAGAGCATACCTGGCAAACATTTTTCATTCACTCAAGACATGGCCTTTCCAGTTGGTTTCTATGGGGTTCTATTAAAAGAACTTGTTCTCTAAAGAACTTGTAGAAAGTAAACGATCACATTAGGAAAAATTTAAAAGGGATGAATCTGTCAGATCAAATTTCTATCAAACAACAGGGGTCAAAGACTTTTGCTTCAAAGTATTCACCCACAAACATTTCCTCAGCTGCAGAGGGACACCAACGAGATCCAACAGTACAAGAGTTGAGCACTTACCCAGTTAGACACCTTTTCATCATTTGTATCGAAGACCAGGCTGAGAGAGTTGGGGTTGTTCACCTGGAGAAGAGAAGGCTCTGGGGAGACCTTAGAGCAGCCTCCCAGGACTGAAAGGGGCTCCAGGAAAGCTGGGGAGGGGCTCTTGATCAGGGAGTGCAGGGATGGGATGAAGGGGGAACAGTTTTAAGCTGAAAGAGGGGAAATTTAGATGAGATATTAAAAGAAATACTTGACAATGAGGGTGGTGAGGCCCTGGCCCAGGTTGCCCAGAGCAGTGGTGGCTGCCCCATCTCTGGAGGTGTTCCAGGCCAGGCTGGATGGGGCTTGAGGCAACCTGACGCCGTGGGAAGTGTCCCTGCCCATGGCAGGGGGTTGGAACTGGATGGTCTATGACTACAATAATTGCCTCCCATTGCAGAAGTCAGCAGGATGAACTGAAAGATTTCAACTTCCCAAAGCAAGAAATGAAATTCATCTAAAAATATTTTAATGTAGCAAGTTTGGCTATAGAACCAGTGCAACATCAAGAGGACATCCATTGTGTAACCAACTTTACTGCTTAATCTTAACAGAGTAAGCTAGAGATGCAACGGCTTAACCACAAGTTAAATTAAATACCGCAGTTAGGATCATGCTGTTGGTAGTTGTGGCTTTACAGAACCAGTGCTCAAGTTGGCTGAGTTAGTTCTACTGTCAGTAAAATGCAAGTTTACAGAGAAACAAAACAATTTAGTAGAGTACGCTGTATTCTGCTTCATGCTCAGTCACAATGATAACGTCTTTGACAGATAAAACAGTATTTCAGCATTATGGGAATAATGCCAAAACATACAGGAATTTTAATGTCAAATTTACAACATAATACAGTGCTTAACAAACAGATTTCTCAGGTAAGGAGGCCAGGTGAGAACGCTACACGGGACTAAAAGGCATCCAAGCACCACCCAGTGCGTACAAAGTGAACCACGCTGACAGGAACACTTTACCTTTACAAGGAATTATTGGTCTGGAAGTTTGTGTCCCAAACATAACACAGGGGAAAAAGGAATGTTGAAGCCTCGCCTCCAACATGAAGCCACATGTTGTTTACAAATTTGAACCAGAAAACCACATTAAGAACAGAAAGACACTGCAATCACTCGACAGAGATGACAGAGCTTGATCACTGAGTTAAGTGAACTAGAACGGTAACGAAGCTGTAAATAAATTAAGTCAATGCATCTATTCTCAACTCAAGAATATTGTCATTTCAGCAAACAGTGATCTTTAAAGCTAAGGACTCTATCAGAGGTTTAATTTTTGTTTAAAGCCAAAACTGATAAAAACCTGGAACCTGACAAAGCATTTTTGTTCCCTGTTAGCCCACATCGACTCCTCCATCGCCTACTTCCGCAAAATCTTTCACAGATCCTGTTTTTCTCCAATTCTGTTTCGAAATAAGTACCAAAGTTGAAGCAAACATTATCAACATTTGAGAGTTCATACTGGGAGTGATTCAGTTTTCCACTATTGGAGTGAGATTACACTGCTGGTATTGCAGTGCATCAAAAACAAAACACTGAAGCACTCATTTAAGAGTCATTAAGTTTAACTCATTAAGAGGAAAATTTCCTCTAAATCAAACAGGCTTTGCAAATATGCAAAGAAATATATTGTGAAATCAGATTTGAATCCATCTATCACAGCAGTGCCCTCCTCATTCTGCCCCTCCCACCTCCACACTAACAGCGTTGCTCGAGTGGCTGATGTGAAACCAACAGAATTACATTAATTCACATGAAATCTGACTACAAAAGAAAAAGCAGAAGAAACTTTGTCCCTGGGTTTTAGCTTTTTTCCCTGCATTTTGTAAGGAACTCATGCAAGCATCAAGGAGGTTGTGTCATTTTTTGCTGTGTTGTTTTTAACAGGAGTAAGACTCGTGGCAAGACAAAACCGAACGACCTTTTGTTTCACTTCAGAAGGATTTTATATTGCCAACTCATTTATCTTCATAACTAAAGGTGAGAGAAAACAAATCCATAGTAATGACAAAACCCCTGCAGTCAAATTGCTTTTTCAAGTATGTTTCTCCCCTCATGAAGGAACTGCATTAACCACACTATGGATTAAAGCCCACGTCATCAGCATCAGGATTCAGACAGCGGGTCTGGATCTCCTGGAACGGGGCTCAACTGGAGCTCCAGCTGGAAACAGGAGGCCAATGGGCACACGTGCAAGCATTACTCCACTCCTCAACTCCAAGATTCCAACAGCATCCACTATCAGCCCTCATCACATCCTCAGTACAGGAGAAACAACACAGGAGCCACAGTGATCCAAGACAGGTACCACCATTCGCCGATCTACCAGCTGCAGATGTGCTTTGTGCTGACAGAGCTGCACTTTGCAGACCTGTTAGACTGAAATATTTTGCCCAAGATGTTTCTACACAGCACAGCATAAAACACATCTTAATGTTTCATTCAGTCTGGAATTCACATCTCAACCTATTGCAATTATGGAAGCCAATGAGAAGTCAATGAGGGGGGCTCTACAAGAGTTGGTCCCAGCATTAGACACTAATACACATGAAAAACAAAAGGGGACAAACTTCCAAGTCATTATTAGTGATGATGATAGGTTTGACTTTTCCTCCTTCTTAAATTCACCTCCCATTAATGCAAGAGAAAAGTGCAACTTTGCAGCATCTTTGTTCACATCAAGTTTTTCCTCGAGAGCACATTTTGCGGTCACAAAACATGGTCTCTAAAGTTGCAAAGTGCACAAGCTGAAGGCACAGAGTACAAACACACAAGAAAACAGATTTCAAAATACAAAATAAAAGAGATAAAAGAAAAAAATCCTGGAATTTAAAACTCCCTGACAGAAGATACATTTATACGGGACCAACTCTTAAAAGGTGACAGTTTTTAAACTAAGGAACAAATACTGCAAAATAACAAAACTTTATTCTTATTCTTTAAGTAAAAGCTCCAGAAAATACCTTGAAGTTTAAAAACTAATACACCGATGTGTTAACTAGTCTTAAGAATGTCCTTAATTAAGAAAAGAGTGCAAAAAAGGTTCTTCCATTCTAACGCTTTTGGAAGCTGCTGATTTCGGCTGCCCGTTTATTTCCACTTTGAAAGGACTGTTTTTCAAGGTGCATTCCTCACAAAAATCACAAACCATGAGCTTGTTGAGAGGCCAGACCGAGGAATCACGTCTTTCAAAGTCATCTCCACCGTAGCAGCAACTGACATTTTTATTATATAAAGAAGAAAAAGTCCAAAACTCTTCTTTGAGGCATAGTTCGTGTCAGAGCTTGAGTATCAGCAATTGCCAAAGGAGGCTCCGGATACCACCTGCGCTCCTCCAGTGTCTGTTCTGGCTAGGAATAGAAGCTGATCCAGTATATTCATTATCTGTACCCCCTGGAGCTTGCACAAGCTGATGAGCCATCTGAAATTATATAAAAGGTTCAACAAATACTCTCAGATTAAACTTTCACCCCACATCCTTTGTCCCCGTTCCCCCAAAACCCAGCAAACCAGCACTGCCTGTAAAACATTAACAGTGCAAACTGAAGCTGATGGACCAAGTCAACAGCTATTCATTCATTTCAGGTTGTAATAAGAGTTCATTATAAGACTTTATGACATTTTATGGTAGGAAATAAAGCAAATGCACTGGGCTGGAAGCATGGGAAAAAGCTGGCAGTAAGAATACAATAAAATTAACTGAAGTTAACGACAGCACCAGAACAGATACTATTACCCAATACCCAAGGCTATTTTAATGACCAGCAGTTTGGTTGTCAAGCACTGGCAGAGGCTGCCCAGGAAGATGGCTGAGTCCCCCCATCCCTGGAGGGGTTTAAAGACGGGCAGATGTTGTCTTGGGGACATGTTCTGGTGGTTGACTTAGCAGGGCTGGATCGATGGTTGGACTTAGTGGTCTTAAAGGTCTTTTACAACCAAAATCATTCTGTGATCAAGACACTGTATTTAAATCCTAACCTGGAAGATATGGGACTAGGTTCTCCCCTGGACAAATATTTAGTCATCACAGATGGTGGGACTTTAACTGCACCCAAATTATGGATGCCTGAAGTAGAGCAATGAAATGAGAATGGAAGTACCATTCCTCCCTGTGCTTCTCCCCCTCAACGCCCTAATCTATACTGGGGAAAATTGAGGGAGTTACAAAGTGAAGAGTCTCAGTCAGACATGCAGCAAGAGGCTTCATCTACCAACAGAAGAGAACTTTCTTTAGTATCTCAACCCAGGTGGACCCCGTGTTTTATCAGACACATAACTGAAGATTCCGAGTTGAAACCACAACCCTTCCAAAGCCTCTGTTCTGCCGACAGACAGAAACACTTCACCAGTGGGCAATACATATCAGAGGTGGATTGTCTCATCATTTCATTCCCTGGCCAGCCAGAGACTTGTGACAACTACATTCTTCTTTCTTGAGACCTCAGCTGTGTACCTAAATGTAGTGGAAGTATCTTGGCCTTGGCAGCTAGGATCTCTTACTACCTCACAGTGGGACTCCAGCACAGTTAACCAACCTCTAAACCCAAGAGGTCTGCATCATTACTTAAAACAGTAAAGGTTCCACTGGCAAACAGCAAGCTAAAACACAGAGTGACACCCTGCCACCCTCCTGAGAAGCCAGAACCCACTGCTACCTGTAGACCTGACCCACCAGGGCTGGCAGCATACTTACTGTAAGCTAACTCTTCTCCAGCTCTCTTGCGTGACTGGTCACCTCTAAGAAAGAAGAAGAAAGGTGTTTGCATTTTAAGAAGAAGAAAACAACAGCAAAACATCTCAGCACAAACCCCAGCTTTTACAGACTCCAGAAACAAAATGTGACCATAGGAGCAAAAAAACAAGTGCATGATTCTCCATTTACTAAAGCAGAAGATGTTATATTTTATAGATTTAATTAGCTCATCCTTTTGTTAAAGATAGGTGCAATTTTATACACTAATCTGCCCAAACTGAAGATGAGAGAAAACTGCTCCTATGCAGCATTGTCTTAAGTCATACATAAAATTGTTTCCTTTAATTCAAACTTCCCAACCAAAGGTGAAAGATGCCGAGTTTTCTGTGTAGTTCTATCAGTCTAAACAGGTAAGATGCTCCTGAAAACCCAGCACAAGTCTGTGCTGACAACGCTCCCTCCTCAAGCAGATCTAAATACACAGAGTTGTACAAATATCAGTTGGCATCATTGCCCCTCAAAACCCAAAGTGAAACTCCCATCTAGTTGGAAAACATTTTTTTTCCTTTGAGTTTTGTTTTTTTCTTTGAGTTTTGGACACACAAACTCTTAAAACTGGAAAATCTTGCTGTTCTCCAAGTTTCTCATGATGATGGACATCTACAGAAACGTTTATATCAGGAAGAGAGAGTCCAATATATTTTCACCACAGCAGTCATCTCAGTTATCTGCTCACAGTTAGCAGAAACTGGGGTTTTTTTTCTAATAATATGAAGTGTTCTTCTCTGAGACCCCTGAGGTGATGGACCTGCTGTGCAGACCTTAATTAAGGTCCTTCTGGAGAGAAATACCACCAAAACAACTGACTCCTGTTCCTGCTTTCTGCAGCAACAGGATTTAACAGTGCTGATAAGCTGACTTTTCCACTGGAGCCTGACACGCCGTTAATGCTGATGAAGACACCTCGTTGTGCTGCGTTACTCACAGTTATCATTGTAGGAAGTGTGGCAGCAAAGGTATTGCTATTTTTTTGGCACAATTATAGAAGAACAGATGACATTTCATGATAACTCAGAAAAGAACAGGCTTAGCACACTCCTTGGTAAAGACAAACCCAACTCTTTTATATGCACATACATTTATATAGGTAGGAATGTAACCTCAAAACAATTCTGAAAGGTTATAAATAAACATCACCTACGTTCCTGAGCATAGGAAGGAACATATTACATCTTGCAACACATTTCAAGGCAAAATGCATTTCAAATAGCAGTGCAAAATGCCACGTAGCAAACTGTATCACCTCTATTTGTGTTTTCTTTTTCCAGTGCCCTTTTCATGATGACACACTCAACTCTTACAGCTTCTATAACCTTCACGTTTACCGACTCCCTGGCAGTACAACCATATCAAATATGTGATGCAAAACATTCATCAGAGACTAAATGCCATCAAGCAGTAACTCCACTGCAAAGTTTCATTTTGCATTTTTATATAATAAATTGAAAGCAAGAGACACAGAAAGCAGTTGCACCAAAGCGTGGGCAATTAGCACTGAATATTAGCAATTATTACCTAGTAAATCCATTCTGCATAAGCTCTCTTTGAAGTTTCTGGTCTTGAGCAGCATATTCCTGAAGCTCAGATTCCACAGCAGGGGGTAGAATATTTGGGATGAATTTGGAAAATAAAGCTGGTGCCATCTGTACCCATTCTGTAAGAGGAGGGAAAGCGACAACAAAACACATGAAGAGACCTTTTGTGAAAAGTTTACTCTTTGACAAATGCACCTTTGCTCTATTTTAAATACATTGTAGCATCTTGAATTTAAAAAGCAAAAACAAAGAACACCCCCAAAAAAATCAAACCCCCAAACCAACCCCCCCAAAATCACAGAAACCAAGCCTTAAAGCAGAACAAATAATCACTATGCAAATCAGATGTTTACATGCAGATAAACTGAACACTGAGCCCTGGGGGACACCGATTGTGACCAGCCACAAATCTGTTGTGACTGGATTTAACTCCATTCACCACAACTCTCTGGGCTTGGCCATGCAGTCAGTTCTTCACTGAGTGAAGAGTAAGCCCACCCAAGCCATGAGCAGCCAGTTTCTCCAGAACACTGTGGGAAACAATGCTGAAGGCTTTACTGAAGTCTAGGTAGACAATATCCACCCAGCCTCCCCCCTCACCTAACTGGGTCACCTTGTCATAGAAGGAGATCAGGTTGGTCAGGCAGGACCTGCCCTCATTAAACCCATGCTAACAGAGTATGATCCCTGGTTGTCCTGCACGTGCCACGTGAGGGCACTCAAGATGATCTGCTCCACAACCTTCCCCAGCACCGAGGTCAGGCTGACAGGCCTGGAGTTCTCCAGATCACTGCACAAACTTCTGCAGACATGGAACAGCACTTTTCATCTTATGAAACACAGCAAAAAGGTACCACACAGAACATGTTACCTTACTGAAATCCTACTGCTACTGACTAATTAACTGACTTCAAACTCCCAACATGAAATACCATGGTAGGGAATTTCGTGCCACTGCCAGATCCTTATAGGTGAGGAGAAAAAAGTATTTCAGGTTAAATCCATATGGGCCAACCAACAGCCCAAGGACCCGCCCAGGCTTCAGTGTGTTCTACTGCAGCCACCACATGCAGGAGCTGGAAAATAGTCTTTTCTGGCAACATGTGAAGAACTTCCAACTCAAGAAGAGGGAGAGAGGGAGAGAGGGAGAGAGGGAGAGAGGGAGAGAGGGAGAGAGGGAGAGAGGGAGAGAGGGAGAGAGGGAGAGAGGGAGAGAGGGAGAGAGGGAGAGAGGGAGAGAGGGAGAGAGGGAGAGAGGGAGAGAGGGAGAGAGGGAGAGAGGGAGAGAGGGAGAGAGGGAGAGAGGGAGAGAGGGAGAGAGGGAGAGAGGGAGAGAGGGAGAGAGGGAGAGAGGGAGAGAGGGAGAGAGGGAGAGAGGGAGAGAGGGAGAGAGGGAGAGAGGGAGAGAGGGAGAGAGGGAGAGAGGGAGAGAGGGAGAGAGGGAGAGAGGGAGAGAGGGAGCCCATGGCAACCAAGCCACATCAGCATCACTTCTCCTTTTGCTCCCTGCACTGCCTGAACAGATGCTTCCCAGTGCTGCTCTCATTCCCCAGCACCTCCCAGTGGCCAAGATTTCTGCTTGACTGCCCCAGTTAACTGCTCACCAGACCCCAAGATACAACCAGTGGAGCATGTCCTACAGAATAAGTGAGAAGCACTAAAGAATCACAGAACATCCTGAGTTGGAAAGGACCCACGAGGATCAACACCTCCAGTGGTGGAGTCTCCACTCCTGGAAGGGTTCAAAAACCTGCACATGTGGCACTTTGGGACATGGAGTAGCAGACACGGTGGGGTTGGGCTGATTGCTACACTAGATGATCCTAGAGGTCTTTTCCAACCTTAATGATTCTATGATTCCATGATTTCAGTACTCACAAACTTCTGCCACAACCGACTCACCAAAACGCCACCTGCCTTTATTTCTACAGAGCAAAAGAAATGGGACTTCCTTTTGTCTCCAGAACAGAGGGTTGGGTTGCCCTTTTATAAATGAATTTGGTATTCACATGCAACCTTGCACAGGTCACAAAGATGGGCAACAAGAAGAACCAGGCCCTTGGCATAGCAGAATTAGACGTTACGATGGACAGAACACAACATGCAGTTGTCAAATGTGCATCTGGTAGATAGTGACCACGAGTATTTAGGAAAACATCTCACAACAACAGCACAAGAGACTCTTGGAAACATTTGGCTTCGTTACCTGGTCGTAGTGTATACAGGCCTTTCACAATATTTGCCATGGTTGAAGGAGTTATTTGAAACGGCGTCGACTGAGCTTCCAAAAGTAAAGCTGAAATAAAATTAAGTGTATGAGCAATTTCTCTAATCAAGAAATACAGGCTCTTAGTCACACGTTCTCATATCCAAGAAATAAAGTAGTCGTGCTTTTTTGTTATCTGATGTCCTCTCAAAGGACACAGGCAGGCACCTGGTTGATCACTTAATTCTGAGGAGCAATAAAACCTCAGTTTTCAGTAGAAGCATTCTGTTCAAATTATCTGTAATGAAAAGGTGAAATCATTTGGTTTTCATCCCTTTTCAGGCAGGCAGCAGGAGTTGTGAGGAAAACAGAAGCAAACGATGGCTCCAAGCACTCAGATGCAGAACTGCAGTAAACAATCTATTTTTAGCAGCACTCTCATGCTGAGTGTGTTCAACACCCAGAGATCCACAAACCCACGCTACACATTCAGCATCATGTACAGAAACCCAAGGATGGATTGGAAGTCTATGATTGAAGTACAAGTAGTGTAAAAAATGGAAAAAAAAAGTAAAATTCAAGTAAGAAAAATTGTTCTCCTAAACACAATTGAATCTTTTCATGCCATTCTTGGTATCTTCTGTAGTAAACATTGTTATAATTGCATCTTCGTCTTGTGGAAAGACCTGGTAATAGCACATTTACTGCTTATATTGCGATATCCAAGCCTTTATCCTGCCTTCTATTCATCTGAGGATCATACACACACCTGACCTACAGAAACACCAACAAAAAAGAAAATAATAAGGTTTAAACCAACTGCTGCATCTCAGATTTTATCCCTCTACGAGGGAGTCAAAGAATGTAAACACCTTTCTTAACACACTCTTAAATTCCACCTAAAGGGCACAGCTTTTGTGCTTACATCATTGAGACTCTGCTTTTCAAGCTTCAGAGCATCTCCTGTTCCACCTTCAGCATCTGTCACTATCGTACTTACCATAAAAAGAATCATGTTCTTCTCTTTCTGAAACTCACTGGCTCAGAAGAAGGAGATTAAAAATGTCTTTTCCCTAACCCCCAAGTACTCAAACTTGTTATATTTAACCGTTACAGATGAATTTCTTCTACAAAGAACCATCTTAAAAGTGCCTGCTCCTTTCAGCTGAAGCCCTGAGGGGGTGACAGCCTGTGATTTGTTTTGTAATGACAGATTTACAGCCTCTTTCCTACAGATTTTTCGAACAGCCTCTTGGCAGCCAAGAAAGTTGCAAGTCATAGAATTAAAAAGAGCATAATCACAGAATGGTTTGGGTTGGAACGGATACCAAAGCCCAGCCAGTTCCAACCCCCCTGCCATGGGCAGGGACACCTCCCCACTGGATCAGGTTGCTCAAAGCCCCATCCAACCTGGCCTCTGTCATCTCCAATCCTGTATTATTTCTTAAGAGAGGGTCACCTAAACTCAAGGAACAGGAACAGCTGTGCCAGATCTTACAATCTTACAAAAGACCTCCCAATATAAACACTTTGGTTCTTGCTTTTTTAGAATAATGAATGAGACTTTACAACCAAGAAGTTGCTCAGACTCCTACCCACTCCCAGAGGCTCCACCTGCAGCATTTCCAGAGCCAGAGCAGATTAAGGCAGATCAAAACTAACCCTCAGCTAAAAGGCAGAAGTTCTGACACTATGGTACTACCTGAGCACTTCCACAGTGTTTACAAACTCATATTGCACTCTCCAGACTCAGTAACCAATATGCAAAGAAGCACATTACCCTGCAAACAGCCTTGAAAATAACTCATGGCAGAATCAAAGAGAAGTGTGGGCTCCCACGATGAAATTCTTTAATTGTAGAAAGACACAAGGTGCTTTGAAATCTTGTTGAACTGAGGTAAGACACAACACCCAGAACAGCCTCAGGATGTTTTTGAGGCACAGTGGGTGAATGACATGGGAGAAAGCGAGGTACAAACCTTCAGGTGCTCTGCAGGAACTCAGCTACTCCACCACTGCTCAGTAACACTGACAAAGCTTGTCCATGATGAAGGTTTAAGCGGCTTCCTAATCACAGTGGGGTACTGGGTGCAAGATCCAGGGCTCCAGTAATTCCAGGAGTAGCAGATGATAAGTTCAGCCTCACTTGTCCATTACTTAACACTCACTTGCAAAAAGAGCAAAACTAGCCTAAGTCTCCTTCTATCTCTCAACATTCCTGTCAAAATAAGGCTCATTTTCCTGGGCCAAGGTGTTGTTTTCCTGGCAGAACAGTGACACTTTCATGTGTTAGTGCACAAGATATTTTTTCGTCCCTTTGTAGTAACATAATAGAACTTCAAAGCAGGCTATTTTAACAAATCATACATGAGTGGGGCTTAGGCAGATGTGTTCAAAGTTGTACTTATTCAACAACGCACTTGAAAATTAAAGTGTATTCCCATTAAAAGCAATTCCAGCAGATTCCACAATTAAGGCATTCGTCAGCTGCTGCTCTCCAGTCTTCAACAGAAGGAGAACTGATTGCTTAATGAAGCTGCAAAGTAAGACAAGTGGACTCTGAGACATTTATCCCATTGCACAAACTGTGCTCCTTAGCAGTTAATTCCAATCCATGTGCAATATTTATATTATTTTGTGGAATAACAACTTTAATATTTCCACAGAATATGAGCCCTTATGCGATTGCACAGGAGATACACAGGGATGCACAGCAGGAACGATGGGGCTACCACAGACTGAACAAACCTGAACAGCACAGGCTCACTCAGCACTTCAGAGAACCACAGAATGGTTTGGGCTGGAAGGGACCTCAAAGCCCATCCAATTCCAACTCCTCTGCCATGGGCAGGGACACCTCCCACTGGATCAGGGGGCTCAAAGCCCCATCCAGCCTGACCTTGAAGAAGTTCTGCCCTTTAAGAGCATCACCGTATGACACCCAGTAAAATCTGTAGTATAAGGAATTACCTCTCCCTCAGCTACATGATACCAGGTCCATCTGACCACACATCATCTTCTGCTTCACTGTGATAACAACAGATTCACCCTGAACACAGCTCCCATATCCCAACATTACTCCCAAATCCAGGCTGGAACTCCACATGCCAACTCCAATTAAACAGGAGGGGATCCACTACCATTGGCTGTAGACTGTTGTTGTCATCTTGTGTTGAGGTTTTTTAGGAGGCTGGTTGTTTTTTGGGTTTTTTTTATTGATCTTTGACATTTAGGGTTTGTTGGGGTTTTTTGAACTTCTGCCTATTAAATGAACTGATGAAGCTTTATCAAAGATTGCCTTTTCATTACTTTAACCCAGGTACAATTCCAGTTAATGGCTTTAAACTGGAAGGAAGGTTTAGATTAGACATCAAGAAGAAATTCTTCACACTGAGGGTGGGGAGGCCTTGGCAAAGGTTGCCCAGAGCAGTGGTGGCTGCCCCATCCCTGGAGGTGTTCAAGGCCAGGTTGGATGGGGCTTGGAGCCCCTTGATCCAGTGGGAGGTGTCCCTGCCCATGGCAGGGGTTGGAAACTGGATGTGCTTTCAGGTTGGATGAGCTTTGGGGTCCCTTCCAACCCAAACCACTCTACGTCAACTATCAATCTAGAACTTCAAAAGGTTTTTGCATTAAAATCAGCTTTCCCTCTGGCTTCACCCCCCATGATCAAAGTTATATCAAACACCTCGTGATTCTGCATTTTTACTTTCCTTCAAATGGAACTAAAAATAAATTTTTAGCCACTTAAATTCTTCAAAAGTTTATAATGAATAAAAATGTAGATGAGAAAAACAACACAAAAAGTAGACTTTATTACTAAGTGTTTGCCATCAGGCATTTAATAAAGCCACAGGTTACTTTTTAAATATTCATTACATGGCTACTTCATTAAGTGGCTAATAAGAATGCTACAAAAATAAAAAAATCCAAGTCTTAATTACATAGAAAATATTCAGTGTTGTAACAAGATTAAATATGAAAAGCAACCATAAATGCAGAAATATGGACTTCTATAACTGGAAAATAAGGTGGTATTTTCATGTTCACAATTTTATGAAGATTTATTGAAATTGGAGCATTATTCCTACTTCTTTACCAAGGAGACAGATTAAACATGACAGTTATTAGTTAAGACTATATTTTTCAATTAAAAAACTACTTTACTTTGGAGGTGCTGCAACTTAACCTGAAACAAGAAAAAAAACAAGAAACCCAGCTGCAACTATTTAAAACAACTGAGTTCTCTGATGAAAAGTTCAGTTTGGTGACAAAATTATTGTGTAGATTAAGTGTTCTTTAAAGAATATGAGTCCTGGAGGTGCTCAAGGCCAGGCTGGATGAGGCTTTGAGCCCCCTGACCCAGTGGGAGGTGTCCCTGTGGAACTGGGGTGGAACTGGATGGGTTTGAGGTCCCTTCCAACCCAGGATTCTATGTAATTCTACCACACTTGGTAACAGTACTGTTCCAATATGGTTACAACTACACAGCCCTGTCACATCCCAGCTACCACCTCACTACTGGTGATACCAATAAAGGTAGATGAGTTTGAGGGACATGGTTTAGTGGACAGGTACAGCTGGACTCAATCTCAGGGGTCTTTTCCAACCAGATGATTCTATGATTCTGCCCTCCAGCCTCTGAGTGCGTTCCTCTGGATGATTCCATCAGAGGTACAGAGTGTGGAAAGACTAACAGCTACAAAAGCACCCAGGAGTGCTGAGATACCTGCTGAGGGCTGGGAAAAGGTTGGCATCAACATCACAGCTCAGTGTTTGGAAGAAGGAGGAATGGCCATTGATCCTGCAACAGCAGCATCTCAGCACACTGCCCACAGGCTGGAAAAGCAGAACAGACTGCAGTTCACTCTCTGTCAGTTACCATCATCTACCAATACTTAGAATGGAGACAGGAAAGAAGGAAAACATCATTTTAAGGTTAGAATGGGAATTTAAGTGGGGGTGATGGGATTAAGCCATTTCCTAAGTAGAATAAACCAGGAATTAAACACTGAACAGATTCACAACCCGGTAGAGGCAAAAAAGCTTTTAAAGAACTTGACAATAACATCCCTTCCCTCCATCTCAAAAAGGACCCTTTATGCCACAGCATCCTCTTGCTCTCTGAAACATTTGCTCTCCAAAGCTGGTATTGCAAAAGCTTTACAGCTGGAAAAATAGTAAATTAACTTTTTTTCATAGAGAAATTCCAACAGAAATCATCCAATTTTAGTCTGGTACAAATACACTGGAATAAATCAGTATTTTCTCCTACAGCTCTGCTAAACTTACTTCATTTTTAAGCCCCTCAGGAAGGAATCTTCTGATTTCATCTCACCTATCCAGACACAGAGGCTGGTTCTAAAGGCAGAGAGCAGCTTACTCTGCAGGCAAGGAACTCTCCCATCATATTTTTCTGTATCATTCTTAAACTTAAAAAGCAAGAAACACTTTAATGAAGGTGGCAGAGTAAGGTTGTGTAGATTTTCTTCTAATACTTCTTCTCTTGACTGTGCAAAATCAGTATGCAAAGCAGCATCTCAGGGCTGAGCAACACCCAATATATTACAGAAGGGAAGAGATTCAGCAACCACATTGCTTCTGCCACCACAGTAGTCACTCTGTCTCTCAAAGTGAAAAGAACAGTGATTCCAAATGCTTAAGGGCAGATTTGATATTAATGCTTTAGCCCAGATTAGAAATGTGCTTTGAAGCAAATTCATTGATCATCCCCACTTACTGCTGCTTGGTTCACATGACAGAGCTGCCTCGGAGGATGTAGCCTCATTTCTTTTTGGGCAAGATTAAGGCAGATGTGTCCAAACTGCTACCTGGTGTTCTTTCCACAGGACCAGACATTAACAAGCACAAAATTCTCTCCGAAACACATGTAAATGGGATAACTGAGTCCTCAACATCAACACACGGGCATTTCATACTCTGAATCTGCTCCCTTTACACCACACTCCTTACTAATGCAGATGTAGCCAAAGCCATGCAAGGAAACCTTCAGCCCATCCAACCTGGCCCTCAACATCTCCAGGGATGAGGTAGCCCCAAACTCCCTGGGCAACCTGTGCCAGGGCCTCTCCACCCTCAGCATGAAGAACTTCTTCCTAAAATGTAATCTCTATCTTTCTCCTTCCAATTTAAAGCCATTCCCCCTTGTCCTATCACTCCAGGTCCTTGTAAAAAGCCCCTCCCCACCTTTTCTGGAGCCCCTTTCAGTCCTGGGAGGCTACTCTAAGGTCTCCCTGGAGCCTTCTCTTCTCCAGGCTGAACAACCCCAACTCTCTCAGCCTGTCCTCACAGCAGAGGTGCTCCAGCCCTCAGATCATCTCCATGCCCTCCTCTGGACGCGTTCCAACACATCCATGTCTTTCCTGTGCTAGGGACTCCAGCACTGGACACAGGCTCCAGGTGGGGTCTCACCAGAGCAGAGCAGAGGGGCAGAATCCCCTCCCTATCCCTGCTGGTCCCACTGCTTTGGATACAGCCCAGGACACGGGTGGTTTCTGGGCTGTGAGCACATATTGACAGCTCATGTCATGCTTCTCATCAACCAGCACCCCAAGTCTTTCTCCAGAGGGCTGCTCTCAATCACATCATCCTCCAACCTGTAATGAAATCACTCCACTTCCTGCAACCAAGTGCTCAGATAAGCACTCCCACCAGAGACCACTGTACCAGGAGTTCATTCTACCACAGAGTGCTGGGCCAAGGGCTGACACAACCAGTGGGAGCCTGAGCAAGAGCAAACACAAAGGGAGAACTGCACTGCACTGATCTGCTGGCATTTTTCTACCCATCTTTTGAAGTGAAGCAGGCACTTCTTCTCAATCAAATGAAGCTGAAATGTACTTACAGTCCTTTCTGAACCTGACTTCAAACAGAAATGCCTGCTTGCAGAACGACAAGATACTACCAACAGAAACCCCTTCGTACCAAAGAACACAGCAATGAAGTTAAAGAGAAAGAGCAGATGTTGTTCTGTCCTCTGGGTCCAGATCACAAATGGATTAGACAGCGGCAAGGCATGCTGCATCCCCCCACAGTGGCAGCTCCAGCATCTCTTAAAACATAGCCCAAGGACTCCATTCCTCTGTACAGACCACGATTTCATCAACTTTCAGGTTTTGAGGGGGTATGCTTAGGAAATCAGTTTTTCCTCCTCATAACACAAAAGCACTTTTCCGTTGCACCAAGTTCATCTGTAATTTCTCTTTGCTTCTCCTATTATCATCCACAGAAAACTAATTACCTAGCAACACACATCTGACATTACTTATGTCCTAAAGATTTGACCAGCGTCGCCTTTGCTTTGTCATTAAAAAAAAAAAATCACATTAATGTTTTCATCACCTGAAAAAGGCATACACTTAAAAATAAACTGTTTAAAATTAAAGGAATTTAATTTTAAGGTAATATCAGCTGAATTTTCCATCCTGTTGTAGCAGTCATCCTACCAGGTTTCATGATAAGCATTAAATCTCTGTCACACAATAAAATATGAGGTCCACGGGTGACCATTCCTCATTGTCCTGCTATTTCCAAGGTGATCTGATCAGTTATGTGGCTAGAAAGCTGTTCTTGGGAGACTATTCCAAGATGGCAGCATCAGAGCTGAAGATCCCCAATCATCCTAGGGCACCAGGCTCCTGCACTCCACCTAAGTCACCACGTTCACCTACCCTTCTCCCAGGATGACTACAAAAGATGGCAAAGCTCCTTTCCCACAGACCTTTGCTGGAGAGAGAAGGCTGTTACTGCCCAGCCAAAGGCAAAAGGAGAAATACTTTCTACGGTTATCGCCCCTCATTTGGTCTCCATTGAGTGCACAGATAGCAATTCCTTGAGAGAAAAGAGGAGGGAAGCAGCCTGATGGAACCAGGGATGCTGTGATCGGTCTGGGTTACAGAAAGGAGCACACCAGGTGAGATACTGAACTCTGAGCACGGTGCTCAGGCCCGATCCAGCTGCACGAAGCACCTACAACCGCGATGCTCCCGGCACGTTCGCCAACTGCTCACCACTAGGCAAGCTCTTCCAAAGAGAGCTCCAAGCCTGACCACCCCTGCCCTCTCCGGGCGCTAAGCAGGCTGTTCCCAGCTCCCTGTGCTCACACACGGACACCCTGACGGTGCCAGGTTGCCTGGTTCACCACAGGAGTCACCCATCGCTTGAAGCACCCTGGATTTGCATTCACCCATGAGCTCAGAGACACTGCTGGCAGCTTTATGCATAGCAGGGAGCACTCAAGCACGTCACGACAACAACCCCAGCAGCACCACAATTCTTTGACCACACCACATCCTTACTGACACCTGTGAATATTTAAAGAATGAAATTAAAGAGTAACAGCACAAGCAACAGGACAGTAAAACGTTCAGTGTGTCATAATCACAAGTCATAAAGGAAAACACAAATTGGTTCCCCCCAGATACACAAGAAAATCGTGACTTCATATAAAATCATATTTTTGAGGAAAAATAGTTGATCTGTGTCATATGTCTTCACATGGATGCCTTGAAAAGGAATTTTTATTGAAGTTTACTCATCATTTGCACTTTCTCCCTGTTTGCTGTGGAATTCTGCAATACCTGAAAGCACTGCAGTTTTCCAGACTCCCATTATAAGAAAAACACAACAGGTTTACTTACGCATTAGGTTGTAAATGTGCTTTTCTGCAACGTGTTCCGTAAACAGCTTTATAAGGTCATCTTTTAAGTCTCTGTTAAGCTTGGTTTCTATGTAAAATTTATTCTGGAAAATAAGACAGAAGTTTTCAAGTTTGTTTTTCATAAAAGCAAATGAAGTAAACTCACTTTTCCCTGAATAAAAACAGCTCAATGTTTTAAACTCAGAATATTTGACCTGTAAAGTGCTTCCTCAGTGACTGCATTGATACAACATAGAACAGTCCTGTACAACAAAAAACATTTATAACTGAGAATGCATGTGGTACTATCAGTAACAAACCTACTCACATACAGACAATATTTCCAAGTGATCAAGCCATTAAAATAATATAAAATAATTACTACAATAACAAAATCAGTACAAGTATCCACTTCTGTGGGTCACTGATAATCTCAGAGGACCCAATCAACTACAGAAATGTGTAATAAACACAAACCTATACAAAATTAAACTACATTAAAATTTTTAGGATTATCTAGACTCACTCATCATCACTAATAAATTCACCTCATGAGCCCCCAAAGAAAATTCCATTCCTGAGTTCCTGAAGGACCTCTATACCCAACGTCCTGTTTGGGCTACCCCTCAGTTCTCAGCCTGCCATTAGTAGTGAGATGTCTTGGCTGCACTTTATTCATAGGTGGGGCTGAAGTGTCAGAAAACACAATTCCAATATAAATCTCCTATTGTGACAATACCAAAATGGAACAACAACTGAATTCATCTGGACAGCTTGGGTAAAAGAGTCAAACAGATACAGCAATAGAAAATCAACTTCATAAATAAAAACACACTGGAACAGTAATCCATGAGATGAAGGAAGGGATATGAAGGGAGAAAGGTTTTTTCCACACTTTAAATCACATTTTTCTCCTGCACTTTACAGCATTTAGCACAACTGGAATGAACCCTCAGAACACTATTAGGGCAATCTTTACTTTTGCTTGTGAAAACCATTCTCTTGGCCATTACCAGAACTGCAGACATTTCATAATAACCTGTCCATGCAGAAACCACTTATATTTTCAGGCAAGCATTCAGGAGCAGTTATTTACCTTTAATCAAAGCTTAACTTGTTAGAACAAAAGCAATCCAAGGGTTAAACTCATGTCCCTGTTGAAGCTCGGGTTTGTTGCCAAGATGGATAATAAGCATAAACTGATTTTCTACAAATTTACTAAATTCCTGCTGCCAGTTCCATCCCTGAAGCTCTCCCACCTGTAGAGGTTTTACCAAGGGCTGTTACTCAGTCATTTCCCCCTCAATTGGGCCTGTACTTTGAACAGAGATTGAAGGAAAGGCTCTGCAGACAGAACAAACTGTCTTGTAAGAAGCATTTTAGTATTTTTGGTAAATTACCACTGCAACAGAAATGTTAAGCTACACACCTAACTTCATCAACCACTTCCACCTTGAGCTTCCTGACCACACACTACCACGTGCCCACCAGTGTGACCAGAGCATCCCAGCACAAGCCTGAGTCAAACCTGACAATCTCAAACTACTCATTCCTACAAGGTGACAGACGAGATGCACCCAGCTGAGGAAATCAGCTCTTCCTTTCCCAGCTTCAAGACCTTCTTACAGTAAAAGCAGCTGGTAACACATGCAAACTGTGATGCTTCCTTTTGTTCAAGAGTTGGAAAGCCTGTACTTTAAGTTTCATAACTAGAAAAGCAACAAAAAAGCCCCAGCAGTATCAAGCAGAGATTTCAATGCAGTACTTGCAAAGAGAACAGCTCTAAAATACTCACCACGTTTGCTCATTAGGAAACATCCTTCAAAAAAGATGTTACACTTGTGGGAATTTAGTGAAAAATCACCTAAAGTAAGTACTTGGTGTACTTTCAGTGCTGAAAGGAGATGACAGAAGAGCTGCCACCCTCCCCATTTTCTTTAACTGGAATCACTGGAAGATTTTGTATATAAGATGTCTTTACCCAGGCTGTACCACTGCCTGCTGAAAAGCATGTCAAGTCACCTAACAGTCTAACTGAGGGGTAAAAGGTGAGCAGACATCAATACCTGCAAAGTCAGATACGATTTAAGCATTCCCTCCACAACCCAGCATGTCATAAAGCAGTCTGGTAGTGTGAAAAGACATAATGGTGTTAATGATATTAAGAGCAGAACATCACACACTTGAAAAAGTCATATGAGAGTGCTTATCATCTCATCCACAAATATATAACCACACACTCACATGTGTTTATGTATAGACACACACAAAATGCCCTCTAGCTGATAAGCACCGAAGTGCAACACCACCCAGAGCAGGAATATCTTAGAGGAAATGAAAAAACTCTTAACCACCCTAAAACCACAGAGCTCACACACGCTAGGCTCACTCTGTGCCTCTAGATAACAGATTATCAACTACATCTCTAACTCTAATTAACAACTGGGAATCTATTA
Organism: Dromococcyx pavoninus; assembly: GCA_033558185.1. Taxonomy (NCBI): domain Eukaryota; kingdom Metazoa; phylum Chordata; class Aves; order Cuculiformes; family Neomorphidae; genus Dromococcyx; species Dromococcyx pavoninus. The sequence continues at coordinate 198,274 of JAUMJL010000621.1, read as the reverse complement.
TATAAAAGCATATCATCTAAATGTTGATTTTAATTTTTCTTGAAGTGGAAATGTGATTTTTATTCATTCCTGTGTGCAGCACACTGTGCATTGTACAATCTGTAAGCATCCAGAATTACCTCAGTTAGATTTACAAAGCAGTTATTCCTTAAGAATCCTCTTAGGAATAAAGCACTTTGTGCTACGCCAACCTTCAGTTTAACTTGCTTTATCTGCAGTTACAACCCAGAACTAATGAAAGAGCTTAAACCCACAGAATTTGAGAGACAAAAGTGCTTTAGGTTTCCATGCTTTCTGGAACAGCGACTGAAGACTGAAAAAACCCATCACCATGTGAAAAAGCAAACCAATAGCACTGCCAGCAAAAGGAGGAAAAAGAAAACTCCCTCCAGCACCAAGTCAGCCCTCTCAAGGTAAACTTTAAAACCCACCTTGGTCACCAGATACAAGCAGGTTAAGAAAACCCCTTTCCTGCGTTCCCACCTTTCACACACAAGAACATGGTTTGGTACATGTCAGGAAAAAGAAGAAAATTGGTGCTGTTGGTATCAAAACAGAACTAAGCCTACAGTGATGCCTTTTTTGGCCACCAAGGGACAAAAACATGTTCCAGTTGGACAAAGTCTTTAGCTTATCCTTGGCTTCCTAGATTTTTAAAAATTTAAATGCATGTTAAAAGTTTCCTGAAACAGCTATGTAATTATCCTTTCAGAACAAAGTTTACCAGTGCAACTCAACAGCCTCAGAAACTCCTGATTAAAGGAAACCCATCACTGCCAGAAAAGGAACAACTGCCATCGCTGATAAAAAGGCAGAGTTCAACTCAGTCCTCTCCCCTTAAAAATACATTGCAAAGTACCTAATAAAGTAACTGCAAAGCTGTAATTTATATTGTAGAATAATTAGGCTTTCACCTCTTGCAATTGTTTTTAACTGTATTATCTTGTCTAAATAAAGGAAACTGTTACTGCTGCATGAGAGAAAACTCAATTAAATGCTGCAATGCAGAACTGCAACAGTGGCTGAACAGAAAAGTGCTCCTAAACGGCTACGGAAAACACTAAGAGACAAAAGCATTTCCCATCCTTACTTCTTTATAAATATTTTCCACATCATGTACAACACATTAATAATTTCAGAGAAAAAGTATGAGACTTAATTTGACATCAGCCTTCAAAGCCAGCCAGATCAGCCTTGTGGCACCGAGAGGAACACACACTTAAGTCACTACTATCAGGCCTAACTTGAATAAAGTCATTTAAATGAGAAAGTGTTTTCAGGAACAGAGCTTTACTGCCTGAACAAAGCATCAGCCATGCCTTAAAGACCCTTTACCTTCAAAATAAGTACTTTCACTTTTCTTTGTTCACACATTTAAACAAACTATCTAACTACTCAAGAGCAAGCCCTGGCAGCCAAGAGCATCCTGGGGGCACCCAGCACAGCATCGCCAGCAGGGAGAGGGAGGGGATTGTCCCGCTCCACTCTGCACCAAGGGTGGCCCCACCTCGAGCACTGGGGGCAGTTTTGGGGCACCACATCTGGAGAGTGGCCAGAGGAGGGCACAAGGCTGGGGAAGGGTCCAGAGGGGCAGTCGTGTGAGGAGTGGCTGAAGTCCCTTGGTCTCTTCAGCCTGGAGAGGAGGAGACTGAGAGGGGATCTCATGGCTGTTTGTGTCTTCTCACAAGGGAGGGAGGGGAAACAGGGGCTGAGCTCTGCTCTCTGGGGACCTGGGATAGGACCAGAGGGAATGGCAGGAAGATGTGCCAGGGCAAGGTTAGATGGGATATCAGGAAGAGGTTCTTCCCCCAGCAGGTGGTGGAGCTCTGGAACAACTCCCCAGGGAAGCAGTCCCAGCACCCACTCTGCAGCATTCCAGAAGCATCTGGACAATGCCCTCAGCCACACGGTGTGAGTGTGGGGAGTGTCCTGTATGGGGATAAAAGTTGACCCGATGATCCTTTTGGGTCCCTTCCAACTCGAGTAATTCTATGATTCTATGAATTTAAAGGCAAAGAAACAATCTTCTTTATAACTTGCCCAAACTACCAAGCCAACATGCAAAAAGCCAGTAAACTTTCCCTGTTCAAAAAGATAAAAATAATGACCTATATGGGAAGGCTTATGTCCAATCAAAATAAAAAACATATCCCCCCCGTTATCAGGAAAGAAATAACAGGGCAAAAACCAACTGCAAACCTCAACATTTAAAAGCACGGCTTCCCCTTCCTCTCCCCACACAATCTGATCAGGACTTAAGCAGACAGCAAAGCCAGGCATGAATCATAAGCTCTACAAGTTAAAAATCATTATAACCACAATTTATTCTTTCCACTTTCAGTTGGCATTTTGGGTACAGACATATTTATTCAAAAAGGACTTTCTAACACTTACCATATATATGAAAAGAGGCACAATGCTCTGCAATGCTCCCATATACTGTCCAAGAGCTATGTTAAATCTTTCAATATAGAGATCTGGAGGGCTGGCCTGCAAAAAACCACAAAAGTCAGGTTGAGATTTGAACAAAAGAAAGATCTGGAACAGCACGGGCTATGCTTTCATAGCAAATTCAAAAAGCACTGGATACACCAAGCCCACACAAAGCAAGCCACACATCATCCCAGAGCTTCTGCTACAACTCCCTTCAGCAAGAACAGGTTTCTTCAGTAATGGTTTTTTGCTTCAGACTCTGTCATTGCCCAGCAAAAGGTGCATTCAGTAACTAATACAGGATGTCTGTAAGAAACCAGCATTTAATGTCTGCAAATAAAAACACTTCTTGAAAGACCAGACCTCCATTTTGAAAGAATTGTCACACACAGGATTCATAAGCCGACTCCAACAAGCGCCACGGTGTGTGCTCTGCCACCCCCCACAAGCTTTTACTCCAAGCCAGCAGGGTGGCATTAAGCTGCTGCTATGGCAGTGGCACATCCTCCAGCTCCAGAGAGCACCATCCCTCACAGAAAACACTTTTCAGCTCTTGCTGAGTCACCTGAGCTAAGACAAGCACTCAGGTATCGAGTTGGAGGAAGTGTGAAGCTACATCTTAAGATAGAGCTCCGCATCCAGTGTCCTGCACTCCAAATCAGGCCCATGAACTGGTCCAGAGGAGGCCACGAAGATGACCAAAGGGCTGGAGCAGCTCTGCTATGAGGACAGGCTGAGAGAGTTGGAGTTGTTTAGCCTGGGAAAGAGAAGGATCCAGGGAGACCTTAGAGCAGCCTCCCAGGACTGAAAGGGGCTCCAGGAAAGCTGAGGAGTGGCTTTCTACAAAGGCAAATAGCGATAGGACAAGGGGAATGGCTTTAAATTGGAAGGGGGGAGATTTAAATTGGATATTAGGAAGAAATTCCTAATTAAGAATGAGTGGGAAGGCCCTGGGAAGTAGTGGCTGTTCCATCCTGGGAGGTGTTCAAGGCCAGGTTGGATGGGGCTTTGATCACCCTGATCCAGTGGGAGGTGCCCCTCCCATAGCAGGGGGATGGAACTGGACGATCCTTAAGGTCCCTTTCAACTCAAACCATTCCATGATTTTATGAAAACCTACTGCCATCCCGCAACACGTCCTAACCCTGCAGCCTCAAGCAAAACCTGAATGGGACAACTTTCTGACAGGCCTTGTAGAGCCCACAGGCACAGCACCACTGTTTTCTGCATGCTACACCATCCTTCCCAAAGAAGGAAATAAGGAAGCTAAAAAGATCTGTTTTGCAGCAAGCTGAGTTAAACTGAGAAGGGAATGAGGAAAAAAGGGAAGCAGTAACCACTGTTTCTTTTATAAATATTTACTCTGAGAGATGTGGGGGAGCTGTGCTGCATCCAGGAGCGCATTACACACCCAGGGATGGAAGTGGAGCTGGGGTAACTCCTCCACTAACCCCTCTCCATCCCAGCCCACCCATACACAGCGCTCTGGCTCTGGCCCAGCTCCTCCAGCTCTGGTCTCTCCCGAGGAGAGGGCAGGTTCCCACTGTTCATACACACACCCATCTGCACCCAAGGACAAAGCATTGCTCCCTAATAACAAACAAAACTCCTTTCCCTTTCCCCAATTTTCTTCTCTGACAGCACGAGGCCAGAAGAGGATGCAGAAGGCAGCAGTGAGTGGGACCTTGCAAGAAAACACGCTCCAAGATTTCTGTAAAGCCAAAGCCTCTGTGGTGTGAAAAACACTCAAGGGGAGCTGCACCTCAACCACCTTATCACAACGTAAAGCTCTTATCATTACAAAGCAGATTTCTCAGCTTTTGTATCATCTTTCACCAGGGGCCCTAAAAGCACAGACAAAATTTATGCTGACTTTCTGCTCTTTTAAATATCCTACATTTAAAGAAGTTTTTTTCCCTTTAAACTCTCTTTTTCACTTCCTTAACACACTTCATGAACACGTGGGTAATTTTCACAGCAAACTCTGATACAGAGCAGGCACTTCAGAAAGGAAAGCAAAACTGGCAAAGGAAGAAAGAGCATGATTCCACATGCTGTTGCCAGAGGTTAGATATGGTCATTCCTCATTTTAATCTCATTGCAGACGCAGTTCTCAGGGGCGGTCAAACAAGTTTTAGTTCAAAATGCCAACGAGGTATAAAAGTGGCTCTGAACTCCTAGGACTCCCTTTCATACAGTTACATACATAATTGTTGCAAATAACATGCAGTGAAATCTGCATTTCTAAGCAGTACGGATTCCTGCCTCACTCCTTTTTAACCTCAGTTTAAACATGATTATGCTCTCTAATTTATGAAGACTTGTTAGGCAGTTTCTGAGATGAAAGAAAAAGGAGAGTTCTATTTCAAAGAACATGCAAGACAAAAGGAGACCACGGCCTGACACCAGGCACCACTCTGCTCTCACTGAGCGTACCCACTCTTCACTAAAAAAAGGCAACAGAGACAGAAGTCATCGGATAGTCCATGATTTACTGCCACAAACAGACTCCAGGAACGGCACACAGCCCATCCTACACACCCTTCCCACAGCAGGCAGCAAGGACTGATATCTTGTTCCTCTGCTGAAGATGAAAACTCTCTGCTAGCTCACCTCACAAAGCCTATGTCACAGTGAGAGAGACATTTTAAGATGGAACAACAACTGCACACCCAGCTGCCTCCTGAGAACAACCTCAAGAGCTGTTTATAGGGTTCAACAAGGCTCAGCGCTGGGTCCTGAACTTCGGTCACGACAACCTCATGGAACACTCCAGGCCTGGGGAAGAGCAGCTGGAAAGCTGCCTGACAGAAAAGGTGTTGGTCAACAGCAGCTGAACATGAGCCAGCAGTGTGCCCAGGTGGCCAAGAAGGCCAGCAGCATCCTGGCTTAGATAAGTCATGGTGTTGTCAACAGGACTAGGGATGGGATCATCCCCCTTAGCACTGGTGAGGTCGTACCTAGAATCCTGGGCTCAGCTTTGGGCCACTCACTACAAGAAAGACATTGAGGGGCTGGAGCGAGTCCAGAGAATGGGGAATGGAGCTGGGGAAGGGTCTGGAGCCCATGGATTCTGGGAGAGGCTGAGAGACATAGGGCTGTTTAGTCTGGAGAGGAGGAGGCTGAAGGGAGACCTCATTCCTGAAAGGAGGCTGTGGTGAGGTGGGCGCTGGGCTCTTCTTCCAGGTAACAAACAACAGGACAAGAGGAAATAGCCTCAAGTTGTGCCAAGACAGGTTTAGGCTGGAAATGAGGAAAAATGTCTTAATGGAAAGTGTTGTCAAGCATCAGAGGAGGCTGCCCAGGGAAGTGGTTGAGTCTCCATCCCTGGAGGTATTTAAAGGATTAAGAGATCTGACACTTAGGGACGTGATTTAGTGTTGGGCTTGGCAGCGTGAGATTAAGGGTTGGGCTCAATCTTAAAGGCCTTTTCCAACCTAAACGATTCTGCAACACCTGGAAGCTGCTGACCACCACCATTCACATTCAGCGTCTCATGTCAAGCCTCAACAGTCAAGACATGAAGAGGAAAGGACACGCTACCTGACTCTGCTTGTTTCAAGAAAACCACCAAAACCCACAAACAAAGAAGAGCTTGATAATCAAACTCTCCTTAATTATTGCTTAACCTGTAAAGTAACAAAAAACCCAAACAAGCCAGAGAGAAATCAATAATAGTATTTTCACAGCTCATCTATCAATTATAATCTGTGTGGGGAAAACAGAACCATCTGTTGCCATTCATTAGGGTGCTTCTGCTTAAAACTGCTGGACTGAAATCAATTACTTGTTTGAGCACAGGAACTTTCTCTACAGTCACATTAATAAGATAATAACAGGAAGAGGGACTGGGTTTATATAAACTACATGAATTTTATAAACTAAAAGCAGTGCATAACATCAAATTAATGAGTAAACAGATGTTGTTATGATTAATCTATTAGGTGGCCATCATTAGAGTAGAGCTTGCATTTAAAATCTATATTTATTCAGCTATGGCTATCAAAAAAGAAAAAAAAGAAATCCCTTAGGGTGACAGTTTTCACCCTTGGTCTTAGTCCAGAAAAGAGAACAGTTACAGTCAGCTGTTTAAATTACAGAGGAAAGGCAGAATTCAGTATGACATTTAGTTCTTACAACCCCCCAGAAACTATTAAGTGTTTAAAAACCACTCCTGTCTCACCTGAGGGAGGCATTACAGAAGTCATTCAAAGAAAGAAAATTCTACTGTCAGCTAAGGTTTTCCAGGAGGGAAAAGGATTCTTCATTCCCTCACTCCCCATTCTAAACCTGTCAAACTGTCAATTGAGTTGGGGGGCTTTTTTGTCCCTTCAGACACGCTATGCAGGGAGACACCTTAAATCCTCTCCTACAGTTGCTCTCACCTACCACTTGTAGGGTTAAGGAAGGTTCTCCAGTAGCAGCTCTGTCACGTGTCTGCCCATGAGAGCACTGAACAGTTGGTCAGCGTTCTCAAATTGTGAGGCAGTTGCAATGCTGAACATGGTCCGTTTGGTTTTACTTCTTTGCATAAAATACTACAGCTGCTGTTAAAAGTTGATGTTAAGGACATCTTTTAATCTCCTTACACACCACAGCGGACTTCTCAGCACCAAGAGAAATGAGAAGTAACAAGAAAACATATCTGAGAAAAGACAAGACATCCTCTAACAAAACAAGCAGAGACCCACTATGCTAAATCATCCTTCCCTTCTTGGAAATCCAATACCTAGGCTTTTCAACGAGCCTGTGAGCAAGAAACTGCATACACAGAAAAGATGCCGTTGTTTTCAGTTTTAATATCATTCTGAACATGCAAATCATAGAATCATAGAATCTTCCAGTTGGAAAAGACCTTTGAGATCATTGAGTCCAACCGCACCCATCATCCGCTAAACCATGTCCTTCAAAAACTCATCTGTCCGTTTTTTAAACCCCTCCAGGGATGGTGACTCAACCACCTCCCTGGGCAGCCTCTGCCAGGGCCTGGGAACCCTTTTGGTAAAGAAATTCTTCCTAATATCCAGTCTGAACCTCCCCTGGTGCAACTCATGGCCATTTCCTCTTGTGCTATCACCTGTCACTTGAGAGAAGAGGTCAACACTTGCTCTCCCACAGCCTCCTTTCAGGCAGCTGTAGACAGTGATGAGGTCTCCCCTCAGCCTCCTCTTCTCCAAACTAAACAACCCCAGGTCCCTCAGCTGCTCCTTGTAGGACTTGTTCTGCAGCCCCTTCCCCAGATCCATTCCATTCTCTGGACACACTCCAGCCCCTCAATGTCCTTGTAGTGAGGGGCCCAGAACTGACCCCAGTACTCGAGGTGTGGCCTCACCAGTGCCCAGTACAGGGGCACAATCCCTGCCCTGCTCCTGCTGCCCACGCTGTGTCTGACACAGCCCAGGATGCCATTGGCCCTCTTGGCCCCCTGGGCCACTGCTGGCTCATGTTCAGCCGCTGTCAGCCAACACCCCCAGGTCCTTCTCCTCCAGGCAGCTCTCCAGACACTCTTCCCCAAGCCTGTAACACTGCTCAGGGTTGTTGTGCCCCAGGTGCAGGACTCGGCATTTGATCTTGTTGAATCTCATCCCGTTGGTCTCAGCCCATGGATCCAGCCTGTCCAGATCCCTCTGCAGAGCCTCCCTCCCTTCCAGCAGATCCACACTGCCACCCAGCTTGGTGTCACCTGCAAACCTGCTAAGGGTGCACTTGATCCCTTCATACAGATCATTAATAAAGACATTGAACAGGACTGGACCCAGCACTGAACCCTGGGGAACACCACTCGTGACCGGCCTCCAACTGGGTTTAACTCCATTTACCACCACCCTCTGGCCCATCCAGCCAGTTTTTTACCCAGCAGAGGGTGTGAAGACACACTGCTGTCTCAAGACAACTCAGAAACACTCAGACAGTGACAACGGTCCTTGGCTTGAAGATCATGAAGTAAATCTGTTTATGAACAGTCAGCTGGCACAGTCAGCAACATGCTCAGTAAAGCTCACATTCCTGGGTTGAATGGGCAGTTCCATTCTCCTGGGAAGAAGCTCAATGCCAAAATGCCAGCATATATTGCTACAGCATCTCTCCCACGCCTGCCAAGCGAGGAGGGAGATCGGCGATGACTGCACAAATTAACCTGCTGCTCATGGAAGCAGCCCGAGTCTTCTAAAACAGTTTTTGTATGTTCTAAAGAAAATGTCACGTGCTTGCTTTGCCTTGCAGACAATTTATGTGATGCCCAGGCAGGGATCTATTAAAACAGTTTATGAAAAGCAGACACCAAGTCAAAGTACGATACATTTAAAGACTGACTTCCCATTCAAGTCTGCACTCAAAACTGTTCAGAGCTGTAGGGCCTCGTGATGTAATCTCACCCATAATTGTCCTTGAGCAGATGCAGGTCAAGGTTCCATTCCTCACGTTTGTGAAACAAAGACACTGCATCTAAGGACCATCAAAACTCTATTTAAAGTAACAAATCTTCAGAACCTTTTCCATCTAGCAAACACAGCACAAATGAATATGTATTTACTTAGATAATCGTATCAGGGTCTGCAGCAGCCACTGCACTGTGGAAGGAACTAAAAATGACTGCAGGAACACATGCCTTTTTGAAAAGCTGCACGCAAGGACGGCTGTCTTAGGTTAGGTTGTTTGGGACAATGTCATTTTTGGTGTTACTCTTGGCAATATGGTGATCCCTATCTCTGTCCAAAAGCCACCTTTTTAATATCCACATGTGCAGATGCACCTTCTGCCATCTGAAATTTTACTCCTGGATCATCCCTTTGATTGGATTAAATCCAGCTGATTCACAGCATGAAAGGCTTGTTTCATGCACAATTAAGCAATGTTCTCCCAGCAAAACTGACAAATAAATACCTACAGCTCTGGATGTCTGGGGTTTTTTGCTTAAATTTAAATATTAGGGACCAGATAAATAGTGAGTCTGAGGGTCCTCTTAAAAACCAAACTGTTGATATTAATAGATCACACAGTTGACCCAAATGGCCTTTAAGATTAAAGAAAAGTGATTTAGCATATTTAGTAAGAAAAAAAGGTAGGAAATGCAAGTTCTCAATTTCCATTTTTACCCTCCACTTCTGATCATTTCTATAGGCAGAACAGAGGAGGCAGATTTGTTTTCTACAGAAGTGTTTGAGAAACTGCTGCAACTATGGAAATTATTTCAGGGTATCAACTAATTTCAAATTAACGAGAGCTAATTTGAGTGTTATCTACAAGAGATGAGACATCAATCATGAAAAAGGCTCACTGCCTCTCATCTGCCGAGCAAGTCAGGCAATGCCCACACAAAGAGCATAATGAAAATGGGCTCCTTCATGTGGATGGAGAATATAACCTGGCCTCCCATCTGCACATTACCAATGCTGATGAAGTTAGGATTAGACAATCTGATTTACTAAGTTTACACAAAGAAACAGCCACAGATGATGTTGTCAGAAGTTCTATTTGACAGCCTGGCATAACTGTGCAATCACGATACAGCTCTATATAAAGGTAAGGTAACCATCAATGGACCTTGGAAGGAAAGCAAGACGTATCAACAAAACAATCTGGGGTAAAATGACCTCAAAGTATAACTATCAAGAACTGTGGCAAAGTGGTGCTCAGCGTGCAACTCTGCCCACAGAGCAGCTCAGTTTTACCAGTCCCTCAAAGCACCACTTGGATGAGTTTTCATACCACCTTGACCATACTGAAAAGTCACAAGGTAAATGTGACAAGCAAATTGAGCTTTATGCTTTTACTCCTGCAATCAGAAGGAATAATGGATGTTCCACAAGAGTTGCTAAAAGACAATTAAGGAAGTTCAGAATTTAATCTGAAGCTTAAAGTATCTGTATTTATCAGATTAATACTGGGCAGGAGATGACTGGCTCCTCTCCAGTGGGTGCCAAACTCCATATGTCACAAGGGACAAGTGGAAGGTAAACACGAGAGAGAAATGAAGGCAAGGAGGGAACAGGTTGCCCACAACAGATACTGCTGGCATATTTCTTAAGAGCAGATGGCAACCGACCATGACATGATACAAGGCCCTCAGCTCCCAGAGACCTGGCAGCCCTCAAAACAGCAGAACAGCTCCTACCGTGACCTGATGGCAAAGCATGTTCTTCCAAGGAAGTAACAGAGGAGAAGGAATTTTCATACACTGGTTTGAGAGCTGACAAAACAGAAGGTTCAGGAATTGTAAGGATTAATGAGACAGGAAAGCTTGCTGGCATTGCACAGTGAAGACTCTAAACCTGCAGCTCCTATGGGCCACACAGCAACCACAGTAAATTATCTACCAGCACTGGAAACTGTTCAGTTCAGTCTTTCCATTATAAAAAAAATACACTGTTCATGATTAAAAAGAGTACACATGCATGCATACGTAGCACAAGATATAATAATAGAGAAGAACCCCAAGCTGCCTGGAGTGTTCAAGAGTCTCAGTATGCTATTGGCAATCGGCTCCAAATTTAAACCAGTGCTTTCTGACAGATGGAATCTGAGCAAGAAATTCTGGTGTTGTAGCTCTGCCAGTTCTGTTTGATTTAAAATACAAATAATGCGAGGAAATCAGTGTTTGTTTAGTCAGAGAAAGACTGATTCTCACTTATTAACTTCAAGGAACATAAAATTACCTACAGCTTGTGAGCTCAACTGTTTCTGGTGAAGACAAAAAAAAAAACAACACACAAAACCCCACAGCTTTCTTTTTCTCTTTTATCTGAATAAAAAGAGGGTGCAACATGACAAAACTGCTTTTAAGCTCTCAGCCATTTCCTAAACGAATTATTGAGATTATTCCACCTAAAATGAAAATATTTCATTACACTTGGACAAAAAGCTACTTCTGCCACAGGCCAGCTCAGTACACTTTGATTGTCAAAGTTTAAGTGCTTTCTACCATCGTTTAGTGAAGAGTTGTAATGGGCAGAGTACTGGATTTCAAATGACTTTATTGAAGTACAAAAGCGTAAGTTAAGCCAGAAACACTGGGGCCTTATGCAAATATGGTTTTATTCACTTTAAAGAGAGGTGTATTTAATTTGAAAGCATATGCTGGTGTATCCACCCTACCTCACACATCTCAATGACTCAACACTGGCCCACAAAAGCACTGGGCATTATTTCCAACTACCACATAATGGGCCGTGTCCATTACCAACAAAACATTTCTAAATAGAGCATCTTGGAAAAATCATCTGCATACTGCAGGCTTCACAGAACTCAAGACAACAGAAACATGGTCATTTACCTTTTCATAGAATGGTTTGGGTTGGATGGGACCTCAAAGCCCATCCAGTTCCAACTCGCTGCCCTGGGCAGGGACATCTCCCACTAGATCAGGGAGCTCAAAGCCCCATCCAGCCTGGCCTTGAACACCTCCAGGGATGGGGCAGCCACCACTGCTCTGGGCAACCTGGGCCAGGGCCTCCCCACCCTCACGGTTTTCTTTAAGCCACCCTCGTTTGTTTTCATTAAGCACATAGAATACAAAATTCTGATCAAGTCAAGGATTAGGGAAATTTAATTCTTTATTTCTGGAAGTTCTACATGGCAAAACTCAGTCTTACTAATGCAGAGGAGCTGGTCAGACATCAACTGCAACAACAGAAGGCAATCCTTGCTCAGTCTCTCCACAACTGAAACAGCCTGAAGAGAGGATCATTTCCTCACACCTCTAGTGAGGGGGGAACTAAAAATGACTTGTGATGTAGGAGGCCCCATATCGAAGAGCTGATGGTCTGATGACGAGCAATTCACCTCATCTAAACATACTTCTCTGCAGGCAACACTCGTTGCTTCTCACCCCACGCCCAAAATGCAGAGAATACACCAGCCCACCCACATTTCACAGTGCCTTTGCTACCACTGAAAAGCAATTTTATTTTTGAGGTGAAAAACCTGTGAAACAGGCCTTCAGGAATGCACATGGCAACAAACACCAACACCACAAGGTGTCCTGCAGTCTGGAAGAGCCGAATTCACGCAGGGGCTGCCAAGGGAGCATTTGTGTGTGTATCCCTGTGTGACCATCAGGCCCGGGCAGCAGCACCCAGGATGCCCAGCTCAGGACACCCAAGTGCTCGCTGTTCTGCTGAGGTCTGATGGCCTGGTGAGCTGAGGACTGAGCACACAAGGAAATAAAAAACAAAAGGGTGTTTCTGAAGTGAATACCACGCAGAAAGAAGACAAACCAATAAGGTTAGAACCACACAAGAGGAAGCCTGACCGGTCCCCTGAAATGCTCCCGTTTGTACTACTTGGAATCCAACAGTTTTACTGCTGTTGATGAGTGGTTCTTTTAGGAAACAGCTTGCTCCAGCATGTTGGTTACATGCAGATATTCTGCAATCCACCTGCCATCAAACCGTTCCACTTCCATGCAAAGAAGTTGCTCGGCTTGTCCAAAATGAGACACTGCATATGCCTGCCGTGTCAGCTTTCATGGCCATCTGCCTTCTCATAGAAACCAACATTCTGGTTTATATTGGGCTACATCTGCATTCTCTGCATGTAAAAAACACGAATTATCCTGCATCAAGTCACACCTTGCCAATTAAACAGAATTCCTCAATTAAGTATTGTTGGCAGGTGGAATGAATTTATATCAGAGAAGGAAAAACAACATGTATTGTGCACTAAAAGAATTCACATATCTAATCAGAGTGGTTTGTGTTGGAAGAGACCTTAAAGATCACCCAGTTCCAACCAGAAACTCCCAAGAGACCAACATTTACAAAGTAATTTGTTGCTGTTGTTACTAGGGTAAAGATCTAGAACCACATTTCCAACATCAAACCCAAGTGACTGAGTGTCACCAAAACCTATTAAGACCAAAGACTTGTCAGAATAATAAAAAATATTGTAGTCAAGTCATTTCACAGAGTAAATTTCACATCCCACAATCTAATGCACGAGTATTACTTTGAGCAGCTCAAAGATGGATTTTCCATTGAAAACCGAAGTCATGTTTGCATCAGATAAAACTCATAGTACATTTGAAGATGATATCATGTGGTATTACAGCCCTCTTGCCACCTGCCACAAGGTGTGTCTAACCTACGTAAGGGAACTTTTGTAAGACAAAGATTGCATTAAGAAGTTGTCTCAACTATTCTTTCAACAGCTGATGTTCAAAAGGTTGCCTTGTTTTTAGGGAGAAGCATTTAATACACATAAGTACTAAAACCAACTTGAAAAGCAGCTGCCTCAGTTGGTTTTGGATCTTTGAAGGAAACAATCAAGGACTACCACAATGTAAAGAGTCTGGGGTATTCCCAAATTCAAAGGCAAGGAATGCAGTACAGTGCCATGGGACGTATCGGAAGAACTGGCCAAACCTGTAGAGCTGCAAGGATTCACAGTTCCCACAATGAGAAGAAAACCATACGGGCTCCGCCAGCTCTGCAGAGCCAAGGGAAGGCTTTATTTTAAACAGGATATCCACCTACTCCAGCCAATCCTTACAGAACAGCAAGGCTTTAATTCCACAAGGAATAAAGAAAATGTAAGAGAAAAGAAGCACAGAACCTTGCTCAAGACAACCTAGGTATTTTATAGACAAAGACTGACCCACAGATTGTGCCCATGAAATGCAGGGGGGTTAATTTTCTTTGTAAGGAAAGCTAAAAGAGCACAAGTGAAACAAGAAGGATATCAGATCGATCACAGTGCTATGTATTTTGATGGGAAAGCATGCTTAGCCAGAGGTACCTGATGCTATTGGAAGTACTAAGAATGCTTCTGCCTGATAGAAATTAGTTATGAATTGTCAGAAGCACTGAAATGAGTTGCTGTAGTTTTGGGTTGCTTTGTATTTGCTTCTTTACTTGATGCACTGCAAGTCAGTACAGAACTCAACAACCAGCTATGGAAGTGACAAAAGCTGTAGGGAAGGAAAACAGCATTGCTGCTACAGCAGTGACAATTTGAAGAACATGTCTGGAGATTCCAGCCTAAAAGGAATTTTCAACAAGGAACACACATGAAAACACACATAGATGCACAAATAAGATGCAGAGAAGGATGGAGATATACGAATTGTATCAGGACTGCTGTAAACCACTGACATCTACAGATAGGCAAGGAAAATGCAGAATGAACTACAGCACAAAACTTTCATAACCAATAATTCCTAATTTATACTTCACAATTCATTTAATTTGCTTCAGCTTTTTCCTTCAGGTTGTCCCTTCTGTGTTGCTCATGATGGAAAAGGACCACAACCAATTTATACAGATTAACACAGCAATGGCAGATATCCACGTCGTGAGTTCAGATCATGTTTAAGTACATCATTTACATCCGGGATTATACTGTACATTTCCCATTCTCTAGTCTTTGATTCCATATATATGTAACTTTAGCCACTGCTCTCCACAGGGTGCAGATCTCCAAGGCTAATTAGTGCCACACAATTGGATCTAGTAGTTGTTATTCTGTCTGACAGCCAGTTAGTGAATGAAGCAGTCTGCAATTCAGCAAGCTAGCGTAGATCAGTCTCAATGGCAACCCCCTCCATGGGCCATCCATACGCTGCTCCACTATAACCACAGATCCCAAGAAAGACAGAATTAGATTGTGCAGCTTCTTACCTGCAGCTCCTTTGAGACTCTCTCTAAGTGGTTAGTTATCTTTTTTATTAGGTCACTATACATCTGTTCCGAATGCTGCTGGCATACACACTTATACACACAACTGCAGAAACAAATATAGGAACAAACAATGAACTCACAACAGTTTGCAATGAAGGATAACAAACTTCAGAATACTTCGTTCAAGTCTCAATTTATAGGATAAGAGAGAAAACAGAACAATTGCTGAACTTTTAAATACAGCCCTAAGCTTGGAATGAGCTCCAGCAGACTCTTAAGTCTCCTCTGGAGGCCCCAGTGAGTCCATCCCACTCTCCCTGCCCAACATCACTTCAACTTACAATGAGTTCTCTTAACAGTGCACCTCAGAACAGCCAGCACACTCCTGATTCTGGCTTTTGCCTCTCCTATGTGAATGAAATCTCCATTAAAATAAGCAGCTTTAATATGCATATCCTAAGGTAAAACCTTTATTAAGAGAAGGGCAACACTGACAAGCGTAGAAGTTGCACTAAAACCCAGCATTAAAGAAAGTTCTATAGTTCCAGACTCAAGCATGTTACTCCATCCTTTGTCAGTTAAACTCTAAGAAACCCCTGTATTTTCATAATAAACAAAGATGCAGAGAAAGAGCAATGAAGCTTTAACTCTACATTCTGTGGCTTGGCTGTATTAGCTCTGGTCTGCAATGTTATGCTTGATTTTAAGAACATTTTATTACTCCATACTACAGTATAACATATCTGCAAAATATGGCTCTGCATTGAAAACACATTCACAACAGCTGTAAAACAAAAACATGTATTATTTTCAGCAACAATTTGCATTAAGTCAGTTATCACCAGGGCCAACATCATCTGCACCAAGCAGCTTTTACTCCTCTTGATTCTGCACCAAGCAGCTTTTACTCCTCTTGATTCTGCACCAAGCAGCTTTCACTCTTCAAAGTCAGCATTTTGGAAGCTGGCTGCTAAAAGTCAAGAGGCTTGAGGAAGGCTTCATCTGATATCTTGGGTCTCCCTTTGCCTCTGTTCTGCTTCCCTTTCCCTCCATCCCTCTGTACAGAGTGCTGTGACAGTGAACAATTTAGGCCAAAGCCTGCTCCTTAGGACACACACAAAACTGCTTCCATCAAGGTCCAGATCCCACGCTTGAATTCTGCAGGGTTTTAATCACCTCTGTAGAGGAATTGTGACATTCCAATTCTCTGCTAAGAAGGTGGCACAGTGACAAACAAACTGCAAAGGAAGGATTCAGCCAATCGTAGACTATGGGCTACTGGAATTTTCTAATGCAGGCAAGGGGTTAGGAACCAACTCCAAGCCTTCAGGGGCCACGACAGCGCTCTCATTCAATAACTGCCACCCTCGAAGTCTGGGGGAAGGTTTTACAAGTGAAGTTTGCATTTATTCCCTTTGACAACTTCAAAAGCCTCAAAAAGTCATCCCTATGCAAAGCCTGCTCATTTGACAAACCACGCTATTTCTTAAAACCCAAAAGACACGCCACACCTCTCCAATTATATTTTTAAGATAATTTGGGATCTGTAGCTTAATATTATTTAAATAACAGTTAAAGCTGCCCTGTTTCTTTCACATCAACTCTAACAACAGCAGATCCTATTTTGGAACAAGCAAGTGCAAAAGACATTTTGGTATGATGCACTAGCAGCAAAAATATCAGTTTAATTTGGATCAAAGAGAACAATGCTCATAGGTAAGCCAGGCTGATTTTTGTGATCTCTCATAAACCAGCCAGCTCAGTAAGAACAGCAAACAGCTGTATCTTTGCTCTATAACTAACTAGTATGTAGCCATTTCCATGAGCTGACAGCTTCATTAGCAATGACAGAACTAAACTGAATTTCAAAGTACATGTCTGCTTAGTGTTATTGCTATACCTACTTCTGCAGCACAATCTGTAGTCAAATACCAGTCTGTCTATGGACATGCAGAGCACAATTATGCTGAATTTGAACACTTCTATTTAGAGGTTCCTTCCCTGTTTTCAGATCCTGTTTCCATTTCCTGATCTTGGGCTGAATCATCCCTGCCCTGCTGCTACCCAAAAGAAGTCAGCAACTCGTTAGTCCTTTAGCATAGCTGACCACCTTAGAAAAAGGAAGACCCAAGCAGAACATTCAAAGGTAAGCATTTAGTGAGAGAGATGAAGACTGGAGCTCTGTAAGTTGTCTGGCTTTACCAGACACACTAAACCACAATCTTTTGTTTTCGTAAAATACACACAAGCAGAGAGACCTCACTGTGCTCTGCACTCCCTGAAAGGAGGCTGTTGGCCTCTTCAATCAAGTGACAGGATGAAAGGAAATGGCCTCAAGTTGCGCCAGGGGAGGTTCACATTGAATATTAGGAAAAATTTCTTTACTGAAATACTGGTGAAGGCCTGGCAGAGGCTGCCCAGGGCAGTGGGGGAGTCTCCACCCCTGGAGGGGTTCAAAAACCATGTAGATGTGGCACTTTGGGACATGGTTTAGCAGGCACCATGGAGCTGGGCTGAGGGTTGGACTGGATGAGCTTAGAGGCCTTTTTCAACCTCAGTGATTCTGTGATTACAATACTGCATCAAGTGTCACCCTGATGTGTAAGGGTTATCTACAAGAAACTTAAAATTCCTAATTCCTTTAATAAATAAAACTTTTGAGTAGTAAAAAGATGGCAAAGATATCTAAAATGGCAAAGATTATCAGAAAACCAGAACTAGGTAGGGATCTACTGTTTGCTGTTTGCACACTGGAGACTTCAAGCTAGGAGAAAAATTTTGAACACTTACACTAAAGCCTGCAAAATGCCTCTCAATTCAAATTTACCATCTCAATTATTGATACACATGCTGGTGTCTGAGCCCTGATAACAGCAATTCCAAATGTTTAGAGAGCACCGAGGGAATTCATTGAAGTTTTTAACAGGAATTAAGAGGGAAGACTAAACACTTGCCATTCCTGGATCTGTTTCCCTAGTCTAAAGCTTCAAACTGGAGAAAGTTGCTAAGAGTGAGCAAGCAGGATACAGCACAGCTGAAAGGCTCTAAAATCAACACTGGCAGCTCAGTCACTGCTACTTCAGAGTGCAACACTGTGGCAGAGAAACCCAAGACAGCAGTGCTACCAGTCCTGTGGCTGCCAAGGGCCAGTAGTTTTAATGGCATCTTGGCCAGCAAATGCAGCAGCAGCTACCCAGTTCCCATCCTGTTTATGAACACCCTGCAAGCCTGTCACCTATAGACATCTCCATTTCAGTCAAGCTCTGAGGAAAATGCCAGGACTCCAAAGCATTTAGCATTTTGGTTTGGAGCTGGAGTGTGTTTTTGAAGCAAATCCCCTGCTATCCCCACTCCTGGGCTCTAGCTCAGTCTACAGAGCATCTCTGGTGAGCAACAAGATCCCCTCTAAAGCCAAGGAAACTGCAGGTCCAGGCCAGGTACACATCAAAAGCTCTCCAGACAGGAATGGAGATGTAAAGGACTGAACCTTGTGTCAGTCCTTCAGACAGCCTCTACCTGCACATGCAAATCTCCCTGATGCAAAACACAAATGACAGTTTATACACATGGACCTCACCACCAGCTGCTTCTATTTGCTCCTGCACCTCTACTGCACCAAACTGGTTCCTATCAGACAGGACAAAGAAGCCTCTTGAAACACTACATCAAATGCCTACCATGCCAGTTTCTTCTTCCCCTTTGAGGGAAGGGATGTTGAGACTTTAATATATTTCTTTATATTAAATGAAGCAGCTGTGGTGGAGCTGACTTTGAAGTTAATGTTTCCAGCACCTATGCATTTTTCTTCCATAGCATTTATTCCTGTTCATATGGGATGTCAAGATATGTACCTTTTATTGACTCATTCCAACCATTTAAACAATAACCTTCCCACTTCCCTCTTCATACACACAGAATGACATAAGCATAGGCTGCAAGATAAAACAAACATTTAACTTTAAATAAACAAAACAAAAAGCAACGAAGCACTTAAAAGGGTTCCTTACCTGTATATTTGTTCATAGGAGATAGGGATGTAGTCACCAGGACTCTGAGTTAAAAGCTGATCTATGGCACTGTCCAACTTTGGCCAATATGTGCTCTTATAGTCTTCAATTGTTATAACATTCATTACTACAAGAAAAAAGACAAAACTACATTTAGTAACTTTAGCTAAAAGATGAGAATCGAGTGGATGCACTGCAATTTCAGATTGCACTGATAAGATGGCCAAAAAACTGGGAGCAGTTCACTTATAAGACAACCCTGTCTAGAACTAAAGCCCAGATTTGAATTCATACCTTTTTGTTTACAAGAAATAAAATCTAATCAGTGCTTAGATATTTCTTAGGGCCTCAAAATAAAGGGAAAACCCAACTTTTGGAGTTGTAGCATGACAAAATAATAATAATTATATAAAAGAGGAGTTCATAAGTTAGCTTAGACCAGTAAGTTACACACCTTTGTGAGAGTCCAGAATCAACAACCGACACTGGGTCCTCACGTGCACAACAAGCTCCAGCCCAGACTGGGAGTTTTTAGAATACTGCTTCCTAGCAGATGTATGAATTTTACAAATCTCAGGCAGGACCAGCAGCTTCCTTGGACTACATGCTGATGTAATTCCCTCTGCTTCCAACTGCAGTTTGGCTCCCAGGCAACTTTTTAGGATCCCCCTCTAGCAGACACAATAATATTCCTTTTTCCAGATAAGAACCAATGAAGGAAAGAACAGGAGGCATTTAAATTAGCATTCCCCAGCACTCCCTGATTTTCCTCCCGAGTGTCCCAACTGCACCCTCTTGCACAAGCTGCTCCACAGACATAGACAAGTTTTAATCCCTCTCTTGTCAGGGAGGATTTCTGAACTAAGTGCTCACGGCTCAGTTCTAACAGCAGCCCCAGCAGGAAGGTCAGCACCTTGTCAAAGCACCACAGCTCCACAGCAGCCACCCAAAACAAAGGCCCCAAATACACTTCATACCAAACCATCCAGACCAAGAAATCAACACTTGAGTTTGGGCTAAACAGAACAGAGAATGAAGATATGTCCCGCCCCAAACGATCCATTCAGACACTGCAGTGAAGTGTTTTGAATTGGGCTGCTTTTTAAACACATGCATAAATGTAGATTCACTGCTGGGACTGAGGACCACGATTTCTGAAGGCTTATTTTCACAAGGGGTTGAAAGGCACTGATAAGTCACTTTTGGCAGCATCATGAACAATCCTAGGAAAACTGTTACCATGAAAAAAAAAGTATAAAGAGAATGTGGAACAAAGAGAGGTGTGAGACAAGAAAGGGTTTGAATGCTACCTGTAGGAATAATCTGCAATACCTGCTCCTGTTGTGTGTCTTCTTAGCACATTTCAGCCAGAAACTTTGCTTAGGGAAGGATGTTACTGCTGTACTCCAGTCTGTTCTTCACCCAACCAGCCCTGCTTCACTCTTACTTCACACTCACTACAGGAATGGATCTGGTTAGTCTCATACATATCTGATTAGTGAACAGGCCACCCCTACCCAGAGCTGCGGGACGCTGTCCCAATACTCCAGCCTGCACTCCAAAACTACAACACCCTTTGTTAACAAGGTAGTAAAGGTTACATGCCTGGGTACACAACCACCAGAACATAAATTGACACACCCAGCTCGTCAACCCCACAATGGAAAAGCATCCATGCAGCCAGGAACAGCACAACACCCCCCCTTATCCATCCCACTCGATGACTCACTTGAGTCCTTGTCCCTGGCACAGTCCAGGCTCTGGGCAGGTGCTCTCAGGAACAGCTTCCACCCAGTAGCTTTACTATTCATGCTTACACTCAGCAGCAAAATTTGAGCATTTGCATTTCACTTTGTTACTCCTAAAAATGTGGGTGCCCACAGAAAACATTAAACTGAAGTCAGCATGAATATTAGACCAAGCCTTGATTTACAGATTTCAATGTATAATCACACCCACATATTATTTAACATATTAAATGAGCACTCTGCATTTGAAAGAAAGTAGTCAAGTAAGAATTGAGAACACCACGAAATAATTGTTTTACAGGTTGCTGAGATGTCCATTTATTTTACAATACAGAAAATGAAAGAAGTAGGAGACAGGAAGGTTTGGCCCTTCGAAGTGTAGCACAGGTAAAGGACAACATGCTTTTACAAACAGCCCTGGAGGACTCACACAGAAAACACTGGTAATGCTCTAAAAACTTCATTTTTACACAAAAGACTCTTACAAGTATTATTTCATTTGATTTCCACGCTTCAGTTCTGAAGCTAAGCCAACCATAATATTTATGCAGTTAAGAGTCCAAAAACTACACACAGAACAATCACTGTTTTTATTCTTTAATCCAGAAAACAAATTACTTCTGTATTCTAATAACTGTCACAAGTCAGAACCATCTTTTTTTCCTGGCAGCGCTTACACACGCACACACAAAAAGCAAAGGATGACTCAAAGTAGCACCCTCAAATTACAAACTCTGCAAGAAAAACCTCAAGAGCAGGAAGAAAAGGAACCACACACACAAATCCTTCGAAAGAAAAGACACTTGCCCTTCTAGAAACTTATTTTACTTTTCCAATTTTTTAACACCTCATTCTTAAATGTTAATCCCTGCACTACGTATTCAAGATTTAAAAGGATTTATCCAGCAGCCTCCATTGCCAAATCACAAGGAACGGGCGATACCAAATGATGAATTTCATTTCCTCAAGATTTATTAAGTTTCTGGGAAGCAACAGGGCCATTTTGTAACAAAGCAGGCTAGAACACATGATTTTATCCAAGGACAGCAACTTCGGGGTGGGGCTGCGACAGAAATCAGGCTGATCCAATAGAAAGGATGCTAAGATTTTCCAATAAATTATAGAAGACTTCACAAGTAAAGCTTGAGAAGCAGCTGCTGCTTTTCTATATGCAGGAAAGTTCAAAAGGAAAAGTGTTGAAGTCAAATGCAGCAGTGAAACAGAATATGCATGAGCTTCCTATCATAACCTAGATATTTCCGTATCGTAGCCATTACTGAAATGCAGCCTGATCCAAGCTATGAAGTTATTTGCTTTCAACTTCAATCACAAGAATGGCAAAAAAGCACTGAAGATTTGAAAATAAACAAAACTAAAGTCCAAGAGTAGGCACGAAACTGAGAAGAAAAACTTACTGACACCACTCAAAAAAGCTGTTGGAACAGAAATAGGCACCTGATGTGAAGAACAGAATAATATGAGGGCAGGCTGAGAAAGTTGAGGTTGTTCAAACTTGAGAAGAGACAGCTCTGAGGAGACCCTGGAGCAGCCTCCCAGTACTGAAAGGGGCTCCAGGAAAAATGTGAAGGGACTATTAACAAGAGCATGTAGTGACAGGATGAGGGGAGAATGGCTTTAAACTGGAAGGGGAAAGACTGAGATTAGACATTAGGAAGAAATTCTTCACCATGAGGGTGTTGAGGCCCTGGCCCAGGTTGCCCAGAGAAGCCGTGGTTGCCCCCTCCCTGGAGGTGTCCAAGGCCAGGCTGGATGGGGCTTTGAGGGACACCCCCTGCCCATGGCAGGAGGGGTTGGAAGTGGATGGGGTTTGAGGTCCCTTCCAACGCAAACCGTTCTGTGATTCTATGACTTAAAAAAGAAAGAAAAATCAATGATACTGTTGGGTTTGTTATTCAGACCAAACAACTTAACCTGAAAAGCTACTCAAAGCATCTACTACATTCCCACATAAAACACACTCTTCTTTAAAACTATAACTAAAGCAGTAGGGGACAGAGTGGGAAACCCAGCCTGCTGTCATTTATTCTGACAATAAAAAGCAAAGAAAGCAACCAGACATATTGAGCTCTACTTCATCTCACAAAGTGGCACAGATGAAGTTTTGCTGCTTAATTAGCAAAGCACCCTACAACCCTAAAGTCAAGGTGCACGAGCTCTCCAAGCAGATGCCCGAGCTCCAGACTATCGCCATGGCTCTGCGCTTCCCTTTTTCCCAGCTGCCTCACGTGTGTTTACAGAACAGATTTTGCTGTACCCCCTGCCTGACACATCCCAGCATACATTAGCAAGTTAACGAGCCTGCCCTGTGGTTCCTTTCAGCCCTATTCTATTTTTATTACATGCTTCTCAGTCTTCGTTGAGACTGGTTAGGAGAAGTGATGTTAGACTTGTTTATCCATCAGACAATTTGCCTATGCAGTGAAGCACACGCACAGCACCGAACTCTGTTATCCAACAGCACAGGATTTAATGGACACGCCAACGCTCAAGCCACGTGTGCCCATCCCAAATGGCACTGGGATCAAATACATTTATAGTCACCCTTGCTTGAAAAGGATGAAAAACCAATTCATAGTCTCCACAATTCTGACACGCTGCAATTACTGGTACAGAAAAGTTTTGCTTGAAGTATTAAATGCTCTTACTCTTATTTTCCTTTGAAAATTTATTTTTCATAACACTACCATTTCATAAACCCCTAACTAGGACTGAAGGTGACCAACTGTAAATAAAGATTTAGCTGTAAGTTTACCATGATGCAGAAATATTCCGTAAGTTCCTTTAACTAGAAGGAAAGTAATTAGATGAACTACGTATCATTATATCTGATTTTAGTTCTCAGTCTCACCACAACCTCAGAGAATTGGATTTGACCCCTTGGAAAGATCTTTCATGGGTTTCTATCTAACTTTCTTCCTTCATTATTGTGCAGCTGAATTGGACCAAGAAAAGGCTCACCAGGCAGCTTGAGCCTGCAGCCATGAATGCAAACAAATCCAACACGCTGCAAGTCCAGAAAAGGCCACAAAGATGATCTGAGGGCTGCAGCACCTCTGCTGTGAGGACAGGCTGAGAGAGTTAGGGTTGATCAGCCTGGAGAAGAGAAGGCTCTGAGGAGACCTTAGAGCAGCCTCCCAGGACTGAAAGGGGCTCCAGGAAAGGTGGGGAAGGGGTTTTTACAAAGGCCGGAAGTGATAGGATGAGAGAGAATGGCCTTAAATTGGAATGGGGAAGATTGATTAGATCTTAGGAAGAAATTCTTCACAATGAGGATGTTGAGGCCCTGGCCCAGGTTGCCCAGAGCAGTGGTGGCTGCCCCATCCCTGGAGGTGTTCAAGGCCAGGTTGGATGGGGCTTTGAGCCCCCATGGCAGGGGGTTTAGAACTGGATGGACTTTAAGGTCCCTTCCAACCCATTCTGTGACTCTAAGTAATAACATACTGGAACAGAGACACTGGATTTCTTGTTTCGGAGGGAAGACTCAGGAGGGAGGGACCTGTTTGAATGTCAGAGGCACTCGTATTTATCAAAGATTGTGGGAAAGCATACATCACCCACACTTTTGAAGGTCACCTGTGGGATAACTTGTCTAAGACTAAGCCTCCGCATTGTGAAGCAAGGAAGGCACGAGTCCTTCCTCATCCGATTGCAACAATTTCACACAGCAGAGAACAGACAACTTTCCCACGAAGCTCAGGACCAACAATCAGCTTCTCTACACGTTCTGCCAGTGCTACGACAGAGGCAGGAGGGGATCCAGCACACAGTGTCGCCCTTTTTGTTGCATATTTTCATCAAAAGTGATCTTTCTCCCTGTTCAATTTTCATGTATAGAAAAAGAAGAGATTAAGGGACCCTGCACCACAGCCAGGATTGGAACAGGATCCCAACCCAGCTCCTGTACTCAGTCCATACTACTTCACTGGCCACAACACAAAGGTGCAGGAAAGTTCCAACAAACTTAACCCAAAGAATTTTGTATTGTTACAGGAATTTTAATTTTCTTTAAAACAATATTCATCGTCAGTAAGACAGATACTGCATTGGGGTACCAACACTGGAGAAGTGAAAACAAGAACTCAAAACCCACACCCTAAGCAAAATCACATGCAGCCACTTCTCCCCCTCAGACCCAAATTATAGATTAGCTGGAAGTGTCACTTGGTGAACGTCCAACTTGACAACCATTTTCATTCTGAAACAGAAGGAAAAAGCAAGACTCTGCAGTTCCGGATTGGGAATTCAAGACCTGAGTTTTGCAAGGCCAAACAACATTTCATTTCAACTGCCTCAAGTGTTTATGAGCCACCCCAAGGTACCTGGAGCCCTGACAAGCAACGCAGGCAGAGAGCCAGAAAGCTCATGGAGTCTGGGAGCCTCAGTTTCAAAGCTGCCGGCCCTGGCAACGCGCCTTGAGCCACGAAACCCAGGCTACCAGAGAAGGTAGGAGCCAGAAGCCTGAACTTCAAGATTCTGATCAGCTCTGGAGCCAGACAGGTGAGCCAGCACTGGAGAGGAGGAGGGAAACAAAGAAAAAAGGCGTTTCCCACCAAAATCTCAGAATGGCACTTACATGGTTACACTTCCAGAACCAGTTTTAACTACTCAAATCCAAATTTTCCTACAGCCATTACAGAAAAAGGCATATTTTGCCCAGAGGTGTGACTTCTGCGAATAAAAGTAGAGTTGAACTCAACAACAGAAAGATCTTCCCTTTCCTCGACCTCAGCACAGCAAAACAGCAGCCAGATTTGACATTTCTACTAAAAGCTACATCGAAGAGATGTTCTGGAACTATTTTTGGAGGGATAAGTTCATCTTCAGTTGCTCTCATCAGGCCTCTGTAGATATACACCCTCCTCAGGGCCCTGTATACACTGCCATCTGTCTTCAGCAGTCACAAACAGCTTTCATACTCATCTTTGGGATTTTCAGGAAGAAAAAGCATTTACAAAAACAGGAGGGGACAGTTGCCAGGAGAGGTGGGGGGGAAGTGTAGCCGAGGAGGGGGCAACCGAGGAGGTGAGTGATAAGAGGGGGTGGGGAGGCTGAAGAGATGGAAAGGCCGAGGAGGATGGGGGAAAGGCGAGGGGTGGGTGGGGTGATGTCTGCAGAAGGAGGAAGCTGAGAAGGGGGATGAGGGGGCAGGAGGAGGAGGCTGGGGAAGGGCAACGGGGGTGGGGGGAGCTGAGAAGGGAGAAGAAACCAAGAAAATAACGGGGGCCGAGAAAGTGTGGGGTGACAGAGGAGGGTGGCAAGGAGGGGATGCCTGAAGAAGGGGACAGGAAGCCAAGGAGATGAGTGAGAAGAGAGAAGGGCGCTGAGAAGGGGGGGGGGGGGGGCCGGAGGATTGGCCATGGGGCAGTGAGGATTTGGGGGAGGATTGTGGAGGGGTAGGAGGAGAAGGCTGGGGAGGGGCCCAGAGGAAGATGAGGAGAAAGGAAAGAGACTGAGAAAGTGTGGGGGGAACTGGGGCGAGAAAAAGTGTGGAGATGAGAAAAGAGAGGGGCGAGGAGGGGGATATGCCAAAGAGAGAAGTGAGAAAGTGGTCTGAGAATGGGAGGAGGCAAGGGGTGGTCCGAGGTGGGGGGCGAGAGTGGGAGAATGGAGGGAATTGTAGGGAGAGAAGGAGGAGGCTGGGGGGAGGAGGGGGCGGCGGGGAGGGTCGGGCACTCACGGAACTTGGAGGTGGAGGTGTTGATGTTGATGGCGGCGGCGATGGCCCCGGCCCCCGCCTTGCCCGCCGGCTCGCAGCCCCGCAGCACGCCGTTGGCCTCGGGCAGCGCGGAGAGCTCAGACCCGGCCTGCGGCCCAGGGGCGGCGGCGCCGCGCAGCAACCGGTCCCCCATGGGCGCGGGGGGGCCCAGCAGTTGCCGTCCGTACCCTCCGCCGCCCCAGTTGTTGTGGTTCTGGTCGTCCATCATCGCCTCGCAGCCGCCGCCCTCCTCCTCCATGCTCTCCTCGTCCATGGCGGCGGCGGCGGGCAGCGAGGAGGGGCCGGGGGGAGGAATCACCGCCCGCCGCCCATGGCGGGGCTCGCCCGGGCTCCGGCCGCGCCGTGCGACACTTTGCGACAGGCGGAAGCCGGCGGGCGGGCCGGAAAGCAGGCTACTCTCGCCGCGGGGCACGCTGGGAAATGTAGTCCAACCAGCAGAGCACCGCTCGCCCGGGCTCCGGCCGCGCAGCGCGACACTTTACGACAGGCGGAAGCCGGCGCACGGGCCGCGGGGCGTGCTGGGAAATGTAGTCCAGACCTCGAGCGCTTGCCTGAGCGGGAAGGGGAGGGCGGGAAATCATGGAACCAGAGAGCCCGAGAGTCCTCTTGTGTCCGTGTGATAGGCTCATAGGCCGCTTAGAAAAGACCACCATACCCGTACACTTCTAAACCCTGAGCACCTCATCTGCACGCCTTTTTAACCCCTCCAGGGATGGGGACTCCCCCACCTCCCTGGGCAGCCTCTGCCAAGGCTTCACCGCTCTGTCAGTAAAGACAATTATTTCTAATACCAAATCTGAACCTCCCCTGGGCACAACTTGAGGCCATTCCCTCTCACCCTGTCACTGTCACTTGAGACAAGAGCCCAGCACCCAACTCACCACAGCCTCCTTTCAGGCAGTTGTAGACAGTGATGAGGTCTCCCCTCAGCCTCCTCCAAGCTAAACAAGCCCAGGTCCCTCAGCTGCTCCTCACAGGAGTTGTTCTGCAGCCCCTTCCCCAGCTCAGTTCCATTCTCTGGATGCTCTCCAGCCCCTCAATGTCCTTGTACTGAGGGGCCCAGAACTGACCCCAGTACTCGAGGTGTGGCCTCACCAGCACCCAGTCCAGGGGCACAATCCCTGCCCTGGTCCTGCTGCCCACGCTGTTTCTGACACAGGCCAAGATGCCATCGGCCTCCTTGGCCACCTGGGCCACTGCTGGCTCATACTCAGTCACTGTCAACCAACAACCCCAGGACCTTTCACCCAGGCAGTTTTCCAGCCACTCTTCCCCGGTCCTGGAGTGCTGTATGGGGTCGTTGTGCCCCAAGTGCAGGACTTGGCACCTGGCCTTGTTGAATCTCATCCCGTTGGTCTCAGCCCATCGATCCAGCCTGTCCAGATCCCTCTCCAGGGCCTCCCTACCTTCATGTTTATCACCAATAGCAGGAAATGAAATAAAATAAAACATATTATGCATGTCTTTTCCAAACAGGCCTCTTTTCCCTCCCACAGTTACACTTCCAGCACCAGTTTTAACCAGCTAAATCCAAATTTTCCTACAGCCATTAGAGAAAAGGGCATATTTTGCCCAGAGGCGTGACTTCTGGGAATAAAAGTAGAATTGAACTGAGCAGCAGAAAGATTCTCCCTCAATCTCAGCTCAGCAAAACAGCAGTGAGATTTGCCATTTGTATTAAAAGCTACAGGGAAAAGATATTTTGGAACTGGTTTTGGGGGGGAATAAAATGAAGGTGGCTTAAGAAAAGGACAGAAAGGCCATTTTTGTTCATTTCTGCTGCATCTTTGCATGTACTGAGGGGGATGTGTAATAGAATGTAAATATCAGTAGAGTCAGTTATAACACATATTTAACTTGCAACTCTAAAACCATTTTCAGCTTAGGTAAGTGTTGCAATTTTCTGGTAATCACAAAGAAACAGAACTGAAGTTTGCATTATCTTCTCTGCTTCAAGGAAGACACGTTTGTGTTTTCAACCTGCGGAGCAACTCCGTCATTCCCTCCTACTCATCTCCTTCCACTGATCTCAGGAGCAGGTTTCAGGTTGTTTGCCAGTATTCAAAAACACTGTGACCTGAGGAGAAATAAGGAATTTATCCTTATCAGTATAGCTTTATCTTGGTCTTATTCATTTTGAAAGTGCTTATGTTAACATCTAAGAGTGCTGGAAAAGTAAGACAAACCCAGCATTTTTCAGCTCTAGCATTTATGTGCCGTTTCCCACTCTCTTGTTGCACACATCCATTTTTGTTACCATCTCTGTAATTTACTGACTGGCTGAGGTCTTTGGGGAGCTTTTTTTGCCACGATCTTTAAAGGTATGTTTCCATTCTAATCCCTCTCACATTGTTCACTGCACTGTGACTACTCTCCCTCCACTTCCTTGTGGCAGGAGGCCAAAAAAGCTTAGCAATGGAGCTCTCTACAGAGTCTCCTCTGTTGCCTTGTGCAACAAGCCAGCTCACCTTACAAATCAAACAAGAAGCTCTTTCTTGCCTCCTATGAGGCAAATGACAAGCTGCAAGAGTCATCCATGGCTCATGCTATTTAAACACATGACTGCTTGCTGATAAAGGCACTATCAAATACCTCATCATTAAAGCAGCACTTGGTTTTGCATGCACTTCAGAGACTTCTCTGCATCATTTCCTTGTTTTCCTCGTCAGCATGTGAAAATTTGAGTCAGGCTTTAAATACTGCCTTGGCAAAACTGTAGTTTGTGACACCACCACTATATTTTTTTTCAATGTTAGTTGAGAATTCAATGTGCAAGTGCAATTCTGACAAGACCCGAGTATCCTCACATCTCCATAACACCCCAGGAGACTTGAGACTTGTCTCCATCATAAATAGCTCATAAGTAGACTGTAGTACTTCAGCTCACAAAGTAACGTGCAGATGTCACACTTGAATCTATTTAATTACCTTGACAAGTATCAGAAACGTTTGTTAAGTCTTCATAATATTCACATTTCTTTTATTTTTTGATAACCAGGTCACAGCTGCAAGCTTTACTACAAATTAAAAGAGAAGACTGAAGTTTCCTAACAGTACCCACAGAAAGTGTGAGTCATTAAAGGAATATTTTCTAGAGAGAAATTCATAGAAATGAAGCCACAGGGGAGTTTGTCCCTCTGGGCTCTCAGAAGCAGGCTGTGACACTTGGTTCTGCTGGAAGGTTCTCTCTTGTGTCATTCCAATTCTATACAAACATCTGTATCAATCCTATACAGGGATTTTCACCTGGAGTCCTACACGTTCAGTTCTGGAATCCTCAGCACAGGAAGGACACGGAGTTGTTAGAGAAGGCCACAAAGATGATCCGAAGGCTGGAGCACCTCCCATATAAGGACAGGCTGAGAGAGTTGGGGTTGTTCAGCCTGGAGAAGAGAAGGCTCCAGGGAGACCGTAGAGCAGCCTCCCAGGACTGAAAGGGGTACAGGAAAGCTGGGGAGGGGCTCTTGGTGAAGGAGTGCAGGGATAGGATGAGAGGGAATGTTTTCTTAGCTGAAAGAGGGGAGATTGAGATGAGATCTTGGGGAGAAATGTTTTGCTGTGAGGGTGGGGAGGCCCTGGCCCAGGTTGCCCAGGGAAGTGGTGGCTGCCCCATCCCTGGAGGTGTTCAAGGCCAGGTTGGATGGGGCTTTGAGCCCCCTGATCCAGTGGGAGATGTCCCTGCCCATGGCAGGGGGGTGGAACTGGATGGGCTTTGAGGTCCCTTCCAACTCAAACCATTCTATGATTTTCTTTTTCTTTCCTCAGAAATGTGTGTTTATTAAACAGAATTATTAGGTACCCCCGAAGAGCTGTTGTGGCACCCCATGTCACAGCTGGGTGCAGTTAAACGATCTATGAGGACTGTTGGAGAAAGACATGCACAATATCTTTTATTTTATTTCCTGATATTGATGCTAAACATGACATTGATACAATTATTCATATTTTAAACCAGGCCATTTTTCCTTATTTCCCAAGCTGTCGCTCCACTGAAGTCAGTAGGAAAGCTTTCATTGATTTCAATGGGATTGCAATCAAGCCCTAACACAGAATGTAAAATGCTTCCCAAATTTACAGCTCTAAAAACCAAATGAAAAAAAAAGAGAAAATAATCCTGACAAGAAAGAAATGTGACTGCCAAGCAGAGCTGAACAGGAAGAGCATGAACTGTAGATCTATCAAAGGCAAACAAGACAATCCCTTGCAGAACACTGTGGGAGAGCAGATAAACCAAAAGGGAGGGTTGAGTGCTCGATATGTTGGAGTCATATTCTAACAGTCTCTGAGAGATGGTTTGCTCGAGCTCAGAGAGCTGACAGTCCCTCTGCAGCCTGGCAGGCTGTGGCACACCCCTTCCAACAGCAAGGACCGCCGAGGGCAGGCCGAGCAGTGTGGAGCTTTCCTGCAAACAGGACAGTTACGGTATGGAGAGCCCACCCTTCCTGTTTCTCGACTACACACACTCTGCAAACACAGCCTGTACACAGCCTGTCTCGTTATGTTACAATCTCTTTACTGGTCTCTGCCCAGGAGTGATGTTCCTGTCCTTGGGAACTAAAGGCTGTTATCAGCAGTATTGATTTCTGTGAGTTTAGAAGAAAGGAACTGAGCACAAGCAGAAATCGGCTGCCTGAAGAGAAACAATCCCTGCCATCTCCACAGGCAGCAGAAAGCAAAAGACACAGTACATTCCAAACATAAAGAAATCCCATCATCCCTTGCCCAAGACAGCAGGAGCACACTCTTGCCAGGTGCCAGCACAGTGCCTGTGCTGGAGGATCATAGAACCATTTAGGTTGGAAAAGACCTTTATGATCATCAAATCCAACCGCAAACCTAACGCTGCCAAGTCCACCACCAAACCATAGAATCACAGGATCATGGAATGGTTTGGGGTGGAAAGGACATCAAAACCCATCCAGTTCCAATCCCATGGGACTAGAACCTCTCACTGGATCAGAGGGCTCAAAGCCCCATGCAACCTGGGACACCTCCAGGGATGGGGCAGCCACCACTGCTCTGGGCAACCTGGGCCAGGGCCTCCCCAGCCTCACAGGAGAACATTTCTTCCTAAGATCTCATCTCAATCTCCCCTCTTTCAGCTGAAAACGGTTCCCCCTCATCCAGGTAGAAGATGTCAGTTGCTCTTCCCTTATCCACCAATTGCTGTAGCACCATCATCGAAGGCCACCAAAGTTTGTCAGGCACGATTTACCCGTAGCAGAGCCAAGTTGGTTGTCTCCAATCACCTCCTCATTTCCAATGCGCCTCAGCAGAGTTTCCAGGAGGATCTACTGCGTGACCTTGCCCCAGAGCTGATAATGACCAGCCTGTAGTTCCCCACTAGGAGTCATGTTCCCTGCATCATCTGTGCCTGATGTGAGAGCCCTCAGTGCACTGATTCACTATAGTTAACATGATAACCCTCACCTTTGCCTCCCACCCTTTAAGCTTCTGCCCTTTTTTCCAGGAGCTCAATTTAAGTTCAAAGCTTGAGATTCACTCCTTCCCTGGGTGATGTTGTGTGGGTCCTGTTACCTTTCTCTGCCAGCTCCTTACATCTTCCTCTCTTCCTCATAAATTATTAAACAGGATTATTTCAAGGTCTGTGCCACTCAGTTCGTGGATGTGAGGAGAAATCATGGGAACAGGCAGAAGAGAGCCCTGCACCACCACATTCCCTGAGCCAGAGCCTCAGCCGAACGCACGCTGGGTGCTCCGTTGTGTCAAGCAGACACGTAAAGCACTGCCCTAACCCGATCCCCGAGGACAGGAGGATGGGTGGCACGTGTATCCTATAATTTCACAGCACACATACTTCCCTCGTATGGTTTTGGGGTTGGTTTTACAGCAGCAATACAAATCACAATGCTTTTAGCATAATTACATCTCAAGCATTTTGTGGCATGTGATAAAGGTTCACCCTTCCAGCTACAGCATGACCAGACTGTTCTGTCTCATAAGCCAATATCAAAAGGAAGACACATTTAAATAACCAAATGCATTGGTTTCTATTCATTAGTAATCTCATTTTGGTTGTTTCTTGACCAGCCAGTTTAATGTCTGGACCACACTGGGCCAGTGCAAGCAATATAAAGGACTCTGAAATCAGCATTTTACAAAACCAGCCTCCTGCCTCCAGCACACATGAGAATCTGGAGAGCCACCTATCAGTGCTTGTGCACCACAGAACATGAAGACAGTTGAAAACGGTTCTCTACCACCAGGGGAAGCTTTGAGCATCTGAAAGTCTAGGATGCAGGCAGGCAGCCAGGCACAGCTCTTGCCCAGAGCATGAACCACCTCTTGTGTACAGACACAAAACCGAGGCATGGCCAGACCTGGACCTATGGTGATGTCTGGTGGGAGAGTTGCCTTCAGTGGCATCACGGGACAGCCAGCCTGAGACATCACCATAAGTCCCAGGTCTGGCCATGCCCCTCCCAGCACGGGGCCCTGGGCCCCCTGTGGTCCTCAAAGTGGACACGATGCTACTTTCACACAGCTTTCTTCAAACTGGTGGCTGTTGGCCCTTGTGCTCAGTGTTTCTCGTGCAGATTCCTCACCAAGGTGAGCTGGCACCAGCCCCACACCACCCACCAGCACCGCTGTGTTCTCACTGGGGCCGGAGCGAATAGGTACAGCATCCTGCCTTCCCGATGGATTTATGTTCTTGAGGAGAAGCCTGATGCATTTATGCTCTTGAGGAGAAGCCTGATTCATTTATGTTCTTGAGGAGAAGCCTGATGCATTTAGAACAGTAAAAAGGATGTTTCACTGATGCCATTTTCACGACTCGGCATTAGATGTCAGCCCACTCCCCTGGGCCAGATATCAGCTGCACAGGCACATCCACGTGCTCATAGGGCAGCACTTGGCAATAAACACAGAAGCCCCAGTTTTATTAATGCAAAAGGAAAAAAGCAAAACAGCGTGTAAAGTTTCTGCTGCTTCATCATGTTTTCCCATTTGATTTGCTCCATTATCTCCCGGTAACCTTCCGCTGTGCTTCCACCTCCGCACGGGCGTGCAGCCTATTGTAAGCTCCTAAAAGGGCCCCATTTATCAAACAAGTGCTTCTTGACTAAAAGCAAACAGGAAGCTCTAGACTTGGAGCAGATTTTGTTTATTGTATCATTAAGTATTTAATTTCTTTTTCAGAATGCATTCAAAGAATACACGAGTCCGTGAAAACTCTGCTTCCAGTAAAATAGGGGTAAATAATAAAATACATTAAGTAACATATTTTTGGAGAACTTGCCAAAGCTTTTGTGCTTTAATCTGCAATTCAGGTTCCTTTTCCACTTCTTAAGGTGAGAATTCAAACACAGACATGTGTTGGGTATAAAAGCACGACAATTTTAGTCAGTTGAATAAGCAAAGTGAAAAGGATTTTGATATTAACTGATGCCATCAGGATTTTCTCAGTAGTGAGGACCTTTTATAAAAGGGTCGTTACCAATGCTTTTAGGTGTCAAATTTAGGGAATATTTGGGAGTTTTTCATGAAAGAGTGAAAATTTTCCTAGGCTTTCTGCATAACAGCAGCATTGTGCCAGTTACTGAGAGCCATCAACGCAACAAAACATTCTGGTTTGATTTTTCTAATATGAAAATGAAAAGAACCAGCACGAAGAGCGCTGGGCAGCTCACCCTGTAGAGCCAGCTGTAATTGGCCTAGAGGTGGAGCCAGTCGTCTGCAGGGCTGAACACAGAGGAACAACAGTTTCTGAGCTATAATGCAGGAAAATTGAAGAAAAAGAAAAAATCAGTCGTGTGTTTGCTTGAATCCTGGTTATACGTGTGTGATGCATCCTCACCAGTGTAAGCAGCAGATTACTGTGAGGTTTGGAATCCACAGGTGAGCCACAGGAGAATCTGTCTGGGGAAAATCTGGGGAAAACCTGGGGAAAGTGGAGAAGAACAATTGTACAAGGACAAACAGCATACAAAGGGGAAGAGAATCCCCGAAGGTGTCCAAGGCCAGGTTGGATGGGGCTTTGAGCCCCCTGATCCAGTGGGAGGTGCCCCTGCCCATGGCAGGGGTTGGAATTGAATGGGCTTTGAGGACCCTTCCAACCCAAACCATCCTGATTCTAAGTAACAGCTTTGCTGCCCTACTAATAGAGCCCTGCTGCTGATTGCTGTCTGGCCCAATGCTTTTAAGGTGTTAGGCAGCATTTCTCTTGCTGTTTCAAAAATAGCCTTTCCTAGGACGGTGTATTCAGTAGGAAAGCTTTCTGCATCCCATCTTTTGTTGACTTTCACATCTCAACCACACAGGGAAATAATGTGCACACCACGTATCTGCCTGGCACGAGCCACCAGCACACAGAGACAGAGGAACTGGCGCCCAGTCTTTGTTTTTTGTTAGATACTGGATATCAGCTTCCTCATTCCTGGTAGTTCCTCTGAAAAATGGCATCCCTAGTTCCTCCTGCTGGAAGATAAGGCAGGAATTCACCATGTCTAAGTTCTAAACTTTCTTTCTAGAACTATAAGACAGGAAATACTGGTCCATTCAAAAGTTTTCTGTCAACAAGCTGACACAGTGGGGAAGGCTCTAATGAGAGTCTCTTTGTGGTTATCATAGATTGGTTTCTTGGTCTGCTTTCTGTTTAGTACTTAAAGGAAGGTCCACCCATGTATCCTGTGGGACCTGGTGCTGCTTCCCACTTTCCATTCTGCATTGTCAGAAGTTGAAACCTACTCTAATCCACTCAAAAAATCCCAGCTGGCCAAATTAATGCCCCCTCTGTAAAATACTTAAGGGTGAAAGGAATTACACAAATGCAAGAGGTTTTACAAGGAAACTTAAACACAGAAATAACAAATGCAAGAGATTTTAAAGTGTTCTTAGTCAAGGACCAAAGCCAGGGAGACGCCAGCCTCTAACTCTCATGATTTCTGTCCTCACCAACACTGCCAGTGGCCTTATCTTAATCAAACTTCACAGTCAGCACTCCAGCCTCATCCTCCTCAATCCACTCGCAGCTTTGGCATCACTCACCACCCACAATCTTGTCTTGCCTGGCTTTTTTGCTCAGTACTCTCTAATTTTCCTCCTACTTCTTCATTTTTTTTTTCCCTTCAGCCCCTCTTTCCCCACCCAGGTTGTGTTTGTGTCCCTGGCTTCACTTTCTCTCCTCCTCCCTTCCTATCTGGCAGTAATAAAATCTCAATGTATCAAAAACTATAAGCTCAACTTCAAAGGCAGCCTTTAATTTCCCTCCAGACTCAGTACCTTATCTCCTTCCCTTACCTCTTCTCTTGGGCACAGCCTTATCACCCCATTTGAGCGCTGCTCCTCTGTGTGCCATTCCTGGAAATTTATGCCAGCAACATTTTCATAGAATCACAGATTGGTTTGGGTTGAAAGGGACCTCAAAACCCATCCAGTCCCAAACCCATGGGACTGGAACCTCTCACTGGATCAGGGGGCTCAAAGCCCCATCCAACCTGGCCTGGAACACCTCCAGGGATGGGGCAGCCACCACTGCTCTGGGCAACCTGGGCCAGGGCCTCCCCACCCTCATTGTGAAGAATTTCTTCCTAATGTCTAATCTAAACCTTTTCCCTTCCAATTTAAAGCCATTTAGGCACACGGCCTCTCTCACTCACCCAAAGTTTTGAGTCTCCTGAGCAGATTCTCTCCTCTTTCCTCAGTAACGATGACCTTTTTTTTCCCTTCCCCATACCAAGTGCAGTCACGTTGTCCCCTTATCCATCAAACCGACCACGGTACTAAACCATCTGAGGCCCCTCTTGAGCTTCTGAACCCCCTTCTCCATTGCATCAAGGAGAAATATCCATTTCAAGGTCCTTTATGATCCACATTGTGTCTTTCATTAACCATCAGGAAACCAGCTCTGCCCTCCAATTGGTTCAGGATAAAAGCCCTTATCTCCCACTTGTTAAAACACTCACTCAGGCACCTTTGTGCTTTTTCCCAGGCAGCTATAAGTATCTGTGAAAGTATCCTCATTATCCTTAAAATTCTCCTGTGACATTATGTCAATAAAATCCTTAAGTGTTAGGCTGCCAGTGTGCTGAAACCCTCCAACAGTGGCTCATATTTCTTTCTGCCTCTCTGCCTGTCTATATCCATTCATTAGTTCTTGGTCTACAGTGAGATCCCAGGCTTTGAAGGACAGACTCTGCCTTTCTCTTTCCCAGCCCCCACCACAACGGGGTCTTGATCTGTGACCAGATGCTGTGTTACAGCAAGGAGTACATCAATCCACAGGCTTTTCCCATCAAAATTATGCTTCCACCTTTTCTAATTGATGGTAAATTTGTCCCAAGTTCACCACAGCCTGCAGGAATTTAGGGGCAAACAACACATGTAACATCGCTTATAAAACACGTATTAATATAAAGGAAGCAATGAACCAGCAAGAACATCACTGAAAACTAATTCTGACTTTATTTTTCCTGATATAAACATGGAACTCCCTGATGGCACATCAGCAGCACAAGGAGAAAACCATTCAAAAGCACTCTGGTAAGGGTTTTTTTATGTACAATACTGTAAATTCACACCTTTGTTCAAGTATTTGTACCTAACCACCTATAGACCTTACCAGGAAATCAGAAAAGAAAAAGGCTTTTAAAGGGTTCTAAAACTCTAGCACCTTCTAAATGTTATCTTCTGACATTGCAAAAAAAATATCCAGTCCCACCCTGGTTTGTGGTTGTTCCATAGTTATAAGATTAACAGCTTATGCTGCAGCTCTACTCTTGCCACTCCTTCTTGGAAACTGCTCCTTCCCTGCTCCAAGACTGATTCACCAGGACAGAATTTATTCCTCAACCAGAGATCTATCCACTTGACTTCACAGAGATCTTTCTTGAAGTCAAAGCAGAATTCAAAGCAAATACTCTTTCATATTAATATGGTGGGAAAAAAAAGGGTTTTCCTGTTAGACAATGATTTTTAAGTGATAAATCTTTTCTAGTGCAATTTTTGCTGGCAGAATTACAGTGCTGGCATAGCATAGTATCCTGAGCTGCATCAGAGAGAGTGGGACCAGCAGGGCCAGGGAGGGGATTCTGCCCCTCTGCTTTGCTCTGCTGAGACCCCACGTGGAGCCCTGTGTCCAGTTCTTGGGTCCTCAGCACAGGAAGGACCTGGAGCTGTTGGAGCGAGTCCAGAGGAGGCCACAGAGATGATCCAAGGGCTGGAGAACCTCTGCTGTGAGGACAGGCTGAGAGAGTTGGGGTTGTTCAGCCTGGAGAAGAGAAGGCTGTGGGGAGACCTTAGAGCAGCCTCCCAGGACTGAAAGGGGCTCCAGGAAAGCTGGGGAGGGGCTCTTGATCAGGGAGTGCAGGGATAGGATGAGGGGGAATGGTTTCCTTTGAGGATGGGGAGGCCCTGGCCCAGGTTTCCCAGAGCAGTGGTGGCTGCCCCATCCCTGGAGGTGTTCAAGGCCAGGTTGGATGGGGCTTGGAGCCCCCTGATCCAGTGGGAGGTGTCCCTGCCCATGGCAGGGCGTGGGACTGGATGGGCTTTGGGGTCCCTTCCAACCCAAACCATTCTGTGATTCTATTCCATGATTTTTTACACTGCAGCCTCTGCCAGTTTGCCACGAGCCAAAGCTTAGAAGAGGGGGACTAAGCTTTTAAGTAGCTCAAGTCATTGGTGCCATTCCTTTGATACTTATCAGCTGTAAATGTCACCCAGGATCAATATGGTAACACCAAAGCGAATGGAAAACAATGCAGGAGTAATATAAACAAACCAATTTATTTCCAGTGCATAAAAGGACATGGGACAATAACAAAGCACTTCTCTTTATGTGTATTCATTAGTGTGGCTTAAGGCACGTGGGAATTTTACTACACTGCTGCAATGCATAATTAAGAAAAGCACAGGGACCACTTACTATTACAGCAAGAAATCTCAGCTGAATCCAACCACCTTTCATGTATTTTTCTTCACACATTCTGTTGAGATGCAGTGAGAGTTACCATATTGTAGGTGAGCTTTTATGTGCTGCTTTATAAAAGCAGTTCATTTCTGTGCACAAAAACCCCAGGTAAATGAATCACTATTGAGGAACTGGTTAAATCAGACAAAACAAATGAAATAGTCAGTAATCTGTTACTTAAATAAAAAGAAATAAAAAAGGTAGCATGGAGCTTGCCGTGTGTTACCTTCAGAGATAGGAAATTCATTTAGGTTCTCTTTAAATGTTTATTCTGTAAATGAAATAGGTAAAGAAAAGGCCATGTGACTAAAATAAGAGGAATTAGATCAGCTTCTGGACTCATCCATCAGTGTAACTGCAGCCTGTCCCCAGCTCATACAATTCCAAAATCATTTAAAGTGATTGGTTTTGAGTCAATCTTCCATCGCCCACCTTTCTTTTTGCCAGAGGCCAGAAATAGCACCTCATCATTTATCCTCTGTGTCAAGCTTTGCAACAGCTGCTGCCTTCGGAGGCACTGAACTCAGTTTACTGCATCTGCTTTCAATATCTACTGGAGCCATATTTTCTCTATTGCATTCACCTGTCAAATATGGTTTGAGAGAACATGCTTCAGATAATGCTACATCCACGGGACTGCTACTGCATTTGTAATTCAAGAGTGTTTGTGAACTGCCCTGAAAGCTTACAGAGCTTCATCAACCTTCAGCACATCACAATGACCTAATGCTGCTAATTCATGGGTTGGATGCCAGAAAGAAGGTGGCTGATCATTTTTAAATTTCTGCAATTAGCAGTTCTCTTGGACCCAAATATTCCAAATTTCTGTCCAAAACAGTGGTGAAACCTCTTTTTTCCAATCACCTTGTGTTTTGACCAGTCTGGAACATTTAGAGTAATAATGGAATGGTTTGGGTTGGAAGGGACATTAAAGCTCATTCAGTTCCAGCCCCCTGCCATGGGCAGGGACACCTCCCACTGGATCAGGGGGCTCAGAGCCCCATCCAACCTGCCCTTGAACACCTCCAGGGATGGGGCAGCCACCACTGCTCTGGGCAACCTGGGCCAGGGCCTCCCCACCCTCACAGCAAAACATTTCTTTACTTACTTATCTCAAATGAGTTCCCGGAGTCTTTCCCAGTTCCCAGGTCAGCGTGTGAATCCTCTCCATGTACTGGCTCTGCAAAGACAAGACTCGAGCACAACTTGTCCCCCTCCTCCTTGACCTTGATGCTCTGCTCTAACCAAGAAAAAAACTTGAGAGCATGGGTCAAAAGTGAATGCACCTTGGGCAGGTGCCTCTTCTGGGCACTCAGGAGAAAGCCTGGACCAAGCCTGTCCTTGCCATTCTGCACAGCTGTAGCATCCTTCCTTCTGTAGAAACAAGATCCCAGCGTACCCAGGCTGCTCTGCACAAGTTCTTCCTTCTCTGCAACTTGCCAGAAAGTCTCTCTGCATTTTCACATTGCCCAAAGGAGATTTAACCTGGTCCAGTCAGAACAACACTGGTGGAAGGGGCCACAATGCTCTTGTCATTTATTGTCTGTTGCAGGAGTCTCTCTGTTCCTGGGTCCCTGTTGTACCAGGAACCTGCCAGGAAAACAACTGAGCAGCAAATCTCTGCTCTGCATGATTTACTGCAAAGATGTTGGACAGGATGAGAGGATCAATCCAGACGATGGGAGAGAAGTGTCCTTCTGTTGAATCTCACCATGCCAGGTTATTTATCTGTTTCCACACCCTCACTGCCCTGAAGCCACAGATTCACAGTTCCTGTAGGAACACACACAATAAGGCTCAAGTAAATGGCAACGGGCCCGTGGCAGTTTGAATCCATTCACGTTGGGATATTCTTCTTCATCTTTCAAAAAGCAGAAGCAGCAGCCAGTCTGAACAGGAACGCAACCGGCTTCACATTCCAAAGGGAAGAATTCCCTTTAAGAGGTGTGGATCCAGCCTCAGCTTTGTTCAGCACCACCTCCTGAACAGCAAGGATCATATTGGAAAGGTATGTTCTTTTGAGCAGCTCCTGAATAGGAAAAACTATAGGAGACTGGGTATTTTTACAAAGAAAGGATGTGCTCTTCTCCATTTGCTGATCCAACGCTCAAAGAGCAGAGAAGTCACCTCCTGTGGGTGCCAGGCTTTGGGAACAAAACAAAACAAAAGAAAAGCTGATATTCTGGTAACTATGGAGAGGCTAAGAAAACATTTTTCTAGGTCAATGAAAGCAGGCAAAACAGAGGAAACGTTTTCTATTGCCACTCTACTCTTCTCTCTGCTCCCCTCAAAACACAAATAGTGCTGATTCACTGGAAAGCTGCTCTTTCCTTGTTGAATCTTGAATGAGAAGATAGTTTCTTTTTCCATACACCAGCAATGATGAGGGACACCACTGCTTTTTTTACATAAAGCAATGTGTCATTCATTAAAAGTACGACTGCCTGGGTTGAGGAGTTCCCAGCAGAAGAGCCATCTTCTCAGAACAGGTGCTGAAGTCAGGTAAACAGAAATTGTGTCCTCTTCCTTTACATAAAACATCAAACTCTGGTCTGCAGCTTCACAAAACCTGTCTTTCATGTACTCATAAGTTACATTTTTGTTAACATTCATATCTATGTATATAAGACACTTGAAATTAAAAAATCATTCTCCAGTATTCCAAGGATGACCAAACCAGATCCCAGCAAAACCTTTTATCTTCTGTAATACTTTGCATTCTAAGTGTATTTTGTATTTATATTAATGGCCTCCAATTGCAGCAGGGGAGGCTTAGATTGGGCATTAGGAAGCAATTCTTTATTGAAGCCCTGGCAGAGGCTGCTCCATCCCTGGTTCAAAAAGTGTGTGGCTGTGGTGCTTCACGACACGGTCTCGTAGGCACGGTGGGGCTGGACTGGATGACCTTAGAGGGTTTTTTCCAACTTTAACAATTCAATAATTCTATTTAAATAATATTGGACTAAATATGTACCATTTCTTCACCACTGCAACCCAAAAATAGAAAGATGTATTATGCTAAAGAGAGACTTTTTCAATAGTGAAGGTAAGTAATGTGATGATTGGACTTGATGACCTTAGAGGTCTTTTCCAACCTTAATGATTCTATGATTAGGGGTCGTGGGCCACTGAAGGAAGCAGCAGACTCCCTCCTATGAGCATCATCACTCACTACATCAGAAACACGTTCAGGCTTACGATGCAGTGGTCCCTTCTAGCTCTAAAACTCAAGGTTCTCTCTACTGATCACGCAATCTCCTTGCCACTGTCACAGAACCACAGAGTCGTTAAGGTCACAAAAGACCTCTAAGATCAAGTCCAACCACCAACCCAACGTTCCCACTAAACCATGTCCAACACAGGACCTGCCACAGAGCTGCTGGACCTCGATGGCATTCACTCCAAGAGACCTTGTATCACATGAAAACCCAGAGCCCTCAAGCAACAAAAATAATGCCACAGCCTTGGTGAACAGCAGTTTGTTCCCTGCTGGCACGCAGGGATGCAGAGCTGGGAGATAAAAGCAAACGTGAATTTCCTTTCTTAAAGCAGAGTTACAGAGGCAGAGGGACATCTCCCTGCTGGGGATGCAAACACAGCAAACTCAACACACCGACTGCTGATGTTATCAAAGGAAACAGCATTTCCACCACACGGGAAATGTCAGCAAAACAAATGGATTCCAATAAACAGCAGCAAGAGGTGCGTAGAAATATTGATCCATGGCTTTATCCCCTGTCCTTTCCAAATGGTCCCTTTCCAGCACTCAGGCTGCTGTGATAAATACCTCCTCTCCTTGCTATATTCTTGACTTTCTGTGATTTTCTGAGCAGGAAGGGAAAAGAAAACATAACAGAGAGACACTTACACTTCTCAGTGAGCCTGGTTTCGAGCTGTTAGCTTGCCCTGCAGTTTCAAGCATTGCTTTGAACATCTCCCTAACACAACAACTGATTTGTATCAAGGTGCTTCCCAGTAAAGGCAAGATATTTGAGAACAACACTGAACTGAGTGTCATTAACAAAAGATCAGCAATAGAAATCCATCAAAATAGGCAAGATCAAAATCACCATCAAAATCACCAACTGAAAAAGTCCTTCCCATTCAGACAGGTCACCTATTCAAGTCCAACCTAAAATAATAGTGACAATTACTCTTCTGTAGCTTTGGAGAAATGAGACAAGAGATGTCTCTGTTGGGGTTTAAATTTGGTAGCAGACATGTCACAAAAACATAGAAACATGGAATGGTTTGGGTTGGAAGGGACCTCAAAGCCCATCCAGTTCCACCCCCCTTCCATGGGCAGGGACACCTCCCACTGGATCAGGGGGCTCAAAGCCCCATCCAACCTGGCCTTGAACACCTCCAGGGGTGGGGCAGCCACAGCTCCCCTGGGCAAACAATTGCAGTCAATTTTCAAAGGACAATGTAAAGTTTGCCTAATTCCATCAAAATATTTGTAAAAATAATACTATGTTCATTTCTTGAATAACCACAAGAAGCAGAAGAACATTTTTGCTATCTAACCATAAAAACACAAAAAGATGTGCACATCCAAGGGCTGTGAGCCTTCAAAATCTTGTTGTGAGGGTCCTAGCTGCAAAGGATTATCATCTACCAGCAGGAGTGCTGTCTCCTGCTTCCCTATCCCAGCCATCTCCAGGGAAGCACCATTTTCTCCAGTGCTTGCAGATCAACAGGATTCTATGAGTTACAAATGCCTCCTCTTCTTAGTCTACCTAATGCCAAGGAATTTGAGGAACACCAAGAAGACTTTAACTCCTCTCCTTCAGCACACCTCGCTTCTCGAAGCAGAGCAGTGCTGCCACTTCAAGTCTTGCCAGTCCCCCAGACAAGAGGGTTCATCTCTAAAGTGGAGGCAGCAAAGAGACGTTGCTGATCCGGTCCCTGTACCCTGAGGGCACTGCTCCACCACTCCACAGGTACAGGAAGGAAAAAGCTTTACAAACATAAGGAATTGTTGGTGCTGGCCACAGCCCTTCCGACTGGTTATCCTAGCTGGCACCTCCCTGCTCCAGGGGAAGGCAGGGGCTAAAAACCCTTCTTGAGCTCTAGGGTTCACAGCCCATGCACAGTTCTTGGGGATAAATGTGGGCATTTTGGTGAGCTGCTGTTCTGCTAAATGATCTCCAATGCTTATTCCCCTCCTCCTACACTGGTTGTCCTTTTTTGTGCTATAAAAACGTGAGTATTCCTGCATGAATAACTGCCCTGGGTGAATATCAGGAGCTTCAACTCACACATAAAAGCAGAAGTCATTACCAAGTATCTATTTGACCACTGACAGCTGAAACAGTGAGAAGAGCAATCATTTAATAACAGTTAAGGTTAAATATATTCCTGCAGTTCATCATCATCCACCTTCCCTAAATGCATGACATCAGGTATTAAATGCTGTGGAGAAGGACAGTGCAAATTACACAGCGTGGCAGATACAACCATCAGCTTTAACACCAAACCAATTCAAAACAAGGGTCTGACAGACAATGCCAGGGGATGGGGATC
The DNA here is from genome assembly GCA_033558185.1 of Dromococcyx pavoninus. Lineage (NCBI taxonomy): Eukaryota > Metazoa > Chordata > Aves > Cuculiformes > Neomorphidae > Dromococcyx > Dromococcyx pavoninus. The sequence goes on along the minus strand of JAUMJL010000621.1, from coordinate 154,280 downwards.
ATCACAGGACATTAAAGTCCCCCTAATACCATCCTTCCATAGGTGTGATGCACGGGAGGCAGCTCGCGGGCAGTCCGGTCCGTAACGGCCCAGCTGCCACCACAGTGATGGATGCACTGTCTGTTAAGGAAATGAAACAGGAATTATGCACGACACATCATTCCTCTTGCTCGTGTCGTTGGGCAGGGAAGGCTGCAGCATTCTGTTTCTGCAGGATCCAACAGAATTCTTAGTGCTTTATTGATAGAGAATGGAATGGAAGCTGTGCTACCCGAGGGCTGACTTTACCAAAGCCACACACTGGAACACGCACTTTTCTTCCCTGTTCCAAGCTCTACACCTTTTCCTTTTCCAAGAATGATGCTGGGAGAGTAAAAAAGTTGTCACTACTCCCTGATTCAGAGCCTTCCATGCCCTGTGCTTGTTAGATCATCCTCCAGCTCGCTCCCTTGGAGTAAGATAACTGAAGCAGCTCATCCCAGCAGAGAATGAGCAGAATTAAATACTGATCTACAGCCCAACAGAGCTTTTGCACTAGAATGCCAGGGCACAATAACTAAGCAAAAATAACAGCTCTGTCTGTCACCTCTGCAAGAGCAGGCAGCTTTTCTGTCCAAGATCCCTGTGTAGTCATTTATAGCAGCACAGAGCAGGTGGAAAACATTGCTGTTCTGATCTGGTGGCATTTTACACCCACTCCAGTTCAGAGAAAAATCACTGTAAAGAGGTGCAGTTTAAGAGAGGCAACTATAAAGCACAGTCTCCACAAGACAAACATTTGGCCCTGGCCCAGGTTGCCCAGAGCAGTGGTGGCTGCCCCATCCCTGGAGGTGTTCAAGGCCAGGTTGGATGGATCAGAGGTGTCCCTGCCCATGGCAGGGGGTGGAACTGGATGGACTTTGGGGTCCCTTTCATCCCAAACCATTCCATGACTCCATGATTTGGCAGTAGCTATGATAATTTTCACCATCACCTACCTGCAAATAAAATTAGTCTGCTGGGGAAATGTAACTGTGAGATGCTCTGGCACCCTGACAGAGGAGATGCTGACAAGCACCCATCTGCAGCATGGAGCAGGTGATCCCAGCTCCAGCCTGCACATCCCTTCCCTTCCCAGGTCAGCTCACCTTTCACAGGTTTTCTCCCTCCTGGGGAGCAGGGGAGGAAAACTCCCTCGTCTCGCTCCCAACAAATTTGCATCTGTCATTTAGAATCCATGTTTTCTTATTACAGAGCTGACAAAGTGACAGCAATAATTAATCTTCCTGTGTACAGAGCTGATTGAGATCAAACTGAATTAAACTATTGTAATCAAGTCAGTCCATTGCAGATGTGTGAAGTGCTACAGTTTATCAAATGCTGCAGGCACATAATTTGATTCTGCACAACGAGGGAAAATAATACTGACAAGACAGCAGAGAGCCAACAATCTGATGCAGGATTTCATGAATGCCTTTTTTAACTCTTAAAAAGTGCCACAATTGTCAGCTGTACAAAAGGTGCCCTGATGTGTTAACACATGTCATCTCAAAACTGTCAAAGAGGCTGCGTGCTGGCTCCGTGGGGACGTGCTCTGTGTCCAGATCAACATGTGCAGGCACAGCCTTAGTGTGAGACACCAGGACCTCAGACACTGAAGGCTCCTGAAATGAAGTAATGGGTGTAAATGTGCAGATCTATAAAGGTGTGAAAAGATGCTGCTGAGGAGGATGTTGAAATAGAAGCAAGACTCAACAAGGACAATCACCTCTGTCAAAGGCTTTCGGTGATCGATGTCAGCTGCCATCACAGTAGATGGAAGGAAAACCACAACATGAATATTTGATTAAATTAGGCCAACCTGAAGTCTTTGCCAGAGCATCTGACACGATGTGCTCTCTATGGGATGGCAGGCTTTTCTTTCACAATGGATTATATCCTTGTCTTGCTTCACCAGTTTCTTTCTCTTCCTCAGCTGAAGTGCTTTTAGCACTCCTGACAAAAGGTACGGCTTGTCAGAGCTGGGGACATCTGGCACCCCATGCCAGCCTGGCAGCAGAGCCCCTCCCTCCCTCCCCAGTGCTTCCCACTGACCTGAGGAGCAATCACTGCAAACAGGCACTGGGGGAGTCTTCAAAAAGCGCGTAGATGTGGCACTTTGGCACGTGGTTTAGTGGGCACGGTGGGGTTGGGCTGAGGGCTGGACTGGATGAGCTTAGACATCTTTTCCAATCTTAATGATTCCATGATCCAGCAATTGGCTGCCTGCAACACCAGGCAGCCCTGCTCTTCCATCCCACCCCTCCCCTGCTCACAGCTCAGTGCATTCCTGCCCCCTTTCTTGCTGCAGGTTCTTGTGTTGACCCTCACATCAAGCTGATTCAAAGCACTGAGCAGGCAGACATCAGATCTGGGGAACTGCAGTCACAGGACAAGGGGGAACTGCTCTAAGTTGAAAGAGGGGAGACTGAGATCTTATGAAATGTTTTGCTGTGAGGGTGGGGAGGCCCTGGCCCAGGTTGCCCAGAGCAGTGGTGGCTGCCCCATCCCTGGAGGTGTTCAAGGCCAGGTTGGATGGGGCTTTGAGCCCCCTGATCCAGTGGGAGGTGTCCCTGCCCATGACAGGGGTTGGAACTGGATGGGCTTTAGGGTCCCTTCCAAACCAAACCATTCCATGACTCTCTGACTAAGCCAAGTAAAACATTTCCTATGCCACAACCAGTACAAGACCAAGGGAGAAGAACATGAGCAAGGAAGACAAAAAATGGGAAGAGGCTGTGTGGCAACAGTAAGAACTGGCTCAGCTCTCCCAGCAGCCAGAGGACCTCAGAAGGGGGTAATTGCTACCAGACCTTTATTTGATGCTCCCCAGGCAGGTGAGACAGCCTGGGGATTGTCTACACAGAATTTACTCACCCCTTGACACTTGTTCCCTTTTCATTTGTGATGTTTTACATCCAACCTAGATGATAATTCTCCTGTACTTGGTCCTGTTCTTCATTCCCTTTGTTGAATGGAACTGCTCTGCAGTCTCTCAGGCACCACGTGCTGTTAACAAATCACTTGCAAGGCTGATGTTTGCTTGCAAAGACCAACCTGGAGGGAACGGCTTCTTTCCTTTAGCAGATTGTTCAACACAGATCCTAAATCTGTAAGGCACATCCTGACCTGTCCACTCAGTCTTCTGTCTGAAAGACTTATTTCCAGTCTTTCCAGGCAGATCCCACCAAAAGGGGAATCCCTTGGTGCCTCAAGCAATTCCACAAACCATGCTGCCAAGTGGCCACCTCCCGCCCCAAGCATGCAGCCACAAAGAGGGACAGGTCCACCCAGGCTGCTGACCCCCTTCTCCCCCAGCATGGAAGAAGCTGCCATGGAGGCAACAAAAAATTAGCAAGTGGGACTGGGTCAGAGAGGAAACTGACTATTTCCCCCCCTAAGGAAAAACTACAGATGGTGGCATCTCCTGCCTGTGCCACAAGGGTTGGAACTGGATGATCTTTAAAGGTTCCTTCCAACCCAACCCATTCTGTGATTTATTGCATGTGTCTCTGAGTGTGAGAGCAACACACCCATGCTGAAAGAGATCTTCTAGGTTGCCAAGACTCACTCTTGCTATCACAAAGAGCTCCTCCATGTAAAATTGCACATAAATTGATCAAACTCTGTCCTTAAACTAATTATGCCTGCGGCATCGTTACAAGGCCGTCCTCCCCTAATGCCTACAAGCCCTCTGCCAGCCTCTGGTCATTTTGCACCTGGTTTGTACTCATTTTCTCTGTTTACCTCCTATCAATTCCATTGATTGACTCCTTGACCTCTTATTATTTAGTGTTTCATTGTGTTCCTTCATGCTCCAGTGCTAACAAAAGGAAGTGCAAACACGGGAGAACACACTCAGAGCAGCTTTAAATAATTATGAAGGGATGGGGCAAAAGGTAGGGAATAACCAACAGCTGAATCTTGCAGGTTTCTGCATAATAAATAAACAAAGAGGGACTAAAAAGTTGGACCTATCTGTTTGAAATGAAACAAGATTCCAAATGGAACTGCATTAATAATCTCATACAATGGCCACTTCTGTGTTAGATCTGTATTAATGGGGCTAAGCAAACACAGCTGGGGAACAGGCTTTGGGGGAGCAGGAAGGCTTCAGAAAAATAAACCCAGTTGTTGGCAAGAGCCAAGAAGGCAAATTTACTGTTATTAGAATTACATGGTAAAACTCACCAGGCAGTCCTTGTGAATAGATGTGGGATGTTACACTTCCTTTGCTCTGCAGAGAGAAGATGATAGAATATCAACCTGAGTCACAGATCAGACCTTACCTGTTCCCAGGAGTAGGAGCTGAGATGCCTTTGCTGCTTAGGGATGACAGAATTAAGCAGGGTCAGGTGGAGCTGCAGGTGTTCACATCTTAATAATGAAATACCTGGAGTCCTGAGCACAGGAAGGACCTGGAGCTGTTGGAGTGAGGCCACAAAGATGATCCAAGGGCTGGAGCACCTCTGCTATGAGGATAGGCTGAGAGAGTTGGGGTTGTTCAGCCTGGAGAAGAGAAGGCTCTGGGGAGACTTTAGAGCAGCCTCCCAGGACTGAAAGGGGCTCCAGGAAAGCTGGGGAGGGGCTCTTGATCAGGGAGTGCAGGGATAGGATGAGGGGAAAGGGTTTTCAGCTGAAAGAGGGGAGATTGAGATGAGATCTTAGGGAGAAATGTTTTGCTGTGAGGGTGGGGAGGCCCTGGCCCAGGTTGCCCAGAGCAGTGGTGGCTGCCCCATCCCTGGAGGTGTTCAAGGCCAGGTTGGATGGGGCTTTGAGCCCCCTGATCCAGTGGGAGGTGTCCCTGCCCATGGCAGGGGGTGGAACTGGATGGACTTTGAGGTCCCTTCTGACCCAACCCTTTTTATGATTCTGTGATTCCAGGAATAATTTTCCATGCCTCCTAATATTAGGAGGCAGAGAGCTGGCACGAGAGAATGAATCCTGGAAGTCTCAGCAGTGACTTACAAGGTGCAGACACTGACATTCTCCCTGCTTTAGCAAGTGCTCACCCTGTAACTCCCTCACTCTAGGACATCCCTGGAGCTGTACAGAGATATGGGTTGACCTTATCCACACACACTCAGGATGAAGCTGGAGCTGTAACTCTATCACAGAGCTTTGTCACAGCTGCCACTAGTCCAGGAAAAAGAGTTGTGAGAGTCCTCTCCCAGTCTGAGCTGAGCACGGAGCAGTGTGTTAATTTTCTGGGTCACCATCCCAGAGTTTTCCTTTTCTTAGCACACTGTTCAACACTCTCCACTCTTTGACATCACTTACAACTTCTATAGCATAAGAGTGCTTAATCCCCTCTGAAGTAACTTCTTTCTTCTTTTATGACTGGAGCCCTGGACAGTCTGTTATGCTCCAGCCCTGGTGCTATATTTAACTCAGACGTCTTGTTCACTCTTCCTCTCATCTACAGCTTGGCGGAAAGGGAGAAATTGCAGTCATGAATAAAATACCAGGAAGAAAGGCAAATTGTTCAACATGCTTTTAGGCAAATTGCAGCACCTGGAAAAGGGCTGGATTTCTACCAGCCTTCTTCATCCTGTTTAGGGAGAATTTCCATACAGCTTGCTGCTTGGAGGTGAAATCACAGAATGGTTGGGTTGGAAAGGACCTCAAACCTCATCCAGTTCCAAACCCCTGGGCCCAGAACCTCTGACTGGATCAGGGGGCTCAAAGCCCCATCCAACCTGGTCTTGAACAACTCCAGGGATGGGGCAGCCACCACTGTTAAAGGAAGAACAAACTCAGTTTACATTTTAAACTTTAGATTGGCCTGATAAGTGAAGCAGGAGAAAGATGATCCAGGATAAACTGAAGCCTTTAGCCTGTGAAACCTGCTCTCAGCAGGGATTTCTATCGTGGGTAGATGCACCACATCCCCAGGCCCTCTCAGTGGCACTGCTTCTAATCACAGCACAAACACTGAGGGCTGAGAACACTGAGAGAGGGCTGGTGGGAGATGGTGCCTCCAGCCACCACCCAGTGGCAAGGAAAGTCCTCCCAGTTCCAGCTGCCTCTCTGATAGAACCATAGACTCACCCGAGCCGGAAGGTACCCACAAGGATCATCAAGTTCAACTCCCATCCCCACACAGGACACCCCCACACTCACCTCGTGTGACTGAGGGCATTGTCCAGATGCTTCTGGAATGCTGCAGAGTGGGTGCTGGGACTGCTTCTCTGGGGAGTTGTTCCAGTGCTCCACCACCCGCTGGGGGAAGAACCTCTTCCCAATGTCCAACCCAGCCCTCTCCTGGCACATCCTCCTGCCATTCCCTCTGGTCCTGTCACAGGTCACCAGAGAGCAGAGCTCAGCCCCTGTTTCCCCTCCCTCCCTTGTGAGAAGGCAAAACCAGCCATGAGATCCCCTCTCAGTCTCCTCCTCTCCAGCTGAACAGACCAAGGGACTTCAGCCTCTCCTCACACGACTGCCCCTCTGGACCCTTCCCCAGCCTTGTGCCCTCCTCTGGCCACTCTCCAGTGTTTTGATGTCCTTTTTATCCTGTGGTGCCCCAAACTGCCCCCAGTGCTTGAGGTGGGGCCACCCCAGTGCAGAGCAGAGCAGGACAATCCCCTCCACAGCAATGATAAACAATGGAGGTATGGAAATGCCAGTTGCTCTGCACCAGTGGGCCAGGAGGTTGGAGGAAGGCCAAGGAAGGCCAACCTCCTCATTGTTCTGCGAGGCTGCTCACAAAGACTCTTTTCTACCACCGGTTTTGTGTCCTTTTTGTTCCACCAGACCCGCTCTAAATAGGCATTTCCTTTGCTATTAATGAAATCTGCTTCAATTTCCAGAGCTCTGTTTGCAGGCTGTAATCTCAGTCCCTGTCCAATTTAAATATCTGTTGTTCTGGTGGTGGACTGCTGGACCACGTCCCTCCAGCTCAATGCCAAAACCATAACGGAGCACATTTCCCCCACCGCTCGGAGCCATCTGGTTACGCTGCTCTGAAAAGGGAGACAGATCAGGAGCCGTCCCACACCCACGTAAGGCAATTTGCTGCCCTGTTTATCATACCTGGCTCTGGGGTGCACAGCTTTATTCTGATTTGATAAAAAGCAAAGGAGTACAGCTGCAGCCCACTGCTGCTTCCCTGAGCCGACAGATGGGCATCACTGCAAGGAAGACACATGGCTTTTTTTTTTCTTGTTAAATTCAGCTCATTAGGTTTTATCTGCAATATGTTGTTGCTCCACTGGCAGAAAACCTTCCAGCAAGCAGCAACATTAGTGAAAGTTTGTCAACAGAGATGGGGAAGATGCCATTGTGGAAGGACGTGTGCTGGGGCAAGGGCTGGGGGTTGGTTGCTTCTCAACACTCAGAAGCTGGGTCTTGAAATTTTTTTTCAGCTCGCTCTGTAATTTGAAGAGAAATGGTTGTCCTGACTCACAGTCCTGGAATCCCCACCTTATGAAGGGATGGGTCCAGAGGAGGCCACAAAGATGATCTGAGGGCTGGAGCAACTCTACTACAAGGACAGGCTGAGAGAGTTGGAATTGTTGAGCCTGGAGAAGAGAAGGCTCTGGGCAGACCATAGAGCAGCCTCCCAGGACTGAAAGGGGCCCCAGGAAAGCTGGGGAGGGGCTGTTGGTCAGGGAGTGCAGGGTGAGGGGGAATGGTTTGAAGCTGAAAGAGGAGAGATTGAGGTGAGATCTTGGGCAGAAATGTTTTGCTGTGAGGGTGGGGAGGCCCTGGCCCAGGTTTCCCAGAGCAGTGGTGGCTGCCCCATCCCTGGAGGTGTTCAAGGCCAGGTTGGATGGGGCTTGGAGCCCCCTGATCCAATGGGAGGTGTCCCTGCCCATGGGTGGATGGGTTTTGAGGTCCCTTCCACCCCAAACCATTCCATGATTCTGTATTAATAGAGCTGCTCTTCACAGTTTGCAGTTGTTGTTGGGTTTCGAGACAGCTCACAAAGCACTTTCTCAGAATGGGTGTGGGAAGTCTGTCAGCAAAACCTGGGAAGTGGGAATTTTTCCATGCCTCTAACAGATCAGGAAAACCTGGATGCCCACGTTTCTATAAAAGTGAAAAGTGCATTTCTAAGTTGAGAACCACATCTGCTTTTACAGCCTGTATTATTTTGAGTTGGTTTGAGTTGTAAGCAGTCCTCTCCTCTCTCGAGTCACTGGTTTCATTCCAACAGGCCAGTTTAGCTTACTTTGAGACACAAATGAAACTAAGTTCCATGCATTAACTGCAACTTTAGCTACAGATTGGGGAATTTGGAAAACAAACTGAAGTATTTCATAGAATCATAGAATTGCTGGAGGTGGAAAAGATCCCTCAGCTCATCCAGTCCAACCCTCAGCCCAACCCCACGCTGCCTGCTGAACCATGTCCAAAAGTCCCACAGCCACACATTTTTTGAGCCCCTCCAGGGATGGAGACCCCCCCACTGCCCTGGTAAGTTTAACTTTACACTGGGGGTTTACATTTACCTCAAATTAAAATCAAATCAAGCTCAAAATATAACAACTCTAGCTTAAAATTGGGAATATCCACACAGTTTTCCAGTTACTCTAAAATTACCAGTCTTATACCTTGAATTAAAGCATAGCAACTCAGCATCTAAATGCAAACTTAGTGTTTGTAAAAGCAAACGTTTCAGGAATGCAGGGAGTTGAACTATGTTTTCCATTAGTGGAAAATGTGATCACAGCCTGAGATACTTCATGTTTTTATACCAGCTTTTATTTTTAGCTGTTTCTCTATTAGAGCAGTGCCCATTATCTCACTATAATTAAAGGTCACTGCTCCTGTTACTATCTATAGCTATAAAACTTCATGGTAGGCTGTCACATCTTGACCCAACATTAACAGCTTATCTTAGATCATGTTATTTCCCCTCTCTTCAGCTGTACCTGTGCACATACAACTGACACCCTGCAGCCCTCAGCCACTTCAGGACTGCATGGACAGATGCTGCACAAGGGTGAGATCACAGTCCCTGGCAGACCAGCTGCAGGCACCACTGCTCCCCATGCCCTGCAGTGGGGTTTCACCAAGCTCCCACAGCGAGGAACAACACGGGCACTGCTGCTTTGCTGTGCCAGGGAGGACCTGAGCCCGTGGCCTCCTCCCACGAGACCAGCGACAGGGCTGGAGGTGGCAGGGAGAGCCCTTGGTAATCACAAAGTCACACAGTTGTTATGGTTGGGAAAGGCCTCCAAGCTCATCCAGTCCAACCCTCAGCCCAGCCCCACCATTCCTGCTAAACCACATCCCAAAGTGCCATCTCTACACGTTTTTTGAACCCCAAAGGGCTGGAGACTCCACCAGTGCCCTGGGCAGCCTGGTTCAATGCTTCACCACTCCTTCCTAGTCCTCCTACAGCAGTGGTGCCAGGTATGGGAATGACTGGCTTAAATCTAAGTCCCTTTGGGGTGGATCTGCCTTTGTGCTTGCTTTCTGCAGAGCAGCCAGCAAAGTGCAATGCTAACTCCTAAGCAAAGTTCACTCTAATTCAAATAAAGAACATCTTCAATGTATTGCCAGCTCTTTCTGGCCTCACGTCTGCTGCTGGATCATCTTTAAGTCAGATCAGGGTGTATTTTATCATGGGTAAAATAGACTCTGTGAAAGCAAAAGGTAGTTTCATGTCCAGAAAAGAACAGATGTAGAGTTTTCTATATGCTTTTGACCTTTTTTGTTGTCACGATGATCGGAATCTGCTAACCCACAGTGCAGCAGAGATGGTAAAATAAGAGAAACACCCCTCAGGAACAGTCCTTTTTTCCCAAAAGTCCTTAACTTCACTCATTTCAAAACCAGATGTTTTCCTCCATCTCAAGCACTAGAAATTTTTCTGTCCTTTTAAACTTCAATCTTGCTGGGGAAAAAAAAGAAATACAATATCTAGTCACACATGAAAGAGCTAAGCTCCATGGTAATTGAAGAGCTGAGATTCTACACTCCAAATTCTGCTCGAGAGCTTGTGTGGATATTGCCTTTCAAGGGCAAAAAGGGGAATGGCTTTTCTTGATAACCATTGTATGTACAGATACTACAGAAAAGAAGCAAAGAGCTCTCAGCGTGGTGGGAGGGAGAGAGAAGAAGAGATGCCAGGGTTGGCTTCAGAGAAACACCCCCAGCTTTTACCTGAGACAGGGTCTGTGTAAAGAATTAGGTCTCGACTCTGCTGAAAGTAAGAAAAATCTTTTGGCATCCAGGTTGTAATTGATATTGATGGAAATGTAGGAGATTAATGTACTCGCTTGGCACTGCTCTTCAACCTTATAATGAAAGCAGCCAGGTACGAGAGGAAACGGACAATAAAGAGGAGCAGGAAAAGTCAAAGTGAAACAGGGGAGGGGGATAAGCAAACAGAGCTGACTGATGGAAGTATTTCCTCTCTATGGATCTGCTGGCCAAATGCAGGTCTCTCTCCCAAATGTGGGGAGACCTTAGAGCAGCCTCTCAGTACTGAAAGGGGCTCCAGGAAAGCTGGGGAGGGGCTCTGGATCAGGGAGGGCAGGGACAGGAGGAGGGGAAATGGTTTTAAACTAAAGGAGGGGAGATTTAGACTGGATATCAGGAAGAAATGTTTTACAATGAGGGTGGTGAAACACTGGCACAGGTTGCCCAGGGAGGCAGTGGAGGCCCCATCCCTAGAGAGACTCAAGGCCAGGCTGGATGGGGCTCTGAGCAACCTCACTGAGTTAAAGATGTCCCTGCTCCTGCAGGGGGGTTGGACTGGGTGATGGGTGACCTGTAAATGTCCCTTCCAACTCAAAGCATTCTATGATTCTCTTTGCACCACATAGCACTGAGGTTACAGATTTCTCCCTGCTGACCTGAGCCACCACCAGACCCCAGATCTGTGCCTTTCCCAAGCGCCCATCAGAGCCTGAACAAGCTCCTCCCCGGGGAGCTTTCCCGATCCTCGATGAGCAGTGCTGACCCTTTGTTGTTTGCTTTTAGGGATGGGACACAGAAACCAAGGACGTGACACGCTGTCAGGTTTGCTGCAGCCCTGAGCAATGCTGTGCTAGAAGCCTCAGGCAGGAGGGGCTCCAGTGCTGGGATGGGATGTGCCACCCGAGGCTTCCCAAAGGCTTGGTGTAAATCCACAACACAGGAAGAGAGCAGTGAGATAAATGGACCTCAGACTGCAGCTTTTGTTTGAGGTTTGCTGCTCCCTCCCTCGGCCCTGTAACTCAGCAGCCTTTGTGCCAACTCCTCATGGTGCTACACCTTGAAACAGAGCAGAGTCTCTCCATCCCCTGCACACCCCTGAGGTGTGTTGTCTGGCTCTACCCCCAGCAGTCCCTTCAGGGCTGCCTTCCTCTATTCAACTAAAGGGCAAGGCTTCTATCAAGCAACCTGGATGTTTCCAAACAACCAGAGATCCCTCATGCTTTGTCCACATCCCCTTTACACTAATCTTTTTTCTGACCATCTTATTTTCTGAAACGCTTCACCAGGCAACTATAAAATCCCACCTGTGGCATTTCATTTCAAGGATAAGCAGGTTTTTGTCTTTTTGGGATAAAGAACAAGCATTTTTCAAGCAACCTTCTTGTTGACCCTCAGGAGACTCCTTTATCTCTCCTTATTCACTTCAAGACAGCAGAGCTTCACGCACCAGACGTTCTCTTTATCACCTCTTCAAAACAATCACTTTCCCTTGTGATCAGATTTCTCAGAAGATGACGTTGTCCAATTCCCTGACAGGCAGCCACTCACCTTTTACTTGCATTACTCCTTTTATCCTACAGAGGGTGATCCGTGTTGCTTTATCCTTCATCCCGCAGAAAACACAGACGCTGTCCTAAAACCATTCAGCCACTCTGGAGGACCCTGCCCAAGCCTTGAACAGTTGCTTTCCAGCAGAACATTGTCAGCTCTTCACGTTTTGGTGATTATCTTGACAAGGATTTCTACTCTCTGTGCTTCCAAGGTGAACCAGGAGGAGGGTATGGAGAGGCAGCAGGTCATTGTGTCCTTTGCCAACCATCACCATCATCTTAAGGGACATTTAGTCCATTGTTGGCTTCATGGCTCAATTCTGCCTCTTCATTCACATCTTTACAGAAGGTGTAGACTATGATAGAGCATTAAATAAAATGCATTTAACCCAAGACTGGACTGCTTTACAGTGAAAAAAAAAGCCTTAAAGCTTATTGTGGAAAGAAAAAGTGAAAAGTTAGAGGAACTAACAGGGAACCTCCTCAGCGTAATGTTCCTACACTCCAATTTTCTTCAGAAGCCACAGATCCTGTCACATTATATCCCCATCACACATTGCAAAATATTCTCCAGGGTGAGGAGACAGCTGTTTGTGGGGCACGAGGGAACAGGCAGTGCACCTGGGAAACAAAACTCCCATGAGACATCCTTCCAGTATTTCTAAATAAAAAGCTATTCTCCGTTATCTGACTCAAGGGTGGGGTGAGGGGGGAAGGAAGGACAAAGCAGAGACTTTTCTCCAAGAGTTTAACTTCACTGAAAGTGCTGTTTTGTTGTTTAAAACAGCATCAGAGGGCGTTTTCAGCCAGGTCTAAGAGTGCACTTGGGTCCTCATGTTGCTCAGGGGAGCGTGGCCTGGGCACAGCGTGGGGAGGAACTGCTGCCCAGAGAAGGGAACAGCTCTGCAAAGTGTGGTGTCTGCTGAAACCAGCTTAGGGGGAATTTGTCTTCTTTTGCCAAGGAAATCTCACTTTAAAAACTAAATCACAGGATCATGGAATGGTTTGGATTGGAAGGGACCTCACAGCCCATCCAGTTCCACTCCCCTGCCATGGGCAGGGACACCTCCCACTGGATCAGGGGGCTCAAAGCCTCATCCACCTTCCTCTTAGGGTTCATGTAAGAATACATCAGACCAAAACCTGCCTTAGTTATGGGGATCTTTTAACCAAAATCAAAGGAACCCCCCCCTGGGGCCCCGCTCACACTTACTGTGCAGTGACACCATCGGTGTGCATGGGCGTTACTCGTGCTCATGGTGCAGCCACTCCTGGCACACTGCTGGCCCTTGCCCTCCAGTGCAGGAACACACAAGTGGATTGGACACACTGCCTCCAGGAATGCTGCTGCAAGAGCTGCCAGGATGCTGAAAACTTCCAGTTCTTATTGCCCCTGCTGGGAAGGAAAGAGATTCAGAATCTCCCACCTGGCCCTCGCTTTGCCATTGTATCTTGTTTAAAAGGGTTGTTTTCACCGTTATGAAAGAAGCAGGACACGGATAACCCTTCCCATTTCCCACCTACCTGCTTTGCTACTGATGTGGAGTAGCACAAAGAAGAGTAACGTTCTTGGCTCATGTAAAGAAGATGCAAATCTCATATTTAATTCCATCTCAAGAACAAGGGTCGGCCGAGCCGCCCACATCTCCATTTGACTTTCTTCTGTACTCTTTTTGCTCTGTTACTGGGACTTCCCCTCATCCCTTTCACTCAGCACAGAGACTGAGACCTTGTTAGGTTGCCCCTTTGCATTTAAGAAACCAAATCTGCCACTCCCAGTTGGCATTGAAAACCCCAGGAGAACAAAAAAACCACCTCCTGGCCTCCAAAGTATTTTCTGAATGAAGCAGATCTTTCACCAGAGACCCCAAAACAAAGCTGGGAGTGATCAGCCCTTAGGAACTGAGATACTGGGAGCTGATGCAACTCAGCACTCAAAGTGCTGTCACCCCAGAGCCAGATTCCCTCCCATTTACTTTCCTGGTTTTGTTCCTCTCTTCTGTGGTCACCTTGTCCTCCCTCTCCACTTATCCCAGGGCTGAGCAGGGAAAGCATCAAGGTCCAAGCTGATAAACAGCAGATGAATTCCACTGCTGTACTCAGAGGCTCTTTCTGTACTTTAATTGACTTCTCAGGTCAATGAGGACTTCGTGGGCCGGTTTCTCCTTATCTTGAGAGCAATTGTGCACATCTGGAATGGAGACATTTATATCCAGCTCCAGGAACAAGATGCTAACTATAATTATCTTTCCAGGTGATTGTGCCAGACTCCTCACCGTGGTACCTGCAGAGCACAGACTTCCAGCTATGACCTTTGGACACAGAAGCCCTTTGGTAGCCCTCACCCAACTGCTCAGAGCCATGAAGTGCAAGGGACCATTGATGCTCCTCTTCAGTTATTTGGGGAGGAGGGAAAACCTTGGTCTTGTTAATCATTCCTTACAGTTGGCATCGTAGTACGCTCCGGGATGCTGAGAGCCTTCACCCTCCTTCCAGGCTGAGGCTTTGTGGATTGTTAATCACCCCTACAGTCAAATATATAAATCATGGTAACAGCAAAGGTGAAGGAGGAGAAGCAGCAACCTCCTGTTAACCCTTCCAGCTCAGAGGATGTTGTTTGTCCTGCCCAATACATTTCCTTGGTCTCAACAGGGGTCTGGGGTCGTCCCTGTGCCTCTCCAGGAGGAAGACCCCTATATTTATAGTTTTTCAAACCCATATCTACCAGTTTTGGGGTTGCAGGCCAGGCCTAGAGGATAACTGGGAGGTTCCAGGTGCCAGGTTCCCATAACAAGAGAAAGCAGCTGGCTGGACATCAAACCCCACTTCATTCCTGGTATGAGGTCCTGGAACAAAAGCACAGAGCACTGCTGCAGACACAGATATTGGGCAGAGAGAGAAAAGACAACACATTGGGTATGAAAAAACACAGGGAACGTAAGCTTGTTGGGACCCTCAGGTCCATAGAAACCAGGTTTAACAAAGCCCCACTGGTCACTCGATGCTAATGCAATTCTGGAATTGAAGAGCAACAAAATTCCCTCCTCCTGAGAAATTCTACCTTTTCCTAGGCTAAAACAGTATTTTTGAATTGAGCAGACCTTCCTCAGCTGGTCTAAACATCACATCCAATAAACACCTATTGGAATAAAGCTGTTTAAGCCAAGCCCACAGGCCAGACAGTCTTCTGGTCTACAGGAAAGCTTTCCAACTGCATGGACCTCCACCAGTGCCAGGAATCTCCACTGACTCCAGTCCCAGCTAAAGAATTCTGAAAAGCCAGAGCAAACCACTGCTCGTGCCAGACTCTCTTTCAAATCTGTGACAAGATCTGTAATGCAGGGATCACATCTTCCATGAAGCTCCAGACAGAGCAGAACACCACCACGTAGAGTACCAACACTCCTCCAGCTCATCACAGCTAGAAAACTATTTAATATTTATTCTAAATAAATTTGCAGAAAAATAGGCTTCAAAAAGGATTATTTTCAAAATTTTCAATTTTTAAAATAGTATCTATAATATTTCAGGTTAGAAAAGAAAAATGAATGGTTAGGGAAGGTTTTTATTTAAAAAATAATACTATTAAGATTTAGCACTGAAAAAAAAAGACATATTTTATGATTGAAAAGACAAAATCTGCAAAGCAATACCGCCTGAAGTGATTTACCATCAGACAGCATCACTGTCTGATCACAGCAAGACTCATCTGAAGTGATTTATTCCAAGACAACAATGCCAGCTCTAATTTTCTTCCCACTCCAGCACCAGGGAATCCCTGTCAGGCAAAAAAAAAGAGGATGACACTCCTAGATCTGGGAGCAGCTTTGGCACAGAGAGATCCTGCTGTGGTCTTCAGAAGGAAGTCCCTTGGGGGCAGGGGGCTGGCTAAATGGTCAGGTTAGATCTACAGCAAACATTTTCCACTGATACAAGGTTTTATTCCAGGCAGGGCTCTCCTTTCCCAAATTTGCACACAGCTGTGAGGTTTGACCATGCTGAGCATCCTAAGCTGGTCCAGGGAGAGGAGGAGGAGGTGCTGCTGCTTAGAGCACTGATGGCACACTATTTTATTATGGGACATTATTTTGCCCAATAATTGGCCACTTAAAAATGAAATACATCCCAGAATGACAAATTCTTGTTAATTGGCATGACCTGTGTGCATGTTTTATGCCATGGCACAGATTAATATTTGGGTTTTTTCTGTTTATAGGAAATAACAGTAAATCTGCTTGTTATGGCACTGCTCAGCCACGATGCTCTAAAGGCCTCGCAGCAAAGCAAAGCAGCCCAAATCCCAATTACAGTGACTGCAGCTGCATCTGTGGGATTGCTAAACATTGGTGTGGTCTCAGGTTTCACCAGGTCCTGGGCTGCATCCAAAGCAGTGGGACCAGCAGGGCCAGGGAGGGGATTCTGCCCCTCTGCTCTGGGGAGAACCCACCTGGAGCCCTGTGTCCAGTTCTGGAATCCCCAACACAAGAAGGAGATGGAACTGTTGGGACAGGACCAGAGGAGGCCACGGAGATGATCCAAGGGCTGGAGCACCTCTGCTGTGAGGACAGGCTGAGAGAGTTGGGGTTGTTCAGCCTGGAGAAGAGAAGGCTCTGGGGAGACCTTAGAGCAGCCTCCCAGGACTGAAAGGGGCTCCAGGAAAGCTGGGGAGGGGCTCTTGATCAGGGGAGTGCAGGGATAGGATGAGGGGGAATGGCTTTAAATTGCAAGGGGGAAAATTTGGATTAAACATTAGGAAGAAATTGTTCATGCTGAGGGTGTTGAGGCCCTGGCCCAGGTTTCCCAGAGCAGTGGTGGCTGCCCCATCCCTGGAGGTGTTCAAGGCCAGGTTGGATGGGGCTTTGAGCCCCCTGATCCAGTGGGAGGTGTCTCTGCCCGTGGCAGGGGGTGGAACTGGATGGGCTTTGAGGTGCCATCCAACCCATCCCAGGATTCTATGTTTAGAAGAGATCACAAAAGGCTGGTTTGTAAGAATACACAGCTGGATTTTCCTGTAAACCACCACAGTCCTGTTTCAATTCCCTGAGTTCCAGCCCCAGGGAAAGGGTTGATCTCAGCAGAGTGCCATCATTTTGCAGCAGCAGAGCCCATTTAAGAGTTTGCAGCATCAGAGTGGGTCTTAAATATTGAAGGTTTTATCCTGCAATGGGCTAAAAGGATTTGTATGTCCTTGGAGCAGCAGGCATTTAGTGCATCTCTGGAGATCCCAGTCCTCTGCACAGTCATTTGGTGTTATCATCAGAGCAAGGCTCTGCAGATACTGTCACGGTGAGTGAAACGCCCTGTGAACACAACCTGCATGGAGCACACCTTGGATCAGAGATCACTTCAGCCTTTGAAGTGAATATAAATGGGAAAAAAACTCCATACTCTCTAAATTATCCTTTGTACAGCCCTGGAGCTAAAAAAAACAAAAACAGGTACAGAACCATATTGTGAAGGTGCATTCAAAATCCCTGCGGATACGACAGAGTCAGTGCAATCTCTCTGCCTAAATTCAGATTGACAATTCCAGAGAGCAGCTCTGGCATTTCTAAAAGGAAAAATATTTCTGATTGAGCCAGCAGTGGCCCAGGTGACCAAGAAGGCAACAGCATCCTGGCTTGGATCATCCATGGAGTGGCAGCAGGGGCAGGGAAGGGATTGTCCCCCTGCACTCGGCGCTGGTGAGGCAGCACCTTGAATCCTGGGTTCAGTTTTGGGCTCCTCACTCCAAGAAGGACATTGAGGGGCTGGAGTGCATCCAGAGAAGGGAACAGAGTGGGGAAGGGGCTGGAGAACAGGGGTTATGGAAGCGGTTGAGGGAAGGGGGGTTGTTTACCCTGGAGAAGAGGAAGCTGAGGGGAGACCTCATCAGTGTCCACAACTGCCAGAAAGGAGGCTGTGGTGAGGTGGGTGCTGGGCTCTTGTCTCAAGTAACAAGTGATGGATGAGAGGAAATGGCCTCAAGTTGTGCCCAGGGAAGTTTAGGTTGGACGTTAGGAACAATTTCTTCACTGACAGAGTGGTGAAGCCCTGGCAGAGGCTGCCCAGGGCACTGGGGGAGTCTCCATCCCTGGAGGGGTTCCAAACTCATGTGGCTGTGGCACTTTGAGGACATGGTTTAGCAGGCACAGTGGGGCTGGGCTGAGGGTTGGACTGGATCTTAGATGTCTTTTCCAACCTTAATGATTCTACAATTGAAAAGACTCTCATATGAGCACCAAGCTCTGGAACAGCCTCCAATCCAGAGCATTAGGACCTGAAGACCCTACCTACATAAGCCAGGTATTTATAAAAAGCTAATAAAACTGAGTAACTCATAAGCATATGAAGCAGGAACAGAGATGCAAAGACTAAATTTAAGATCCTTACCTCTTGCTAAGCCACAAGGTTCAGCCTTCAGGTGCGAGGGCGAGGATGAGGATGAGCAGTGGCACTGAGATCCCACCTAGGAATGCCTGGGAGGGTGGGAAGCCAATGCAGGTCCACAGCAAAGGGCAGGCACGTTATGCTGGTGGTACTGGCAGGGGAAGCCACCTCCCAGGGTGTGTAAGGTTGGACACGCTGGCCCCACTCTAGCTGACAGTGGATTTCACAAGCCCTCAGCTCTCCAGACAAGGGGCTGCTCTCCCAAGAGCTGCCTTGGAGAACCTGCTCAAAGGCAGCAGCAACACCTCCAAGTGATTATGGTTTATCTGAGCAGCAGCCAGCTTTATCCAGACACAAGCAGTGCTCCTGAACACCTGCAGACCAGCAGCTGCCCCACAACAGCCCAGGCAATCCCTGAGCCACCCCTGACTCACCCTGCAGAACGAGAATGACTTTTCCTGCAGGGAGGAATGAACAGGAAGGGTTTGTGGCCTGGCTGAAGCTCAAGTTATACCTCCTCTACTCTCTTCATACAACGAAGCTCTCCAGGGCTCTTCTGAAATGGTCTCACAGGCAGACAGGGCAAATTTAGCTTCCTGCCACACTGGTGTCCGTGGCTTTGCCCTCCCATGAGGAATAAATATCAGCCCATTTTAGTTTTCATCTTTTTTTTTCCTTAGATGTCAGCTCTTATTGTAATTTACCTAAGAGTAGATATTGCCAGGAGCAAGACTTCTCAGAGCAGCTCCTGAATCACCTCTCCTGTTTTCTAAGTGCATTTGAATTAGACTGAGGAAGCCACCCTGTAGCCATAGAAGTTCTATACTGAGCACACTCGTTTGATTACAATCACTTTGGTTTCCTGGACTAACATTTAAAAGGGAAAAGACATTCAAAGCAAACAAATATTAGATACAGGCCTTGCAGGCAAAACACTTATTGAGCTGAAAACTTGAGGTACTGCAGTATGGAGGGGGAAAAAATCCTGTTTTATGCAAATTGCAAGAAGAAAAAAAAACATATCAGAAACATTACTGAACCCATCAATTGGATGTTGGTTTATGGGGAAGTTCTGAGGCAGAAAGCAGTAGTAACTTACATTCTCCACAATGAAATTGAAATGCACTTATAGCTTTATGGCTTTGTGAAATATTACAGTTTTCTTTATTTGCTTTTGCAGGTAGTTAGATTTAAGCACTACTTACATTCCCTCTCATCTTCAAATTTAAAAAGCAATAAACTGCTTTAGTGTTTTCAATTTCTTCTCCTTCAAGAGATGTAAATTGATTGCCTGAATCCTTTCACAAACTTTATTCTTATGAATAGGGGAGAATAATTTACAAGGGCATTGGAACCATCTAATGCTCATTTAGCTCTGGGTCTCCTGTCTCAGAGGCCACCACTACAACACTTCGTGTCCAGCAAGGCAGCAGAGCAGCAGCAGCCCCCAGAGCCTGGGAGAGAGGGATGGAAAACACAACCAGACCTGGAGGAGCAAAGGGAGGAAGGATGGTCCTGAGAGACTCTCTTGGGATGTGCCCAGATTCAGGCCAAGAGCATCACCACTTCAGGGTCCAGTCTCTGGTGAACCTTGCAGCAGTGCTTCGAGGTGCTGTCACGAGTGAACTGGCAAGAGTTGGCCATGTCCAGCACACTGGTAACAGCACAGGACCCGAGTCCTGTCTCTGCCTCAGTTTCTGAGATCAGCTTCACCCACAGGATCACAGAATGCTTTGGGTTGGAAGGGATCTCAAAGCCCATCCAGTCCCACCCCCTGCCATGGGCAGGGACACCTCCCACTGGATCAGGGGGCTCAAAGCCCCATCCAACCTGGCCTTGAACACCTCCAGGGATGGGGCAGCCACCACTGCTCTGGGCAACCTGGGCCAGGGCCTCCCCACTCTCACAGCAAAACATTTCTCCCTAAGATCTCATCTCAATCTCCCCTCTTTCAGCTTCAAACCATTCCCCCTCATCCTATTCCTGCTCTCCCTGATCAAGAGCCCCTCCCCAGCTTTCCTGGAGCCCCTTTCAGTCCTGGGAGGCTGCTCTAAGGTCTTCCCAGAGCCTTCTCTTCTCCAGGCTGAACAACCCCAACTCTCTCAGCCTGTCCTCACAGCAGAGGTGCTCCAGCCCTTGGATCATCTTCAAGGCCTCCTCTGGACTCACTCCATGAGTTCCACGTCCTTCCTGTGCTGAGGACTCCAGAACTGGACCTTCCACTGGATCTGCTCGCTCAAAGCCTCTTCCAACCTGGCCTGGAACACCTTCAGGAAGCTGAGAGAGAAGTGAAGCATTTGTCACAAAGGCTGTAATCCCATCCTCACCCTCATCTGACGCCCAGCGACGTCCATCAAACTCTCCCTCTTTATTAAATTCAACTGTGAGCAAAATTAGCAAAGAAATACAGGGTTTAATTAATGTTTGCCTTGACCATAAATGAAAAAGAACCTTAATTTTTTTTACTGTATTTTACAAATCAGTCATTCAATATCTTGGATGCCAGTAAATTAATTCTGAGCTAATGAAGTTAAAGGAGGTCATTTGTTAGAGAAAACTGATTACACATCGGGATCTCCTGGGGACCTAAATGAGAAAATCAGTATAATGAAAAAATATTTTAAATGATGCAGGTCAACCAAGT
This sequence comes from Dromococcyx pavoninus, assembly GCA_033558185.1. NCBI lineage: Eukaryota > Metazoa > Chordata > Aves > Cuculiformes > Neomorphidae > Dromococcyx > Dromococcyx pavoninus. The sequence continues at coordinate 133,547 of JAUMJL010000621.1, read as the reverse complement.
AGATCATTAAGGATACAGAGGGGGTGGAAATATTAATGACACTGCGACAGGGAAACGCCAACAGGGGAGTGGGCTGACATGAGTAAGTAGAAAGGCATTTACAGTGTGAGCTTGGGGTTTTTTTCCCCTTTTAATAATTGAAACACATGAATTTCATTGCTTACCTCAAATCAGTCACCTGTGCCCAGATATTTCAATGACAGCCACGCACTAATGTGCATTATACACATAATATTTGTGCAGAACATAAACCTTTTTAGCAGCATTAATCACGGTGGCACTTAAGGACACACAAAAATACAGGCTGCGTAGCACAAGACATGGGAAAAAATATGCAAGGGGAAGGGAGCAATCCCTGCTTCTGAGAGGTTTAATTTCAACAAATAAGCAGCAGCCAAGGGGGAGAGGCTTATACAACACATTAGAGCATCAGCCTAGTGCTTAAAAACACAGCTGGCAAGAGCAAGGGGAGTGATGCAGCCTGGATGAACAAGAAATGGCCTCAGGGGCTGGAGTTGGGGTCTGTCCAGTTCAGAAATCCCACTGCCTTGGACCAGGAGATGATATTTAGGGAGAGCCCCTCCCTGCTGCCCTCTGCTCCTCCAGCACCTGTGTTAGGGGCACAGGAAGCACTGCCCTGCCTGCACTCTTTACAGCCACATCAAACCCACTGGCTGAAATTAGATGTGTTCAGTTCCATTTTGAACCTGCTGATGCCACAAGACTCTGCAACGTCCCAGAGCAACACATCCCAGCAGTTTGCTGCCTGCTCTGCTATCAGTAATTCCTTTAACCTGTCTTACACTCATCCTGTACCAGGTTCAGTGAGCTCCTCCACCCAGAAGTGCAGAATTCAGTGAGAAACACTGCTGCATTCACCCAGCTCATGGTTTTACCAACTCTGATCATACCTTCCTCAGCAGCAAAGCCATTCCCAGTGCTCTGCTCTCCAGCACTGTGTTGGTTTCTGTGGCTGCCACTACACATGGACCTCACCATTTCAGAGCCATCAGCAATGGCTCTTTCCCACCCTCTAAGTTCCGAGCCTGGCATGGTGAGGGCAGGATTTAGACTATTCTCTTTGCTCATGCACCAAGTACTCTCCTGAGAACCCCTGAAACATCCCTCTTACCACATTCACATCAACGCTGAGGATGTGACTGAGCCTGATCCTGCACATCTAGATTGCATCCTTATTCAGGTTTGCCAGGCTTTACTGAGCTGGTTCACAGAGTTTCAGGGTTATCTGCAAAATAAATAAAATCAAAGGGGTGACTGAAGGTAGAAATCAAACAAGGCAGGAGGTGCAAGCAACGTCATTCCATGGGGAGTGGCAAATGTAGCCTGGCAAGGAAAGTTTCATGGCTAGGGGGGAAAAAGGAGATCTCTGTTAAATAACGTTCCTCTTGTGACTTCAGGAAGGCAGAAGGAATCTAAGGAATATTAGAGGAGAAATTAATATACTACTGAGGGAGAAACAAAGCAGCAGCAAGAAAATTAGTTGAAACAATCCTTTATGAAAAAAGAAGTAACACAGATAAAGCACTGACACATCTGTTACAAAGCTTACCAAAAAGCCATTTATTCACAGCAAAGAAGAACCAAAAGCAATCCCTGGATCTGCTAAATCCCCTTTGCAGAATTTCTTCACCAAACCAGGCACAGAGAAATGGTCCTGCAGAGCAGATGCAAACTATTTAAATTAGCACATCAGGCAGCTCTGTCACAAAGAGCTGTAATTAGATTTGAGGAGCCAACACCTCAAGCAGAGCCTGAAAAGGCGACCAACAGTTTACAGCTTGGAAAACTCCCAGGACCAAAAGCCAAATCCTTCAGAGTATTTAAACAAAAAGCTCGTCCCCTCATTAAATGGAGCATTTGCTGAGACTCCAGGAAAGACCAGGATGAAGCTACCACACTATCCCAACACAGAAAAGGCAGAGGCAGTGATTATTGAGGATTCATGTGACTTATTTCTCTTTTAAATGCAAGTATTAAAATTAGTGCTAAAAATCTGATGACAAGACAGAGATTGCTTTAGTCCATGGAAAGCATTTCTGATCTTTTAGTTACCACTGGATTAATCAGAGTCTCTTGATTTGTGTTCATTAAAGTCCATCATAGAAACAAGGACTAATCCTGATGGTTTACAATGTAGAGACAGCATTAGGCTAAGTGACTACATCAGTTAATACTGTGGTGACAATTTGATTTCAAAGCACTTGGCTTCATATTGAACCAAAAACTAGAATTCCTGTTAAAGTGTCTTCATTAAATAAATACTCCTCAAGAATGGAATTAGCCACAACTGTTTTTCTCTTATTAACTGCCCTTCCAATCCAAGTTTTCTGACAATCTTCAAAATGAGAAACCCCAATAAAGAAAAAGTTGCAAAATCCAACTTTTATTTCATTATATAATAATGAAAGTGTATGTTTATAGATACATATACACACTGGATGATCCATTTATATATAAATGGAGATTTATATCTACTTTTTTATATATTTATATCCATTATATTGAAATATTATGAAAGCAAGTATTCAACAAATCTGGATTTATCAACCATCTGACACAAAACCCAAACAACTCAAACGTTTGCATGTGTTTGTGTGCAATACCCAGCACAAAGGGCTGGCACAGTCAACTAAAGATGTCAGTCCAGTACAAGCAAACAACAGGAAATGAAAATTACTGTTCTACCCAGCTGAAAAAGAACAAATTGGTGACACAGGGAAGGCAATTTCATTCCTTTAGGAAAGCAGAAGGCAGGTTTAAGGTAATCCTACATGCAGAAATGTAACTCTCACCTTACCAGAACCTGAGAATTCACTTCTGCTGCATCCACTGGTGTTGCTGTGCTGATGTCACCCATGAAATTACAGTCCCACAAGCATATCAAATATATTTACATCAAATATATTTGCTCTCGCCCCAAAAGGACAGAAAATGCCACGACCAGAAGTGTCAGGACTGCATTTATAATACAGCTAATTACAGTTTGAATCAGAAGTAAGCAATGAAGCTGAGTTTCATTTTACTCAGACACATAAACTCCTCCCCTCTAAAAGTTGGAGCAGATGTAGAGTGGTTGTACATGGGCTGATGCTGTCGGTCACCACGGCTCATCCAGAAATGAACAACTGTTTGCTACAATTCCTCTGTACATTTGAAAGGCAATATATTATCCATGCAGTGTTGAGCAAGAATTTCTCCATTCCTAACCATATATTTTTAACATATGTATGCATAAATATATTTAATTTAGAGCACAGATTGGCCAAGTTACAACGGTGCAAAATAAAGCCTTTGTGCTCTTCTGACAGGCAGTCTTCACACTTTGGCATCGTCACCCAAATTTCTTAAGATGGCTTCACCTTTTGGCACAGCAACTCTTGGAATGTCCACATTCCAGCATTCCAATGTGCCTTGAGTTGTGTCTAGAGGGGTGAATCCTGGTTGCCAATGGAAATTCAGGCTGCACGACTCAAGACGCACGCGTGCTCAAACTGGAAGAGGACATCTGTGAAGTCTGCTCTAATAAAAAGGGCACGATTTATCATCAGGGAAGCACAGGCAATTAAAAAAAAAAGGTTTTTACTTATTGCTGGCCAAAAACACCCCCAAAAATGGATCCATTACTAAAGTTTAGCAAAAACATTAGCTCAATAATGAAAGCAAATAACCAACAAGTGCTTCTGAAGGAGCCAACTGACACTTGCTGTTGAGGAATTCCTCATCACCATTTAACAAAAGATCTTCTTGGAAAGTTTATTTCTCATTTCTGAGACAAGAATGAAGTTTAAGAGATTTCTTATGAAGACAAAGCCAAGAAATTCCTTATTTTCCATTTGTAGGGTTTCAGTGCCACTGAGAGCTGGCAGCAGATCTTTGTTCTCTGTTACTACTACTACGACATCGTGGAACTGAAGCACTGTTTCAAAACAAACACCCCTGCCTCGTGCCCAAACACTGCATGACTTCGTACCACAAGAGGCTGAAGCAAGTCTGGTAGAACACCAAGCACTCATTGTAAACTGTATTTCCTTGCAGACACTGTCTGAGCGTGGTGACAAAAGCAGGGGGTTCTGCACAAGCCTAAACTACTGCGATCTCTCGGCCGTGAAAGAAGAGCGCGGCTCAAACGGCAGCAATCGGCTTCACACCGATCTTATCTCGGTGCAATCAGAGGACTGCTGCCAAATAGAAAGCACATGCTTTGTCCAAAACCTCAATGCAAATCTCTCTCTGTGTGTATGTGTTGAATTATTAAATTCAGAAACCCATGGCAACATCTACGATAATACACACTGCTATTATTACACACAAGCAGCTCTAAAGCCACTTTTAATCAAAAAAGAGCCTTTTAAATCTATACCTGGTTTTAGTGACATTACTGTTAATGCAGCTGATGAAATATTCAGCATGCAATTACTGTACATGCTCTATAATGGCTTTCCTGACATTCAGGCTATACAGAAGGCTGTGTTGAAACGAGACAGAAGATATTTTTCTCCCAAGTATCTCTTTTCCCACAGAGAGATGCAAGATTTGGTTGAAAGCATTTCAGCTCAGAAGATACAAGAGCCCCAACCAAATGCTGCATTCATTATAAAACACAAACCAGAGGAAAGAAACCAGCAGAGCTCCCAATTGCTGCTTTGAAAGAAGGTGGGGCAGCCGTGCTCAGGCTCCACACCTGAGGCTCCCATCTGGTACACATTGAGTCACTGACAAAAGGAAGGGAGAGAGAGGCAGTCTCCTTAGGAAAGCTTGTTACAGCCTCACAAGCACAAGGCATGTACCAAGAGTGCTGGACAAAGGTCACTTTGTGCTCGTTTCTCTAGCAAAACAGAGCTTTCAGAAATGAGAGATGGGCACAGCGTAATCCCTGATACAGTTCCTGCTCTACACAGCATAAAAAAGGGAGGTTCATCTTGCAGTCATCCTATTTCCACCCCACTTCTGGAGCTGCAGTCGTAACCAGTATTGACTGAGAGCATCTAAGGGCCTGTCAGAGCTGTGCCAGCATAACTGTACCTCCACAGGCTGGAGCTGAAACAGCCCGTGAGCTGGTTTGAGCTGGCTTTCCCAAGCTCTCCAACCGCTCAGTCTGCCTCTTTCCCAAACCTTACACCCCTTTTTAAGAAAAAAAACTATAGAAAAAACAAAACCACACTCTCTCTCTATATATATATTTCTATATTTTCCTAAATACAAAAACTACACCACAAGGATATGCAAAGGAGCAAGGGAAGAGGGGAAGGGAAATGGGAAAAAGGACATAAAGGAACTAAAACCAAACAGGTCTGCACACTTGTAAGACCTGGTAACTCACAAAGTAAAGAACTAGCAAAATCTCACCACTTCCCTTGAGGAAAGCTGAACAGCTCAATCCAACCCAGGACTCTCCTCCCAAGTGTGGGCAGACAACAGCAGCCACCACAGGCCTCAGCTCCAGACAGGACCAGCAGCAATGGAGCTCCTGCTCCCCAGATTCCTGGAAGAAGAAGAGAACGTACTCTCTTAACTCCACCTTATTTATCTGTCGTGTTACGTTAAAGGAAGATATGGAATATTTCCGTGGATCCTGACCTCCGTTGTTAAGGAAGACCTGTAAAGGCCATTTTTTTTAAGGAAGATCTGAAAAATCCAAAAGTCAATCCACTACAGCCCGACAGGAGCTGCCTGGCGAGTACACAAGGCTCACAGTAAAGCCCATCGTAACTCCTCGCCGCGTGCGCACAGGCACACCCAGAGACTCCAGCAAACGCACGGCTGTGACCAACAATTACTGGCACAGACAGGTAGAAGCCCTACAGAAACAGTTTCACATTTACAACCCTTTGTGATCAGCCCAGTAGGAACCTGTCACATCGTTGCTGATGCCTTTGGTTATGGGCAAGCTGCTCGTTGTCGAGACTACGTGCACAAGAAGGAAAAATCAAAACTAGGTCCTTCTGCTGTCATAGGGACAAGTGTTGCTGCTTTCTTACACAGAGCATCCTTCCTCTTGGACTTAACCAACAGCTGCTGCAAACTGAGGGAGAATTCTGATCTGGGGCACTGCTGCCTGTTCTCCCCATGATTGTTCCCCTACGAAACGAAAGAGATTGGCTGCCAGCCTGGGGAATCCTTTCATTTCACCACTCACCCTTCCTAGTTTTAAAGCTTTGCCAGAAACCTGCGTTCTCTCTGGACCTGAAGCTCCTTCCTACATTCCTGGCTCCTGAAGCAAAATTTCCTTTCAAAAAGAGCATCATCAGTCCTCTTCTATTATAGAGAAGCCTCTTCAGGAACAGGCATAGCTGGAAGGATCCCAACAGCTGGTGTTTATCCAGGAGACTGATAACTGTATGTAACACGGGCCTCAAAAATGATTAGTGCAGCAGAGACACTCCTGCTTTATAAAAATGTGATATAGAGGAGGTCAGGCTAAATGCAACAATCCCTCCTGGACTTAAACAATATGAATCCATGAAAAGACCATTTCTTTTATTCAGTGTCTCATAACTAAGTGATTATGCTCACCCTTCCTCCTCGGCACACCAGTAGCAGTGACAGATTCACAACTTATCTCTGCTCCAGACAGAAGGAAAGCTAAATAGACTCAAAAAAATGTAACCTACAGTATTTAGATATTACTAGCAGGAGGCACAAAGAATATTACTGATTTTAGTACTGTATTGGACAGCAACACCTGCATCAAAACAGATGCATTTTTAAACTAGCATTTCAAAAATTACCCAGCTGATACAGCCCCTGACATATTCTTGGCATGTTGTATTATTTTCATGCAGCTGGAGCTTTGCATTCAATATCCTCTGGATCTATAAAAAAGGTTGTTTTCCTTTGCCCATTTATGAGCTTGGATCTGGGATACTGGATGATAATCTAAATATTTAAACTATTATCCAAGTCTTTAATCAATTCTACTAAACAGACTTTCTGGACAAAGTCCAACATAAAATAAAATGCTTTGTGCTGTAATGAAAGAATTACTGCTATTAAAGGATTTAATCCTAAACACACCACAGCGCATTTCTTTGTACATCAAGTGGAGTCTGAAGGGCTGCTATTTTTATCAGGTTTGTATTTTACAGACAAGCATTAACTGCAGATTACAGGATTGATTCACACCAGGTTTCCCCACTGCACAAAGGTAGAGCTTTGCAGAACTAGCAAAGCAAGGCAGTTCTTAGCTAAAAAGGACCGCACGTTGAAGCATCATTACCCTGTTTTCACTCCTGTCTCCCCGATTAGCTTTTTCATGGAAGCAGCTTTCCCTGTTGCCAGGACAGATTCATCAGTACCCAAGGAAAGGTCTGTAACAGCTGGAGAGACAAAAAGCAACCGCAGAGGATGGGTATGAATGTGCTGGGCTTGGCAAGGTGACAGCCCGCAAGAGCCACCTGCAGAACCCACTGCCCCGGGGTAGGGAGAGCAGGGGTCCAGCTGGAGGGACCCCCAAGGGCAGCACTGACACCCCTGTCAGCAGAACCACGCCTGGCCACAGGGAAAAACCAACACAGGGCAACAGCTGCCATAAAATAGTTAGAACTTCTTCTGGCAGCATCCTGGAGGGAAGCACAGAACCAAATGCACCGTGTGAAAATTAAAGGTGAGAGAAGAGGGAAGGTTTTACTTCAGAGAGGTGATCTGGGCAGAAAGCAGGGTTATTCACAGCCCTCAGTCATCTTGCTGGCTGCTCACGTTAATCAGGAGGGAAGTAAGATGGGAAGCTAGGAATGATAAATGCAGTGATTTGAAAGTATTTGCAAGCATCTCCTTCAGTCTCACTAGGAAATAATTGTTGTGGCGGCTTGGTGCTATTTGGGAAAAAAATACATTTAAAAGGAAGTGAAATGGGGGAAAGATGAAACTCACAAAGCTCTTTAAGGGTTCAGGTAAGAGCTATCATCCTGTGCAGAGAATGGATACCAGGAAGCAATAAAGAAACGATGGGAAGAGAAAGCACTGAGTGTGGGGTAGGAAATAATAAAAAACCTCACTAAAGGCTTAGGACAAGAGTCTGGTTTTATGAGGGAAGCACTGAAGGAGAAAAGAACAAGCCCAGAGGAAGGCACTGTCAGATAGTGAAGAGCAGGGAATGATGGATGGAAGAAAATTCCTGATGGATGCAGAAGGAAAAAAACAGTCATAGAATCACAGAATGGTTTGAGTTGGAAGGGATCTCAAAGCCCACCCAGTTCCACCCCCTGCCATGGGGAGGGACACCTCCCACTGGATCAGGGGGCTCAAAGCCCCATCCAGCCTGGCCTTGAACACCTCCAGGGATGGGGCACTTCTCTGGGCAACCTGTGCCAGGGCCTCCCCACACTCACAGGAGAACATTTCTCCCTAAGATTTCATCTCAGTCACCCCTCTTTCAGCTTGAAGCCCTCAGATAATCCTTCAGAAAGGAACATGAGCTGAAAAGTAGGGGAACCTGCACCACACAGGAGGGGACTGGCTTAGGTCTGAATCCTTCTGCAATAGTGAGAAACTTGACTGTGAACAACACTGCTGGTGTTCACAGTGATGTGTTCCAGGCCATCTCCCCTTGGTGCCCCAGAGCAGGGTCAGCAGGAGCAAGGACAGCGCTGCCCCAGGAGCATGACTCGCACTGGGGACGCTGCAGCCAGGCCCGGTCTGCTGAATCGGCCTCCGAAGAAGAGACTTTGGCTAAGGACCTGGCAGGATGCACTGGTGACAAATTAAAAGGGAAGCACTTTAAAACACTTCTTCAAAGAGGGAGGACAAAATTGTCCACCAGATGAAACTAAAAAACAGATGAGTCACTGGAGGAAATGAGTGTTCGGTTTAATTCACCACCTTTCATATTCCAGAGGTTATTTCTCTCCAGCTGAGAGGAACAGGCTTGGGCTGAAGCACCAGCTCATAACTCTGAAAGGGTGGGTTTGCATCCTGGATTTGCTGCTTGTTTTTCCCAGAGTAGGAATATAACTCAACTTCGTTCTCCACATGCAAAAACACTCACATATCTACATTTACAGTTGAAGGCTCTGGGAGACTGGAGACTACAGGAGGGCTGGGCTCAAGAATGTGATGTCCAGAAAGCCAAGCAAAGGGCCAATATAAGCAGGCCCTTATTTGGGTGGTCAAAGGTGGTGTTACAGGAGGCACTTGTTTTCCATCTCAGTAACAACACCATAAAACCTTTCCGACCAAGCCAAGGCTTTTGAGTTTACATTACATGACAAAGTGTGCTGTGGGAAGAGTTCCAACAGCCAAACACTTCCACCTCTCCTTATCCATAGGGGACAGGACAAGGGGTAATGGTTTTCAGCTGAAAGAGGGGAGATTGAGATGAGATCTTAGGGAGAAATGTTTTGCTGTGAGGGTGGGGAGGCCCTGGCCCAGGTTGCCCAGAGCAGTGGTGGCTGCCCCATCCCTGGAGGTGTTCAAGGGATGGGGCTTTGAGCCCCCTGATCCAGTGGGAGGTGTCCCTGCCCATGGCAGGGGGTGGAACTGGATGGGCTTTGAGGTCCCTTCCAACCCAAACCATTTTATGAACCATTCCTTCCAAAACAGGTTTTGAAGAGGAACTCATATTCCCACAACAGGGAAAGCTTGTGCCTGCTGCCAATAAATTCAGGTCCTGTATTTCAAAAGGGCATCAGTTCATAAGTAATGGTCTGACATCAACCAGATGAAATTCAGTAAAGCCACAAGGGGAAAAAAAAAAAATCAACCAGAACAACATGAGTCAGGGATAACAGATCAGGCAGAATCACTGCAGAAATGGGGGTCATTACAGAGCAGCTGAATCTGAATCACTACCATCATTCTGTGCACACAAGGCTGATCCTGCTCTGGGATGCACTAGCAGACATGCAAGACATGGGAGATGAATATTCTGCTCTACAGTTGAGAGATCTGGAACATTGCAACCAGATTTGTGCATCACACTAAGAAAAATGTGGAGAATTTGGAGATGGTTCAGGGAAGATCAACAAGAATCATGAGAAGTACAGACAAATATGATTTACAGAGAAAGTGTGGAACAATTGGGTTAATTTTCACCATAGAAGCAGAGCTGGGCATTACCTCTATAATACAAACAGGGTATCGGTCTCTAAATAGGTAAAAGAAGGAAATAATTGAGAAAAAGACTAGATAAACATCTTCCCAAGCTGGACAGACCTGTATCTGCCATGGAGCAGAGGGATGGACTACCTCTTCACCTCTTCAACACGCTCAGAGCTTAAAACCAGCAACATATATCATAGGATGTACTAGTGAAAAAGTGCTTTTTTTGTTAAATACTACAAAACAATATAAAGTAAATCTCAAAGCAGATAATATGGTGAAAAAATAGCACCTCTGTACATGTTGGGTGTATGTCTGAGGACATACAGGTGCATGGCTTGGTGAAATATCAAAATCAATTACACTCAAAAACTGTCTCAGAAATCGCATTTCACGTAAACACTTTCAAGGATTGATGCAATAATCAGTCTTTGATTCATCCAATGCCAGGAATGTGCATGGTGACCATGAGGAAAGTTATTTAAATCCATTCAGCTAATAATTGCTTTCTAGCTTGAAGCTTGATATCTCCCCAAAATTTAAGTTATCAGAGCTACAGATGATATTCCTGTTTGCCATGCAATGCATAATCCTCTTCTGAAGGCTACTAAGCTCTTTGCCACCAAAATCAGTGGAACTCTGCTGTTTACATCGGATCTGTGAAAGGCTTTGAAGATGAAAAGAACTGTGCAAGTGCAAAATGTAGCTATTTGGGCAAGGAATCTAGACCAGGAACACAGGCTGTGACACACGGGCCCTGCTGTTTCCTGTCCAAAAATCATCTTTAATCTTTATCAGCATAAAGGCAGAAGTGAGAGAAATCCAGGCAGTCTGATAAAAAAAAAAAGGTGAAAAAATCTGAGCCATTTTCCTGGGATGCTTTCAGAGACACTCTTAGCAGAAGGGTACAAGGAAACTTTACTCTGTTATAATCCTTAATCCTCTCTAGTATCGACTCTAACTTCTTTTAGCCTGGAGAAAAGGAGGCTGAGGGGAGACCCCATCACTCTCTGCAGCTTCTGGAAAGGAGGTTGTGGTGAGGTGGGTGTTGGGCTCTTCTCCCAAGCAACAACTGATGGAATGAGACAAAATGACCTCAAGTTGTACCAGGGGAGGTTTGGATTGGATATTAGGAAGAATTTCTTCAGGCACTGGCAGAGGCTGCCCAGGGAGGTGGTGGAGTCACCATCTCTGGAGGGATTCAAAAGATGGGCAGATGAGGCACTCAGGGGTGGTTTAGTGGTGGACAGGTATGGTTGGACTCTATGATCTCAGAGGTCTTTTCCAACCAAGCAATTCTATGATTCTGTGGTTTCTTCATCCCCTCCACCCCACCACACAATTGCAGGCTGCACAGCACTGCGGGGTACGAGGGACCTGATGTCATCCTGCCTTGTCTTTCTCATAGATTCCCACCTCAAAAAGATGCAAAGGGCTGCCCTGGACCCTCACAGCTCTTGCTAAAACCAAATAAAACACGGGATGTGAGGGGGGAAAGTAAACTTCAAGTGAAGGCTCACTGTTATGGTGAATTTCCAAACATGATTTGAGTCACTTAGAGGAAGTTTCTACACACTTTCCAGCTCAAATATTGTAATGAAATTACCTTGGCTACTGACTGGAAAAAGGGTTATTATTGAAATAGCTTGGTTTGAAGATGAATCATTACACACTGCAGGTGGTTTATCACAGAAATCACCCAACTGTCTTTTAGGACAGGTGGCATTTGCTAAGAGAAAAACAAGCTTTTTCATGTCTGTCTAAGCAGAAGATGCAATCCCAACCGTTGTCCAGTCTCAAAAAAATCAACTGAGAAGGCAACATTTAATGGAGAGAGCCAGGCTGCAAAGCTGCTCTGACACTAAGGATTAAATCCTCAGCATTTAAGTCTGGTTTGCTCTGAGCTGAAAACCCCAGCAGCCCATTACCAACACCTTTTTGCAGACTGAATTAGTGTTGTTCACAGTAAGATTTTGCTTGAGCACGACCAAAGAAGAGGTCGTGTATGATTAAAGATGCGGCCACACTGCTGTCACTTAATACGCCATCAGACAGACAGAAAATAAAGGGATGATGCAAAACTCCATATTTCATTTTAACAAACATTTCTGGGGAGGTTTTGAAGCTGCTCTGCTCCCACAGCATCAGTAAAAGCAATACAATTTTCTAAATGGCTCAGCAACCAGAGTCAAGAATTAAAGAATCATTAAGGATGGAGAAAACCTGTAAGATCATCCAGTCCAACCATCAACACACCAATATACCTATTAAATCATGCCCTGAAGCGTCACATCTACGCATTTTTGATCACCTCCAGGGATGGTGACTCAACCACTGCCCTCAGCAGCCCCTTCCAATGCTTCACCACTCATTTAGTAAAGAAATTTTTCCCAATATCCAGTCTAAACCTCCTCTGGTGCAACTTGAGGCCATTTCCTCTTGTCCTATCTGTTGCTCCTTGGGAGAAAAGCCCAGCACCCACATCACCACAACCTCCTTTCAGGAGCTGCAGGGAGTGATGAGGTCTCCCCTCGGCCTCTTCTTCTCCAGAAGCCCCAGGTCCCTCAGCCACTCCTCCCAAGATTTGTGCTCCAGCCCCTTCACCAGTCTCACTGCCCTCCTCTGGACACACGAATCTTTTGTTATTCTACCCAAATTAACCCAAAATAAGTTGCAACATATTGAGCACTTTTAAAAATGCAGGCAAGGGATGGTAATGCTTCTCTCACACTCCTTTAAAAGAGAAAGGCTACTACACCCAGTTCTACCCAGGGCCAGATGGAGCAGTGCCTACAGAGTAGGGATTTCATGGGTAGCAGCCCTGAACTTGGGGGCAGTCACACAATCAGTGTGACCAAGGGATAATAAATGCTGAGGTAGGTTAAATATGGGTTTTTTTTTTTCTTGCTTCACAAAAGAAGCCACAGGAGAAAAGAGAGCCCGTGGCGTTCTGACCTCTTACCCATGTTTTATCTCATGTAATGACACTTAGGCTTGTTCTTTCTTTCTCTGCACAGACCTGATGTTATTAACCCAGAGCGAGAACAAGTCATGTACAAAGAAGGAATAAGTCATGTTCCTTAAAAAGGCAAAAATTAGCCATCCTTGGAAAAACAATGAGAGGAATGTGAGTAACCCAGCATTTCCTGTGGCTGGTATGCTTATCTCATACCACACTGATCAAGTGGCTTACTTGTCTCTACCCGTTACAAAAGGGATTCTTTGCATTTTCACGTGGTTCTGCTGTACAACCAACTGCATGGTTTTACTACTTTGTCTTAGCTATTTTGGTGCTTAGATACTCAAATCCTTTCCCCTTCCCCCCCAGTAAGTAAATTTTCCAGGCTAAAGTTCAAAGTGAATTCCAAGGCGATTATACAAACACATGCATGCTGTAGATTGACATCATACAATGCTATGCTTTGTGGCTGGGTATTTTGTTCTTTTTAGTTTGCAACAACTTCTGCATGCTTGGCTTCCTTCCCTAAAATAGCACCTTATTATATCCTAACAAGATAGCACTGTATTTATTCCTCTGGCGATTTCACAGGGGGGGGAAAAAAAAGCTTGTGATTTAATTCATAAAAATAGGCTTACAAAGGAAAAACAAGAGTAACAGACCTTATGAATCTCTCCTCTGTTTATTAATGCATGTGATTAGTGGAGTGGAGAGCAAGGAGGTTTATATGTTTCAGTCCATCATGACTGTGAAATTGAACTGTAAATGGTACCCAGTGCAGTCAAGTGAAACAGGCACCACGTCGGGAGTTAATGGAAATGTGGAGAGCTTTTCTTTTTAACAAAGTACTCGAGCAATTATCCCAGCACACCCACAGTGAAACGAGATAAAAGTTAGTCCGTGCCTTACAAAGGCTGTTAACTGCAAAATAAATTTACTGACAGCCATTGGGTGCCTCCTGTTCATTGTTCCCTTTTTTTCTGCACCCATTAGCTCAAAATGACCAGGCATCGGTGAGGATAAACAGCCAGAGCTTTGGAGGGTGGGACATTTGTTATGGTGACATGGTTTAGCCCCGAACTGGCTAAATTTGGCAGCTGAGAACAGTGCAGTTGGGCTCCCAAATTCCACCTCCACACCCTCAGGGGAAAAGGGAGAGGAAAATGAGAGGAAAACGGCTTCCGGATTGGAAACTCAAGCCACAGCTTTAATGAAATGATGATAATAACATTACCATTCTATGATCTGTTACTCCTACAGCAACACAATCCAGTTCCTATTTGCATTCCCAGTGCAGATGAAAGAGAGGGCTGTTTACTCACAACTCTGCCGTTGCTGTTCCTGGTCTCTGCACCGGAGCGTTGCTCTGTTCTGCAGGTGCATTGATGGCCCTGATCCTCTCTCCTGGAGCTCATGGCCATGGCTTGTTGCTCTCAGCCTCAGTTCCTCCCTTCTCTTCAGGGAGGTATGATTTGAATCTGTATCTTTTGGCCTCACAACTATTATTTACAGCTGTCAGTCAGACAAAAGAAACTGAAACCAAAATAAACCAATGCCATCCCCCACAGCAGAGTGGTTACTGTCACTTTTCCCCTGACTTTTATTCACAATAGAATCATGGAATGGGTTGGGTTGGAAGGGACCTCAAAGCCCATCCAGCTCCAACCCCTGCCATGGGCAGGGACACCTCCCACTGGATCAGGGGGCTCCAAGCCCCATCCAACCTGGCCTTGAACACCTCCAGGGATGGGGCAGCCACCACTGCTCTGGGCAACCTGGGCCAGGGCCTCCCCACCCTCATTGTGAAGAATTTCTTCCTAATGTCTAATCTAAAGCTTCCCCTTCCAATTAATAACACAATAATCAACATTTCTATTATTTCCCCTACCTGCACAAGCATCCTACACAGCCCTAGCATAGCAGAACCACAAACCAAGGTACCTCCCATCTGTTCCATAACCTTAATTCCAGCCCCAGCAAACAAGAGCCTGTTAACTGAGGGAACTGCTGCAACTTCAGCCCTCCTGAGCCATACACAAGCAATGCTATCCTTGCTTGGATCCTCACTGCAGAGAAGGGATGCAATATTTTGCAATGACAGATAAACAAGAAACCAAGGTGGACCCTGGGGAAGGCACTGTTTCACCCTGCCCAGAGCTGCCAATGCACGTGCACTGTCTCCTCTCTCTGCCTCGCGGCGTTTCCATGTCTTTGCATGTCTGTCAGCTTCTTTCCATGTTGCTTTTCCTTCTCTGTGCAGCACAGCAAAATGCCAGCTTTCTATTTTTCACATTCTGCATCTAACACGATGCTTAAGATGCTATCAAAGTAGCCAAACGTGACACATTTTCAAGGTTGGCCTCAAGGTAGCAAGCCTTTCGATCACAATCAGATACCAATCAAATAAAAACAGATGAGGGCCGACAGCAGGCTGGCATTATTATAGTGGCTATTTCCAGCTGGTTTCATTCAGGATGTTTTTATCAAGTGAGTCTCCAGCTCACCTCCCATGTATGCAAGGCAGGCAGGAGGGGAAGTGTTTGTACAAAAATGGGATAGTTTGCAATTTATAGCTGAAGGAAAACCAAGACAACTGTCTCCCTGATTTATTAGATGTAATTGTGCCTCTAGCATCATCACAAGACAAAGCAAACCCTACAGATAAAATCAGGCTGGAGGAGGAGTGGGGACCCACAGCTGTGAAGGCATTATTTCAAGATGCAGCTTTTCTCCCTCCCCTTGCATAAATGAAACATTACGTCCAAGTGACTGTAAACCTGCAGCTATCCAAGTGGACTCGTGGTTTCCTCACACACAGCTCAAAGTTCACTACTGACTTCAAAGGAACAGAAAGATACTGAGAATTCTTACCTTTAGTTTGCCACCCTGATACAGATCAGGGACATTTGTAGACTTTGATCTTCCCTTAGTTAATTTAAGGCAGATGGAGCCCAGTTGAAATGCGAAGTTTCAGCTTCAGCGAGGGGACTCTCTGGCCCAGCAGAGTTTTCACCAGTCTTTCATCTCCTGCGATCAAAGCTCCCCCATCCTGACCCAGCTGATATCAAATTATTCCACTCAGATCCCAGTGAAGAACTGTCTTTTCAGTTGTGATGGGGCCTTCTTGTGAATATCACAAAGGCATCTCACATGGAGGAGCCACTCTTATTTACAACTCCAGCTTTTAAATACATGTAAAAACACAGACTTTGACTGTTCTACATCCCAGTAAGGCTCACAGCCAAAGCCCTTGAAACACAGGGAGAAGAGCACAACTTGCATCAAGGTCTAATATAGGTTCCAACCTTTCACTGACTTGTTGCTAAATTTTGCACCTGTAAGGAATCAAAGCAGTGATTTGGAGCTTAGCTGGCTTGAGGAGGAATGAGAAGTTTAACTCCTAGTTAAATAATTTGGCTCAGCTTTCACAAATTCATCACCTGAATATATGACAGATGATTCTAACACTGCCTGCTCTCCAAAATGTTATCTCTACGTGTTGTGCCTCCTGTCCTGCTGTTTGTCTCACTTTCATCAGGGATAAATGTTGGTGTCACAGTGACAGAGCTGTTGTAGCTTGCAAAGCATAACACCTGATTACAAAGCAATAGTTACATCTTAGAGAAGAAACACCACCAACCCATGCCAAGCTCTGAGCTCATGAAGAGCTCTGCAAGAATTGGCCCCTTTGCTCTGGTTGCTTCTGTTAAGTCTCATTAATTCAAGGGGACTTTCTCACACAAACTTCCTCCTGGGCACACAAACACAATCATAGAATCATGGAATGGTTTGGGTTGGAAGGGACTTCAAAGTCCATCCAGTTCCAACCCCCTGCCATGGGCAGGGACACCTCCCACTGGATCAGGGGGCTCAAAGCCCCATCCAGCCTGGCCTTGAACACCTCCAAGGATGGAGCAGCACTCCCTCTCTGGGCAACCCTTGCCTGTGCCTCACCATCCTGTGGGTCTACATCCCATGTGCAGTCTCCTCATTCCTAATGGAGGTGTTCAACCCTACTACTGTGCCCCCCAGACTCACCAAATATCATGGCTGTAGCAACCCACGACTGAAAGACCACCCTTATGATCCAGACTGATTCACCTTCCCACTTGAGAACTTGGTAGCACGGGTTCAGCAGACTGAAAACAGCCTAAAAGGGCTGTGGGGACCTCCACAGGTGGGAAGGACACCTGCATTGCAGTGCTGACAACCCAAACAATGTTCAGGTGCTTCAGGAGCTCAGCTGCTCCAGTTAATTACCAGGGAAATTAGGAGGACTTTACCACTGACCACACAGGAATTCAAGGCTCCTGCTGAAGGGACCAAAGTAACCAGTCTGAAGTTGAGGGAGTCTCAAAACCACTTGTTACCAGTAAGGCTCTGAGCTAATGCTGCCCTAATTAGTGGGGATTTGGACCTAAGTTTGCTAATGATCTGAGGGGAAGTCCTTCCTGCCAGGGGCAGGATCTTAGAGTTTCCCCAAAGTAGCTGTATCAGTGGGAATTAAATGTCACCATCTACCTTTGGCCAATTAAACTTGCCTTCCTTCATCTGATACAACGGACAGAGCGCACCGTGCTGCTCAGGCACACGGTTTGCATAAAATGTCATGAGTGTTTCTTATCAGATTAAGCTGCAGTAGGTTTAATTTTAGATCTTTGAATTCAAGTGGTGCAACGAAGATTAAATGCTAGGCATTATTAGAGATGCAGATGTGGTTATATTGAATTATAAACCTCATTAAGTGCGATGTCCTAGACAGGCTTGCGAGATAAGCCACAAAGGACTTCCTTACTTCATGCTGAAGTTATTAAAATATTAGAAGGTAAATCTAATCATAAAAATATTATGATAGAATGAAACTGATACTTTAAAAATGTTATTACAAAAGACCCTACTTCTTTCATGTATAATTACTTCCCTCTCAGTTTAGATTGCTGGAGCGATATTAAAATGCAAGTATTTTTCCTCTTTTGAAGACACATAAAAAGCAAACACAATGGAGCCAAATTTTGCCACTGCCTTTCAGCACCTGAGCCTTGAAAGGTCCTCCTCATTGTCAAGTTTTTAGTTCTCATCAACACTTAAGTTACCCACCCGTTACTATAGCTGGTAGCAAGGCCACTCCCACTCGCACGGATGAGTGGTTGAGACAGCGCTATCCCAGGAGATACGTGACAGGATTTTGGAATGTCTGAGGAGGCTGAATTTAGAGAAGAGACCAACAACACAACTGGGCAGGGATTCATGCAAAAATACACACGCACAAAGATATTCAGATATTCTCACCAACTCCTTTAACATCAGCCACAGAACATCACAGAACGTCCTCAGTTGGAAGGGACCCACAGGGATTGAGTCCAGCTCCTGTCCCTGCACAGGACAACCCCACAGAATTGCTACAGCCCTCTCTTCTGTAGCAGAAGAGCAGAGGGTACACAGTGAAACTTGAAAGGGCACAAGGAGAAAAGGTTAGAAACAACTGAACTGATTTTTTTTATGAAGCATGTAATGAACCTGGGGGGATTCATTGCTATGAGATATGAAGGTTCCCTATCATCCCACTTCAGAAGAATCCCTGTCAGCATGGCAACAGAACATCACCATGCCATTGGTGAGGATAAATGAACTGTAAGAAATAAAAGCATTACTGGCCCAGAGCATCAACCAGCCAACGATGGAGAGGCAGGGAGAAACCTCTCCTGTGGGAATTCCATAATTGCCTGGCACTTCCCTCGCAAGGGTTTTGCCCTGGCTCTTACTGTCAAGACCATGATGTTGCTCTGACCCAGCAGGGCAATTGCACCTCACCAGGTGAGCAGACACAAAGCATTTCACACTGAATTGTCCTGACATTTTGTCAAGTCCAGCTGGAAAGCTGTATCCCAGTTGTGGATACATTCCCACCGCTTCTGCTAGGCAAGGCCGAGCTATGCTAAAGCATGTAGGGTTTTGCAGATGGGCAGCATCCTCCTCCCAGTTTAAAAGACATAAACTGTTTGTCCTAACCTGAACCACCTCTAAAAAAGCACTGAAATATTTTATGGGCAAAATCCATGTTTTATAAAATGGGTTTCCTTCTATTTCCCCATTGAACTGTCGCAAATCTTTGATTGCTTTTGATAAAGGCCATCCTAATGCATTCCAAATGTAGAGATCAATACCACTTCCCATGTGCCAAACCTGTGTGTGTGTAAAGTCATGTAAGACTCTAAGAGCATCTCCTATACGTGTGTTATATGAACTGAATTAAGTTTTCACAATGGAATTGATCCATGGTAAGATATTTGAGTTTGCTTGTTTGCAACACCTGCTGGATCAGATAACCTGATGTGTCCCTCAGCAGACAGAGCAGGTCTCTTCAAAGCTGATAGAAAAACTACCAACAGATTTGACTGCATTGTATTTTACATTAGATGTTGCTTTGGGGATGCTGGTATAAGGTGGCATTGATTTATAGCTCTCTGTCATTGACTCGAGGCACTCGATGTCAAAAATGGTACAAAAAAAAAACTTGTTTTACAAAGAAATCTTCCAGGGCAGAGCTACAGCAATGACTTTTGTAAAAGAGGCAACGACATTCCAGTGTGTTAGAGTTTGAATACTGCAGCTCTTCTGAGAAACTGAAAATAAAACATGAAGATACCTCACTGCCACCAGGAAGGGAATTGGGGAACTGGGAAAGCAAGACTTGTGGAATATCCAAACCTTTCATTCTATTTTTCTGGTAGAGTTACAAATTCAGAGTTACAAGTTCTCCTCCTTCCTTTTCAGCTGTTTTTCTGTGTGACAGACCAAACACTTTTAAGAATCCTAGAATCATATGTTAGAATCACACAATGTCCTGAATTGGAAAGGACCCACAAGGATCATCGAGTGCAACTCCTGTCCCTGCACAGGACAACCCCAACACTCACCCCGTGGGGCTGAGGGCATTGGCCAAAGGCTTCTGGAATATTGTCAGGCTGTGACTGCTTCCCTGGGGAGCTGTTCCAGTGCTCCACCACCCTCTGGGGGAAGAACCTTCTCCTGATGTCCAACCCAACCCTCCCCTGGCACATCTTCCTGCCGTTCCCTCAGGAACAAGGAATTTCTCCTACACTTAAGCCAAATTGTATTTAGTGCTTTTTTTTTATCAGGCAGAATAAAACAACAGGATCTAAAGGGAAAAATTAGATTACTTGCAAGAGATTCTGAGAAACAGCATGGTTGAGTGTTTTTATCTTCATTTCCTTGTCTTTTTCAATTTTCATTTAAGAAAATGCATACATTGTGAAATATTCAGTTAAATATATCATCATTAGTGCATGATGCAGAAAGCAAAAAATATATTTTAGTACCCTAAAGATGAGTTCTTACATATTTCTTTTTGGTGGGTTATTTGCTAGTGTAAACTGGAAAAGAAAATCCAGATTCCTATGGAGAGCAGGCACTCTGGAAGAAAGCGAACAGTAATAAACCACTGTAATGAATTCAGATGCTGTAGACAGAACTACTAAATAAAATACACAAATGGGGGAGCCAGGACTGCCTTTTCTTCTGCTCCATAAACACAGGGCTGCAGAACTTGGATTGCTTTCGTAGCTGGAAGTAATAGCAGCTCCTATACCCTCACTGAGCAAAACCAGTCATGACAACACGATCTCTCACGCAGCTCTTACTCTTTAGCACATGGACAATTGTAGGATGACTCACCACACTTCTAATTGCAGCTTTGATCATTAAATCTTCTTTGAATTACTGAAGACTCTGCTTCCTCTTTCCAGTTACAAAACCCATCAGAAAAGGATTTGAGGTTTCAGGTTAGAAAGTTCAGCGTTTCTTTTAAACTCCCAGCCTTGTTCAGTGAGCATCTGTAAACACCAAGACAAAGGGTAAGATGAACCACACCAACCAACCTCCTCAGCCTTTGCATCCTGTGTTGGCACCCACCTCTTTATCTTGGCTGCCATTTCCAGGCCAGCATTTTTGTTGCTTTACCAAAACACTGATGTTTTCTTTGCAGTTAAGCTGCTTCTGGCACTGATCACTCTTTTTAGATTAATCAGATGCTGTTTGTATATTCCAGTGAGGTGCTGTATTCAATAGTCAATGAAAGCACCACTAGATGGCTCAAGGGACTGGATGGCTGCTTCTATCTCACTAAGGTCTTTAGACAGGGAGTTGGCCCTCTACACCCAACCTCTCTTGGCCATGGAGGAGCCTTTCAAGCAGCAGAAGGCAGAGCTGTGCAGCTGTGAGGTGCCTGTGGCACCACGCACTGACACCTCTCCTCAAACAAAAACCAGCTTCCCACCAGCTGTACACCACACCTCATGGAGCAAAGGGACAGACTTGGCCTCATAAAGGTTCTGCCCTGTTCTGATGGAGCCCCATTCCTGTCTGATGAATCAGCAGAGGAAAAGTATGAGACCCCCCACCTGGAGCCCTGTGTCCAGTTCTGGAGTCCTCAGCACAGGAAGGACCTGGAGCTGTTGGAACAGGTCCAGAGGAGGCCACGGAGATGATCCGAGGGCTGGAGCCCCTCTGCTGTGAGGACAGGCTGAGAGAGTTGGGGTTGTTCAGCCTGGAGGAGAGAAGGCTCCAGGGAGACCTTAGAGCAGCCTCCCAGGACTGAA
Source organism: Dromococcyx pavoninus (assembly GCA_033558185.1). Lineage (NCBI taxonomy): Eukaryota > Metazoa > Chordata > Aves > Cuculiformes > Neomorphidae > Dromococcyx > Dromococcyx pavoninus. The sequence continues at coordinate 111,914 of JAUMJL010000621.1, read as the reverse complement.
AGGGGCTCCAGGAAAGCTGGGGAGGGGCTCTTGATCAGGGAGTGCAGGGACAGGATGAGGGGAAATGGTTTTCAACTGAAAGAGGGGAGATTGAGATGAGATCTTAAGCAGAAATGTTCTCCTGTGAGGGTGTTGAGGCCCTGGCCCAGGTTGCCCAGAGCAGTGGTGGCTGCCCCATCCCTGGAGGTGTCCAAGGCCAGGTTGGATGGGGCTTTGAGCCCCCTGATCCAGTGGGAGGTGTCCCTGCCTGTGGCAGCGGGTGGGACTGGATGGGCTTTGAGGTCCCTTCAGACCCAAACCATTCCATGATTCTCACTGACACACGGAATTTGCTCAGAAATGCTCCTTCTGGCTTTTCTCCCCACGAATCCCAAAACAACTCGTCAGTGACTTTTAATTCAAGCTGCTCATTAACACCCTTGGTAGTCATAACCACCAAATGTTTCCCTGCTGATGTAAATCCCTTCTCTGACGGAAACCCAGGACCCTACCACAGCCCAGCTTCTGAGGACAGTTCCTCTGTGCACTCTATGTGCAAAGAATGATTTTAGGCATTAGCTTAATGGACTTTTAAGTCTCTCTGGTCAACGGCCCCAGAGAGGTGCATCCCATTGGCTGCTTCTAATAGTTCATTTGTTCCACAATTGGAGAAGGATTATTTTTTTCTTAATGAGCTCTTTAATGGAACCATTTCTCCCCTATCCAACATCAGATCTTTTTGCCTTCTGCAGAGTCACTTTAGATATGAGGGAAGTAAAACTCAGCTCGTCTTTATACAGCTGAGCTTGCCCATTGGGGGAAGTACAAAGAGTGAGCAAAGGAATTGTAAAAGGAAATCACAAATAATGTCAATAAAAGCAGTAAAAAAATCACAGTTCTTATCCAAGTGTTCTACAAAAGGTTCTCCCAAAACAATTCCACTACTGTACAGTCTTTTCCTACAACAGCACTTATTCCATCTACTCCCACTCTTTGGCAACGCTCTGGTGGGCATGGTCTTCCTCAAGTCATCTTCTTACAGGGGAGGGTAGGAATTATAGCATCTTTAATAGTTCCACAAATGTTACACATCTTGATAAGCTGCAGAAACCTGTCCAGCATTAGCTGAAAGGCAGCAGCACAGCAGCCAATTTATCTGGGATATTTAGAAGTGAAAAATGGGTCAGGCCACTTATTAACAAAAACCAGCCAGCTGCCAAGAGAGTTTTCAGGCAGCCAAGGGCTCACTGGTAGGAGTTTCCACAAATCTTGGGTTTGTCTGACTTCTTACAACAGGGCAACATAACCAGGTGAAATTAAAACAGCCCCTTGTTAGGCAGTCAGCAAAAAAAAGAGAGCCCAGCCTTCAATTAGTGCCACCACTAACGAGCCATGTGAAAGATAATAGAATGGATCTCAGCTGATTTCCTGCCAACTTCTCCAGAGCTCACTTTGCTTTTTTGACTTTACAGGCAGTATCACATTTAGCACAACTAATGAGCTTGCATTCCTTGAGTGGCTCCACCCCAGCGTGTGGGCTCTCTTCTTTTCTCCTTTTGTTGATCATCTCCCTTCCTCAAGAAATCAACGTTTGAAAAAAGACAATAAGGTCTTTGCAGCATTATCATTTCAAGGTCTCTGCTCTATCCTTACTTTCAGAAGGCACAAAGGTTTATTTTTGCCCACCTATTTACCAAAAACATGTCTTTCTGCAGGATTGTGAAAGTTTCTACTCCTGCTGCAGGGACCCAGAGCAGCTCAAACTGTTACATTTAATTGGGGAAAATGATGGAAGGAAATACAGAAAGAGAAGATAAATAAAAGCAAAAAAAAAAAAGCAGAATTCATATAAGAAACCTCTGCTCTGCTTTTCTAAAGTAAAAGCCATCCTTCACCAGAGAGGAATTACAGCATGGCCTGAGAGAGCTCTGCTGGAAAGATGATGGGTCTTAGACAACTCTCCCTGAGAGCAGAGATCACTGCATCCCAAGACCTGGAGCAAATGCAGGATGTGGGATTGGGGGTGCTGAAAGCTCTGAGCATTTAAGCCCCTGTGCTTGGATCACCTGCTCTGGTTGCACTTCCAGGACAATTTTGGTGGCACCTGGGGGTCACCCTTAACAGCACTGTTCATCAGAAAGCAGCCACCATCACTCAGTCAAACGTAGCTGGAAGTCCCTCCCCAAGGGCAAAGAAGAGCCAAGGCACTCAATGCCCTCTTTACCTCAGCCATTACTGGTAAGACCAACCTTCAGCAGCCCCAGGTCCCTGAGATCAGTCGGAATCTGAAGCAAGGCAGACATACTTTGGTGGAAGAGGTACTTGGATGCAGGTTAGGGAACATTTAAAGGAGATACACAACTCCATGAGAGCTGAGGGAGCTGGTTGATGTCACTGCAATGCCACTCTTGGTTGTCTTTGTAAGGTCATGGTGCTCAGGAGAGGTTCCTGCAGACTAGAAGAAAGCAAATGTCCATTCTGCCTTCAAGAAGGACAAAGAGGAGGATCCAGGAAACTACAGGCTGGTTGGCCCCACCTCGATCAATGGGAAGGTGATGGTTTCCAGCACATTTTGCTCCATCTCCAACCACGTGAAGGAGAAGGTGGTTGGAAGTAGCCAATATGGGTTTCCAGGGGAGTAGTCCTGACACTCCTCCTTCTCAGAGACCCCAGGGGCACGTTTAAGTGTCTGGCAGCCATTGTCCCATGAAGAATTTGGTAGAGACAAGTAATCAACAGCAAGGTAAGAGCTTCGCTTTGGAACATCACAGGAACCAACAAAGATAATGGCTGCTACCGTTTTCTTCAGGCATTGGTATTAACAAAATCCATTCTGAAAAGGCCAAGACATTGAGTGCTAAAGCAGATGATGAGCTCTGATTGCAGCAGTTACTGCCTGACTACGTTCATGTGCCCTGATTTTTGCTAACATCCTTGTCATCTCCTCTCCCTCCTTCACCCCTTCATCAACCCTTCATCAAGTCCTTTTAGACAATGGGCTTTGGACTGAGACTTCATGCATGAAGTGTTTGCTGATCCAAGTTTCTCAAGTTCCATTCCTCCATTTTTCCCCCTTGTTGATTTTATGGGGGTATCTATAGGGTGTCTGCCCTCTACCCAGCTGTCTCTCTTCCCAAAGCCTGGAGGCACACAATCACCACGAACAATTTTTATGCTTTTTAAAGTAAAACCATCCAACAAGTCCTGATAAGTAAACTATTAGAAGGTCATGTCAGTTAGTTTCATGTAAAAAATAATTCTCAAAGGAAAAATTTAGGGGAGAAAGGAAAAAAAACCAAGTACATGCTCGATCTGCTGGAAATCTCAACAGATTTCCAATGCTGAAGTAAGAGTTGAACCTCACTGTATGTTGCCTGGGTGGGGTGTTCCCACTAACAGCAGCATGGAAAGATGCTGAAACATGTGAAAATTCAGTTTTTTTGCTAAATTCACCCAATTTGAGAAATTACCAAAATGTAAGTTTTCTTAAAAGTTGCTTTTTTTATGCTTATGACAGGGAGAAATTGCATTGCAGCCAGTGGTGCCTTTGCTGAAAGGACTCCATTAGATTGCCATTAGTTGCTAATAAAATATCATAATTATTTTTATAGGGTTAAGCTTGTCTCTTTCCTCATCCACCTGCCTTGCAGAGATAACCTCGAAGAACACCCTGAAGGACTGTTACACTCCAACTCAAAAGCTTTTCCCCTGCTAAATTTCCTAAACATTTCATTACACATAAAAGAATGGGGAGAATAACAAGATACAGCCCTTTCTCTCTCCAATTTACATTCTCATAGGACTCCACTCAATGCCTAGTCAGACTCTGGAATAATTTGATTTTTCTTCCATTATTACTATGCAAAGATATTCCATGTATTAGCACATTGGCCATTCATTCTTCAGAACACATCTCATTTGCCATTAGCTGCACAAACACTTGACTGTACTTAAGGAAGAGCCAGACCATCGTGTCACATATCTCATTTTAAATATCCATTTCACTTGGTGGATGTCAAAAGGCTGAGCCTTCGTAATGAATATTTCTGTTGAAAAATGAGGAATAAACACCCTGCTAAGAGGTGTTGCTGGCAATATTCAATGTTGATAGATCTTTCTTCTCATAAGCTCTGCCTGAAGTGAAGCTTCTCAGTGGATCTGTCAGGTCCAGTGGCAGCATCTGCTGCCTGACCTTTATGTGGGTGTGTGAGATGGTTTCAACTGTACAGCTGAGCACCAGCCCTGTGTAAATACAAACAGCAGAGCAGCTGCCTTGACTAAGCCTTGAATCACAGAATGGTTTGGGTTGGAAGGGACCGCAAAGCCCATCCAGTTCCATGGGCAGGGACACCTCCCACTGGATCAGGGTGCTCCAAGCCCCATCCAGCCTGGCCTTGAACACCTCCAGGGATGGGGCAGCCACCACTGCTCTGGGCAACCTGGGCCAGGGCCTCCCCACCCTCACAGCAAAACATTTCTCCCCAAGATCTCCTCTCATTCTTCCCTCTTTCAGCTGAAAACAGTTACCCAGTTCTTCCATCTCTCTGGTGATTCCAGAAGAGTTAACATGTACTGTTTCCTTTTCTTATCCAACCACTTGAATAACATCTGCCCTCTTCATCAGCTTCCTAAAATAACCTGCCTTTGTCAGGTTAGAAGAGATTTTTCATCCTCTGGTGCAAAATAGCAGTCAAGTAATGAACCTACGGCTCAGCCCAGCAAATATTTAATTTGGCAGGTGCTAAGTTTTAGCTCATGATACCTCATCTCTGCATTCGAGTAATCTCAAACAGGTGACACATGCATAATGTAAAAAGCCAGAAGCAAACATCATCGCATTTAGAAAACAGCTGCAGGGGTTTTTTTGCCATGGAAAATTATTTCTGCTTAAAACATCAACCCAGAGTAATTGTATATTTTGTTTAGAATGACAGCTGAATTTTTCATGTATTTGCTGTCTTTTGATGGCAGATAAGTGGGAAGGGAAATGCGCTCTCTGAAGGCTTTTATCAACGAAAATCACAGTCAGAAAATTGCACCACAGAGCACAGCAATATTTCCATACTTTACTGCACTTACAGAGAGAAAACTGTCATTAGGGCTAGCAGAGTGTCATGAAAAAAAGATGTTTCTTTTTACAGATCCCTTATTTGGCCGGAATTTTTCCCCCTAAGGTTGCAGGAAGTGGGAGGCCGTTACAGCAGAATTTAAAGCATTAGGTTTTTCAGTGAAGTGCAGCTAATATTTTAACAAGGGGGTCCAAAAAAGTTCCTGCTGGCTCTGTAGACTGTAATAAAACCCAGGATAGGCCAGACTCACCCTGGGGAAACTGTCCACCTGTATTGCATTTCAGCAAAAGGGGCTGCTTCTTGAACCAAAGAGGGAGCAGAAAGACATCTCTAAAGCTTTCCTTTGCTGTACAGACCTCCCTTGTTCCCAGAAACAGAGATCGTTCCTCCTGATGCCCTTCACACGTAGTCTGTAGGGCAGACATTTCAGGAGAGCATCAGTAAAGGCAGCTGAGCAACTACTTTCTCCTGGAAAGAGTGTTCATAGAACCACAGAATGGTTTGGGTTGGAAGGGACCTCAAAGGCCATCCAGCTCCAACCCCCTGCCATGGGCAGGGACACCTCCCACTGGATCAGGGGGCTCAAAGCCCCATCCAACCTGGCCTTGAACACCTCCAGGGATGGGGCAGCCACCACTGCTCTGGGCAACCTGGGCCAGGGCCTCCCCACCCTCACCATGAAGAATTTCTTCCTAATGTCTAATCTTAATCTTCCCCCTTGCAATTTAAAGCCATTCCCCCATGTCCTGTCCCTGCACTTCCTGATCAAGAGCCCCTCCCCACCTTTCCTGTACCCCTTTCAGTCCTGGGAGGCTGCTCTACGGTCTCCCTGGAGCCTTCTCTTCTCCAGACTGAACAACCCCAACTCTCTCAGCCTGTCCTCACAGCAGAGGGGCTCCAGCCCTCAGATCATCTCCGTGGCATCCTCTGGACCCCTTCTAACAGTTCCATCTCCTTCTTACAATGGGGATTCCAGAACTGGACACAGGGCTCCAGGAGGGGTCTCACGAGAGCAGAGCAGAGGGGCAGAATCCCCTCCCTGGTCCCACTGCTTTTGACACAGCCCAGGACACAGTTGGGGCTTCTGGGCCAATCCACTGATTAAACACAACAGTCTTGCATAAACCACACTCTCAGAGCATAAATAACTTCAAGATCACCAATTCACTTCACTTGATCTGAGAAGCAGTTTGAAACGAAGGCGCTATCGTTTCCCATGAATATCGCACTTCACAAACACTGAGATCACTGAGACAAAACTTCTTTCGTTTCACAGATGAAAACACTACTCTGGAAGCAATCAGTGGTCAGCAGAACATAATAGCAGCTGACATTTCAGGTCAATATGAAAGCAGTTTGGAGCCAGCCATTCTGGAAGCATTCCAGTTTGTCACTTCATTGCTAACGAAGACAGTGTTGCAACATGTTTTGTTTAATATAAAACCCAGGATAGGATCATGGGAGAATTATTTCCCTCTCAACTTCTCCCCCCTCCAACCCTCTTTCCAAATGCAATTGTTCTATTTTCAAGAAGCTCATTTGCTCTTATTGTTTTTGCATCGAGCTGGCAGCTCACCCATCTGTCTCCCGCTGTGCTTAAAAAGATGTCATGATCCTGCAGCCCCAAACGCAGCCCTGATGTTTCTTTCCACTGAGCTAAAACACATCTGTAATGACAGCTTTCACTTTGGAATGAATTTATTTTTGAAACAATGACAACCTCACCAGTCAGATTTCACATGCATTTATAAAAATAAAAATTCAGAGCCACCTCATCCCAGGTACCGGGATTTTCATGGGTCGAGACATTACAAAGAAAGCTTGTAACAGCTCATTTAAAGAGCTCCTTGTTTCATAGCCATAACACACAAAGGTGGTTGAGAAAATGAGACTGCCATTAGGGCTGCCCTTCACCCAAAGTCCCACTGGACTCCAGTCCAGTTTCTGACCCTAAATATTTGCACCTTGGCTACCCCAGGGGGTTCCCTCACCTTGGAACTCAATCTTTAAGGTCCCTTCCAACTCAAACCACTCCAAGATTCTACAATTCTATTTTGTGACTCAACTAAAGGGCTCTAAGACTCTTTGGCCTGGTAGAAAACAAACATTGAGTCACTTCCTCACTCTGAGATTTCTTCCCTGTGAATACGTCTGAGGCAGAGTAGACACACACTTGCTGTAAGTTGTGTTTCATGAAATAAATAGGTTTGACAGCTGAGCATTTCTGGCAGGAGTGGCACCCAAAACTTGCACTTTTTTTTAAAGAAAATGAAAGCAGACAACCAACCAGGCTGCTCTCCTCAGAGACAAACCCCAAGGAGACAATTTTTCTTTTTCTTATTAAATGGATATTCTGTCACTTCAGTAGGGCAAATATAATTGTTCAAGCTGCTATGCTGAGACTAATTGTCCCGTCATTTACTATTAGAGGTGTTAATATGGTCATTAATACGTTACAAATAGCTCCTCAACATCCTCTCAGGTCACCACAACATTAGGAGCAACCTGACAGATTAACAGAAGGAGGTAAAGTCTGGGGACCCGCACAGGTCACAGTGCCAAAGGAATTCAGAAAATGGATTGAGATGGAAGGGACCTTAATGTCCATCCAGTTCCAACCCCCTGCCATGGGCAGGGACACCTCCCACTGGATCAGGGGGCTCAAAGCCACATCCAACCTGGCCTTGAACACCTCCAGGGATGGGGCAGCCACCACTGCTCTGGGCAACCTGGGCCAGGGCCTCAACACCCTCACCGTGAACAATGTCTTCCTAAAGTCTGACCCAAATCTTCCCCCTTTCAGTTTAAAGCCATTCCCCTCATCCTATCACTACAGGCCCTCGTAAAAATGTGACAGGCAAGAGCACGCCACAGCCTTCCTGCAAAACCCTCACTGGTCAGCAGTAAGGGGACTGATAGGATGAGAGAGTTCAGGTTGTCCAGCCTGGAAAACAGAAGGCTCTGTGGAGATCTTAGAGCCACCTTCCAGTGCTGAAACAAGCTCCAGGAGAGCTGGAGAGAGGAGCTCTTGATCAGGGAGTGCAGGGATAGGATGAGGGGGAAGGGTTTGAAGCTGAAAGAGGGGAGATTGAGGTGAGATCTTGGGCAGAAATGTTTTCCTGTGAGGATGAGGAGACCCTGGCCCAGGTTGCCCAGAGCAGTGGTGGCTGCCCCATCCCTGGAGGTGTTCAAGGCCAGGTTGGATGGGGCTTGGAGCCCCCGTGATTAGATATCAGAATTACATTAAGAGTTCACTTACAAAACTTTGCAAAGGGAAAAGACCATCTAGTATTTGATTTCCTCAGTCCACAGAGTAGCTGACATACAAGGCAGTGCACCACAAAGCTTTTAACTCATATTCTGAGGCTGGGGGAGTACAATTGCAGCTACTCACATAGAAAACTTCTCCCAGTTAACTCAGCTGTTGGAACTTGGAGTGTGTCAGGTTGGACAAAACATGTCCCATATTAGCAGGAACAGGCTGCATTTGCATGGAAGACTCCACACTCCAGCTAGATTCCACTTTGAGATGGTTTGGAGTCATTACTTGAAAGAGGTCAATTTTTAAAGAGGTATAAAAAAAAAACCCTCTCTAAAAATAAACCAACTCCTGTGAAAAGGCTTGGCATTCCCCTGTCAGGTTTCAGCAGCTAGGAGAGGGAATAGTCTGTCTGGTGTTGGCTTCCAGCCACGAGGAAGTTCATATCTAATATAATCAAGGCATATTAGAAAGAGCGGAGCAGATAAGAAGCCAAACGCAACTCAAGCCACAAAGCCTCCACTGAAAATGTGTTTTGGCTTCAGAATGGGGAGAAAAAAAGAGAGGACAGGTTAAAGATTTGGGGCCCAATGCCCCATATTTACACTCCTTATACTCCAGCACAGCCGGTCCAAACGCCACTTTGCTCTGAGAAAGGCAAGTGCTGAGCTTAAATCAGCTGCAACGTTTTCTGTTTCATGGAACCATGGAATGTTTTGAGTTGGAAGGGGCCTTAAAGACCATCCAGTTCCACCCCCCTGCCATGGGCAGGGACACCTCCCACTGCATCAGGGGGCTCAAAGCCCTATTCAACCTGGCCTTGAACACCTCAAGGGATGGGGCAGCCACCACTGCCCTGGGCAACCTGTGCCAGGGCCTCCCCACCCTCACAGGAAAACACTTCTTTCTAAGATCTCATCTCAATCTCCCCAAGGTCTCATCTCAGTCTCTCCTCTTTCAGCTTAAAACCATTCCCCCTCATCCTATCCCTGCACTCCCTGAGCAAGAGCCCCTCTCCCCAGCTTTCCTGTACTTCAGGTACTGAGAGGCTGCCCTAAGGTCTCCCCAGAGCCTTCTCTTCTCCAGGCTGAACAACCTCAACTCCTCAGCCTGTTCTTGCACAGGAGGTGCTCCAGCCCTCGGATCATCTCTGTGGCCTCCTCTGGACTTGCTCCAACAGCTCCAGATCCTTCCTGTGCTGAGGACCCCAGAACTGGACAGAGGACTCCAGGAGGGGTCTCACAGAGCAGAGGGGCAGAATCCCCTCCCTCTCCCCACTGGTTCCACAGCTTTGGGTGCAGCCCAGGACACGGTTGGCTTTCTGGCCTTTTCTGAATTTCCTTATCTCCTTTCCAACTGCCTTTCAGGGCACAGTGTGATTTGTGTCACGTCCAGGCTTTCTCCATTTATGCTGAAGGTTAAAAAAATGTCACAAAGGGTCCAGAATAACCAGCATTTTTAAAAAAAAAGTAATTGTAGATACACAAGTCTGTTATTGCACCTCCAACAAGAAAATAATGCTTTCTTTGTACTTGTTGCCTCTTGACAGACAAATTGAGTTGCTGAATAACTTGGTACAACAGTAAACCTGTCACAAAAGCATGTTAATCAAAGCAAACCCAATACTTGACATCCCCCAGTGAAAGGCATTTTTACAGTGTTTCATTAAAACTGAAAGGAGGATTAAGAGGCCTATTTCTTGATTAACATCGCTCTCTGACTGGGAGATGTAATCCCATCTATAATCTCAAATTACTGGAAACCAAATTAAATCACTGCCAGCAGATCATTCTAAGCACAGATGACACTGAGCACAAAAGGATTTGTTTCTTTACGTTCTTTACCCAACCTGGAGACCCTCTGAGTTTCAGACATCACAGTGGGAGCTCCACCAACACTCCAGGTTCCAGGAGATGCTGTGGAAGAGCCACTGAGCTCAGCAGGGGTTGGACAAACGCTGTGCAAGCATGGCTTTTAGTGTTGAAAATGATATGGGGAAAACCCTGGTGGCAAAGTACATCAGATGGTTGGAGACAGAAAATTCCAGAGATGCTGAAGGTTAGAGAGAAGGTATTTGACCAGCCTTGTGTGCCACACCAACGGTGAGAGTGAAATACTGCCAGTTTGTATGGGGCTTTGATCCAGTTGGAGGTGTCCCTGACCATGGCAGGGGTTTGGAACTGGATGATCTTTAAGGTCCCTTCCAACCCAATCCATTCCATGATTCCATGAATACTGCAGGCGACACAGCACACCAGAGTGTTGCTCAAACATCTTCAGGCTTCAGGAAGAGAAAAAACAGCCAAGAAGAAACACAATGTCATGATTTCTGACAAAATAAATCCTCGCTCTCTTCTCCACCTGGCGACAGGATTCCTTTTGGGAACCCAACTCTCCCTTGTGACTGACAGCACAGTGAGACACAGATTCTTTCTCCCCACCACTATGCTTTTTATACTGAAACAAGCAGGGCAGGAATTCTGTGCCAGGAGTGCACATTCCCAGCTGGTGCAGGGACTGCAGAGCAATGCCAGGTAGTCCTGGCTCGCCAGCCCCAACAGGGAAACCAGTTCCCTGGCAGCAAGCACAGCCTCTGGGACATTGGCTTCCAAAGCCCAGCATTACTTGTACCAGCAGTGCTTGGAAGCTGCATCTGCCCCAGGGAAAGAACAAAAGATGATAAAACTGGCACTAATTTCAGTCTGCCCAACAACAGACAGGGTAAAGACAGTATCAAGTCAGAAACTCAGCTGCAAACCTGCCAAGATCCCCATTTCACAGCACTTTCTGCTCTCACTAAGTAGCAAAATACAGCAGGGCTAAATCCCAAGAAAGCCCAAACCAGCCGCATGTCCCATTGAAACAAGATAAAACCAGGCCTAAACTCTTCACCCAGCAGCACATGGCTGTATCTCCCTCAAAGTGAGTTATTGTTGCTTCCAAGAGCAAACTGAAGTGGGTTTTTGCAGCAGCTCAGGCAGATGCCATTTGGCTTCTCAAAGGCATACAAAGACCAAACCACTTGCAGCTCTGCTGTTTGAGCCTCCTCTCCCTGGAAATGTTCTCTGCCTGCATCAGCCAGAGGGTTTATCTACAGAGCCAAGAGCTGAAGTAGAAGCCTAAATTTCAAGGGCACCAAAATGCACCAGAGTTGGACTCTCAATAGCTGCTCCTCATATTTGTGTGCTCCAGTATTCCCCTCACAAGACCATTACCACTCAGTGCCAGGAACAATTTATTCCATTAGATAAGTGCTAGAACTTTTCCAAGAGCAATCAACGTACACTGAGATGTCAGCAACTCGCCCCAGGCTACATCATACTTCACAAATAGCTCTGCTTTGATGTCTTTGGTTTGTCTGAAAACGACTTCCCTCATCCTCCATCTCTGCAAGGCACTGCTGTGTCTCAGAGGGGAGCCCTGTGATGTCACTCTCCTTGGAGACACTTCCACAGTGGTTCCTCACTCACCATCGCTGCCTCCCCAGCGGTCCTGTGAGACCATATTGGAGTTGTGGAGTTGTGCCCATGGGAACTTTTCTTAAACAAAACAAACAAACAAACAATTTAACATTAAGCTCTGGAAGCTGGCATAGCATTAATTATTAAAAAACAACATGAGCTGGCAACAGGCGCCCGCATCCTGGGCTGTGTCCAAAGCAGTGGGATCAGCAGGGCCAGGGAGGGGATTCTGCTGCTCTGCTCAGACCCCACCTGGAGTCCTGTGTCCAGTTCTTGGGTCCTCAGCACAGGAAGGACCTGGAGCTGTTGGAACGTGTCCAGAGGAGGGCATGGAGATGGTCTGAGGGCTGCAGCCCCTCTGCTGTGAGGACAGGCTGAGAGAGTTGGGGTTGTTCAGCCTGGAGAAGAGAAGGCTCCAGGGAGACCTTAGAGCAGCCTCCCAGGACTGAAAGGGGCTCTGGGAAAGCTGGGGAGGGGCTCTTGATCAGGGAGTGCAGGGATAGGACAAGGGGAAGGGTCTGAAGGTGAAAGAGGGGAGATTGAGATGAGATCTTAGGGAGAAATGTTTTCCTGTGAGGGTGTTGAGGCCCTGGCCCAGGTTGCCCAGGGAAGCAGTGGCTGCCCCATCCCTGGAGGTGTCCAAGGCCAGGTTGGATGGGGCTTTGAGCCCCCGATCCAGTGGGAGGTGTCCCTGCCCATGGCAGGGGGGTGGAACTGGATGGGCTTTGAGGTCCCTTCCAACCCAAACCACTTTATGATTCTAAGTTTAAATACTTGCTTTTAAAACGTTGAAATATGTTCATATATCTCACCTGCATCATGAACAACCAGCCTCACTCCACATTTCTGCAAAGAGGAGTTTATAAGCCATCCACCCCCTCCTCAAATATTTCTTCTCTCTCTAACTCCTTGACACCAGTTGAACACCTCTGTTCTCCCAACTTTTTCCAGCGCAGGGATCAAAAAATGGATGCGGCCACGTTATCCTCAAAGTGTTTTAAGGGCAGTAAATATCCATACGCTCCTCTCCTTCCCATATGAACTTCTTGGCAAGCTTTGCAGCAAGTTAGTTCAATGTACACATACAGGGAAACACATCTGAGAGATGAGCTCCCAGATACATCCTTTTATAGTATCTGTAATAATTTAACAAGCTACACACTGTTCCCAGAGCACATTCATGGGAGAGAGGAGTTGTTGTTTTAGCCTTTGCAGCTTTGGTAAGCTTTGAACCGAGGGCGTGAGGTTGTGCAGCACTAAATGCACTCCAAATTGCCTAGAATTTTCCATTATACTATTTATATCACATAATCTTAAACTTGACATTTTTTATGCTATATCCACTGCCTGAAATAGTGCTGGGTCTTTTGTTGCCATTTATAACATCCCAATGGATCTTAGAGAGTCTTTATCAAAGGGCAGGTTTAAACACTGCTACGGTAATTAAAAATCTAGCCAGTTTCTTCAAAAGAAAAAGGAAATATCAGGCATTCAGGAGCTTCAGGGTGAGGTTCTTTAGAGTAATATTAAACTGGATTTTTTTTTTGTTAATCTCACTTTAAAAACTTGATTCCTTCCGATGAAATAACAACTTCCTCATTTGCAATCTAACTTGTAAGGAAATATTTACACTACATACACTGGCTTATTTATCTATTAAGTGAGCCATATGGCATCAAGACTGGCAATTTAAGTGCGAACTGACAACAAATAAATGGTGCAGAAAGCTAAACCTTAGGCAGCCGGGAGGGCTGATTCAGAGATGAGCTTGAACAGAGACCAACCTGGAGAAGAGAAGGCTCCAGGGAGACCTTAGAGCAGCCTCCCAGTGCTGAAAAGGGGCTCCAGGAAAGCTGGGAAGAGGCTCTTGATCAGGGAGTGCAGGGATAGGACAAGGGGGAATGGGGAAAAAAAATTAATGTAGCTGTGTGTTGCTGTTAAAATGGTCTAAAAAAGGGGACTGGGACTCCTTTGGGGCACTTAGTCTGGGATATACTGGTACCTTTTCAAGATACATCTTTCTCCCTCATCTTATCTCCTCAATGTCATTACCCACTTTGGGCTCCCATTTCTGGTAGTTCAGATTAGAAAATAGCATTGAAACTCACTACCCTGCCAGGTGTCCAAATCAGCCACAAATCCAAACTCAACAGGCCAAACCACTTTTTCACTCCACCTGTATAAAGCCAAAGTCACTTCCCAGTGAACTCAGTAGAGCTGCCCCAACGTTACTAAAATATCATAAGAAACAGTGTGCAAGAGGAGAGGATGAACATGTTCCTATTCAGGATGGTTCACAACAGAGATGTTGTTTTCTTCTTGAAGTAAAACCGGTGAAAATCCTGTAATTAGATAAGAGAATGCTTTTGTTGACCAGAATTTTATTTTTAAATACCAAAATTATTCTATGTGGATATGAGGAGCAGCCGAGGGAACTGGGGCTGTTTAGCTTAGAGAAGAGGAGGCCGAGGGGAGACCTCATCACTGCCTACAACTGCCTGAAAGGAGGCTGTGGTGAGGTGGGTGTTGGTCTCTTCTCTTAAGTGACAGGTGATGGGACAAGAGGAAATGGCCACAAGTTGTACCAGGGGAGATTCAGACTGGATATTAGGAAAAATTTCTTTACCAAAAGGGTGGTCAGGCCCTGGCAGAGGCTGCCCAGGGAGGTGGTGGAGTCTCCATGCCTGGAGGGGTTTAAAAGATGGGTTGATGAGCTTCTTAGGGACATGGCTTAGTAGTGGACAGGTACAGCTGGACTCAATCTCAAAGGTCTTTTCCAACCAGATGAATCTATGATTCTATAAATTTGTGTTCAATTTATTTGTCAGAAGCCTCATTTCCAGCATGATTCACATTTCCCCTCAAATACTTTCTAAGCCAGGCTGCCCTGACCTCAAACCAGCTGAATTAACCCAGAAGCGTGCGCAGTGCAAAGGGATGTTGAGCCAACACTGTCATCTTGTTCCCAACCTGGCTTTTTCTGCATTGCTGTTGTCAAAAAGGTAATGTTTTATATTTCAACAAAGCCTTCCAAGAGCATTACAGAACAAGAGAAACCAAACCTTGAACGTACACACCTACAGCTGTTCACAGACTGCTCCAAAGCGTGTCACAACTCCTTTGGAAAGAAAACAAATCACACACACAAGCACGCTCGTGCTGTTAAACGGTACGTGGAAGGCTTGGGAATTGTTTGGAAATAAAAGCTGCTTAGAACAGCAGATGCACCAAGACTGCAGCTCAGGGAGGGTTGCTCGTCGTAGGCACAGCAGCCTTCTGCTCCCCTCACAGCCCTCCCCAGCTCCAACAGCTGCTCCACTGCACAGAGGACTCCAAAACTCCATAACACAATCCAAGTCAGCAGGATATTCCAGAGCCTACAGAGAACAGCAGCTTCCAGTACCTCTGAACACTCAAACTGACCCAAGCCCTTCACGAGCAGCAGAAATGAGAATCCACTAAAAAAAAACCCCCAAAACCCAAAAAAAACAGTGGGACAAGGAGGCTGCATCCAGTGTTGAGGGGCAGGGATTGAGCCTTCCCAGAAGGAATACATCCCCCTAGGTACCAGCTAGGAATGTAGCACAAAAATAACCATATGTCAATATTCCAATAACAAGATCAGAAAACACTGAGTTGGCCAAAGCTGATTCATGTGGCTGTGGGGGGGATGGTGGTTTTAACACTTCTCATCCTTCTCTCCTGCTTCTCTCTGCTTCTTCAAAATTCAAAAGCTATAATCAGAGTTGAGTGAAAAACAGTTTCTGTCATATGAGAAACTGACATTTTGGCATCTTTTTACACTGAATCACAACCAAAAAAACACCCAAAAATCTAAAATTTCTCATAAAGCGACAATCCAAAAAAAATCCAGTTTTGAACCCATCCATATTGATACAGTCAAATATTTTGAGAACATCAAAGCAATGTAACAAATTAAATCCTTCTGAATTATATCAATATTTTATGTAAAGAATCCAAACCCCAAGGATTTTACCTTACCAGAGCGAAACAAAAACGTTCCTCAGTTGAAAATATCCACGTGTTTGACACCGCTCAGCAAGACTTTCTCATTTTGATGAAACTACATTTTCTGACAGCCAAGTGTTCCATCAGAAATTGTTATTAGCTTTCCTGCACTACAAACATGTTTGGTTTACCCCTGCCTCAGAGGAAATGTAATTTTGCAATGTTTTCATTGCTTAGGTGCCTCCCCATAAATATGAGGATATTACACCAAGTCTGGGTTGGTTTCTTCACATTTCTCCACGCCGAACGTGCACATTTATCATCTGATTAAAAACATTATTTATCTTTATACAAACACATATAATTCCTAACAAGCCAAGACATTTATAAATAACTTCTAAT
The DNA here is from genome assembly GCA_033558185.1 of Dromococcyx pavoninus. Lineage (NCBI taxonomy): Eukaryota > Metazoa > Chordata > Aves > Cuculiformes > Neomorphidae > Dromococcyx > Dromococcyx pavoninus. The sequence continues at coordinate 95,775 of JAUMJL010000621.1, read as the reverse complement.
ACTACAGCTGAGCGCTAAACATCATGATTTAGGATGAAAGAAGAAACCTTTCTGATCATTGTCCTTTAGTATTTCCAAGCCCATTTTTCATGTTTATTCGCTGTCACTGGCGATAAGCGATTGCTTTGCTGTGTTGCATTTCCTCTGCAAGGGGAGTTGTTTGCAAAAGGAACAGAGGACAAGCTGTCACATCAAAGAGAAAAAAGCCCTCAAACCCACCAGGGGGTGAAGCAGGGGTTTATTGTCTTTTGCCCTGGGTTTTGACAGTTAATTAGCTCTCAGCCAATTTATGCCTGTGTGGTAGCTACACCAGGGTCAACAGCAACAACTCCAAGGTGAGGAGAATGCAAAGGATACAAGACAGGGAAAGCTGCTCCACAGCCCCAGGAAAGCAAAGGGCTTCATCTTTCACCCCCAGCCACGACTGATGGACTTGGTCCCTAATGAAGCCTTTGACTTGTTTATTTTCTCCCCTCGCTGCACAGAGGCTTCTTTCGACAGCTTAGGCACAGAGGAATTGCAAAAAAGGCTGCTAAATTAAGCAGTCAGAGCAGCAGCAGCGGTGGAAAAACCCTGTCCTTTCAACCTGTGCCAGATGCATTGAGAAGAGGAAGCAGAGGGGGTTGAGAACTGGGTGATCCTTAAGGTCCCTTCCAACCCAAACCATGATTCTATGAAGATGTCAACGAGGAAGTGGTAACGAAGGGCTTCATCCAGAGCCTGTGCTGCTCCATGGGGCTGGACTTCACTGCCCACCCTACAGGACCTTTATCACTCCTCAGTCATCTCTTCTGGTATCCAAAGATCACTCGAGTCAATGTGCTCCCCCCTCTTGTTACCTGGTGCTCTTTCTTGCTGCTTCAGTGGGTTTTGCCACCTGCATTTTTTCTTCCCCCACCGCTGCCAGTTTCAAATTCCAAGTTCAGTGAGGAAGCAACACCCAAGCTACCTTGAACAGCTCCAGGAATGGGGCATCCACGACTTCTCTGGACAACCTGTGCCAGCATCTATCCAGACACCTAGCTAAATATCCAGATCCTATCTCAACACTATGCCTGTGATAGAACCTGATGGGATCCAATGGCTGAATTCCTCCTGTCCTGCCCCATGCACCTGTCTGCATCCCATCAATGACGCCATACTCTTTTGCTAAAATACCTTGAAAAGTCACCAGCAACCAGTTCAAAACAGCTTTGAAGAATTCAATCCTGGAATTCCTGGCCAGAGCAGTGGTGGCTGCCCCATCCCTGGAGGTGTTCAAGGCCAGGTTGGATGAGGCTTTGAGCCCCCTGATCCAGTGGGAGGTGTCCCTGCCCATGGCAGGGGGGTGGGACTGGATGGACTTTGAGGTCCCTTCCAACCCAAACCATTCTACGATCAGTTCCAAGACTCCAGAATTCTATGCTACTGGAATAAAGATACTTGTTTCTTGTTGGCAAAACCGTGTAGATTTTAACAGTTCTTATTTTGATTAAATAAATTATTCTAAGCTGAGATATATTGCTTTAAAGTTGATGATTAAAACCAGCAATTATTTTCGCCCCACCCTAATATGATGCTAAAAACCACAACGCTATCTTAATGAAGGACAAATGTCAATACGACTTGGTCTCACGAGATGCACGCAGCAAACTAAACAACAGCCTAAACTTAGCCCATGAGGTTGTGGCTTTGTGTTTCTCTCAGCTGTGAGTCATTGTGTGGGGTAGAAAACTGCTTTCCACCCCCAAAATATCACAGAAAGTAAGCAATGCCTCACGTTACAGTGAGAGAGGTTCCACGCAGCAGGGGCCAGAGTTGTCTTACTCACAGGGAGGCTGAAGACTTGGCAATGTTGCAGCTGAATCTGTCAATTAGGTTTCACACAGGCCATTGAGCAACCAGCAGAAGAGAGGAATTTGCAACCAGGAAGGCTCAGATTAGAAACAGGATAAAGATTGTTTCAACTCAAGGTCACCTACCTCTTGAATCTTCTGATCCTTTAAAGCCCCTTTCCAATCTTCTCTCTCTCCTTGCTATCATGAACACGGCACAAGTCTCTCCCCTGAGGTGACACGAGCTGTGGCTGCTGCCCTGGGACTTGGATGCCTTGCCTGGGAAGGCTGCCAGCAGGATGAGGGAAGCCAACACCTCTCACAGATGAGCAACGAGTCCAAAGGGGCCTCTCTTCTGCACGGAGTTGGAAGTTTGAGCCCGCACGCTAAACGCTTCCCGGCGGATTGAGATTTGCATTGGCAAACGTTCAGCGATTCAGCTCAGGTCTCCCTCACCTTCAAAAACATCCACGTGAGGTGCCCTGGTGCGTGTGACCTCAGCGTGTCCCTCGGTGCTGTAACGCACCGTGACTCGCCACGCAGCTTTAACTCAGCTACTGCATCTGCTTTGCTGAAAGATAAGGTACTGAATTGGCAATTCAAAGAGAAAGCAAGTCAGAAACTCTGAATTCAAGCCTTCTGCTTTGATCAGGACACCGTTTCCTCACTACACACTTCTCTCAGTAAAGGAAAACAAGCTCCTTAATACCAAGTCCAGGCTGTAATGCATAAACAAGAATGGACAGCCACTGGAAAGAGGCAAGAAATACACATACACGAGGCCGGCAGCAGCGTTCCATGTGTTTAATGGCCAACCATACCAATCACTGCTGACTTTGGGACAGTGAGCCACGACTGGGGCCACCAGACGTGGGCCCTCATGTCCCATCTCAACACCAGCAATTAATTCCAGAGCCAGAAAAGTCTCAAATGCCACAACCAAGGCAGGGCCAGGCTTTATAGCAGAGAGTCCAGTCGGGTAATGGTGAAGAAGGGCTGTGTGTTATTTGAAGTGCTGCAAGACCAGCCAGGGCAGGGCTCGTATCCACACCAGGCTTTTCCTAGAATTTTTTGTACTCATTTCCCCCAGTCAGGAGCACCAGACACACCTCCACCACCTACTGTTGTGGAAATGACAAGCACAAATACAGGCTGGGCAGACAATGGCTTGAAAGAGGTACTGAAGAGAAAGACCTGGGGTGCTGGGGGCTGAGAAGCTCAACGTGAGCCAGCAATGTGCACTCACAGCCCAGAAACCAACCGTGTCCTGCACTGCAACCAAAGCAGTGGGACCAGAGGGGAGAGGGAGGAGGTTCTGCCCCTCTGCTCAGACCCCTCCTGGAGCCCTGTTTCCAATTCTGGAATCCTCAGCACAGGAAGGAGATGGAGCTGTTGGAGAGAGTCCAGAGGAAGCCATGAAGATGATCCAAGGGCTGGAGCCCCTCTGCTGTGAGGACAGGCTGAGAGAGTTGGGGTTGTTCAGCCTGGAGAAGAGAAGGCTCCAGGGAGACCTTAGAGCAGCCTCCCAGGACTGAAAGGGGCTCCAGGAAAGCTGGGAACAGACTTCTTAACAAGGCCTGTTTTGGCAAGACAAGGGTTTTAATGGGTTTAAACTAAGGGGGGGAGATTTAGACCAGATATAATGAAGAATTTTTTTTTACAGTTAAGGTGGGGAGGCACTGGCACAGGTTGCCCAGAGAGGTGGTAGATACCCCAACCCTGGAAACATTCAGGCTCAATTTGGATGGGGCTCTGAGCAACCTGACTGAGTTGAAGATAATCCTGCTCAGTGCAGAGAGGTTGGACTGGATGACCTGTAAGGTCCCTTCCAACCCAAAGCATTCTATGAGTCTATGACATCAAGTACCTCTCCATTTCAAAACCATACCAAGAAGAACAATTTTAAGGTGCATCCATATCTTTTGTCAAAGGAGCTGTCAGACTCATGAAAGAGGATTGAGGGCTTTTTTTGAGATACCCTCAACCCAATATTTTACAAACATCACTTTTAATTTCTGACTGCCTTATCCCTTATGGATAAGAGAAGTCCTAAAACACAATTAAGAGCTGGAGTCACGAGGCTATAGCCTTCCAGCTATGAAACAATGACCTCAGCACAAGGAATAGATGGAAGATAGACTAATTCCTATTAAAGAGGGAAGCTGGCAAATAACGCTTTCTGAATGATTTAAATTTGCAGCCTGCTGAGCCGAGGGTGTGTGAGGCTGGAAGGGAGCTGAAGGAGCTCTGCCAATAAATTTATCTGCTCCCTGAGGGTCGAGAGGCACCCTCTTGGCAGAGGCACTGGAGAGCTGGATGAGCACTGCGTGCCTAAACACACACACAATTTTCAGCCTCACCACCCAGGGACTAGAAGGGCTTTCTGCTGTGGGCACCCCTGCCAACACAAAGCACACTCATTCACACACACCAGGCATAACTTTAAGTTTCAAGATGTCACAGCTTCAAAGTAGCCCTCGGGTGATGCTTTATTGCAAAGCTTGTGCCAAAAGCCTTTACTCATACCTGCACGTTTTGTGCCTTCCTAGTGCTACAGGGGAGCTCAGAGCTCCCACAAGCACCCTCTGCACAAAAGTTAGAAGATCATCAAGGGCATCACTTTTCTGGCAGGCTCTTCTCCTCCCACCTCCCAGTTTGAAAGCCTTTGGCTTTGAACAGTCATTGGAATAAAGGCAATGCAACCTGTGGGAGGAAGAGATGTCAGAGGAGACGCAGTCGAGCAGGGAAAGAGTCTGTGCTCACCACAGGTCTGCTGGCAGTCAGAAATTATGAGATGCAGCTGAGAGGAGAAGTGCCATCACACAATCAGTCAAAGCAGCAGTGTTTCTTTTAGAGGCATTCAGATGCCTACTGAGTCTCCAAATAAATAATATTTGATTGGGACAAGTGTCTAGCATACTCCTGAACACAAGAAAATAACACACTGACATTATGAAAATATTAGAGTGGCAGAAGTCAATCCCACTCATCCTATTAAGAACAACAAGAAAAAAATCCAAAAAGCCCACACATTTGATTAAAAAGATGTCCTCTCCACCATTAGCAATCCACTTTTCTGGCAAGGCTCAAGCTACCTGCAGAGAATTCTCTTTCCTTGTCTGCTGACAAGAAGCTCAAGGGAAAAATGCCATCCATCCCTCTCTCCTCTGCGTGCTCCATTCCACTCCATATGGTGCTGCCTGATAGTAAATGAGAAATTAAAAACCATCAGCACCAGCCTCTGCCCTCTCCTCCCCCATTGCTTTCTCCCTGCAGTGACTGTACAAAATATGCTGGCCCAGGCTGGAGACAGAACCATTTCACTGCTGAGTTCTGTTGTCTGCACAGTTCATAGATGTCAAGTTTGCCTGTCCTTCTCAATTATTTCATCTTGGAAAATAACCCTATTGACAGACTAAAACCCTCCTCTTTTAATTTAAAGAGAAACAGAATCAATAAGAAATTAAAACTGAAACCTTTGGCTTAAATCCCTTCAAAAACCAGTTTCAGCACGTGATATGCAGGCAGGCCCTTTACAAAAATATTGTTAAACAGGATCCAAACTGGTTTTTTTTTAATACTCAGGGGAAATGAATAAAAAGCCCAAGAATCAGGGGAAGCAGTCAGCAGGCACTGAGGCTGGATTTTGAGTATTCCTGTAGAACCCAGAAGTGGAGGCAAGGGCAGGTGCTGACCCAGAGCAAGCTGCCCCTTCCCAGGGCACGCAGTAGGAGACAAAGGCAAACAAAGGGAGAGGAGGTCACAGTGAAACAGGCACGGCCAACGCACCTCAGCACGTGTCAGGATATGATCCCTATAGATTAACCTTGGCTTCTCACTGAATAGCCACTAGAATCATAGAATTACCCAAGTTGGAAGGGACCCAAAAGGACCACCGAGTCCATCTTGGGGTCGTAGGCACCACAATCCTTTGGGAAGATGTCAATCAGGCTATGGTGGTGAGAGCAACTTCCACCAGCAGCACTGTGGGCACCATGGAGCCTCCTGCGAGGCCGAGGGGATCCCTGCCCTCCAGCCACGTCACGTCTTGCCCAGCTCCACTCTTCCTCACACTGAAATACTCATGAAGAGGGCACAAGATGTTGTTCCTCTCTAGCAGTGATCACACGGAGCACTGGGAAGCAGAGAGACCATTGCTTATGCTTATTCCTATGGAAACCAAGGCCATCCTGGAGCTGGTGGGGCAAAAGGGAAAGAGGAGAAAAAGGTGGCACCTGCAGGGAGGAGCAGGCAGGACAGGTGACCCCAAACTGACCAGAGCATTCCATCCCATGCAGGTCATACTCTGTATAAAACTGAGGGATTATGAGGGTTACTCTCTCCTTCAATTACCATCATCCAGTGAGGACCTCATCTGTCTATTTGCCTCTACTCCTGGACCCATGTGTTCCTGAATCCAGTTCCTGAGTCCAGTTCCCTCCTCATGCTGACCTGTGCCTGCTCTGTAGCATTTGTGGTGACCATTTTTAAGGGTGGGGTGAAATTTCATGTATTTGTATTATTATTTTCTTATTAATACTATTTTCTTCATTATTAATATCATTATTAAAGCTGCTTCCAACCCACAAATCTTTCTCCTCTCATTTCCTTTTCCCTGGTGGGAAGGCAGGGAATTGGGACCATAACTGCTCGCATTTGAGCTGCCAAATTGGGCCAGGCCAGGGCTAAACTGTGACAGCTGCCTTTAGGAAGGACACTCTTGCACACACACTCACATGCATGCCCGTGTCTCCCTCTTCTGTGTAAAGGCAACCGGTCAGGGTAACCAGGGAAAAGCCACCAAAGCAAAGCCACCACTGATCAGTTGGCAACATCTGGAGCGTATGGAGATGGAGAGTCCATTAGCCTGGCATTTGCCAAGCCCCCAAGTTCATGCCATCAGTGCTGGAAGTGGATCACACCAGGAAAAGATGCTTTCTTGCACTCTAACAGGCAAGGCAACCTCCTCTTGTCCCTCTCAGACGCAGCCATAGCTCCCTGCACGTTTGTCACTGCTGCCCATGGCTGTGCTTACCAAAGGGGCCCAGGAGTGCCAAACAGCAGGCAGCCTCCTCCACAGCACCAGCTGCTCAGGGCACGTAGAACCATGGAATCATTAAGGTTGGAAAAGACCTTTCAGTTCATCCAGCCCAGCCCCACCGTGCCTGCTAAACCATGACCCACGGTGCCACAGCCACATGAGTTTGGAACCCCTCCAGGGATGGAGACTCCCCCACTGCCCTGGGCAGCCTCTGACAGTGCTTCTCCACTCTTTGAGTAAAGATATTTTTCCCAATATCCAGTGTAAACCTCCCCTGGTGCAGTTTGAGGCCATTTCCTCTCATCCCATCAATTGTCACTTGGGAGAAGAGCCCAGCACCCACCTCACCGCAACCTCCTTTCCAAGAGCTGCAGAGAGCGATGAGGTTTCCCCTCAGCCTTCTCTCTTCTCCAGACTAAAGAGCCCCAGGTCCTTCAGCTGCTCTCAGAGTCCCTGGGCTCCAGACCCTTCCCCACCTCTGTTTCCTCCTCTTGATGCGCTCCAGCCCCCCAATGTCCTTCTGGTATTGAAGGGCCCAAAACTGAACACAGTTTTTGCTCTGCCTTCTGGAGATCCTCCTGCTCCTGTGTCCGAGTCGGGGCCATCAACAAGCAAAACCCAGCACCACCATCTCCCTCCCTGCCTTCTGACACAGCTGCACTGGCACAGAGAAGCATAGTCCATAAAGCCAAGTACAAAACCAGACATGAGATGTTCTCCCCGGTATAGCTCAGCTGCAAAACGAGCTGTGAGACAAGGTTAGACTGAAACAAATGGTAACTACATTGGTTCTGCAGCACAATTCCTTTTGGACAAAGGTTTCCCACTTCAGGTAAAAGGTTTGCAACACACCCACTAACCTAAACTTTCATGACACACCAAAATGACAGCGTTACAAGTGGAGTCTATTAAAACCCAACACACAACAAAGCCAGGAGAGCCCAATCATTTGCAAATCCAGGAGTACACACACACTGCTCACTGACACGGCCAGTCCTGCAGACACACTGGCAGATGTCCCCTGGGCAGATGTCCTCAGGGCTTTTGCAAGGCTTTGAGGCTGTTCAGTCAAGTGTAGAGGCTGGCTGTGAGCCCCTGCCACTGCTTTAGCTGCTCTGTTTGAAGGTGTCCATAGACTCCACTAACACAGCACAGTTGCAGAAAAAGCTGAGAGAGAAGCTTAAGATCAGGATAAACAACTTATTATGGTTAATTGTTTGTTCAGTATTGCAACCAGTGCAGTGCAGCCACCCAAAGGCAGGGCTGGGAGGCTCAACATCAGCACAGTCATAATAGAAAGTGCTTTTCAAGGTCCATCCTCTTCCTAATACTGGATTACTCAATACTGTATCATAGAAATGGTCTGAATGGCAGTTCAACAAGCCAAGACTTAATTCCCAGACCTGCCACGTTCCTGATGCAGCTGAGGTCAAGAACTACAAATAGAGCAGATAATTAGAAGGGAAGTGTGTGCTGCTGAGCAAACACATTAGGCATGGGAAGATTTTCTACTCTGGAAAGGTAGAGAAACTGCAATGACAGAACTACTCCAGCATCTTTTTTTGAATGGGTTAGAAAATACATCCACCAAAAACAAGGACTTGGAGGCTTTCAAATACGTGAGCTGGCAACGTGCACCCACAGCCCAGAAAGCCAGTCGTATCCTGGACTGCATCCAAAGAGTGACCAGCAAGGCCAGGGAGGGGATTCTGCTCCTCTGCTCTAGCGAGATCCCACCTGGAGTCCTGTTTCCACTTCTGGAGTCTTCAGCACAGGAAGGACCTGGAGCTGTTGGAGCGAGTCCAGAGGAGGCCATGGAGATGATCCAAGGGCTGGAGAACCTCCTGCATGAGGACAGGCTGAGAGAGTTGGGGTTGTTCAGCCTGGAGAAGAGAAGGCTCTGGGGAGACCTTAGAGCAGCCTCCCAGGACTGAAAGGGGCTCCAGGAAAGCTGGGGAGGGACTCTGGATCAGGGAGTGCAGGGACAGGACAAAGGGAGAAGGGTTTTAAGCTGAAAGAGGGGCAAGTGAGATGAGATCTTAGGAAGAAATGTTTTGCTGTGAGGGTGGGGAGGCCCTGGCCCAGGTTGCCCAGAGCAGTGGTGGCTGCCCCATCCCTGGAGGTGTTCAAGGTCAGGCTGGATGGGCCTTGGAGCCCCCTGATCCAGTGGGAGATGTCCCTGCCCATGGCAGGGGGTGGAACTGGATGGGCTTTGAGGTCCCTTCCAACCCAAACCATTCTGTGATTCATTGCAGTTGCTCTTTTAGGGTTTGAACACAGGGCTCTGTATAGACCTGAAAGATCAAATTCACCCATGGCATAACACCACACAAGCAGCCCTCAGGAAAGCTTATTTCTCAGGAAAATGGGAAATCAGAGACAGGGGGACTAAAAGATAACATTGATTGCTGGAAGGAATACAGAGGAATGCTTTGCAGCAAACAGAGCTGTGCACAGCTTCCACCAGCAGAACACACCAGGCTTCACGTTCGTTGCACACCCTGGAATGCAGAGCATGGATCCCTCCTGCCTGGTAGAACTCAGCTGACCTGTCTGCTGGGAGAGGAACACGTACTTGGTACAGAAGCAACATATCAAAACCTTTTCATTCTTGCCTTAGCTCTGAGTTTTACCTGTTTTCCTGTCTCACTTCAATTTTTGTGTTTCCCTTTCTTCTCAAAACCTTGCAGCAGACCTCAAGGTTTGGATGAACCTTTATGTCTGAGGATGTGACAGACAAAGAGCCCATCCACCCTTCTAAGAGATAGCATGTGCATGGACACCAGGCAGCATCCCAGTGCTTCAGAAGACATACAAGCCACGTAAGTCATCTTGTCACTAGAGTAATGCTACACCATCGACAGAACCCCTACACAAACACCCAGCTGGTGTTATGATTATACCCTGAGAAGAAAAAAAGATTGATAGCCTTGGTGATTCTACTGTGCTAAAAAAAAAAACAGAAGCCATTTTTGTCCACATATTTCTCTAATCCTTTCCTGAAACTTCCCCTGACAAAGGTGAGCTCTACAAGTTAATAACAACGTCAAGGAAAGAGCAAGCTAAAAGCCCAGTGTTAAGCTTGAAGCTGTAGCCCTTTTGCTCACTAATGAGGCTGCAGATACCAGAGATATTTTTAGGATGCCTGCAAATCTTGTTAGAATCCACAAAGAAAAGTTTAGCTACGATAGGAAGACTTGGAATGTTACAGAGAAATAACAACTAAAGTATTTCCTGCTGCTATAGGGAAATATTTCTTCACTGACAGAGTGGTGAAGCCCTGGCAGAGGCTGCCCAGGGCAATGGTGGAGTCTCCATCCTGGAGGGGTTAAAAAACTGTGTGGCCGTGGCACTTAAGTTCTGGAAGCCCCAACATAAGAAGGATATGGAACTGTTAAAACAGGTCCAGAGGAGGCCACGGTGATGATCCGAGGGCTGGAGCACCTCTGCTGTGAGGACAGGCTGAGAGAGCTGGGGTTGTTCAGCCTGGAGAGGAAAAGGCTCCAGGGAGACCTTAGAGCAGCCTCCCAGGACTGAAAGGGGCTCCAGGAAAGCTGGGGAGGGGCTCTTGATCAGGGATAGGACAAGGGGGAACCACTTTAAATTGGAAGGGGAAAATCAAGTTTAGACATTAGGAAGAAATTCTTCATGATGAGGGTGTTGAGGCCCTGGCCCAGGTTGCCCAGAGCAGTGGTGGCTGCCCCATCCCTGGAGGTGTTCAAGGCCAGGTTGGATGGAGCTTGGAGCCCCCTGATCCAGTGGGAGGTGTCCCTGCCCATGGCAGGGGGTGGAACTGGATGGCCTTTAAGGTCTCTTCCAACCCAAAGCATTCCATGATTCCACAGTTTAGCAGGCACAATGGTGTTGGACAGTTGGACTTGATGATCTTGGAGGTCTTTTCCACCCTCTACGATTCTATTGAAATTCCCCAAGAGTTAACATAAAGGCCTCACCTGACATAAAGCCAAATTTAAACAAATATTCTTCACTGTTGTAATTCCTGGAACAAAACTTATTAGCAAATTTAAATTAATCCTGCTCCGGGCATTACGATGCTCTATCAGTTACTTCTGTCCATGTCCTCCCACATCACCCCCCCCCCCCCCCAGGGAAATATTTCACTAGTGCTGTCAGTCAACTGCTTGAATGCTTGGAGTTTACCAGCTGCATCACATATATTGATTTTTGATGAATGACATCTCTCTCTGGGCCATTACGGGTTTGTTTTCAAACCTTATTTAATTGTTCGCCTATTTTTCAGCGAAATAAATGCAAAGTGTTTATCCTCCGAAGGCTGTAAACAGAGATCTCTGGTCTAGTTTCTATGACAACCTCACTTGATACAGCAAACCTAGATTATCTCTAATGACAGACATGAAGTTTAAATTGCACATTCGGCACAAACAGTGCACTGCTGACCTTTTATTGGAAAATGGAATACAGGGTGATTAGCATAATGTGCCATATGAAAGGGAAAATTGTGGAATAATGCAGATTGGACTCTAATCATAACTACAGCGCTAATCTCCAGCAAACTGTTTGCCAGCACAGCTTTAAAAATTAAGATTTTTTTCCCAGACATCCTTTTCAAATCCCCTTAGACAGCAATGCTATCACGTTAAATAGTTCTCAGATAACACTTGCTATTTTTCTCCCATCGCAATTTTTAAAAGGGGAGTAAAAGTAGATGAGGTTATGCAGAAATATGGCAAAAAAATTCCAGCTATGAGAACTATTTTTAAACCTCCTGAAGGCATGTTTATTCTCATGCTTACAAATTCATTTGGAAGTGAGAACTGAAAGATATGGCCCTTTCTGTCAAGTGCTGCCTTCCAATCCTGCATGTTTTCCGAAGAGGAAAATGCGCATCAATGCAAGTGAATAAAGCCCAGCTTCACCTCTGCAGATGGAGAGGCTGCAGGAGATATTCTGCTCTGCAAGAGCAAAGATGGAACATCTTTTGCCTCCACACACACCAAGTTTCTGCAGGCTTTGATTTTGCCAGCTCTGATTTGTTGCTGCAAATAGAACATCTGCAGCACTTCACAAACACAATCATAGAAATGTGTTGGAAGGAACTTCAAAGCCCATCCAGTTCCATCCCCCTTCCATGGGCAGGGACACCTCCCACTGGATCAGGGGGGACAAAGCCCCACCCAACCTGGCCTTGAACACCTCCAGGGATGGGGCAACTTCTTGGTAAAAATGTTGATACTTTGGGGAGTTTGGTGCGTGAATTAAAGCTCCCATTGGAGTAGAAAGAACCACGAGCTGCTCAGGCTGTGAAGTCTTTCCTTCCTCCTGCAGAATACTTCAACTTCATTTCCTTTAAACTTTCATAAGACAATAGGAAATATTTCCAATTTCTGAATGAGATTTCAGCTCACTGGTATTCAATACAATCTGTGAACAGGCAGAAGACAGCCAACAAATGACCCCGTAATTAATGTCAACATACAGAAATAGATAGGGGAATTGGTGGGTCAAGGGACTGCAGGTGAATCCTACAATCATTAAGGTTGGAAAAGACCTCTCAGCTCATCCAGTCTAATCCCACTGTGCCTACTAAACCACGTCCCAAAGGGCCACATCTACAGGTTTTTGAGCCCCTCCAGGGATGGAGACTCCCCCAGTGCCCCAGGCAGCCTCTGCCACCAGGGTTTCACCACTCTCTCAGTGAAGACATTGTTCTCAGCATCCAACCTAAACTTCCCCTGGCACAACTTGAGGCCATTTCCTCTTATCACTTGTTACTTGGGAGAAGAGCCCAGTGCCCACCTCACCACAGCCTCCTTTCTGGGAGCTGCAGAGTGCTATGAGGTGTCCTCCAGGACAAACAATCCCAGCTGCCTCAGCCATTCCCAGAACCCCTGGGCTCCAGACCCTTTCCTAGATAGAATTTCATTTCTGCAGTCCTCCTTCCTGTGCTAAAACCAAAACATAAGCAGTATCATTGGCTGTGTGTGCAGTGAGTGGCAAGTGGGAAGGACAAAGATAAAAGCAGCTCTCCATCACGTAGCAGGATCCATAGTCTTGGAGAGTCCATGCCTGGGCACGGAAATGGAAACATCACAGGCTCTCAGTGACTGCTCCTCTTTCTCCCAGAGGATGTTATTCAACAACCAGATCTTATTAGCATCACATCAAGGTGGTCTCTCCTCCCCTCCCTGTTCAACAAACAAGCTAAAAATGGTTTTCAGGCACTGCTCTACAGAACAATGCCATTAGAGGAAACCTATTCTCTCACTTCCCTCTCACTCTAATGGGTTTATGCCATTAATACTGTCAGCTGAGTTGTTTTTTAACCAGCAATTAAGGCAGCAGCAACAATAAAGCATTTTTTTAGCACAGGCAGACCCCAACATACTTGCATTCTAAGCAGCTTTTCACCACCACTGCTATTCTCTGCATATCAAGAGATCTCTGGTTTTCAGGGGGTTCCATTTGGCAGTATTTTATTTTTTTCTTAATAAGCATTGTCTTCACTACAGCAGCTGTCAGGGAGGAATCAATTCATTTAAATAGCACCCAGTTGTTTTCACATTATTACACTTGTAAATGCAACCCTGTCATTTGATATCTGAGATGGGAAGCTGTGCTTGGTAAGGCAGTGTGTCCCAAGCTTAGGTATTTTTAATCCCTACAACTCCATCCGAACCCATCCACCGTAGGAATCATTTTTAATCTTCCCTGCCTCGTGTGATGGCAATGGGCATTCGAGGCACTGCTCAGGTGGTGGATTAAGGGGCAGGGGCTATATTGGCCATACCTGCACAGCTGCTCAAATGTTACCATGCTCTTTAAAAAGCTTTACCAAAGAAAAGGTAAATATCAATGACAAAAATGGCAGAATAGAATCGTTAAGGTTAGAAAAGACCTCTCAGCTCACCCAGCCCAGCCCCACCGTACCTACCAAACCATGTCTAAAAGTGCCACATCCACATGGTTTTTGAACCCCTCCAGGGATGGAGACTCCCCCACTGCCCTGGGCAGCCTCTGCCAGGGCTTCACCAGTATTTCAGTAAAGAAATTTTTCCCAATGTCCAATCTAAACCTCCCCTGGTGTAGCTTGAGGCCATTTCCTCTCAGCCTATCACTTGTTACTTGAGAGAAGCCAACACATCTGACACAAGTGGTCTCCCTACCTATTGGTAGATCTAAAACCAAATAAGTGCTTTTAAAGACAATGCAGATTCTAAACCTACTTCAACATGGTCTCTCACCACTAGGCCCTGCCAGACTAATCCATTCCCCAGACGTTTGGTTCCACAGGTCAGAAGAACAGAATTACTTCCTTGTGCTTCCACCACATTTCTTCAGTTTGCCTTACAATATTTTTAGTTAGGATGCTGAATAATTTTGGTACCTGTAGTTAATTCTTACCCCCTGTTTCATGTTTCCTTCAGGCACAGTTTGCATAGCTCCAGTCACTTGTACAAATATTTAAAACCAGCAAGACAAACCAAGCATAACAAATCCAGAAATAATGCAACTCCCACAGAAGCTGATGTTTACCCAAAGCAGAGGATGAAATATTCCACACCTCTCTACAGGCAGCCTCTTCTGTTTCTCCAGGGTGGGATCTGATGACATGGTGGATAATAAGGACCAAAGACCCTGCCACCTTCAGCCCAAAGAAGAGGAGACTGAGGGGGGACCTCATAGTGATCTACTGTTTCCTCACAAGAGGAGGATGAGGAGCAGGTGCTGAGCTCTTCTCTCTGGTGACAATGATAGGACCTGAGGGAATGGCAGGAAGATGTGCCAGGGGAGGGTTGGGTTGGACATTAGGAGAAGGTTCTTCCCCCCAAAGGGTGGTGGAGCACTGGAACAGCTCCCCAGGGAAGCAGTCACAGCCTGACAATATTCCAGAAGCATTTGGCCAACGCTCTCAGCCCCACGGGGTGAATGTTGGGGTTGTCCTGTGCAGGGACAGGAGTTGGACTCAATGATCCTTGTGGGTCCCTTCCAACTCAGGTAATTCTATGATTCTATGAACATTTCCAGCCTACTCTACACGATCCTGGAAGGGCTGTGGCTCCTGTAGATGGACTGTGGATGCAGACTTTGAGATGAAGAAGCACGTACATCAGTCCCATCCCTGTCATACAGAAGAGTCTGCACTCCAGGCCAGCAACCTCATCACAGGACTGACCTGTGAGCAGGAATCTCCATCTCTATTTATTGCCCCATGTCTTCAACACAGCTGGGATCTATTCAGGGTGAATAGAAATGTTCAATTGGGCAAGAAAAATTAACCAAGACACCTAATTAAGAAAACTGCTCCCAAAGTAAAGCACGCTGTTAAGAACACTGAAAATCCATGCTAGTTAATACAATCACCTTCCTGCAGTAAGTAAACATCTCCTGCAAAAAGTCAGACAGTCAAAATACCATTTGCTTTGAAATGAACTTTCAGCCCCACAGCTCAGCCAAGCGTCCACATATTTTCTTCCTCTGAAACGCAACCAGCTCCGCGAGACACCAGAGAGCCAGGAGAGCACTCCCGAGGAGAAACAAAGCTGCTATTGTCATGGGACTGCCACGATCACTGTTCCTACCTAGACACATCCCACCACTTCTGTAAGGCTGACAAAACGGTTACAGGGAGCCCTTCCAAGCACCACTGCTTCACAATGCTGGGAATCAAAGCTGGAGCAAGGCAAGGGGCAGAAATGCAACATATTTCACTCAGTTGCTGCTGTGAAGACCAGAACCAGGAGTCTCAAACAGATGCAAGACTCTAATCTATATTTACCCACATCTTTATGTTCATAGGTAGGTCATCCTGCAGGTGAAACTGGTTTGCCATTCATGGAGTATTTCTAGTCAGTAAGCAGAGAGATCCCTGAAGGGCCACCAACATTTACCTCCCAGCCATCGGAGACTTCCCTCTGCCAACCCCGTAAGCACAGGGAAGAGCTGGGATGCTCCAACAGCCCCTGAAGGTTTCTGGGGCTCCAAAATAGAAGATCCTGCAAGTCAGGCTCTGTAGTTAATGTACACTTCAAAATGCTGTACTGTCTACCTGTAGGCAACACGCCTTGATCCAAACAAGCCTTGATCCAAACAAGCACAAACCAGATTCCTAAGGAAAAATCAGGTTGATGTTTACAGCCATATATTTTAAAAGGGAATTTTAATTTTTTAATGAAAAGGGCTTTTACCCCTCACAAGAGCTTCTGCTTCCACCACTTGTTAGCAACATTTCAAATACTTTTGGAATGGCTAAGGACTGTTCAGGACCTTCAACATTTATCACTGCATCCTCTGGACAGGATATATCGGATCAATAGATAATAGAATAGAAGGAAGGCTTGGGATGGAAGGGACCTCAAAGCCTATCCAGTTCTAACTGCTATGGGCAGGGACACCTCCCACTGGATCAGGGTTGCTTGAAGCTCCATCCAGCCTGGCCTTGAACACCTCCAGGGATGGGGCAGCCACAACCGTTCTGGACAACCTGGGTCAGGGCCTCCCCACCCTCACAGGAAAATATTTTTTCCTAAAAATCTTACAGATCACCCTTCTTCCAGCTTAAACCCACCCCCCCTTGTTCTATCCCTGCACTCCCTGATCAAGAGCCCCTCCCCAGCTTTCCTGGACCCCCTTTCAGTACTGGAGGCTGCTCTAAGATCCCTTCTGGAGCCTTCTCTTCTCCAGGCTGAACAACCCCAACTCTCTCAGCCTGTCGTCATATGGGAGATGCTCCAGCCCTCAAGTCATCTTTGTGGCCTCCTCTGGACTCTCTCCAACAGAGAGAGAATTGTCCTCCCTGTGCTGAGAGCTCCAGATGTTGGGAAACTCCTGTCCCACCTCCAGTGTGGTGAGTTGATGCAACACCACAACTGGCTGAACACGAGCAGACAGACCAGTTCCAAAGGGGTGCTGGTTTGCAGTTACAGCGGTTTCCAGGTTTGCTGGATCCCTGCTCTACTGACAGGCTGTAGCAGAATGTGGTAATTATATTATTAATCAGAGCCTGTGAAAAACAAGACAAGAGTCAAACTGCCAGGCATGATAGGAATGCTAGGCAAAGGTGTCTGTAAACTTCTGCTGACCCCTCACACCAACCAGGTTGAGAGCTCTTTCATTAATACTAATGCTTCTCATATTAGTGCTCCACATAAAGAAATCCTGCTGACTGCTAGGGTCGAGGAGTTCACAAGATGTGTTGGCCACATCAGCAGTACACTGATGATTGTTCCTGACATGACCCCACGGCTAATGAAGGGCCATTTGTGAGGGAATTGCTTTTCACACAAAGAGGTTTGTGATGAAGCTACAAAACACATCTGGAGCAGGACAGGCTGCTGCTTCCATGATGCAGTAATGAAAAAGACCATCATCCCACTGAGACACGGTGCTTCTGTGCAAGTTACACATGTCCATGGCTTTCTTCTTCCCATTTCCATCACTAAATTTTCCCCCATACACAAGGTGCTGCTTCTGGTCCTCATTTCTAAATGAACGCCCCCCTACTACTCTTTGATTCCCACATGAAGTCCTTCACCTGTAAAATCAGAACTTTTGAAGCCCAAGTCAGCTCTTTGGGCTGCCCAAAGAGGGGGTGGATTCACCATCCCTGGAGGTTTTTAAAATAAGACTGGATGTGGCACTTGGTGCCATGATCTAGGAATCATGATAGTGTGGGATTAAGGGTTGGACTTGATGATCTTGGAGGTCTCTTCCAACCCAGATAATTCTATGATTCTATGAATCACAATGGATTGGAAGGGACCTTAAATTGGATCTTGGATTGGAAGGGACCTTAAATTGGATCTTGGATTGGAAGGGACCTTAAAGCCCATCCAGTTCCATCCCCTGTCATGGGCAGGGACACCTCCCACTGGATCAGGGGGCTCCAAGCCCCATCCAACCTGGCCTTGAACACCTCCAGGGATGGGGCAGCCACTGCTTCCCTGGGCAACCTGGACTAGGGCCTCCCACTTTCACAGGAAAACATTTCTCCCTAAGATCTCATCTCAGTCTCCTCTCTCTCAGCTTTTCCACAGGTTTTAGCTTTGATGAGCCACTGCTTTCCAGCACAAACACTTTTAGTCAACATTCCCATCCTCTTCTTTAGCTTCCCACTCAGGCAGTGGAGCAAGATGACAGTTCATAGCTGTATTATTGCTGCTGCTGGAGTTGCAGTGGAGAACCCAGCTCCAAACAGCATCAGAGGACACAAGCAAAGAACCTGAAGTCAACCTTCAACCACAGCACTTTTTTCCTGGTGCCTCTCTCGGGGTTGTTGTCTCCCCATGGGAGAACTCTTCATTCTGTAAAGGGCTGCATTTCAGACCACACCACCTGCACGGGTGGTGGAAATCAGGAGGACACCTTCCACACCTCTTGAGACAAACAAGTTGCAGCTGACAAAGCGTAGAAATTTTAATAAGAGCTGGGCTGCTGTTTAATCTAGGGCTGGCACATTGAAAACAAGAGTCCATGTGTCCAAGGGCTTATCTGCTTCATTCAGCTGGATCAGCTGCTCTAAGAAGAGATATCTCTCCTCACAGCTCTCGCCACGGAAATGGGAGTCATTTATCAAGAAGGACTTTTCCCTGCACTACCTTGACATTTTCTGTTGATGCTGCTTTTTCACTGTGATTTTTAAACATTTAGGGGACAGTCACACAATCTAACTTTAAATGCATTACGAGCTTATCTGCTCTGTATAATAACAGGACCCCAAAAGGAGCTGCAGAAAGCTGTTAGAGTCCTTCAGTGAGATGCTACCACTATATCTTACTGTATCCCAAGTGCTTACCCCCACCATATATTTCCATACGTACACTTAACTACAGAGCTAAGTGGATTTATATTGATTTCAATGTTGTTACAACACATGCCAATACCTATACTTGAAGCATATTCATTAAACTTCAAATTACATATATTTTTAAGGGGTGTTAATAGCACCATTTGATGTGGTAATTATCGATGTTGGCTTCCTGTGGAAAGAGCACTCAAACTACCAGCTAATTTCAGACAGAAAACAGCTGTCACATGGTAATGACATTAAGAGTCACTCAGCTGATCTGCATTCAAAGCCTTGCCATAGAGGTGAAAGGCCCTGTAGCCAATTATTACTCCTCCGAGCCAGACAGTCCCCAAACACAAGCAACATATGCAGAGCCATCCCTCCTTGTCTTTAATTAGACCTTTGCCTACCCTCTGCAGCACCAGCAGGGTAAGTGAGAAGGGCACGTGTTAAGCAATGGGGAAATAACCACAAAGAGATCCCAACATGCACTGTCTGGCATGTCCTGCTGACACCTGTGTGCTCTACACGCCAGACAAAACCAGCAGCAAGAACCAGTTTTGATAAAGTCCATGCTGCAAACTGGATGACCTTTGTGGAGCTAATAAGCACCTGGCATCCTGCAGAAATCTCCCCACTCCCTCTGTCCACTGCAATGACCACATCACTGATGGACTAACAATGGTTTTTCTGGTAGCTCTGGGCACACAGGGAATACAGGTTTGCACCCACTGCTCGTGGGGAAAGAGCTTCAACAACCTCATTGGTACTGGTGAACCTGGTGAGCCCACCTGGTCTGAAATTATTATGAAAGTGGGAAAAAGCCAATCAAAAAGTCCAAAGAAAGGTACTACAACAGCCAGACTGCCTCAGTAGGGGTTTTCCAGTCAAAAACTCACCTGGCTGCTGCTGCAGGTTCTGACACAGAGGACTCCCATGTCCATATTTCTGCCTGCAAGGTCCTACTTGCTCCAAACTCCAGCCTTTCTAGTCAAGTTGGTAAAAGGTTTGATTCTTCTTTTTCCAGAAGGAAGAAGCCCCACGGCTGAAGGTCCCAGCTCTCAAGCTCTCCCCCACACCTCTCAGAGGCCAAAGCTGATCTCTTCTGCAGATACATTTCCCATGAGTGGAGTGAAAGAGGTCTGCCATTGCTTTAGCCCAAAAAGGTGACACGATCCATATATGAATGGTATGATCCTTACCATTCCAAATAATAGTGGTTAACAGATCTTTCCCCCACGACTCCAAGATATCTCCCTTATGTTCCTGCTCCTCCTGCGTGACTTTGCTTTGTCAAGGAGCCCCTCCTCCTTTCCCCCAGCTCTTCTACCTGCTGTAACTGGTTCCACCCTAGGAACCCACTATCACCACTGGATGAAGAGCTCTCCTTCCATGGCTTTAATCCCTCTGCCAGGTGAATCCCCACCATACCAGCTGCTGTTGGCATAACCAGGTTTCTTAATGTGGAATTGACACAACCTGCGTGGCCAAGCAACAGCCAAAGTCCTGACAGCCCCCTGACCCAGTGCAGCAGCACTGGGAGCAGCATGCACATATATTAGCCCTTTAAGCATCTACTTCTCAATCCCAGAAAGCACCTCTAGAAAAGACACAGCCCCCAGGGATCAGCAGGCAAGAAGCACAAGATCAAACTAACACAGTGAGTCATGTGTAGTCATTCTCACAGATATCTCCCTCCTTCTCTGCAGCACACTGACTTCAACGCTTACTCATAACAGATTAAATATTTCATTTCTCAATTTTAAGGGCTGCAAATTAAAACAACATCAAAAAGGAAAGGAATTGTAGCATAAACAATCATAGCTGCAATTAGTCACTGATTTTCTTACACTGTAGGTCAAAGTCTATGAGTGTTTTTTCCTTTTTCCACTGATTTGTCTAAGAGTTTCCAAAATGATCCTACAAATTTCACTGTCAATGAATAAAGACTGGCCCACACATAAAGAATCTGGCGTAGGAGATGACTTGTGCATTTGCACTTGGAAAAAAGCAGAGGCCATCTCAGCACATGGAGAAACTAATGGAGTGCAGGGAGTGGGAAGGGAGGGTCTGACACCCTGCCCTCGGAGCTATGGCTCAGACTAATGAATTATCCCTGCTTGGTTAATCCTCTGGCATCACTAATCAGACAAGAAGCATAAAATGGAAAGTTCATTAGCAAGATCATAAAAGAGTCACACTGACAAGGATCATTCGACTTGGCCATAGGAAGGTCAGTTACAGGAGTCAGGAAATGGCTTTGTTGAAGGAAAATGGTTCAGACCAAAAGGAACTGAGAAGAGAGCTGCACTGGAGTCGTGTGCTGTGCTCTGCTTTATTCTGTTAGCAACCTGTTCTGGCCCAGGGTGCCCAGAGCAGTGGTGGCTGCCCCATCCCTAGAGGTGTTCAAGGCCGGGTTGGATGGGGCTTTGAGCCCCCTGATCCAGTGGGAGGTGTCCCTGCCCATGGCAGGGGGGTGGAACTGGATGGGCTTTGAGATCTCAAACCGTTCCACGATTCTATGATTTTTGGAACACAAACAGGGAAACATTCCCTTTGGCAGTGGACAAACAGACAAACCAGACTTCCTTTAATCAGCATCATCCCAGCCTCGGGTAAACTGGACAATATCAGCTTTCCCCCACATCTGATGCACCTACCACCTCCTACACCCCAACAGCCCCCAGCTCCTCTCCACAGGAGATGCTTTCAGCAGGAGTCACAAGACGGTCTCAGAAGCAGAATTCACTAATTGTGTCAAATTACGTGTGAAGGGTTTACAATATGGATCACTGCCCGCCTGGGATTTAAAGGAGATCACTAAAGTAATTTCAAGACTGGAAGATAATTCAGAAACCCTGTTCCCAGAGGTTAATAAATGCTCTGTCCCCTTATTACCACCACAACCACGAGACACTGGGGGTTGATTTTTCTGCAGGGGTAGGAGGGAGAGAAGGGGAAATGTTGGTGGGGTTTTTATTAGAATAAGAGGGGAAAAAAAGCAGAATGTATATTCTCCATATTTAGCCTGTTTTTTTATTAATATAAATTAATAATGATTTATATGCATCCTTTGTACTTTTGAGGTCACTATTCCAACCACATTTGAGAGAGAGAACAATGGCAAAAGGATTCTTACACATCTCATGAACATGAATTAGGAGGCAAGAAATTATCGTTGCCTCTTGGAAAAAATATACAATGTGAGCTCGATCATGAATGGACACTGGAGATCTCTGTTAGGAAGGCTGCAAACCCAGGAAAAATTTCATCTGCACTTTTTTTAAGCATCGAATAACCCCCCACAAAAGAGGTAGAAATGCAGGAAATTCAGTTGCTGTCCTGACACGTGCAAACAACTCCTTCTAATCCAACACCTCTACCTGAGATGCTCCGTCAGCTGAAGCAGCCAACTTCCAGCAAGCATTTTCCTTCCCAAAGCCAAAATCATGATATAGTTTGGGTTCCAAGGGACCTTAAAGCTCATCCAGTTCCAACTCCTGTGCCATGGGAAGGGACACCTCCCACTGGATCAAGAGGCTCAAAGCCTCATGGACTGAGACACAGAGGAAATTAAGACATTTGTATTTGCTTGTTTCTATATAACTAGCAATCAATAAAAAGCCACTACTCAAGGTTTTCCTGCCACACCTTTTCTGCTTCAGCCCCAACACTTTGCTGCTGCTTGGTAGGAGCAGGCAAGCAGCATCCTTGCCAAGGGCACTGCTCCATCCCAGCAGACCAGAGCACTGATCACTGGCACAACGGGAGCTCCTGCACCTCAGAAAACTGTCAACGGGAAACAGAAGTATCTCGCCAAAAAAACAGAAGGTGTTTTCTGGTGTTCAGCAATGAAGCCAGCAAGAAAACATTTCAAACATTCAAACACACAACTCCCACTGCAGATGGGCAAAAGCGAGGCACTAAGCACCTCGCCAGGTGCCACTCTCCCTGCATGACTGAAGTGTGTCAAGTTCCTCTTACTTTTTCCCCTCCAAAAACAGCACCCTCCCTCCAGGCCCATGGAGATGATCCGAGGGCTGAAGCACTTCTCCTTCAAGGACAGGCTGGGAGAGTTGGGGTCGTTCAGCCTGCAGAAGAGAAGGCTGCAGGGAGACCTTAGAGCAGCCTCCCAGGACTGAAAGGGGTACAGGAAAGCTGGGAACAGACTTTTGAGCAAGGCCTGTTGTGACAAGACAAGGAGCAATGGTTTAAACTAAGGGAGGGGAGATTTAGGCTGGATATAAGGAATAATTTTTTTTACCATAAGGGTGGTGAGGCACTGGCACAGGTTGCCCAGAGAGGCAGTGCAGGCCCCATCCCTGGAAACACTCAGGATCATATTGGATGGGGCTCTGAGCAACCTCGTCTGGTTCAAGGTGTCCCTGCTCCTGCAGGAGGGTTGGGCTGGATGAGCTGTGAAGGACCCCTCCAGCCCAAAGCATTCCATAATTCTATGATTCTACCCTACAAGCAATTATCACGGCGTACATTGGGAAAAATGTATTAAATAAATGCACCCTGGCCCACGCAGGATTAACCCACACAAGAGCCATTTTGGAGAACACCCCTTTATGTTTCTTGATGTCCAATCTAAATTTCAATAGAGAAAAGCATCCTGACCACAAAAGAGTTGGACAGTTTTACAGCAAGGACACATAACACAATAACCATTTAGCCAGATTAAAGCATACTGAGAGCTGCATCAAATATTGTTTAGAGCACATAAAAACTGCTTTAATATTTAAATGTATCCCATGGCTGAGCTCTTTAGATTTGCTAGATTCACTGGGGCTGCACAGCTATTAGCTTCTACATTTCATCTTCAATTCCTCTTCACAGTAGGAGAAACATAAAAATGAGGGTCACTGCTTGGTCATTTCATTACCCCTGGCAGAGAAATGCGCTTCGCTCAAATGAGGAGATATTTTAGATGTAGATTGTTGTACCGTTGGTGTGACACAATAAAACCAGAGTTAAAAAATAATGATATTCTAATGGTTATTTTGTAGAATAACATTAAAATAATATGCAACGCAGCAACGGTCCCCTTAGCAAAGGGCCTGGCGTCTTTCTTTGTCATTATTTAAAAGGTCCATTAGCAGAAGCCCTGGAAATATATGGCTCAAGGTCACAACCAAACTAAATGAGACTGAGCAGTAATTCAGAAACATTACACTGCTTATGGTTAGAAGTCCAATAAATAAAGCCTCAAGGCACACACACACACAAACCTTAGCAGCCAACTCCTCTACGAGTCTCTTTTTATTTCTCTGAAAACAGAAACTCGGGGAAAGAAATGGATAATCTGCTTAAACCCAGGCATGGATTAGGTGAAATGTCACTGGGAGATGTGTGACATCCTGCCACAAACGTGGATTAGGCTGCAGAAATTGTTTGGCAAAGGGTACCCCTGTGAGCCAAACACAAACAATGCGCTCGCCCAAGTCCAGTGGCCCCGATGGATGAAGAGATGGACAAGAGCTGGCCAGGAAAGATGGGCTGAGCCCTCCACTGCCACACTGCCTCGGCCCAGCCAACAGCATCCTGGCTTGGATCAGCCATGGTTTGGCCAGCAGGAGCAGGGAAGGGATTGTCCACCTGCACATGGACTGGTGAGGCTGCACCTCAAATCCGGGGTTCAGTTTTGGGCCCCTCAGGACATTGAGGGGCTGGAGTGCATCCAGAGAAGGGAATGGAGCTGGGGAAGGGGTTGGAGAACAAGTGTTATGAGGAGCAGCTGAGGGACCTGGGATTGCTTAGCCTGGAGAAGAGGAGGCTGAGAGGAGACCTCATAGCTCTCTAGAACTACCTAAAAGGAGGTCATAGGAAGGTGGGTCTCTTCTCCCAGATAACAAGAGACAAGATGAGAGGAAATGGCCTCAAGCTGCACTAGGGAAGGTGTAGATTGAATATTACGAAAAACTTCTTAACTGACAGAGTGGTGAAGCCCTGGCAGAGGCTGCCCAGGGCACTGGGGGAGTCTCCATCCCTGGAGGGGTTCAAAAGCCATGTAGCTGTGGCACTTTGAGGACATGGTTTAGCAGGCACGGTGGGGCTGGGCTGAGGGTTGGACTGGATCTTAGATGTCTTTTCCAACCTTAATGATTCTACGATTGAAAAGACTCTCATATGAGCACCAAGCTCTGGAACAGCCTCCAATCCAGAGCATTAGGACCTAAAGACCCAAACCCAGCTGAATATCAACAAACACAGAAGTTTTTCCCAGTTGTATTGTCACTGCCTGAAAACCATTCTCCGAAACGTCCCAGTTTAATATCTCTTACTCTCATAAGCCTTATAAAAATGCCAAAAATGGAAACGAAACTCATGTAACACAAATGCCATCAATCCTGATTCTCGGGGGGAAAAAAAAAGGATTAAGTATACTTGCTGCCACCTGTAAATGGAATTCAGCTTCCAGGTAACTCACAGGTCTTGCTGGCAGCATGGTTTATTGATGTCACAGTGATGTTGTATTTCAGGTGGTAGCTGAGTGTGGATGCGAGAGAAAAGACCTTTGCAAGCAATTGTGCGAATGCTTTGAAGGCTGTTAAGTGCCTGGAGAGCAGTAGCACACACCTCTCTGGAATTTTAATCCCTCACAGGAGCTGAATGCACATCCAACAAATTATAAGTTACATATGAAGAAAAATACTATTCTGTTAGCAGTTAAGTCACAGCCCTACAATAAGTGAATTGCACAGCTCTGCCTAATGACTATCAGTTAGCCAAGAAGAGCTCAGGGGTAAGCAACACAGGCAGGAATAAAACCTCACACATCTTGGTTTAGAAATGTTGAAAGCATTTCCTCTAACGTGGCTTTGCAGTTTTCCACTGGAATCTTTCATCAGGGCAGTCCTCAGCTCCCATGCAGGAGAACAGCTACGACAGACCAACCCCCTCTGCCTGGTGGGTCACTTAATCGGGGCTCACATCTCCCCTGCACGCAGGATATGATTCAGATGTGACATAATGCACATCCATTCCTATTTCCCAATAATCCCCTTTCACCACTTGTGGAAATGCTTGGTCAATAAAACATAACAACATTAGTGCAGTAAAGCCATTTTCAAGTTAAGTGCCAGGCACTCTGGCTCCAGGACCCCACCAACAGTCAGGCTCCATCGCAGCAAATAAACAAAGGCTTCAATTTTGCCTTGGGTTTCATTAAAAGTGGGATGAAAGCTGGGTTTAATGATCCCATTTACTATTGGCCAATCCAGATTCCATTTAAACCTATGTAAGCCTGCTGCCTTTAAAGGTAATGTGAACGTACAAATGTAGGGTCTATCCTTTCACACACACTTATCATAGAATCATGGAATGCTTTGGGTTGGAAGGCACCTCAAAGTCCATCCAGTTCCACCCCCTGCCATGGGTAGGGACACCTCCCACTGGATCAGGGGGCTCCAAGACCCATCCAACCTGGCCTTGAACACCTCCAGGGATGGGGCAGCCACCACTTTCTCTGGGCAACCTGGGACAGGGCCTCTCCACCCTCACCATGAAGAATTTCTTCCTAATGTCCAATCTAGATCTTCTCTCTTCCAATTTAAAGCCATTTCCCCTTGTCCTGTCACTACAGGTCCTTGTAAAAAGTCCCTCCCCAGCTTTCCTGTACCCCTTTCAGTCCTGGGAGGCTGCTCTAAGGTCTCCCTGGAGCCTTCTCTTCTCCAGGCTGAACAATCTCACCTCTCACACTTTCTAAACCCTTCCTTCCAGGATTTGTGGAAAGGGTGAAAATTCTTCCTTGAGCCACAGATTAACCAGGCAATCGGGGTGTGCTGTGGCAGCCTCCAAGTCTTTTCCAACCTCAATGATTCTACGATTCTATGATCGTAACTGCAGTAGTGTTGCTCAGATGTGGAAGACTGAGAAGCCCCCAGGGAAACAAGAGAGTCCCTTTTCCATTTCAGGAGTGCAAAGCATCCATCCCACACAGCGAGCCGTCCCCTCGCTCCCACATAGAGACAGCGACCACCACTGAACTTTCCATTTCGCCTTCTGCAATGAAGAGTGAAGAATGCCCTAAGGAGCTCCCAGAGCTGAGCCTCAGGCTGGAACCGAGACATGTCCGAAAACCCCAGAGCAGGGATGCAGTGACTTAATGACAGCTCAGTCCATGAATCCAGAACAGCAGCTCATTTATTGTCTGAAGCTGGAATCCACTTTGCGTGATGACAGAAAGCTTAAGAGAAGCAGACCTTGCCTGCCAAGAGAACTTCAAAAAGGACAGGGGGAAAGCAAAAACCTGGCTAGAACCCAAATGTTTGGCTAAACCTAGACAACATGCTGTTTACAAACTGCAAACTAGATTAGGGGAAAAAAAGGGGGGATTTATGCAAATTTTCTTAATTTAATAACTGTGATCAGATACAGCTTTGTTTCTTCCATGTAATTTGTGTAATACAAATAAAGTACAAGGGCTCTTTTCCACTACAGGAAATGAGAATTATTAAATGTTGCACCAAAAAAAGCAAAGGAATGTGTTTATTGACATGAAAAATGATCCTGCGGATACAAAGGCTTTTGTACGTTAATTGCTAAATGTCAATGCAATTTAGAAAGTGGTTGCAGAAGGAAAGAATTCCTTTCCAAAACAGAAGTGGCTTTTCTTCATCTACCAGCCTGGTTCAAGACTGCATCTTCAAAGTATTTATGGTTGTGTTTTGAGCAGTGACATTGGGTCAGTACCCAAAAACATCCTCAGTTCATATTGATGTGGTTGCTTGCTAGGAGGCACAAAGGAAGCGAAGGATTTCCTCCGAGTTTTATTACTGAATGCTCAAAATGTTTCCTGGGGTAAACAACACTAAAGCCATCTGTTTTCTTCTTCATGGAAACAAAAGGAAACAACAGTAGCAGCTATTGCATGGAAAAACACAGGTCTAGAGCCACGTAATGAAATAGACCTTCCTCTGAAGGAGGGAACAGGAACAACCACACATAACTTTGGTTGATACATAAATTCAGCAGCTTTGGAAGTCTTTGAGCACAGAATCATGGAATGGTTTGGGTTGGAAGGGTCCTCAAAGCCCATCCAGTTCCAGCCCCCCTGCCAAGGGCAGGGACATCTTTGTGGAGCGAGTCCAGAGGAGGCCACAGAGATGATGCCAGGGCTGGAGCAACTCTGCTGTGAGGACAGGCTGAGAGAGTTGGGGTTGTTCAGCCTGGAGAGGAGAAGGCTCTGGGGAGACATTGGAGCAGCCTCCCAGGACTGAAAGGGGCTCCAGGAAAGCTGGGGAGGGGCTCTTGATCAGGGAGTGCAGGGATAGGATGAGGGGGAATGGTTTTAAGCTGAAAGAGGGGAGATTGAGATGAGATCTTGGGCAGAAATGTTTCGCTGTGAGGGTGGGGAGGCCCTGGCCCAGGTTGCCCAGAGCAGTGGTGGCTGCCCCATCCCTGGAGGTGTTCAAGGCCAAGTTGGATGGGGCTTGGAGCCCCCTGATCCAGCGGGAGGTGTCCCTGCCCATGGCAGGGCGTGGGACTGGATGGGCTTTAAGGTCCCTTCCAACCTAAACCATTCCATGATTCTATGAAAAGGAATCCAAAAAGTGGAAATGAAACCTAATGGCTGAGCAGAACAGTTTGCTGTCCCACTGCTGGCTGAAGAAACACAAGAAATCTTAGAGTTAAATGACTCACCTGGTAAGCTGAGCTCACTAATGAAAATGCTTTTATTAGAGTTCTACCGTGAGGGACAAGGACCACAGGCAATGCCCACAGCCTTGCAGGTCTACATGGGAACAAAAGGCCTCTGAGAGCACCTCTGCAGCTGCAGTCACACAGCCCAACACATGGATCCCCCAGCACTGCAGTGGTGTTTCTCCATAAACCATGTTGGCATTAAAGCAGAAAGACCATGCACAGCTCTGGGATCTGCACTGTCTTAGAAGAAATGGTAAAAAAATGAAAGTACAAAGAAAACTGCTACCAAAATGATTTAAAGGCTGGGTTAGAGGAACTGCTTCCAGTGAGAAATCTGTCAGGCAGGATTTGTTTGGTTTACCTAAAGGAAGACCAAGGGTGACTTGATTACAGAGTATTAAGGACTTCCATGGAGAGAAAATACCAGGCGTAAAGGCCTCTTTAATCCAGCAGAGAAAGGCTTAACGAGAGCCCGTGGCTGGAGGCTAAAGCCAGACAACCTCACATAGAAACTGCAGCTCAGATTTTGAACAGTAAGAGCAAACTGGTAAAGGATGCAGTGGATTCCTCAGTCCATCTTGAAAAATGCTGTACAGCTGCTTCCATTCACAGCAACGGCCAACCCTGCAAGAGCACTGCCTGTACCCTTCCCCTCCACACACCGCAGAGCTCCACCAGGAGATGCTGTTAAAGAGGGAGAGGGACCTGATGTCCTACACCCACCTGGTGGAAGAGCTGGGCTCCCTTCAGAGCAGGGTATCTAGAGGAGACACATGGAGCATGGAATAGGTTCTTCTGCAAAAGGGGGAAAAACTGAGTGCAAATATTAGCTATAATAGAATATATATTAGAATAACTAAATAATAGATAAATTTGAAGCCACTTTTGTGAGACCTGGAGTCCTGTGTCCAGTTCTGGAATCCCCAAATGAGAAGGTTATGGAACTGTGGGAAAGGGTCCAGAGGAGGCCACAAAGATGATCAGAGGTCTGGAGCATCTCTACTATGAGGACAGGCTGAGAGAGTTGGGGTTGTTCAGCCTGGAGAAGAGAAGGCTGTGGGGAGACCTTAGAGGAGCCTCCAGTACTGAAAGGGGCTCCAGGAAAGCTGGGGAGGGCTTTTTAAAAGGGCCTGGAGTGACAGCATGAGGGGGAAGACTTTGCAGCTGAAAGAAGAGATACTTAGATTAGACATTAGGGAGAAATGTTTTCCTGTGAGGATGTGGAGGCCCTGGCCCAGGTTGCCCAGAGCAGTGGTGGCTGCCCCATCCCTGGAGGTGTTCAAGGCCAGGCTGGATGGGGCTTGGAGCCCCCTGATCCAGTGGGAGGTGCCTCTGCAGGGAGGATGGAATTGGATGGCCTTTAATGTTGCTTCCAAGTCAAACAATTCCATGATTCTATGATTAAAGGGAATACAAATTTACTGCAGCTGATTTTCACTTTCCACCTGCAGAGCAAGGTTCAAAGAATATTCAAAGACTTAAAGACAGGTTTTTCACTACCGTTCTGTAAAGCACTTGGTAGCCCAGTAATGTTTGGGATTCTTCCCTCTGCCTGACTAATTACTTCTATTTCCTGTTTGCTTTGGAATTGCTGCTCTGTTCTGCATTGCTGGAATCTGAAATATTGTTTCATGGAAGAGTATTGTATTTATGCATACCACAAACTCCACAGATGCTGAATTCCTTTTCATTCTACTGCTGCAGCTTTTGAAAACTCATTTCCCACCTCCAACAAATATTAGCACCCTTCCTCCCAAAAAGAGTGAAAACTTCAAACCTGTATAGAAGTGTTTAACCACTAAAACACTGACAGTTTTAATCTAAAACCTAGAAGAAAAACAACAAAAAAAAAAGAGTGGCTTCAGTTTTCAAATACAAAATAACATGTTGTTGACAGCACTGAAAAGACCCATTTTGTCACAAAGCCAGTTTCTGTTCAATAAATGATGAAAAATTACATTTGTCTGCTCGCAGTAGCTGGCTGCCTAATTCTGTGCTCCAGTAATTTGGTGAAAAAGAAACTTTGATGGCCAGGTCATGTGTTCCATTCCTTCAGCTGAAAGAAAAGTCTTGGAATTAAAGCAAAGAACGGAGAAATTGCAGGTTTTTTCCTAATTCTGTCACAGCTCAAGAGACAGGTCCATTATCACACAGGCAATTTCTCTTTTATGGAGAAAGAATGAGATATAATATTCAGTTTCAGGAAATGCTACTTTTCAGTTTACTGCTTTCACATCTGTAAAGGGATGTGCGGGCAGTTGACTGATAGGAAGCCAAATGTATTTCAGGTCTTCATTCTGTTCTCTCACACAGTAGTGTGAAGACACACAGTGTCTAAAAATATGGGATTCTGCAACTAAACTGCCATGAAAATTCCACTTTTGAGGTAATTATAATCATAGAATCATAAAATGGTTTGGGTTGGATGGCACCTCAAAGCCCATCCAGTTCCAAAACCCCTGTCATGGGCAGGGACACCTCCCACCGGATCAGGGGGCTCCAAGCCCCATCCAACCTGGCCTTGAACACCTCCAGGGATGGGGCAGCCACCACTGCTCTGGGCAACCTGAGCCAGGGCCTCCCCACCCTCAGCATGAAGAATCTTTTCCTAATGTCTCATCTAAATCTTTTCCCTTCCAATTTAAAGCCGTTTCCCCTCATCCTATCACTCCAGGCCCTTGTAAAAAGTCCTTCCCCAGCTTTCCTGTAGGCCTCCTTCAGGTACTGGGAGGTACAGCCCCCTGCCCAGTCAGTGTGATGCTGTAACCTGTGCACATGAGCTTTAGTGTCCTTGTCTCCACCCCTTTTTCAGGAAGGTTCTCTGCACTCTTGCTTTTGTGTCCATCTCCCCACTCCTGTTCTCATCATTAATGGCTGATAAATAGCTAATGAGTGGACTGGCCATTAGGACCTCCCCTTCCATCTGGGCTGCATGCTATTTTACAGGCCTTGCTATATCTTTATTAGATTTGGGTGCAGATTATTGATTTAGGTAGATGGGGTTGTTGTAACCTCAGCTGAGAGAGAAAGGAAGCAGGAGAAGCCAAATGTAATTCAGCTGTTGTGTTCTGGAGCAGGACAAGGCAATGAGAGGGGAAAAGTCAAAACAAAACCAAAAATGTTCATTAAAAAAAGCAATAACTGGACCTTGTACCAAACCCAGTGCTCTTAGAGGCACTTGAAAGCAAAAGATCTGAGACAGGGTATAAGAGATAAGAGCTTTCCCAAGTTCAGAACTATGGAATAGGTGGTAGGTGTTAGTAAAGAGACAATGTTAATCAAATGCCAGGCTGTTCCTAAGGCAAAATGACATCTATTTATAGAAGAACACTTTACCTAAGATGCAGTGATGGCTTAATAAAAGGACATCTTTTGTTGAAGTTATTTTTACTCCTGTTAAATGGCCATATCAGCACCTGCAGATCTAAGAAAAGCAGAGCTCAGATTTGGTATGGAGTGCTTTTGAGCATCCTGTCAGAGGTTACTCAAGCACAGAGGTCACCCAGAATGGCTGGCATTCAGGGCTAGTCCTTGAGGCTGGGGTTGATGGCAAGTTGAACACCAGCCAGCAGTGTCCTGGCAGTCAGGAGGGCAACAGTGTCCCGGGGGGCATCCACAGGGCATCGCCAGCCGGGAGAGAGAGGGGATTGTCCCGCTCTGCTCTGCACTGGCGAGGCCCCACCTCAAGCACTGGGGGTAGTTTGGGCACCACAGGATAAAAAGGACATCAAACAACTGGAGAGTGGCCAGAGGAGGGCACGGAATTGGTTGAAGGGTCTGTAGGGGAAGCCATATGAGGAGTGGCTGAGGTCACTTGAAGAAGAGGAGACTGAGGGGAGATCTCACAGTGTTCTGCAGCTTCCTCACATGGGGAAGAGGAGGAGGAGGCACTGAGCTATTCTCTCTGGTGACCAACAACAGGACTTGAGAGAATGGCAGGAAGATGTGCCAGGGGAGGGCTGGACATCAGGAAAAGGTTCCTCACCCAGAGGGTGGTGGAGCACTGGAACAGCTCCCCAGGGAAGCAGTCACAGCCAGACAATATTCCAGAAGCATTTGGCCAATGCCCTCAGCCCCACGGGGTGAATGTTGGGGTGTCCTGTGCAGGGACAGGAGTTGGACTCCATGGTCCTTGTGGGTCCCTTCCAACTCAGGACATGCTACGGTTGTGTGATTCTATAATCCCCTGGATGTGAACACTAGGGGTGTACACGGATTCAAAAAGAGAGCACATAAACCCATTGAAAAGAAACCTGAAGAGACTTCAGGAATCACATCCCTGCATAGGTGGGTACAACAGTGTGTTCATCTTCACCTGAAGCCTAGTGCACGCGTGGGGAGGTGTGAGCCCAGCTGGAGGGCAGCACTGACACGGCTGCTGTGATCCTGGTGACCCACTGGTGGCCGTGTGCCCCTTCCTCCTGCTCTTCTCACAGCAGCCTCAGGCCAGCCCTGTCCTTCCCATCTCCACGAGACAGCTCACAACTCTAAATTCAAACCAGATGTGATCCCAAACCAAGCACCTGCCTCTGAGACAGAGGTGCCAGCTGAAGCTGAGGACCTCCTTAGCCAACCCATCTGGGCCTGTTCAGCCCCACCAGTGCCTCTCTGGTTTGGGAAATGCAACCCAGGTGGCAAATTCCAGCAGGCAGCAGAGCACATAGTCAAACTCACAAAGGACTTGTGTATTTTGTGCCTAATCCTTGGGCATTTGGGGATTCCCACTCCAAAGCCACATACCAAATCACACAAAAGCTGTTTTCACCTGGACACAGGGTTGTTGTTCCCTCCTAATGCACTGTGACAGCCTGCTGGCGGTTTCCAAAGCACAGCTCTTTGATCTCCTCATTCTAGAGGAACATGAAATTAAAGAGGAGGGTTGTATCCAGGGGCCATCCAGTTGCACTAAGCTCCCTCCCTCTCACATGACACCCAGCTGGTGTTTACCTCTGTAGCCACATTCTGGTGTGGAATTCCAAAATCACCAAGCGAGAGCTCTGGGGAGGAGGTTGGGGTTGCTCACGCCTGCTGGACTCTGGTGAGACTTTGTCCAGTTTGTGACTGAGCCTATGCAAACCACTCTGAATTTGGTTACCTGGAAGAACACCAGGCTGGCAGCACAGCCCTTTCCCTACAGTGCCACTGCGATGACCAGGGAGGAGATCTGGCAACTTGAGACCTGGCAGCTCAAGATCTGGCAACTCAAGGAGATCTGGCAACTCAAGGAGATCTGGCAACTCAGCAGTGCCAGATCCAAACCATGTATTTATTCCTATCTTTTACTAGATGCAGGGGAACAGTTTGAAGCTGAAAGAGGTGAGATTTATATGAAATTTTAGGAAGAAATGTTTTCCTGTGAGGATGAGAAGTTTCCCACAGACGTCATGAATGCCCCATCCCTGGAGGTGCTCCAGGCCAGGTTGGATGAGCACAACTGTGCTGATGAATGGTTGTGATGGCTCCTCGTGTCAGCCCTGAGAACTCCTTCAGGAAGTCTGGGCTTTTTGTAGGCTTGTGTGCATACTCAGTATTATAACTTGACTTATTTCCCAGAGATTCACTAAAAACAGCTTTAGCATCAGTAAATGCCTCCCTCTAAATAGCACAAATGAATCACTAAAAAAGGACATAAGAAACAGTCTCTCCTTATCACACAGATGGTTCAATAATCCTAAGGATTGCTCAAGCCTTCAGTACCATAATTACAACATTTCCCCATTCCTGGATGGGCAAACAGGGCTCTCTGCAAGTCCTGTCCAGCACAAACATACTGTAGGATTAAAGCTCTATTTCATAGAAAAGAAGAAAATCCAGTGTCTGTGCTTGCACAGCAGCAAAGGGAGAGCCTGATGAGGACCTGGCAGTCCTGGTTCTTGGTGTCCACACTGGTCACATTCCTGCTTCACCTGGATACACCTGAACACGTGCATGAACATGGAGCTAAGGGCTCCTCAGGCACCTACCAGTGGCTGGGAGCAGCGAGCTACGGAAAGAGACCTAAATTGGTACATCCTACGTGCTCGGAAAGAGCTACACCAAGCAGTTAACCATCAATGTACACAGCTTATTCCCTCTCCATGACCATTCATCCAGAGAAACCTTTTGAGTCACTGCTGCCAAGAAAGCAGTGACATTTCCAAGTAGCCACACACAGACTAACCAGCATTTATGTTGGCTGCAAGAGTCAACACAAGCTGATTTTACAGCCCCAGACACAGCAGGCTTTCTGCTGTCGTTTATTTGGCAACAAACAGAGATGGGAGTCTCATGTTCTCATTCCTCATCCTTAGATACTTCAGGTTGGCTCAGTGCTTGGCCCAGGCTCAAAAACATTCCTAACCACCATCATCAGGCACCGTTATCCTTTAATGTATAGTTTTCAACCTGTGGCCCAATGACACCTGGGAATCCTAGGATGATTCTGCAAAGGGTAATTAAGAAAAGTAAGTCTACTGTTAATGGGCTTAAATTAGCTCCATGGGGATCCACATGCTTGCTGAGGAGTTCTTCAATAAGAAAGTCATTATCCCACTCTACTCAGCGCTTCTCAGGCCCCACCTGGAGTGCTGTGTCCAGTTTTGGTCCCCACTATAAAAAAAGATGTGGACAGGCTGGAGAGGGACAGAGAAGGGTCACTGAGATGATCAGAGGACTGGGAAACCTTCCATACAAAGTAAGGTTGAGAGACCTGGGTTCACCCTTGAGAGGGGAAGGCTGAAGGGAGACCTTATTACCATGTACTAGCACACCAAGGGTGTCCAACAAGAGAATGAAGATTCCCTTTTTACAAGGAAAAGACAAGGGGGAATGTGTTCAAGTTGCTCCTGGGGAGATTCTGATTGGGTTCCAGAAGAAAAATTTTCCCCATAACAGCAGTGAAACACTGGAATAATCTCTCCAGGGAAGTGGTGGATTCCTCTACACTGGACACTTTTAAGGCTCAGCTTAGCAGGGTGCTGGGCCACCTCACTTAAAATATAGATCACCTAAAAGGTTGGACCAGATGATCCCTGAGATCCCTTCCAACCTGGAATTCCGTGATTCTAATAAAAAAAGGCTAACACACACATTCACTGCACAAAAGAGTTCATTCTCCAAGATGGACAGAGGTCAGCTAGAGACAACTTCTCAGCCCTAAGCCCCTCTCCCACAAATAACACACCCTGCACGCTGACCAACGTAGTCTCTGATGACCTCTTGCTATGCTGACCAACCAGATTTTCAGCATTTTTCTGCTGGATCCTCATCCTTTGCCAAAAAACAGCACACTGAGTTTTGAGCCTGATTCTTAACACCCATGGCTACACAGAGAGCATGGCAACAAACATGGAAAAGACCACCGTGACTGCAGAAATGCATTTTATGGATGAACCAGTTGAACTCTGATGCAACGAGACTGATGTGGTGTAGAGGGGAGGTCTCCAGCTGGTGTCACCCCAGAGGCTGCAGAAGGGTAGCTTTGAGTCCTCAACTCTGTACTCATTTCTTCCTCTACCTCACTCAGCTTCATATATATATTTATATATATATATAATCACAGAATCACACAGCCATTAAGGTTGGAAATGATCTCTCAGCTCATCCACTCCAACCCTCAGCCCAACCCCACAGTGCCTCCTAAACCATGTCCCCAAGTGCCACAGCTACAGGGTTTTTGAACCCCTCCAGGGATGGAGACTCTCCCAGTGCCCTGGGCAGCCTCTGCCAGGCCTTCACCACTCTTCAGTAAAGAATTTTTTTCCCTGGAGGTGCTCAAAAAATGTGTAGATGTGGCACCTGGGGACATGGTTTAGCAGGCACGGTGAGGTTGGGCTGACGGTTGGACGGGATGAGCTGAGAGATCTTTTCCACCCTCAATGATTCTATAAAAGTCTTCCTATATAAACTCAACCCAAAAGAACCAAACTCAAAGTAAACAGGGAAGTAAACAGGAGAAAACATATTTTTTAAAAACACTGTTTATAAAATTGAAAACGAACTAATGTGAAGACAGCTCTTGTAACACAGCATCACTAATCAAATGCTACAAGATGTTGGTTCTGAAGAGCAGGCTCAGGTCTTGCCTTTCTTGACTTCATTAAAGTTTAGAAAAAAAATAAATAAGATCAATATCATTTGCATTTATTATAGGAATTAGAAGAGCTTGCCAGATGGGAAGCTCTCCTCCAGCAGGGCTGTTGTATTCAAAGAGAGAAAAGCACTAGCACTACCCAGCTGTTTGGGGCCTGTGATGTTCCCACTCTTGGAAAACCATTGCCCCTGGCTTCTCCCTGTAATTAGTTAGTGCTAATACCCTTGGTTAGTCTGCAGAAAAGTCACATTCTGAAAGATCACCCTCGCGAACAGCTGTACCCATGAGACAGAACGTCACCGCTCCAAGCTGTCAGCCAATTCATCTCCGGCGAAAGTCAACCGGGCCATAAATTGGGAGTTCTTTATCTCAGGACAGCAGACTGAGCACGGGGTTTTAATTGCTGAGCTATGCTAATGAGCCTTGTTTGTGACACAAGGTGCTTCATGGTGGCTCTGTTTGAAAACATGGTATCGTAACCCCCCCCCGGGGGAACGTACAATCAGCTTAAAAACACGGCCGTCTGGATGCAGAAAAGAAATCATGTACTGGTCCCTTCAGCATGGCACATTATCAAAGGCATCATTAACAGCTGCCTCACAGAGTGGCAGGAGGCTCTTCTGGGTCAGCTGAGTTCAGTTCCCTCCTATTCTTTCCTCCCTTCTCATTTTTTTTCTAAATCATGAGTTCTGTAAACATCGCTGTCAAATGACCTGCGGGCGAACAAAGAGATATCAAGAATTGAGTCTTTCCTAGCAGATAAGGGCTGTGTCTGGTTTTAAAAGGAATTAAAGACAAAATGAAACAAAACATACCCAGGGAAAAGCAAACAGGCAAAAGAACAGCAGCAAAAGTGTTTCTCATTGACTTGTTGAGACAAAACTGACTGCAGCCCAGATTCAATTGGTTCCTTTTGGGTTGCAGGAGTGAGTACAGCATTTTAACATTCCCATTTAACATTCACATCCCTGGAGGTGTCCAAGGCCAGGTTGGATGGGGCTTTGAGCACCCCGATCCAGTGGGAGATGTCCCTGCCCATGGCAGGGGATTGGAACTGGATGGGCTTTAAGGTCCCTTCCAACCTAAACTAGGTCCCTAGTTTAGGTTGGTTTAGCTTTAAGGTCCCTTCCATGATTCTATGATTTAGGAAAACAACAGCCCAGGTGGACGAGAGGCTACTGGTTTCCTTGTCCAGATATCACATGCTGTTTCTTCTGCACCATTAACAATGAGGCTTGCTTGAAATAGAAAGCCCAACCCATGTTTCTGTGCAGAAGGCCAGTGCTCAGCATCTTTAAAAATCAGCAGTACTTAAATATGGCATTATTATTCTTCTCGTACCACCCAGGGACACGTGACAGGCGTTGCAGACCCCATGTGCCAGACACTCTACAAATATCTATTTCCCCAGTCTCCTCGATCTTTTAACCTGGGGGCCCGACCTTGCATACACTTTCACGCCTGAGCAGCTCCCGGCATCGCACGGCCCGACTGAAATCAACAAAACTGATGAATGGAGTGAAATCAGTAATTACCCATGTGCTTAATTATTTGCAGAACTGGGGGCTACGTGCTTCATATTTAGCTTTTCGCTTGAAAATATTAGTTCTAATCCAGCGTGTCTCACTCTGCACTCAATCCCACAAGGAACAGCGCGGTCTGGCCTAATTAGGCAAAGTGCTTAACGAAGTGTTTAACTTTAAGCATGCAAACGAACCCGTTGGCTAAGCGCTGCGTTGCTTGGGTTAGCATGGTTTAGTAGGCACGGTGGTGTTGGGGAGATGGTTGGATTGGATGATCTTAGAGGTCTTTTCCAGCCTTAATGACTCTATGATTTGAACGATGGGACCTTTCAACCCAGCTCAACACAACTTGAATCCCAGACCTGAGGTCGTGCGAGCAGGGTGCTGAACACCGCAGGGCTGTTGCCCAGCAGTGCAGTGGGTCATCCAGGAGCTCTGGCAGAGCTTGGGATCCACCAATGGGTCCCCCATTCCCTTTCCAGATGGCATCCAAGTTTGCTTGTGGGTGCAGAGAAGCAGCGCTGGGATTTGAAGAGAAGCTGCAAATGTTCTCTGTAATTAACTGAGTGAAAGCCTTCACGCTCAAAAGCACATCCCTCATTTAGCATTGGCCACAACTCCCACTCTGCAGCCACAGGGAAGAAGCAAAGAAACAGCCGAGTCCTGCTGCCACATGGATCTCCCCGGTGACTGGAGGGGAATGGACCTCCCTCGCTGTCACACTGGGAGAAGCACAGGATGGGGATGGGGACTGCAGCCAGGCACGTGCACCCAGCACCTCTCTGCACCTCTCTTCCTGTCTTCTTCTTTGACAGGCTGAGGAGTCCCCAGGACAGGGTGTGCACAGAAGACCCAGCTCTCCCCTGCCTAGGATGAAGTCTCCAGTAGTGGCTCGCTTCCTACAAGCACTAATTTTAGGCCTTTTAGGACACAAAATAATGATAACACCCTCCCTGGAAAAAAATAAAGTCCCCCTAGGCCTGTGTAAAATTAGCAGCGTGCTGACTGTCCCACTTTCACTCCTGCTATCTGGGGCAGCCTGGCTCGTTAATACGCTGGGCTCGTTTCATGATCCTTTGCTTTCCCCCTTGCCAGGGGATCCCAGGCTGCTTCTCCCAGTGGTGTTGAGGATGGCCTTGGTCAACCTGATGGCCAAAGCCTCCTGCGTGCCACCCTGGGAAAGGCCAGGGCAAGGAAGGCAGAGGTGGAGGAGCTGCAGGCTGAGGCCTGGCCGCTGCTTGCGCCCTGTTTTGGCACAAGAGACCCCCCCCAGCAATGAGGGTTGTGGGGTGGAGGACAGCTTGGATGCTCCAAGGGGAAAAAGATGAGCCACGGGTGCCTTCCACTCTTCAGAACCCCTGGGAGCCGCCTGGCAGGGCAG
This sequence comes from Dromococcyx pavoninus, assembly GCA_033558185.1. Lineage (NCBI taxonomy): Eukaryota > Metazoa > Chordata > Aves > Cuculiformes > Neomorphidae > Dromococcyx > Dromococcyx pavoninus. The sequence goes on along the minus strand of JAUMJL010000621.1, from coordinate 56,527 downwards.
CAGGGACTTCAGTGCCCACTCCTTGGTGCTCAGGAAGGGGTTGTCCCTCTGTCCTACACTCACACACACCTGGAAACACAGCTTATCAGGAAAACTCCTCGAAAGCGGCATCGTTACCATAACCCAACATTACTATAAAATACAAACTCCACCCAGGAGCTCAGAGGAGATCAGTCCCCTGAGACCTGTTACCTGCCCAGGTGAAAACCTCCTGTAATGAATCCCCAGGAGGACGGAATTTCAGAGCTGCTGCAAGATTTCTTCCAGTGTGAAAGAAAAATCCCTGGCAAACCTGTAAGGTCCAAAGAGGAATGGTGGGAGAAGGGAAAAAGAGAGGTGACCCCCAAATACATCTGCAAATGATGTGACAGCACACATTACAAAGCCATTCAAGGAGAGAAAACCTCATCTGAAAGAACAGAGATCTCAGAAATAAGCTTTTCCATCATGTCACATACCCTGCTCTTTCACTCCTAACTACAATCTGCTCCGACATTATTTTATCTCCCACTGTTCAGGATGAGTGCAGAGGGGCTCTGATCCTGACCCAGCTTCCCTGTTCAATACTGATTAAACCTCCACTCAAACAAAACCTCACAAAATACTAGATTTGACTTAGATATGAAACATAAACATGAAGGGAGCAGGAAAGTGAAAGATCTGGGCAACAGAGAGGTTGTGCACCTTAAAGGAGAGCAGCAGTTCAACTGCCTTTGCCCCATAAAGCAAAGATCCAAAGCTAAGCCAAAGCAAAAGATTTATTTCAGTGAACAAAAAACCTACTGGAATGGCACTGGTTTTCTCCATGCAGTTTTTTCCCCCCACAGGGACATCAAGATGTGTCACCTTTTTTTTTTTCAGGAGGCACATTATTCCATTTAAGTGCTTGTGCATGTTTATTAATAGAGCAAAAACGAGTGAACAATGAGCTGCTCTGGGGAGGCTGAAAGCCTGCACTGGAGCAATGAATCAGAGGAGCAAATCCATTTAGCAAAATGCTCATTTTGAGACTGGTTCCTTTCATATTTGAGTTATTTTCCTCTACACCCCAAATGTAATTAGGCTTCTAATGACACCGTGAGCATTTGAGCTACCCCTGCCTGCCATCCCCAGAAATACCCTCAAACTACACCTCCTGATGTTGTGCTGCAAGACAAGCAGAGAGCGACCAACATCAGCTCCAACACGTTGGGAAGCAATGAACGGTCACTAGAAACCTCTAGAAGAACATCCCTTGTTGCAGCGAGGCCTGAGTTGGAATGAAAATGCACCAATGTAAACCCAGTAATGTTCAAAGCTATTGCTGTTGTGTAGTGGGTGGAAGGCATAAGATACTGAGATGGTTCTGACCCTCTGTCGTGTACCCTGTAAGTACCTGCGAGCCTAAGGGCTGCAAAGACCTCCTGGGCTGATGGGAATCCATTCATAGCTCATTGCAACTACTCTGCAGAGGCACAGGTTGCTATCACCAGTTATCACTCCACTCCAGAGCAGGCAGGAGGCCCCACTGTGCTCAGAGCTGCTGACAAACCCATCAGAAAGATGGTTGTTGGCATGAAGAAACACACACATAAACACAGACACAAATGTGGGCACAGCTCCCAAAGTAGAGGAAAACCAGGTCCCCACAGCTGGCCTTGAAAAGGGAGTCATGGTATCACAGAACCACTGAGGCTGGAAAAGACCTCTTAAGATCACCCAGTCCTACCCTCAGCCCAACCCCACCGTGCCTGCTAAACCACATCACAAAGTGCCACGGCCACACAGTTTTTAAACCCTTCCGGGGATGGAGACTCCCCCACTGCCCTGGGCAGCCTCTGCCAGGGCTTCACCACTCTGTTGGTAAAGAAATTCTCCCTCATATCCAAACTAATCCTCCCCTGGTGCAACTTGAGGCCATTTCCTCTTGTTCTATCACTCCTTACTTGGGAGAAGAGACCAGGACCCACCTCACTACAAACTCTTTCCAGGTAATTGTAGAGAGTCAGAAGAAAGCGAGGCACACCGTGAGGAGGCACCAGGGAGGGAAAAACCCACCCTGTTCACTTGCTATCAAAAGGAATTTAGTAACATGAGCAGAAATATTTCAAGACCAGCTCATCACTTATCATAACCCACTTAGTTTTGGCAGTGACACCTGAACTCCCACTACCTGGGGACCACAAAGCTCCCTGGAGGTACCAAAAGTTAAATGTATTTTACTCATTGACTGTTTCCAAACAGGATTATTATTTACAAGCTCTCTCTTAGCTTTGCTTAAGTAGTTTCCCAGCCAGTGGGAAGCTGCTGCTGGCTTCGTGGAGCTGTGACAGTCCCTGCTGTGGCCATACCCCTGGTGCCCCTCAAACACCAAACCCCTCCGCTTAGGGTGCTGCAGTTTCTATGTTCACTCAAACAAGATCAGCTGATTTCAAACTGTGCCTAAAGAAAGCTGAGCTTTTCTGGGCCAGCATTCGCCTTTCCAGCCTGCAAAGCACAGGGCTGGAAGATCAGCCTGGCATTCACTCTGCAGCATGTGACCAATTAATGAGGGAGGTCTACGAACTACAGGACTAAGGCGCAGAGGCACAAAGGCAGCTTCTGGCTTTAATAGAGTGGAAGGATATTGATTTTGATTAAGGCCCACGATGGGGAAACAAACCTATTCCTGGCTCTTTCGCAGCCCTGGTAGGTGACTATGGGCAAATTCTATAAACATGTTCTATCTTAGGAGTCCCCCACCAAACGAGGAGATAAAAATGCCCTTTCTCACAGGAGGATGCAGCAGGTTCAGGTGTCAATGGGATGAATGTCACAGTAGCGCTTGCCAAACGTGAAGACTAAAATGGAGAAGGCCCTGCTGTGCCAGCTTTGAAAGCCTGCGCGAAATCGCTTGATCCCAGTGGTCTTTTGGGTCTCTCAGCAACACCTGCAGCAAATGAAGCTTCACTGCTTCCCTCTGCCCTGCCATCCTGCCCAGCAGCAGTGCCCAACATCAGGAAGGAGAAGCCAACACGAACAGTAGCTGTTACAGGCACAGCATGGCTGGGGAGCAGTCAGCATTTTGTGCCCACGCAGGGCACCAAGGGACAGGAGTTCCTTCACTCCCACCTTCAGTTACCGTACTGCCTACTGGACTGGGGCTTCTCATGGAGAAAAGCAAGGCTGGGCCATCTCCTGAAGTCCCTTCTAAGTGCCAAGGAACTCACATTTGCTCAGGTACCTCATTAAGTCACAGCTTACTTCATGAATGATTCCCCTGGTATTCCAGAAAGCAAGTAAAAGCCAATCCAGCTTTTCATATTTCATATACCTTTTATTTTAATGAACCACTCCAGGACTCCCTCTGTCCTGTTATGGTTACATCCAAAACGAGGGCAGCCACAGGAAGGCTGCTGATGTGCTTCAAACCACTTGGTGCTTGACCCACCACCAGCGTGGGCAGCCTCTGCGTTCACTGTCGGGAGACACAGTAACTTAACAACAAAGTTATGGTTGCAGAAGAATTCCTTAAATAATGACAGGTTGTTGCAGGATGGACATGACCTGGGAGGAGCCGAGGGGCAGCCAGACCTCCCGAATCAGCTCCCAGGCTCATTCCTAAACGCAGGTTGATTTCTGACCTAAAACTACTTGACAGGCTTCTCTGGAGTATCCACTGTGGTTTCCACGGAATTCTCTTCTTTACAATGAAATAAAAATGTGTCTCATCTCTTCCCAACATGTTAGCAAACAGTGAAGTAAAACAACAGAAGCCTACACAGGAAAATAGTTTAGCTGTTTTGCAAAGACATAAAAATCAGTGATACAAAAAATTCCACATTAAACATTTCAAAGCTCCAACTTGCACTCCCTCCTCTCATTATGAAGATTTTTTTACAAAGCAAACAACCTCCTTCAAGTAGAGGCAGCTGTGTGTAGCTAGTGAGCAAGGGGTACAAAGCCTGCCCTCGGGCAGCATTTACTGAAATTCCAAAGATTTAGGTGCTGGTTTTCATTCCACATAGTGTTTACAGAAGTGGATCTCTCCAAATAGTAGATTAAAGATGGACTGGATGTTTTAAACACCTCTGTCCCATCTAAAAAGCTTGAAATGCTGAGGGCCACAAAGATGATCCGAGGGCTGGAACACCTGCACGAGGACAGGCTGAGAGTTGGGGTGGTTCAACCTGGAGAAGAGAAGGCTCCAGGGAGACCTTAGAGCAGCCTCCCAGGACTGAAAGGTGAGGAGAGACTTTTTACAAGGGCCTGGAGTGATAGGACAAGGGAGAATGGCTTTGAATTGGAAGCGGGAAGATTTAGACTAGGCGTTAGGAAGAGATTCTTCACGATGAGGGTGGGGAGGCCCTGGCCCAGGTTGCCCAGAGCAGTGGTGGCTGCCCCATCCCTGGAGGAGTTCAAGGCCAGGTTGGATGGGGCTTTGAGCCCCTCGAATCCAGTGGGAGGTGTCCCTGCCCATGGCAGAGGGTTTGGAACTGGATGGGCTTTGAGGTCCTTTCCAACCCAAACCATTCCATGATTAGCTAAGCAGAAGCACAGTCATCACAGACGAGGAGGACCAACCTCACGCTAAGGATACCACGTTAACGCCCTCCTTGGCACTCAGGGGGCTGCTGTCAGAGCTCCAGCACTGCCCAGCAGGCCCCACTTTTTCTCCCCCTGCCTTTTCGAGGTGTCAGCCCTGGCACTGCAGCACGGCCATCAGGCTCCAGGGTGGTGGGGCACCCTCCGGCGAGGCAGCCCGCTGACCAGCACCGTCCCCAGGGAGCAAGAACGTGCTCTCCCTCCATCTGGAGTGTGGCTCTCACCCTGCCTTCTCAGGGCCCTGATATGAATTTAAAATATCCTTTCCCAGCCTTTTAGCAAAGACACAAATCTTCTGCTTTAGAGCTTTGGACTCGATGATCTCAAAAGTCTTTTCCAACCAAGCAATTCTATGGTTCTACGATCAACTCCTTGGGCAGCACATGGTACAAATGCTGAAAACCAACAGGCCTAAGAGACCATTGAGATACCAAAAATATATAAATACTGAGGGGGAATTTAAGAATGTGTCTTTATTATAAAAAGATAAGGGGAAGGGTATGGAGGGAAACATCACCCTTTGGTTTCCACCTGCTATGGTCAGAAACTAAATATTGAGCTAAATGAACCTTTGGGCTGAGCCTATTTTTATGTTCCCACTCAGCCTTACACAATATTTGAGGATAGCACTGTAGCAAAGAATGCAAATCTTCCCGTGCTCCCAGCACCACTGGTGAATTCCCGCTGGAGGGCCGTGTTAAATTTAGAGCCCACAATTCCAAAAGGATGTTGACAAGTTGCAAAGAGTTGAGAGAGGAATATGAAGAACAGAGAAACAGCTTTTACAGTTACAGATGCAGGAGCTCAATCTATTTAGCTCATGAAGAGAGAAGGTCAAGGGATGGCTTGGTTAAAGACTCTCAATGTTTACAGAGAGGATGAGATTTTAAGATCAGGGTCCTCAGTTATCACAGGAAAACCTTGACACTGAAAACAGTTGTTCTGAATGGGAAGACCAGGCTTATGTTTAACAATGCACAAAATGAATTTATTACCAAAGTCAAAGCTCAAGCAGGTAGGATGACTCTTCATGACAGGGGGCTGTTTAACACAATTTGGATGTTTTTATCCTAAAAGGATATGCTGAAATTCAAACAAGCACAGACAGAAGCAGCCCTGTGACCTCTACTATCCAAGGAAACAACCACTAATGCTCCCTTTTGATTTTACAATATTGATTAATCTTCTCTCCCTTCTATCAGCAGTCATAAAATCACAGAATCATTAAGGTTGGAAAAGACCTCTCAGCTCATCCAGTCCAACCCTCAGCCCAGCCCCACCGTGCCTGCTTAACCATGTCCAAAAGTGCTACATCTATACATTTTTTGAACCCCTCCAGGGATGGAGACTCCCCCAGGGCCCTGGGCAGCCTCTGCCAGGGCTTCACCACTCTGTCAGTGAAGATATTTTTCCTAATATTGAATCTAAACCTCCCTGGCAGAACTTGAAGCCATTTTCTCTCGTCCTATCCCTACCTGTCCTGACAGTAATTCTAAGCATCTAGCAGGTGTCCACGTTGCCCTGACCACAGATCCTCCTGGCAGATCTGGTCTGTGTTTGTGCAAGCATCAGGTAGATCTCTGATCTCTCTGCCAACAGTCTCTCACCTGCATGTGCCTTGAACCATCAAATAACACCTTAAGTGGTGGCACTGGTGCTCCAGCTCCCTGCTGCCTGAAGCCAGGAGCGATCACATCCACGCCACCTCTGCCAAGGCCTCCCTCACCCTTTGCTGGTGGCTGCCAGCAGTGGAGAATCCTTTGACACACCCTGGTCCAAGCAATTTCAGCCAGTCCTTAATTATCTGTTCTGTGTTCCCCTAACACCCAACGTCAACAACCCTCACTGTGCATTAAGCCCATTCCTCTGTGTTCTATCCAACAGGATCATGGAGAACAGATTATACCCTTCTTTGAAGGCATTTAAGACCATTTTCATGCCTCACTGGAGTCTCCTCCTGACTCGAGAGCACTGATTTTTTTCCTACCTTCCCTGAGAGGTCACAGACCTCATTAATTTTGCTGCTGGGCTCACTCCAAGTGTACCTCCTCTTGCTTGAAATGTCACCCCCAAAACTTGACACGGGGCTGCAGGTGTTCCACAAACACAAACTGAAACCCCAAGACCTGTCACGTGCAGCTGAGAGCAGAACTTCACCCTCTTTTAATCCCATCTCTTTTATCAGCAATATAACGTCCTGCCCATTATCACCCCAATTATAAAGGCTTATAGGTGATAATGAGATTCCACTGGATGTATTCCAGCAAAGCACATTCTAGGTTTTACTAACTTCATTAACCAAGAAAAGCTGGTTAATAGCTGAAAAGTGCAATGATGCACATAATCATACCAGTTGCTTTGCTACTGCAATTATATTAGTAAGAGGTACAATTTCCATGTATAATTAGTGGTTTATCCCTCCAAGAAAAGAAAAAAGATACTCAAAAGCACCCAAAGGTTTGAAGAAAATAGTTCTTACTGAAAACACAGATGAAGTCACGCTGTCAGGGTCAGATTTGGGATTTGTGAGAAAACAGGAGCATAAGAACCTGGAAAATTAACACAGGCTCCCATGGGATGAGAAATGGTGAAGTGCAAATTGCAGTCTGTGCATGTGGCCCCGGGCAGGCACCAGATGACTGCTGGTGATGGGCACCACCAGACAGAGATGGTTGGCCAGCAGGAGCAGGGAAGGGATCGTCCCTCTGCACTCAGCGCTGGTGAGGCTGCACCCTGAATCCTGGGCTCTGTTCTGGGCCCCTCACTCCGAGAAGGACCTTTGTCCAGAGAAGGGAACAGAGCTGGGGAAGTGTCTGGAGAACAGGGGTTCTGGGAGCAGCTGAGGGACCTGGGGCTGTTTGGTCTGGAGAAGGAGGCTGAGGGGAGACCTCATCGCTGTCTGCAATGACACAAAACACTCTAAGAAACTACTCCCTGAGATTCTCTTTTCCCATAAAACCAGAGGAGGTCAGACTCCAAACCCCAACCTCCTCTGTCTGGCTGGAGGACACACCCAATATCCCCAAACATATTTGCTGTAAATCTCAGGGTGGAGGTGTTAAATCTTCAGTGAAGGCCTCCTTTCCCCAAAAACTTAAGTCTCAGAATTAACTATCACTGCTGAGAAGCCAGAAGACCCCAGAATACATCAGAAATGTAAAACATTGAGACTGATTACAAGTTCTTTCCTGTCATTTTCTTGACTTAAGTATTCTTCAGTCATTTCACTGTTTTCTTGGTCATCACTGTTCTTCCCAAAAGAGACAACTTCAATTTTAGGTTAAGAAAGCCACCACTACCAAGCAAGCAGAGCAATGAAGAACCCTCTGTCTGCTCCTTTTACCAAACAGAAAACAAGAGTGCTTGCTTTCAATTGCAAGTATGAGTTTTTCAGCTTCTTCTCTCTTACAGTTCAATCATTCTTATCAGCTTGACAAGAAATCCAATGGCTGCTTCTCGCCAGAAATATTCTTACAAATTTAATCAAGTTGTCAGTTGAAATACCATTATCCTCACCTTGTGAAATTAATGTATCAGGAACTTATCTACTGTCTTCCATGTGCATAGGACACTTACATGGATCAACTAATACAGATGCCTTCTCCTTGGTAGAATTCCACACAATAAAAAAGTCTATAGAACAGAATTTGTGGTCGTCTTAAAGTCCCTGATAGGTCTGGGAGCTTTTGCTGGATTTAATCAGCCAGACAGACCTCAGAAATTCTGCTGGAATTCTTGTTGCTATTAGAAATATGCACCAGCATTTGCTAATTCAGGTTCAGAACTGATTCTGAAACTAAAAGCAATAAATCCTCGTGCCAGGATCAAGCTCTCTCCAGTATATCCTGGAGCAGTAATTTTTGGAGAAGAGGACTACATAAAGGAATGTAGAGTGTCTAGCCAAGATTTTATTTGAAATACTCTTTTCAATGAATTCAAAGATTTGTCCAACATGGAAAGCCTCTTCTTTTCTCCAGGCGCATTGGCTTGGCCTTCCACTCCCATGACTTCGCACAGGAGCGTGGGCAGCGCGCGAGGCAACCAGGACATAAACTCTTGGCCACCCCTTTAAGTAAGCAGGAGTTTCATCACTGACATCAACTTAACAGGATTCTACACTGCAAGTCCCTGTAACACCTCACTGTGCTTTAAAAACTCCACAGTCTCCTGAAATCCAACAGAAACTCTGAGAAAAACCACAAGCACTACAGCAGGGCTGGCAGTGGCAAGCACATACTTAACTGATGCTGAACTGGGTTCTTATTTATTACCATGCTGTTAAACCATGACACAGCATTACACACAACCAAAGCCAACTGAAACCTCCAAAAGACCTTCCAAGAAGGCCCAAGAGCACAAACCTCTGACACCCAGCTGTCGGGGCAGACTCCGACAGAAGCCACGATCAGCTCCCAAGATGAAACCGGGATTGCATCGGAGATCAATGAGCCAGGGTGTCAACCTTGGCATTTCAGAACTCACAGGCCAGGTCACAGGTTGGTGTCAGTGGGTGCAGCTCAGTGTGGATCAGAGCTGTTGTTCCCCCAACACCATCCGGCCTCGATCACGTCTTGAGTTTGAGATATCCAATAATGTACGGTTTGATTCCATTCATTGTAAAGCTGTGAAATGAACACATTTTCTGTGCTATTTCAGGTTCACAGGATCTTTACAGAAGAGCCTGTTTTTCAATTCCAGCATGAGCCTGATTTGCTCCAAGAAGGAAACCTCACTTGACATTTAGAAACCGAAATGCTGACAGCATTTATTACGCGTCCCTGACGTATTTATAAAATGCATAAACACAAATTGTTCTTAGACAAAAAAGCCTTTCAGTTTTCATCAAAACTGTTTGATTTTCTCATAAACAGCACATATGAATTTCTGTGCTACTTTGACATTCTTCTCCACGAGATATTAGTGTCACTTACTATACCCTCAGGAAAAATATGCTTCTGTTGATAAAGATTTGATTCTTGGCTTGTACTTGTGTTCGACACAAGCAGGCACCATGCGCTCACAGCCCAGAAATCCAACTGGATCCTGGGCTGCATCAAAACAAACACAACCAGCAGGGGATTCTGCCCCTCTGCTCCTCTCCTGAGACTCTACCTGGAGCCCTGCATCCAGTTCTGGAATTTCCAACATAAGAAGGATATGGCACTGTTGGAGCAAATCCAGAGAAGGCTACAGAGATGATCCAAGGATTGGAGCCCCTCTGGTGTGAGGACAGGCTGAGAGAGTTGGGGTTGTTCAGCCTGAAGAGAAGGCCTTAGAGCAGCCTCCCAGTACTGAAAGGGGAGGAGAGACTTTTTACAAGGGTCTGGAGTGATAGGATGAGGGGGAATGGCTTTAAGTTGGAAGGGGGAAGATTTAGATTGGACATTGGGAAAAAATTCTTCATGATGAGGGTGGGGAGGCCCTGGCCCAGGTTGCCCAGAGCAGTGGTGGCTGCCCCATCCCTGGAGGTGTTCAAGGCCAGGTTGGATGGAGCTTTGAGCACCCTGATCCAGCGGGGAGTTGAAGCTGGGTGGACTTTAAGGTCCCTTCCAACCCAAACCACTCTATGATTCTTACCAACGCCCTGGTGCCAGCTCACGGCCTCCTTTCCCCAGTGTCTGGGAGCTGCCTTGCCCGGGGCTCCCCTCACCAGCAATGCAAAGCAGGGGTTTCTTCCCAGCACAGCTACACCACGTGCACTTACAGTGCGAGCCCTCAGGCACCTCTTCCTTTTGAAAAGGGAAACCCTGAGGAAAGCTTTTAGCCCATGGGTTCATCGAACATCAGCACTGGAGCCTCTGAGCAGACTCAAAGCTGAAGGTCTGCTTTCATGACTTGTGTTTGTATCCTCTGCTGAAACCCAACTTGCTTGGTTTAGCCCCACCAGCTGCTTCCAATCCTCCAAACAGAAGGATCTGTGCTATAAAGTCCAGCTTTCCAAACACAAGCATCATCTGTTAAGCCAAGAATTTTAAACATGGTCCTCGAACACTACGCTGGGAGTCCAACCAGCACAGGGCGCATCTTTCCCACATCAGCAGACACCTCGTGTATTTTTAGTGCTGTCAGACACAAACCACTCCTGGATAATCCATAGGGGGGAGAAAAAAAAACATCTAAAAGTGGTGGCGAAGCTAATATTTTAAAAGAGCCTTTCAAGAACTCGCTGGCCTCCTGGGGGAGCTTGTCAACATCTCCCACATTAAAGGAAAGTCACTTCAACATCCGCAGGGTTTTAAAGAAAAGCTGGAACATATCAAAGCTGCTGGGATGGCAAACGTCATAGTGTGTACAATACATCAACACTTACAGACACTAAATCCTCCCCCAGCCTCAAGGGAGGTGACAGTCCTCCAAAGCTCTTTTTCCTAATGTATCTCTCCAACGCACTGCTAATCTCCTCTCTGAACCTGACAGCTGTCCTGCAGGCACTCAAAGCCCCCTGAGTTTAAATCCTTCTTTCAATCCTTGGAAAATGACTTGTTAGATCATTATTCCTTTAATATAATTTTTGAGTCACTGGTGGAATTGGCAGTGTTAGGCTTACAGTTGGACTTGATGATCTGAAAGGTCTTTTCCAACCTAAACAATCCTGTAGGGTTGTAATAAAGAAAGGAAACTTTCCTCCGACCCAATACAAAGACACAAGAGGAGCACCACGCTGGTTTGGCCCCCTGGGTTTTGGAGACATCTTGAGGAGGGGATGCCCATGGACACAGCACCTGTGCACGCAGGGGAGTGCTGCTCAGACAGGCTCTCACCATGGGGTGGTTTGGTGACCCAGAGCACCACAGCTCCATCCCTCAGGAGCAGGGTGGCAGGACCAGGAAAGTCACCCTTCCCCTGTGCTTGGCACTGGTGAGGCTGCACATCAAATCCTGGGTTCAGTTTTGGGCCCCTCATTAGAAGAAAGACCTTGAGGGGCTGAAGCATATCTGGAGAAGGAGAACAGAGCTGGGGAAGGATCTAGAAAACAAGTGTTATGAGGATTGGCTGAGGGTCCTGGGGCTGTTTAGTCTGGAGGAGGCTGAGGGGAGACCTCATCGCCCTCTGCAGCTCCAAGGAGGTTGTGGTGATGTGGGTGTTGGTGTCTTCTGCCAAATAACAACAGATGGGATGAGAAGAAATGGCCTCAAGTTGCACCAAGGAAGGTTTAGTTTGAATATTAGGAAAAAAAATTCTTTACCAGAAGAGTGGTGAAGCCCTGGAAGCCTGGACAGGGGAAGCAGTGGACTAACTTTTGCAGCGTACCTTGTACAGCTGGACTGGTGACAGAGAGCTGTCAACACTGTGCTGTGATGAGTATCCACCCTTCACAGCACTTGACTAAGTGCAGGTATTTTTCCCACTGCTGTGTGTTCTCCATCACTCCCTGCATTAGTGGTGAGGGGCCCAGGACCTTTTTCCTCTCTGCCGCGCTACTTCCCCTGCTACAGCGGGACATGATTTCAAATTATTCACTCTCCAAGTTTTCCTCTTAAAATACCTAGAGAGAAGATGAACAACAACAGTTGCCCCAGGATGTGATGCTCAACTACTCTGACGGATGGCCCTGCAGTTTCACCCATCAGTTACCTCAGCCATCTCCACTGGTTCCAGCGCAACCTGCAGGTTCTCACCCTGCGTGAAAATCACAGAACCATAGAATGGTTTGGGTTGGAAGGGGCCTCAAAGTCCATCCAGTTCCAACGCCCCTGCCATGGGCAGGGACACCTCCCACTGGATCAGGGGGCTCAAAGCCCCATCCAACCTGGCCTTGAACACCTCCAGAGATGGGGCAGCCACCACTGCTCTGGGCAACCTGGGACAGGGCCTCCCCACCCTCACAGGAAAACATTTCTGCCTCAGATCTCATCTCAATCTCCCCTTTTTCAACATAAAACCATTCCCTCTCATCATATCCCTGCATTCCCTGATCAAGAGCCCCTCCCCAGCTTTCCTGTACCCCTTTCAGTCCTGGGAGGCTCCTCTAAGGTCTCCCTGGAGCCTTCTCTTCTCCAGGCTGAACAACCCCAACTCTCTCAGCCCATCTTCATACAGGAGGTGCCAAAGAAAGAAAGGGTCCAAAGAAGAAATCACCTCTGCCCTATACAACTCACCACGATAAGGCACCTCTTGCCCTTAATGAGCTTACCAGGCACTAATTGCTTTCCTCTTTGGGTTCCCCATTACCAAACCTGTTTTATGCTGGCACAGCTCTGCTGCAGATGGAGAAGACGACGCATGCCTGCCATTCCTTGTGCTTTGCCTCCTCCTCTGTTGCCCTCCTGGGCAGTACTGAGTCCGGCCCACAGGGACTGCTCCCCCTGCATCCGGATCCCGACACTTCAGCATCCAGAGGCTTCAGAGTGGGCTCAGGGACATCAGAGGCTCTGGGGGCTGTGGGGTCTTTGGGGGCTCCGGAGACATCGGGGACTCCAGAGTCTTTGAGGGCTCCAGGAGTATCGTTGGCTTCAGGTGCTCCGGGGCCATCGGGGGCTCCGGGGCCATCAGGGGTCCGAGAGCTCCGGAAGCACTTGGACGCTCTGGGGGCTGCGGGATCTTCCGGGGCTCCTGGGGCGCCGCGCGGCCCCTCCACGTGCAGCCACACCCGCGCCACCACCACGCCCCGCCTCCCCGCCTCCCGCCAGCCAATGACCGACAGAGGAGCTCTGCGCGGCAGCCAATGGGAGCGCGGCGCGCGCCCCCCTCCACTTCTTTGAGGCGCGCCGCGCGGCCGCGCGCCTCCCCCCGCCCTCCAGCCAATGAGCGATGGCCAATGGGAACGCAGGGCCCGCCCCCTCCATTTAAGGCGTGCCGCGCACCTCCCGCCACCACCACGCCTCGCCCCCCCCGCCCTCCAACCAATGAGCGGCAGAAGGCTCTGTGCGACGGCCAATGGGAGCGCGGCGCGCGCCCCCTCCCTCTATTTAAGGCGCGCCGCGCGGCCGCGCGCCCGCAGAGGTGGCGGGACGGGAGCGGGTGGGTGAGTCGCGCACCTCGGGGGCAGCGGCTGCACCCGCTCCCCCCGCCCCCTAATGGAGGCGTTCCCGGGCTCCAAGCTGGAGCAGCATCGGCTCCTTCCGGCCGTGGAGCGCTTGCCGGGCCCCCGCTACGGCAGCCGGAGCCACAGCGCCTGCGGGAACGTCTTCAACTCCTGGAACGACTACTTGGGGCTCGCCACGCTCATCACCAAAGCTGTGCGGCCCGGCAAGGGCTTCGGCGCCGAGACCCCCTCGGTGGGGGCTGCAGGCGAGGAGGAGGAGGAGGAAGAGGAGGAAGAAGAAGCGGCGGGGCCGTATTTTGAAGGAGCGCTGGACTTGCACGAGCTGGACCTCTGTGGGCATCACCACCACCATCACCATCACCACCACCACGGGGAGAGCCTGCTGGAGGAGCGCTTCGCGGAGCTGAGCCCGCTGGGGGAGCCCGGGGCGCGGGGAGGCTCGTGGGGCGGCGTGGTGGTGGCAGGGGGGCTGCCCGGCCACCCCCGGGCCCGCCTGCTCAAGCCCCAGCTGCAGGTGTGCGTCTTCTGCAGGAACAACAAGGAGGCCGTGGCCCTCTACACCACCCACATCCTCAAGGGACCCGACGGGCGCGTCCTCTGCCCCGTCCTGCGGCGTTACACCTGCCCTCTGTGCGGGGCCAGCGGCGACAACGCACACACCATCAAATATTGCCCCCTCTCCAAGATGCAGGCGGCCAAACAGCTCAAACACGCCCGGACCACCTTGGGCAAGAAGGGCCGTTAGGAGCCGGGATCCCCTGGCATCCTTACTCTCCCTTCCTTTTGGGGCGGTTTTTTTGGTCTTTGAAGCAACTGGTTTGTTCTTTCACACTTTAATATATTATTAAAAGCGGAGACTGGCCAGCGACTGGTGGGCACTGGTTTCCCCCTGCAGAGCCCACCCACGGGAGCCGCGCAGCTCAGATGTATTGGTTTATTGTAAGAAAATATATATATATGTGATTTTTATGGAAATGGATTTATGGTGAGGTTTAACTGGGGCTGGAGGTGTTGGATTTTTATATTGAAGTTTAACTGGGATGGAAGGGGTTAATGAATTTATATTGAGGTTTGTCTGGGGCTGGAGGGGTTAATGAATTTGTGTTGAGGTTTGACTGGGGGTGGAGGGGTTAAAACAAGCACTGGGAGAGTGGTGGGGGTCTCAGAGCTGGGGAACGGCAGTGGCATTGACATCTCCAGCTGCTCTGGGAGTCCAGCCGGGTTGCTCAGACTGGGCAGGAGAGCTGGAGCCTTGCCTGCCTAGGAGGGTGTTTAATTAGGGTGCAACGCTCCATTTTGAGTCTCAAAAGTAAACATCCAAGCAGTTTTCTTTGCCGGTTGTAAAACCAGGGAAGGAAATCATAGTGGAACCTGTACTTGGTTACTGGCCTGGGAATGAACATCTCCTCCCTGAAATCACAGCATCCTGCCCGGCACAAGGGGAAAGCGGTGCTGTGCCCCAGCAGCACCCTTGGGCCACCCCACTGGTGAGTGTGGGTGGTATCGCAGCTCCCCGTGGCTGATCCAGAGGACAAAACATCAAAGTGCTTGCTTGGAAATAAGAAGACTCCGTGCTGAGGTGCAAATGGAGCCCTTTCTGCTGAAGGAACAGCGTGGCAGAGAATGAGCTTTGCAGCTTGTTTGTGGCAGAGGTGGTGGGAGGTGTTTGGAGATGAGACCTGGACAAAGCAGAGCTGTGACTGGAGCAGGAACGTTGTGTATTTTCAAGAGTGGAGCGAATGTGGCTTTTATTTCACTGCCAGGTGGGAGGAATCTACCCATGTACTTAAATATCCTTTAGACTATACAAAACATAAGATTAATGGTGGAGATCTGGACCCTTGGTGGTGGCAGCTCCTTGTTATCGAGTATGAGGCAGGGCTGCATGGCTTCTAATCCTCAGGAGATGGGAAATCTTGTTTATTGCGACTTGGAGACAGGACAAGGAGCAGCAGGTTTGTAGTTTGCTTAGGAGTCCCGTGGAGCTGGAAGGCAGGTGCCCAGGTTCCCGGTGCAGAGAGGGTTGTGCTGTAGGTGGCTTTACTGACACCTGGAGGGGATACTCCAACCATGGGGACGGCTCTGCCGAAGGCAGGGAGGTGAGGAGAGACCCGGGCAGGAAAAGAGAGGGGTCCTGGCAGACGAAGGGAGCTGGGAAAGTGAGGGGTGATGTATTTCTGTGGATTCCTTTGGATAAAGCTGCTCCACGGGATGTGAGGAGGGAGCACAGGGCAGTCAAGAATGGAGTCAAAACCTTCAGGATGGGCTGGGGAGGACTCTGGGCTCATTATTCATCTGGTTTGTTGTTGATCACAGCTGCTGATTGATGCAGCTGCAGCGATGAGGAGGGAGAAACTGATTTTGGGTGGAAGTGCTTCATCCCATGACTCCAAAGATGCTGCTAATTAGGTCTGAGTACCCAAAGCAAAGAGGGTGGTGCTGAATAACACTTCACAGTGGCTGCAGGTACCTTCTCTTCGTGCTGAGTATCAGTTGTGTGTTGGTTCTTGTTCTGTGGGGCTTGTGCTGTGGGCTCTTTAGAAGCTGTTAGGTGTCTGTGTTTGTTCTTGAGGTGCCTGGTCCACAGAGGTTGAATCTGTCCACCAGGCATTGCCAATCAAGCTCAAGTGTGATGCTGTGGGAGGAGTTTTCTTCTGTACTTGTGTTACCTCCTTGTGGGAAGTCTGAGAAGCAGAAGGTACATTTTAATGTAGAGGAGGCAAGCAAGGTGTAAGGAAAGCTCTCTGGGGTGATTCCAGCAGGGCTGGGTCGAGGGGCTCTGGCAGTGTTTCTGCTGTGCCCTCCCCTCCTCTCTGATTTGTCCATCCTGCTGCTGTGCAGCCCCACTGTGAGCCCTGGAAATCCAAGGCACTGGGAGATACCCTCCTTGGGTGGCACTGGCCTCTTGTGGTGCCTGTTTCTTCCCTTTGCTCCTTTAAGAGGAAACCTGTTGTGCCAAGAGGCTTTGCTGCTGCCTGTTCTCGGAGTTCTATTGCTGGGGCTGGGGGGAAAGACCCCAAACTATTCCAAGATTCAGGATCAGCAAAAGGCAGCCTGAGAGCAGGGCTCTTCCCTTAGTTTGTGATCACTCAACAGGACAATCTGTCCATTGAAGCTTTACATGTACAAAGACTGAGCCTTTAAGGATGTCCTTAAATGCTGTGATTCCCATGCCCTGGTGCAGTCCCTGTGGCACTGAGTAAGCAGAAACGTGCTTGTTCTTGGTCACTCTGGAGAGCTTCTTGCAGCAGATTGTGTGACTTTGTTTCCTTAAGTACTGGAAACCATTTACATCAGTCACTTAAATCCTAGGAACAGCTTGATCTGAGAGGAGACCAGGTTGGAGCTGTTTTTCCACAGAAGAGCAGAACCATAATCAAAACATCATGGCTACTTGTTGAAACCAAGTACTTGTATCTTCAGAGAGCCACTGTCTGACAGGGAAAAGTGTCCCAGCATGTCCAGGATGGAATCATTTCCATATTCTGGTAAGGGAATGAGCAGGTGGTGGGTATAACCCATGATCACCCTCAGCTGGTGCTGGTCTGGGCAGACAGCAAGCTCCTTCTAATCTCTCATGCAGAGATACCCTGATCCAGCTGAGGTCAGGTAAGTCTGTACCAGTCCTCAGTCAAAGTCCTGTCTGGGCAGGGTTTGCTTCCAGTTCTGCTGTTGACCCGAGTGTCTCAGGTGTAGCTGCTGTGGGACTAAACCACAGGGGTTACAAAATGCCTTTCCTTCCATAGATGTCCCACCAAATACATAGGTTAAGATATACTGCTGATAGTTTGCTTATAGTTGCATGGGGAGGAAAGAGAATTACTCCTAATTCACCTGTAAGAGGGAAATGTTGAACTCTCAAGTGGGAAAAAGCTGTAGCAAAGCCAGCACAGCATCCTCCTGCCTCACAGTGAAAGGACCAGCAAAGCCTCAATTGCACCAAGAGAGGGTTTGATTAGCAAACAGCAGTGGAGTAGCTCGTAGAATCTCTATCCTGCCACAATGTCCTGCCCTGTGCTCCACTCTTGGGAGACTCCACCTGGAGTTCTGTGTCCAGTTCTGGAATCCCCAAAATAAGAAGGATATGGAACCGTTGGAGAGAGTCCAGAGGAAGGCAAGGAGATGATCCAAGGGCTGGAGCCCCTCTGCTGTGAGGACAGGCTGAGAGAGTTGGGGTTGTTCAGCCTGGAGAAGAGAAGGCTGTGGGGAGACCTTAGAGCAGCCTCCCAGGACTGAAAGGGGCTCCAGGAAAGCTGGGGAGGGACATTCTACAGGCACCTGGAGTGACAGGATGAGGGGGAATGGCTTTAACCTGGAAGGGGGAAAATTTAAATTTGACATTGGGAAGAGATTCCTCACACTGCGGGGGGTGAGACCCTGGTCCAACTTGCCCAGAGCAGTGGTGGCTGCCCCATCCCTGGAGGTGTTCAAGGCCAGGCTGGATGGGGCTTGGAGCCCCCTGATCCAGTGGGAGGTGTCCCTGCCCATGGCAGGGGGTGGAACTGGATGTGCTTTGAGGTCCCTTCCAACCCAAACCATTCTGTGGTTCTATAATTAAACACATGAGCAGCTCTTCTGAAGGGCAGGACCAGCCAAAGTGTGGAGTGTTCCAGTTCCTGCCATGGCAGAACAGGATGGATCTGGTGTCGATGGATCGTGTGCTGAGTTCTTGCAGCTCTGCAGTGCCTGAAGCACAGGTACATTTCAAATCCTGCCTTTCACTGCCCTTTGCTCTGTAGGCTGACACAATTCAACAGCACCTTATGCTTACAGAAAGATAACTCACTCACCTGTAGCAGTTTCCCCTCAGGGGCTGCAGCCCATGGATATTAAACCAATGAGAACACATTTTATTTACAGCAAGAGAAGAGCAGCTCTGTTCTTCCTGTCCAAGATTGCCTCCTGCTGCCCACCAGCACCACAGCTCCCTGATGGTGCTGCTCAGCCAGCTCACAACCACCTCCCCACGGCCCTCAAGCACCCCGAGATGCAGTCGTGGCTGCACCCAGCCTGCTTCACTCATTGCCCCTGACCTGCTCTTTCTCATGAAATACTGATTTCAGCTGATTTTTAGCACAAAGGTGCTTTATCCATTTTATTTTCTCAATCCCTGGTTTCTGCCAAGTGCTGTGTGGGGCCTCAGCACTGCCTGCCAGCCAGGGTCAGGCTCTGGGCTGCTCTGGGAGTAGGAAGGAACCAAACTGTCCGTACCTGACTGCTTATTTTTGCTCTCAGAGATGGGTTTTACTCCAGCAATGTTTGCATCCAGCAGCTCTGCCATCCAAATAGAGTTTGTATTCCAAGGTTTGCCGACAACTGGAGATGTTTACTTGAAGGTGAATCAATCCAACACAGCAATGCTCAGAGTTCATTTTTCTTCACTTTCAGGTGACCACACTTCGTGCTGATGCACAATTTGGGCAGCAGGTGGAGGCTTTAGTGGCTGGGTTTGGGCAGGAGAGAGGGGTTTGATCCCTGTCCTCGTTGTTCTGTCTAAAATGATTGAGCAGTGAAATAAACAAACGCACCTGTGTGTCTGTTAAGCTCACATCTTGCAGATCTTTTCTCAGTCTGCCCAGTCCCCAGGGTTTACTGGTGGGATTATCACAGTCTCACATAATGGAAGTTAGGAACACGGATTCTGGACCAGCACTTCAACAGGTGCAGCCACCACCAGTGTTTATTCCCATGTAAAAATGGCTTTGTTTGGGTAAAATTAAAAATACATAATGAAGTGGAACCACTGTTTACATCTGCCTGCTGGAGAAGGGCAAACGTGGCACCCATCATCACCAAAAGGATCACTTCCTGGGAAGTCATCTTGGAGCGTGTTTTTGGGTTCATGCAGAAGGTGACAGGGAACAGTTGGGATGGATTTACTGAGGGTAAATCATGCCTGACCCACCTGCCTTCTACAACAAAACTTCATGGACAAAGGGAGGAGCAGTGGCTGTTCTTCATCTCAACTTCAGCAAGGCCTTCAGTGCTGTCTCACACGCTATTCCTGTGCCCCAGGGAGGATGTTGCAGCCTGGAGAGTTGGGACAACCAGGTGAGCTGGAGAGGTGGTTGGATGTTGAGGCTCGGCATCGCGGGCACCAGGCTGGGCTGTACCTGGAGTGGGGTACCCTGGGGGTCCAGCCTAACAACTTCTCAAGGACCCGGAGGCAGCACCAGGTTTGTGGATGACACCAAACAGGGAGGAGCAGTTGCTACACTTGGGGCAGAGCCTGGAGCAATCCCACAAGGAGAAGAGCAGGAAGATGCCCTGGCTGTGACAGTGGGGGTGGCTCAGCTGCCTCTGGGGCACTGGCAGGCACAGAGCTGAGCATGAGGTTCTCCAGCTGTTCTGAGGACCAGCAAGAGAGCATCTCCCTCACCTCAGGCACTCAGTGGACCTCCCCCTGACCACTGCACAAAGGCTTGGGTCCCATCACCCCCATACAAGGAATGAGTTCAGCAGGGGGCCAGCAAGATGGGCAGGGGCTGGAGCACCTACCTGGTAGGAAAGGCTGAGGGAACAGGGCTTTTTCAGTTTGGAGAAGGAAGAGCTTGGGGGAGACCTACCAGCAGGTTATCAGGGGCAGGCAGTTGGGCTTTTCACAACAGCACACAGGCAGGAGGATGACACAACAGGCAGAAGCTGAAAAGAGAGAGAAGGTTGAGCTTTTTCAGTCTGGGAGCAGCTCAGCATCAGAACAGGTTGCCCAGGAATGCTGTACAGTTCATATCCCTGGAGGGATTCAAGAACACAAGCTCTGGGGTTCCTTTTAAGAGGAAGGATCCTGTGATCCTGACAGAGATAGTGAGGGCAGCAAGAGGCAGCTGAACAGCAGCAGCACCTGCTGCTCCAGGTCCAGTAAGCACGCTGATCCTGGAGAGCTGCTGTGTCTAACTCCATCCTCTACGGGACTGTAGGATGAACAAAACACACAGTGATGTTTCTGCTTAGAGAACACTGCAGCTCTGAGGGGATTCTGTGACTCAACAAGCAATGAAGTGACAGCTCCAAAGGCACGCAGACCTGGCCCTCAGAACATGGTTCCAAGAGCAAGTGTTTCCTGAGAAGCTCTGAAGAGGCAGGAAAAGGACAAGGGGTGATTCTAGCAGGGCTTGGTCTGAGGGGCTCCTGATAAGGGGAGCAGGACAGCTTCTGTTCACACATTGAAATCAAATCAGGTCTCCCAGCAAGAAACCGCCCCAGGTGCTCTCACAGTCCCTTTCAGCTGGGGCAGAAACAGGTACAGAACTGTTCAACAGCCACTTGGCTTAAACAGAACCAGGGGGAGGTACTGAAAAGCCAAGACACAGCAGCAGCTGATTCCTTACGTTGTTTATTTATCATTGAAGAAACACACAGCAGCAAGTTCTGTGCTGACTTCAGCATGACCTGATCCTTAAATCCTCGTTACCGCGCACGGAGTCGAAGCCAACACAGCCGTTACTACAAACCACCTTTTGGAAAGGGAAAGAATTGACCCTGAAGACAAAGAATTGGGGGAAGAGTCACCGGTTTCTCCAAACCCACCCATTTTAAATATGACAATATTCATAAATCCTTGAAAGGCTGAAGTATCCAGTAATGGCAAGAGCGGGTTTGCTATTGGCAACAGAAAATAGAGAGCCACGTGGTGCCCAAACCGTAAGAGCCGGATGTTCTGTGGCCGTGCCCTGCAGCACTCGCCCGCTACCGGAACCACGACGGCAGCAAGGAGTCAATCAAACCTCCACCAAACAGCCCCGTGCATCTAATGCTCAGAACGTTTATTGGATTGAATTCAGATTTAAACAACTTACTGAATTTAGACAGCGATAAAACATGCCTCTCGGGAACCACCTGCCCTCAACAGCACCTCTGGA
The DNA here is from genome assembly GCA_033558185.1 of Dromococcyx pavoninus. Taxonomy (NCBI): domain Eukaryota; kingdom Metazoa; phylum Chordata; class Aves; order Cuculiformes; family Neomorphidae; genus Dromococcyx; species Dromococcyx pavoninus. The sequence continues at coordinate 35,119 of JAUMJL010000621.1, read as the reverse complement.
AAAGAAGGCTTTTAGAGCCTCTTCTTTTTTTTTCACTAATTATGGAATCTCTGCTTTTTCAATAATGTGTGAACACAGATGTTTTCAAATGCATGGTCTGTGATGATAATACCCCATTTCCAAATTAAGAAAGATTAAAATACCAAGGTCAGGCTGGTCTGGTGTTGAGATAGAAGCGTTACTCAAGACAGCAGCTGGTCTTGCTTCTTTGTTTTTAGCAACCAGCGACCCCCAAAATGAACATCATTTGAAGTTTCAGAACTTGGCGTTTCAATTTCCAACCTTCTGCTGCGAGTTTTTGCGCACGATCAACCTAGATAAGTAATTCAAGCTCATGCTTTCATGTTACCTCAAAACATTTGTTAAAGAATTCCAATTTAAGAATGTTTATAAGCACAAATATAATCCCATGGATTGGATCAAATCAAAGCTAAAACACTGGTTAAACTGATTCTCACTTAACGCCGTACAGTGGTCCACCCTTCCTCATCTGTCTCGTTTTTAGTACGGCGCACGGGCTCGCGTTCCTTTTCAGTTTTCCAGGACCCCTTCTCCTTCTCCCCATCTCTTTCCCGTTCTTTTGATGCTGCTGGGGGAGCAGAAGCTGAAGGAGCAGCGGGAGCCGAGCGCCGAGGTGTGTCACGTTCTTCTCCACGTTCCTCTCTCCGGTCGTCGGCGCGGCGCCACGAGCTGGCTGCAAACACAGAAAGACAAGAAAAGCTCCTTTGTCGTGCTCCACCGAGAGTTCAAACAGCTATGCCTGGCACCAACAGCCTGATTTACTCATTCTCAGCCTTGCCAAGAGGTTCTACAGTGATGGCAGCCAAACACACACATTAATATTGTAGTGAAGGAACGGACAGGAGCTACTCAGGCCTCAGTGAGCAACCCCAGTGACACCTTCAAACAAAGAATGCTCCACTGACATACGTGGGTGTATGATGTAAAAACGTGTTATTGCATTATTAGCAGAATGAAAAGCACAAAAGCCCCTCCTTAGAAATGACTGAACCCTGAAAACAGAAGAATCCTGACTGAAAAACACCTGTGGAAAATGTTTAGGTGTTCATTGTCTCAAATTGCTGCTCAGCCTCCTGAAATCAGAGGTATAAATGGCACTGGACTGCACGACTCCACTGGTAACAGCATTCCCCATCCTTTACCCACAAGGACCATCCAGTCCAACTCCTGTCCCTGCACAGGACACCCCCAACACTCACACTGTGGGGCTGAGGGCATTGGCCAGATGCTTCTGGAATATTGTCAGGTTTGGAGCTGTGACTGCTTCCCTGGGGAGCTGTTCCAGTGCTCCACCACCCATTGGGGGAAGAACCTTCTCCTGATGTCCAACCTAACCCTCCCCAGGCACATCTTCCTGCCAATCCCTCAGGTCCTGTCACATCACCAGAGAGAAGAGCTCAATGCCTGCTCCTCCCCTTGTGAGGAAGCTGCAAAAGGTGATGAGGTCTCCCCTCAGCCTCCTCTCCTCCAAGCTGAACAGACCAAGTCACTTCAGCTGCTCTGCTTCCTTTACTAGGTGAAGTATTGCCCATTTCCACCAAAAAGGTGTTAAAAAACCAACCCCAACTCTGTGTGAACAAAGCTGCATCAAACACCAACCCAGGCAGCCAGATACCAACACTTCCTCACCTATTAAACCCAGTAACTCTCCCCACTGAGACCCCCCAGCTTTCCCACCAACTGCAGTGCCGTGAGCCGTGTCCCGCTGCTGTCTGCTCTCCAAGAGCACCCTCCCCATGGTAAGGGAGCACCAAACAAGGTTCAGAACCTGAGAACACCAGAACTGGAAGACATGGTATCTCAGGCTCAGTGTATTTGCTCTTACTTTTTAGAACACAGCAAAGGGTTAATAAATGTACATAATTACAACAGATTATTGTATGCAATTAAACCAGATTATTCATCAAAATCAGTCCCAGTAATATTGTGAAACCCACAAGGCCTTGTCTGGAAATATTTCCCTCACAATTTAATGGCTTTAAGAAGTGAGCCAGAAATCACTTTCTGGGATGTCTATTTTGATAATTTAAGTTCAAGAATTCCATTCACCCTGAAAATAATCCTATTATGGGAACTCCATCCTTAAAATGTTATCCTTCCTCTGCGGATGTGAAACGCTACCCTGAGAGAAAAGAGTGCAACTGCAAAATTAAGAGTTCTCAAGTCCACTAAAGCCTCCTCCTATCACTTTGCTTACACAAAGGGAGCTGAAGTGGTTGAAAATAGAGCTTATTCCCATTTCACCACCCCGCAGCACTGCGGGAGGGACTTGAAGGACCTGTAGTGCGCACAAGCCTTTAGGAACACCAAACACCCCAATACACCTACGTTCTTCACGGTCAGGTCTGAGTGGAGGTCCTCTTCTGGGGGGTGGCTCCCTGTCATCCGCACGGCGCTCTCTCATGTCACGCCCACCTCTGTCCCATTCCTCACGACGACCTGAATCTCTCCAGCTGGAAGTTTCCTCAGCCGGTCCTCTTCTCCAGCCAGCATCATCCCTTTTGCCATTCAAAACATAAAACAAGACTAAACATGAAGATTTTCCCTTTGCGACAGAAAGCAGCAATAATAAATCACACACAGAGACCCACCAGGCCTGAAAGTATTTAAAACACTGCCACTCTTTTAATACCTCTTGTTTTTCTGGAGCCTAGCATGAAATTCTCTTGATATCAGGTACACATAAATATTAAAAGCAGTAAAGCATTTTGGGGATTCCTCCTTTTGCTTCTTAAAAGTTACAAACCCAAAAGGCCCCAAAATGCCACCATGAACGTCTAAAGAGCTCCATCTGATACACCCCACCCCACCCAGCGCTCCTTTTGCCCAGGGATGCCACGTTGTTTCTTTAACACCAGGGCACTTTGGGGTAGTTTTAAACAGAGAAGTCAAACCTGGGACGCCTGAAACGATCGTCTCGATCGAAATCCCTCTCTCTGTCAAATTCCCGGTCCTTCTCGCCCTCATCCCGATCTTTGTCTCGGTCCCATTCCCGGTCTCCCGGAGGTCTGGAGTCTCGGGGAGGGCCCCAGCTGTCCTCACGAGCCTTTTCTCGCTCTCTCCATCCCCCTGTAAGCAAGAAAGACAAGCAAAGGGATTTGTGACTGACCTCTGGTCTGGCTGAAGACAAAGAATCCTTCACTTCCCTAACAGAAACCAGTTCTTCAAGTTTTGATCCCTGAGGATCCAGCTGGAGAGGCTTGTAAGGAGTGTACACATGGAGTGGCCACCACACAAAGCACGGCAGAGACTGCTTAATGTGAAGACACTCTTTAAATCCCTATTTTAAACAGAATTATCATTACACAGACTGCTTTTTTCTTTCAATAGGAAAAAGGTGAGGGATTATTGGAGTGCACATATCAAGATTTAGGATAACTCTGTGACAGGTTTGATTACAGAATCAGTGCCTGCTTTCTAAAGCTGATGTGACCACACAACGTGAATAAAAAAAAAACAGGGAATCAAAATCCCATCTAAAAATTTAAACATCACCATAAGTTCTGAAAAGAATCAGGAACAGCTGCACCAGTCACCATCAACAGGACTTAAGACTACACCAGAGTGCGATAATTCCAATTGTAAGGGACCTTCAGGGGGTCATCAAGGCCCAATGCCTGCTCAAAGCAGAGTTTTCAAGAAAGGTAGATAAAAAGGAAAAGGAATGGTAAAACCAGTCCCATCTTTGTACACATAAAAAACCCTTCTCAGAACAGCCCCACTTGAATGATTGATTCTACAGCAGAAAAGGCCCTGGGGGTGCTGGTCTGGAGCCCAAGGGTTATGGCACCAGCTGAGGGACGTGGGGTTGTTTAATCTGGAGAAGAGGAGGATGAGGGGAGACATCATCACGCTCTACAGCTCCTGGAAAGGAGGCTGTGGTGAGGTGGGTGCTGGGCTCTTCTCCCAAGTAACAAGGGATACAATGAGAGGAAATGGCCTCAAGTTGCATCAGAGGAGGTTTAGATTGGATATCAGGGAAAATTTCTTCACTGGCAGAGTGGGGAAGCCCTGGCAGAGGCTGCCCAGGGCAGTGGTGGAGTCTCCATCCCTGGAGGGGTTCAAAAACCATGTGGCCATGGCACCTGGGGACATGGTTTAGCAGGCACGGTGGGGCTGGGCTGATGGCTGGATTGGATCTTAGAGGTCTTTTCCAACCTTAGTGATCCCATGTATTAATTCCAGACAGAGGGGGCATGGAAAGAGAACAAGGTGTGCTCATCTAGTGGGAACATGGCTCTCCCATCACAGCATTCAACGTGTACATTTTGGCTTTGCACACAGGTGCATTACCAACAACTACTGTGTGACCGTTAACGATCTGCAAGCAGTCATCACTGCTGCATTTTCTTTTTAATCCAAACAAATTAAAAGGTTGAAGTAAACTTCACATTACATCGATTAGTCCAGATATTTTCAGAGCTGATTGTCCCATCTCTGATACCAAAATTATATCCATCAAGTGAACACAAGTTTTGGAGAGAAGATCATTGGATCATTATATTTTACCTGGTTTACCAAACGGCCTCCAAGGACCTGGCCTTGAATCTTCACCGCCTCGCCACGGGCCCCTGTCATCATCTCTTCTGGAGAGCCTGTCATCGTCTGCGCTGCGCCATGGTCCCCTGTCATCGTCACGCCTTGACATCCTGTCGTCATCCATGCCACGCCTGGGACCCCTGTCATCATCTGCTGCCCGCCAGCTGCTTCTTTCGTCGTCCAGCGCGCGCCGGGGTGGCCTGTCATCGTCCAAAGCCCGTCTGGGCGGCCTGTCGTCGTCCAGCCCACGCCTGGGACCTCTGTCGTCATCTGCTGCACGCCAACTGCTTCTGTCATCATCCAAGCCACGTCTGGGCGGCCGGTCATCATCCAAAGCACGTCTGGGACCTCTGTCGTCATCCAGCCCACGCCTGGGACCCCTGTCATCATCCAAAGCACGTCTGGGACCTCTGTCATCATCCATCCCACGCCTGGGACCTCTGTCATCATCCAGCCCACGCCTGGGACCCCTGTCATCATCCAAAGCACGTCTGGGACCTCTGTCATCATCCAGCCCACGCCTGGGACCCCTGTCGTCGTCCGCAGACCGCCAGCTCCCTCTATCATCATCCAGCCCACGCCTGGGCGGCCTGTCTTCTTCCAACCCACGTCTGGGCGGCCTGTCCTCGTCCCCTTCACGCCTGGGTGGCCTCTCCTCATCCTCGTCACGCTTGGGCGGCTTGTCCTCCGTTGATTCCACAGGAGGATTTTCCTTCTCTTCGGGGGCAGCCCGGCGGGGCAGGTCGTCGCCTCGGCGGGGCAGGTCGTCGCCTCGGCGGGGCAGGTCGTCGCCTCGGCGGGGCAGGTCGTCGCCTCGGCGGAAGGGTCTTTCATCATCTCTCGGTTCTCCTCGACGCCAATCTCTGCAAAACCACAGGGAATGAGCACAAGGTTGACAGTGATGTTCAGGAGAGCTGTACACGTTAGACCAACAGTACTGAACCCCCCCCAAGGCCATTTCTGAACGTAACCACTCGGTGTGTGGTTGCAAACACATTTATGGAGTTGAGTTTGCAGTTTTCAAACACATGCTTTTTAATTGCCCTTATTGGGATGGAAAACTGGCAGGTCACCATCTCTACAGCCTCAGTGTAAACCAAACAGCTCATTATCTCCTTCAAAACTACAGTGTGAAGGGAATAACCGCAGCGCCGTGTTGGTCATCTGCTGAACACAACAGAGGAGAGGTTGGCCTTCTGTGTGTGACAAACTTGAGCTGAGTCTTAAAGAATCAGTCTTAAAAACCCAAAGCCACCAAGCAGGTACCTCCCTTCCTCACGCACACGACAACCCTACAGTCCAATCCTTGTTTTCAAACACTTTGACACAGCTCCTGCCCAACTTGGCAACATTTCCACAACCAAAAAGAGCAAGACAAGGCACTAAACCCATGACTCAACCCATTGCCACTCCCTGACGGCAAGCGGGACGCACCAGGCTCTGGTGGGCTATCAGTGCCTGCACAGACTCTCCTTACCAGGACTGATGTGGGAAGTAAAGGATTGGAGAGAGTTTTCCCTGGGCTATTGAGTCATCAGTTCATCTTTGAACTACGTTTGGATTTGTAACACTGAGAAGATCAGTCACGGATGAACCGGTCAGAGCCTCCCACTCCTGTCGCTTCTCTGGACACACCATTTAGTTTAATGTCTGCAGGATTTTACACAGACCATAAACCTTAGCTTTGTCTCCAGATGAATTCCTTTGCTTCAGGAAATTAACCTTGCTAAGCTGGTTCCTCAGCAATAAAAAGCAACAAGCAATAGAGTATCACAGACGTGCCGGTACCTCTTCTCGGCAAGAGAAGAGAAACCACGCTGGAGTTGAATCTCGTGGATTCAAAACCCAAACCAGCCCAAACACATAGGTTCAGAAATCCCCTGTGCTACTAAAATGTAAACAAAAGAACAGCCACGACTTGCTGAAAAACAAGAGATGTAGGACTGGGAGAGGTGAACAAAAGGGCAACGGTTTGGGACAACTCTGCATCTCAAGGTTTTTGAGGAGTGGTGAGCAGCCAATTTCCTGGCTTTGGAAGAACAAGGCAGAACGCAACTGTGAGACAAGAATGAGACGGGGAGATTGTTAACATGCAGCTTCCCCTACTTTTCAGCTAATATTCCTTTCTGAAGGAATATCTGAGGATTTCAAGCTGAAAGAGGGGAGACTGAGATGAGATCTTAGGGAGAAATGTTTTGCTGTGAGGGTGGGGAGGCCCTGGCCCAGGTTGCCCAGAGCAGTGGTGGCTGCCCCATCCCTGGAGGTGTTCAAGGCCAGGTTGGATGGGGCTTGGAGCCCCCTGATCCAGTGGGAGGTGTCCCTGCCCATGGCAGGGGGCTGGAACTGGATGGGCTTTGAGGTCCCTTCCAACCCAAAACATTCTATGATTCTATGACTTTTTACCTTCTGCATCCATCACAAATTTTCTTCAATCCATCATTCCCTGCTCTTCGCTATCTGCCAGTGCCTTCCTCTGGGCTTGCTCTCTTCTCCTTCAATGCCTCCTTCAGAAAAAACAGACTCCTGTCTCCTAAGCCTTTAGTGAGCTTTCTGATTACTTCCTACTCCCACTCAGCGCTTTGTCTTCCCATCGTATCTTCACTGCTTCCTGGTATCCATTCTCTCCACAGGTCGGTAGCTCTTACCTGAATCCTTAGAGAGCTTTATGAGTATTATTTTTCACCCGTTTCACTTTCATTTAAATGTATTTTGTTCCCAAACAGCTCCAGTTCTACGAGATTAATGATTAATGTTCAGCATTAGCTGTAGTAATAAAAAGGGAACCCATGTTTTTTTAGCCCAACACACCTGGTGCTGGTAACCCAACGATTACCTTTCTGGTGGTCCTCGCCGCCATTCCGATTCTGGCTCACCACCTCTTCTCCAAGAGCTTTCAGACTCCCTGTCACCCCATCGAGATTCCTGGATGTCAAAAGAAATAAGGAACACCCTGTCTGAATACTTTAAAATGAAGATTTTCAATGTACAAGTGACACCTTTCAGAGCATAATGACACAGTGGTCATTAAAAACTCACTCATTAAACTGCAGAGAACACTGCACTATCAGGAGTTTCAGTAACCTAAGTATGGCTGTAACTGACTTGAGTTCACTGCTTCTGGCAGAGTTTAAACAAATATGGTTCCCTTTGCACCAGAGACTTCACCAACAGGGTAGGGTGTAGGCAAATACACTAAAAAGATCATGAACAGCAGCTACAGTGAGCTCCTCCTTAGAAAAGGTCAACAAAAAAGATGTTCTAGAAGTTTCACTTTGCTGCTGCTTAATGACAGTAGGAATGAAATAAACCTTTATTTGGTTTTGTGCTTTCTAACCAGATCAGAAGATGTAAGTGAATAAATGGAGAGCTCTCTGTAGTGAACACCATTTGGCTCTGGGTTTACATCAGGCCAACACGGTCCCTCAGAGCACAGAACAGCTGAGGTGTTTGTGATCCACACGGGCTCCTCAGAGGCAGCAACAGCTCCTTTCAATAAAGGCAAAATGTTTCTCCCCATTGTGAGACAAAGCCAAACCATTTACACTATTTCTAACACAGCTGTTTATTCCTTGGTTCCACACCAAGAAGCCAATTATGTAAACCCTATAAAACACCTGATTTCACATAATGACACAAACTCTTTATAGAAATCTGAGATAATGATTTCCTCCAATACTTGCATTTGTAAATGGAAAGTTGCCCACACCTTGTTTTTACATTATGGCATATTTCTTATGAAATATCAATCCATGCCTTTATGTTTAGCCTGGTATTTCTCTTCATTATCAACTCTAACTCCTGACTCTGGCACAGGTCACTCTACTCCCTTCCAATATCGCTTTCCTCTTTTGGGTTAAAGAAAGTCGTATTTAGCACTTATTTTAGTCTTTATTTGCTTGGGTTTTGATCAGTTTGGAGATCATAGCAGTTTCTCTGATTTACTTTGTTGCTCAACTCCAGATTCCAGATCCTAATAGTGAGCTGAAACTAAATGACAATCACATAACTATTCAAATAGCCACTTTAGCCTATGATTTTAGAATGGTACCACTTTCTTCCAAATAATCTACACAAGGAAAAAGAAAAACCTGCAAGGATTTATCTACCTTTCTGGAAAATGGGTCATCCAGACCTCTCCTTTCTTCCTCTCGACGACGCTCCCTTTCTTCTATCTCCAATTCTCTTTGACGTTTCTTCTTCTCCAGTTCCTCCAGTTTTTTGACGCGTTCCTGGTACTCGCGCTGCTCCTGCTCACGTTTCTCACGCTCAATGCGTTCCTTCTCCTCACGCTCTGCAAGTACAGAGATAAACACAGAGCATCACCAAAACAAAATCCATTATTTGATGTACCCACAGAAGGGTTACAAAATACAATCGCCCCCTTCTGACTCGCGTTTCACTGGATGCATTCAACCACAGAATCTGTTTTCCGGAACCATCCTAACTCCAAAGCGATGGGAAAAGAAACCTTGATCCATTCATTAACCTGACATCCTGAACAACAGCTGGTGAGGAAGGGAAGAAAATGCTCCAATGCCCCTTTCTTTATTATTTAAGGTACAGAACACAAATGTGCCAGCTACAATATCTTTAAGCATGGTGGAGGATCCCTCCTCAGCAAATGTCAAACAAAGCCATCAGCTGGCAGTGTCAGGAATTTGATATCCAGGTCTGTTTGGGTTGTGTCAGATTGGTTTTTTTCAATATTGCACGACTACAAACTCTAATACAGAAAATCTTCATCTGCCAAGTGACAAGTAGAAAAGGAATTGACCTTACAAGATGCCTATCGCCTCTTCTCTTCTGAACCCTTGAAACAGCCCACCAGACAAAGGAATTCACAGTCAAAGGTGTGTGAGCCACTGACAGTTCTTGAGTTGCTGATTCAACACCAATGTTTCCTTTCTATTATGATGTGCCAGAACTCAAACTAAACTAAAATCAAAGACTCAATTGTTCATTAGCATCCCTTACTCAACCTCCTCCTCTACGCATGTTTGAGAGAAGGGGAGGGCAAGAACGACAGATTTGCTTCCATTTTCTCTTCCTCCTGTAAAGCTTTATCTTCATCCTCATGCTGCCCACGTAAGCATTCAGCAGGTGCATTAGGTAAAACGTAAAGATACAGCATCTAACAGCAAGGACAGAACCTTCACCGCTGACCAAAAATGGAGAGACCTCCAATACAGCGAAGCAGGGAAACAAGCAGTCAGCTGTGTCCACACCTGGAACGGGTCGAGGATGCAAAAGGCAGAACAACCCTGTTCTCAGTTATACCTTTAAGCAGCTGCTCTTCTCGTAATCTTTGCTCTTCCTCCTCCTTCTCTCTGTAATAAGTAATGCGCCTCTCCTCTTTGCGTTGCTTCTTGCGCTCCTCCAAACGATTGCGCCTCTCCTCCGCCAGCCGCTCCTGGAACTGCTTGAGTTTATCCTGAAACACAGGGAATGCACATGAAGCCACCACGGCTGGCAGGGTTAAGAGCTAGACAGGCACTTAACTAAATAGAAAATGGGATCTCAGAAACATAAACCAACTGCAACGTAGTAACTTTGCTCCACTGAACAACAACGAAACGTTTGCCATTTTAACCTTTTCTGCAATATTTCACGTATGGGAACATAATCCAACTTAGGAGAAAGACAATCACCATGCACAATTTTAGTCCTTCATCTGCTTTGTGGAATTATCTGAATAATAATTCACCTGTACCTAAAAACATCACCTAAACCCACCTATATTGTTGCAAAGATCACGTGCAGTGACATAAACACAGTACCTCTTTTGTCTTACATGGTTTTCTAAACCAGTTCTTGCTGAAAGGTAGCCAAATAATCAAAGCCACAAACAGCCTCAGCAAATGTAGAACTTCAAAAACAAAGAAGAAACAAAGGACAGTTCTTTCCCTGCCCTCAGGGTCCGATTCGTTATTACATTTCACAAGTACAAAACATAACTTGAAGTTCCAAATATTTGAACTATCAAAATCATTTCCAGATTCAAACAAAAAGGTTAATAAAACAGTAGACGAGTGTTTCTGCTTATTTCTCGGCTTTAATCATAGAATGGTTTGGGTTGGAAGGGACCTCAAAGCCCATCCAATTCCAAACCCCATAACACGGGCAGGGACACCTCTTACTAGACCTCTGCTCGAGGCCCCATCCAGCCTGGCCTGAAGAACAATATTACTGTCAGTATTATTCTATCACCACAACCACTCAACAATCTCTAACCAACAGCTGCTCCGAGATAAACTATTTACCTATCTTTTATTTTCCATATAAGGTACTACAGAAGTTGTCAAAAGCAATAATATCCAGAGAAGGGTGCAAGGATTCTTGGTCAAGGCAGAAAATAAACAATCCCATAGTTCTGAACCATTCTAGGTACTAATTTGTTTCTAGTTTTACAGAATCATGGAATTGTTAAGGTTGGAAAAGACCTCTAAGCTCGTTAAGTCCAGCCATCAGCCCAACCCCACCGTGCCTAAGTGCCACATCTACACACTTTTTGAACCCCTCCAGGGATGGAGACTCCCCCACTGCCCTGGGCAGCCTCTGCCAGGACTTCACCACTCCTTCAGTAAAGAATTTTTTCCTGCTTTCCACTCTAATCATTCCCTGGCACAACTTGAGGCTTTCATGAAGAACTTTTCATTCAGAATGCTTCATGAAGAATCACTGGGTCACAAGTTTAGTTCCTCACTTGAGGGGAAAACTTTATTACAACACCATATCTTGTGTACCTCGTAAACTGTTCGTCGTGATGCTTTGAGCCTGGCTTCAAACAAATCTCTGTCCTCCAGCATCCTCGAGAGTCTGTTCTTATGCTCAAGGGCCTTCTCGCGCTCCAGCTGCAAAGTGGTGATCTAAAAACAGACAATACAAAAAACATTACAAAGGAAAATCTTACTAGATATTTGCATTCAATCTACATCAGCCACCAGAAAGAGAAATTATCTTTCCATTTTCATTTCATTCATTCATCCTCTTTCAGATGAGAGGCAGAAGATCCTGCTGTTCACCAGCACAATGAAATTGTGAAGTTAACAATTCATTCTTCGTATCAACTTCTTTTCTTCTTTCCTTAGAATGAAGTGGGGAAAAAAGTGCAAACCCCACTATTTTTCATTCATCACTAATGGATTTTATCATCTAAACAAAAAATTCTTACCCTTTCTTCTTCCTGCTGCTCCCACAGCTCCATGTCATGCACTCTTTGCTCCTCGTATGCAGTCTTTATTAAAGGAATTTCTTCCAAGCGCTTTGCTCTTTCAAAGTAGTCGATCTGAATAAAGATAAGGTACCCTTAGCATGTCATGACACAAAGAGCAAATCTGGGAGACTTCAGCAGCCCCCAAAGAGAACCCCCACACCTGGAAACTTCTCCAGTACCTCTGATAAATTATTGTTACAGAACCACCACACTGGACCACAGCAAAGCTCCACCTAACCAAGAACCTGCCTCTACCGCTGGCAGCTAGGTGCAGCCACAGGTGAGGATGTGAGAACAAAGGCAGCCAGGTATGCAATGTTCTCTCAGCACCATCCATTTGCAGCTCCCAGCATTTCCTGTGTTGAAGATTTTTTGTATTTAGTAGGCATTGGTGGATTTATCCTTTTGTTCTTTTGAGCTCGAAGCAGCTTTTCATATACAACGTTCTTTGGAAGGAACTCCTGTGTGTCTATGGCTCACAACATAAAGACCTATCTTCCACCTACAAACAGTTCTTGAAGACCCACCTTCTACCTACAAAAAGCTCTGAATTTGGCTCCTGTAACTCCATCTGATGCCTCCTGGTTCACTACCCCTTGCAGTGCAGGACAACTGCTCCTCACCATCAGCTGTTGGAACACTTAGAGCCTTACAGAGCAGTACCACATCCTCTCTCCATCAGTCTTTCCAGTGCAGAGGTACTAATTTAATCAGACACTTCTCACAGAGAAGCCAAACTACATCACTGATAACTCTCCTTGGCCTCCTTTCAAATCTCCAGGTTCAACTGCACCTTTTTTCTGAGACAGAAACTAGAACCACACACAGTGCTGAAGATGCAGAACCACCAAGTTCTCACTGCTGACCAGGAATGTTAGGTTTGGAGCCCTCTATTTAACACATAAAGCTGAAGATGGGGAGGATTTGTTTTCTGCTTTCCCTGCACCACGTATATATTTCTATAAACTGAACTTCATTGAAAGACTCCTCCTTTTACTGCTAAGCTGTTTTTCTTTTTTTACTGCTAAGTTTTGTATCTTTTTTGTGAAGAGCTTTGTAAAAAGCTTTTTGGAAAATCCACCTCAGCTACACCAACCTGACCACAATGTCACTCATATATTTGTCTCGACAGCTCCACAGAACTCAAAGAGGAAGCCCTGGCTTACAATTCTTGTATAGATGCTGTGTGGACCATTATGGGCAGATCACACTTACCCAGGTGACTGCTAATTCTGTTTAACTTCCTGCTACACTGCCCAGGATGAACATCAGGCTCACAAGCCTGCAGCATAAACAATCTTCATTGGAATCTTTTTAAGTAACCTTCCACTTCCCAGTATCCGGCCAGTTTTAAGTGAACTGAACTGCCAGCTGTCTTCTATAACTCTGTTTCATTCTTGAACACTGTCAGAAGTCCTGGGTGAGTTTTGCCTTGCCCAGGTTACAGATTTCTATTCACTATGACAAGATGTTCCTCACACTTTCACACTCACTTAAGTTTCAAGCAGATCCTATTCAGCCACCTAGGAGGGCTCTAGAGGTGGGATTTCCCCTCTGTTTCAGTGAGGACTGATACAACTAATTAAATCTTGCTTCTCTGTAATGGCCTCACCTTCTGTGAACATTTAATCTTCTCTAAACATTTTCCAATTACATGTTCTCCCAACTAGGACTCAGTTCTCAGGCAGCTTACGGGTCCATTTTCAGATCAACTCAGCGTTAGAGAACACATTTGTGCGTCGATATCAGAAACCCAGTTGGTATCAACACATTCACCTTGTTTTGGTTCCACACAGTAACACTTTCAACACAAATCTTATCTCTGAGTGCACAGATATAAATCAGAACTGGAGTTCACGATCGCTAACTACAGCATTATTGTACAGACATGGATTTGTGCTCTCCTACTTCGTACCTTCTTCTCCTGATTCTTCAGGCGTTCCTGAAGTTCCTTCTTTTCTTTTTCAAGCTGTTCAACTTGTTTAGCCATAATGAAGTCAGGATCCAATTCTTCAAGATCCTACAACCAAGTAACACACAATAAATTTAATATTAAACTAACCACGTGGGTAGCAATTTTACTTAATTAAGTTTCTCTGCATTCTTCCCCTTAACTTTTAACAAATTTAGTTCAGAAACATTCTCAAGTTTCTTTTCCTCTCTTCTGGGTAATTTGTATTTTATTTTAAATGACTCTCTAAAGGGTTTGTATCCTGATTTTTTTAATTGAGACACAGTCAATACACTACAAAATTGGATCTGCAGGTCTCTCCTGTATTTCAGACATTGTTAATGCAATAAACAACAGGAGGGGACAGGACACAGGATGGATATGGATGACAGGGCTTAAGCTGGGCTTAATTCCTCCAGGTAAGAAGGTCCTATCCAAACTCAGAATTAAGGTTTGCTTACGCTGTTGAGTAAATTAATATTTCAGTGTGCGTCTCATTTTCAAGGGGGACTGTTCAGAAGACCAGTTACAGTATTACATTGGTAAAGACCATGAAATCCAGGCAGCCTCGCAATGAAAACACCAAAAGCATAAAAGCCCAAGTCAAGCCTTCAGTACTAAGTTGCCCACCTCAATATCGATGTCTTTAAACGCTTTGGCTCCCAGTTCAGTCTTCTTAATCTGCTCCAGGCGCTCACGAACAGTCTTCTTCTTGATTTGCTCATGCTCTTGCAGGATCCGCTCCTTCTCCCTCTCCTTCGCCTCCTGGCGCAGCCTCTCTTCTTCAGCCTTCCGAACCTTCTGTAATTCAGCTTCACGTTGTTCCAGTTCTTCTTTCTCACGCTGAATGTTTAGGCTTTCGAGGCGTTCTTTTCTTTCCTCTATGGTCTGACGGCGCGCAAGAATACGCTGATGCTCCTTCCTGGAGTTTTTGAGGAAGGCAGTCACCGCCAGCTGATGCTGTTCTTCCTTCTCTTGCTGAATTTAAAGTAAGAAGAAGACAACAGTGTAAGTGTAAAAAGGCAGAAAGCACAGCAAATGCTTCTCAAAGAAAACTCAAGGTTAGCTTTATTCTCCAAACTCGCCAACTGCACGGAAATAACAACTGTAACAGCCAATCTAACCACTCATCCGAGCAGCATCACAAGGTGTTATCAACCACTACAACCATGTGGGAATGGAGGAAGTCACCTGTATCAGACAATATTGAGCAACACATCTTAGGCAGAACATTTTCACACTCTTTTCTACTCAAAAGTACTTCACACCACATGTCAGTGACTGAAAGGGGTGAGGGAGGCCAGTCTTGTTTATCACTACATGCATTAGCAAGTACAGCTCCACACACACTGTATTTCACCAAAGTTTCCTTACTTTTAAAGATTTGTTTTTTCCCCAAACACAGTAAGAGAAAAATACCCCAAATGACATAAAGCACTGTCTGTGAGGTGATAAAAACCTGATGATGTCTTTGAAGCTCGGTATAACTGCTGCATATAAACCCATTTTACTTGATAAAACACAATAGGCAGACACACAGGCTGTTCTCTAAGGATTGTTCAGTGTCCTTTCTAAGCACCTCCCTCGCCCCCAGAGCATCCCTGCAGCTCTCTGTAGAGAGTGGCTGGAGAGCAGTCACGTGGAAAGAGACCTGGGGGTGCTGACTGACAGGAGGATAAACATGAGCCAGCAGTGTGCCCAGGTGGCCAAGAAGGTCAGTGGCATTCTGGCCTGGATCAGGAATAGTGTGGCCAGCAGGACGAGGGAAGTGATCCTTCCCCTGTACTCGGCGTTGGTGAGGTCACACCTGGAGTCTTGTGTTCAGTTCTGGGCCCCTCAGTTCAAGAAAGATATTGAGGGGCTGGAGAGGGTCCAGAGAAGAGCAACAAAACTGGTGAAGGGACTGGAGCACAAGTCCTATGAAGAGAGGCTGAGGGAGTTGGGGCTGTTTAACCTGGAGAAGAGGAGGCTCAGGGGTGACCTCATCGCTCTCTACAACTGTCTGAAAGGAGGTTGTAGGCAGGTGGGGGTCAGACTCTCCTCCCAGGCAACCAGCAACAGAACAAGAGGGCACGAGCTCAGACTCTGCCAGGGAAGGGTTAGGCTGGGTATCAGAAAAATCAGAAAAAAACCCTGGAGGTTTTTAAAATAAGACTGGATGTGGCACTTGGTGCCATGATCTAGGAATCATGATAGTGTTGGATTAAGGGTTGGACTTGATGATCTTGGAGGTCTCTTCCAACCCAGCTAATTCTATGATTCTATGACTCAAGGCTGCACAGATGTGTAACAGTGGCAGCTGAGGGAGCTGCTCTTCATCCTCACTCCCCCAGCAGCCCCGCCAGCTCAGCTCCCTCAGTCACGCTCTCTGGAAACGCCAGCGAGCTCAGAGGTATTTTTAGTCACCCATCACTTCTAGGGCATTCAACAAACACACCAAAACACACTTTGCTGCAGATCTGCAAGCACTTAAAGATAAAGGGAGGCACCAGAAACACAAAATTGAAAAGCTTTAGGTGAATGTAAGAGTTTTGTGAATTGTAACAAATTGAACAGAAATTAAGAGATTTTAAGTACTTGAAAGAAAAATTTTGATCTGAATAGTGAAGGCAAAAGGATATCAGCTGGTTCTATAGCTGCTTCTAACCACACAGATTGGTATTTCCTTTCATACTGTACTCCATTTTACAACATAATTACCAGCATTTATGAATCAGCTAATTGTACTAATGTGTCAAGTGTAAAACTATTTGTTATTTCTGTCTATGAGTGTAGAAACAGAGCATGGTTTTTCTTTCAGAGCTACAATCCACTGCCTATTATCAATCAATAATACAACCTTTTTAGGTTTAGGAAATATTTTCATCTTCAACTCTATAAAACAGTTATGTTTATTCAAGCTAAGTAACCTTGCATTAAGTATCACGATACAGTCCTACTTTATATTATATGTGATATTTCTGTATAAATACATATATGTGATATTTCAACATAGATAAAGACTCTAACCCTGTCATCTTACTATCAGCCTTTTTTCCATATGGAAAGGTTACTTGATGTGTTCGTTATGAAATCTTTCCTTCATAAACATAAAGCAAAAGAAAAAATTACCACTGCTCTCTTAAGAGAAGTGAAGGTTTAACCTGTTGCCACCAAAGCACGCTGGAAATCAGTGTCATTTACACCTTATTCCAAAGGGCTGCAAAGATCCTGAAATGTGAGCTCATCAGGGAGTCTGACCTTGACACCAACAGCCCCAGCGAGGAGGACAGGGAGTGAAATCCTTCCATCATGGAATCTTTTATTCATGGTTTTAGATTCCACCACGAAGTTACATTCCAGGTTCTTCAAAACAGCAGCTTCTCCAGGAAGAATAGAGAGAGCAGGCCCTTGGTTTTCAAAATTTTAGACAAATTCTCTCTCTCTAGGCCCACCTATGGATAAGCTGTTACTTGGTAGGTCCTAAACCCGACGTGTGCAAGACTGGCCATTTAAACTCGGGCCTCTCGGGTAGATCTTGGCATGATTTCAGTTATCATAGGAACAAGGAATGGTTTGGGTCGGAACGGATCTTGAAGCCCATCCAGTTCCACCCCCTGCCATGGGCAGGGACACCTCCCACTGGATCAGGGGGCTCCAAGCCCCATCCAACCTGGCCTTGAACACCTCCAGGGATGGGGCAGCCACCACTTCCCTCGGCAACCTGTACCAGGGCCTGCCCGCCCTCATGAAGAATTTCTTCCTCATGTCTAATCTAAATATTTCCCCTTCCAAAATTAAAGCCATTCTCTCTTGTCCCATCACTCCATGCCCTTGTCCCAGATGTGACCAAACCAGTTAGGTGCATTAAGAATGATTTCTTCTTCCTGAGCACAAACATCTGACTAACATCAGCCTGAAAAAAATTAAAAAGTACATCTAGTCTGAGAAAATACATTCATTACAATACAAGCTGGGGTATAAAGTGTTGAGTTACTGGCTTACATTTCTGCTTAATCCACAATAGATATGCAGCCCATCATTACTGCCCAATTATATCAGAGATTGTTACCACAATGCCCTGAAAAACAGAGCCATGCACTTCTAAAAATAAATGAATGTACAGAAGCACCAAGCTCACCTACTCAATCCTTGCAGTGTCACGCCAAATTAATCATTAGATACTCAGTGCCTGTCCTATGCCAAGAAAAAGCAAAGCAAGGTGTAATATTCAAGTCTGACCTCACAGCTTTGAAATAAGCCTGTCTTGCCCAATTAGAAAATATAGCTCTAACAGAACAGTGAGTGTGTCACAGAACCAGGATGCTTTGTCACTAATAAAAACACTGATTGACAGGAGGCTAAACATGAGCCAGCAGTGTGCCCAGGTGGCCAAGAAGGCCAATGGCATCCTGGCCTGGATCAGGAATAGTGTGGCCAGCAGGACGAGGTAAGTGATCCTTCCTTCCCCTGTACTCGGCGTTGGTGAGGCCACACCTGGAGTCTTGTGTTCAGTTCTGGGCCCCTCAGTGCAAGAAAGATATTGAGGGGCTGGAGAGGGTCCAGAGAAGAGCAACAGAACTGGTGAAGGGACTGGAGCACAAGTCCTATGCAGAGAGGCTGAGGGAGCTGGGGTTGTTCAGCCTGGAGAAGAGGAGGCTCAGGGGTGACCTCATCGCTCTCTACAATATCTGAAAGGAGGTTGTAGTCAGGTGGGGGTCGGACTCTCCTCCCAGGCAACCAGCAACAGAACAAGAGGGCACGAGCTCAGACTCTGCCAGGGAAGGGTTAGGCTGGGTATCAGAAAAAAGTTCTTCACAGGGCGAGTAATCAGGCACTGGAATGGCCCAGAAAGGGGGTGGATTCACCATCCCTGGAGGTTTTTAAAATAAGACTGGATGTGGCACTTGGTGCCATGATCTAGTAATCATGATAGTGTGGGATTAAGGGTTGGACTTGATGATCTTGGAGGTCTCTTCCAACCCAGATAATTCTATGATTAACGCCACCCTACATTTACATACATTAATACCCCAAGGATCGGTAGTTTCTTTTGAAGGAAGAGCAGTAGCTCACTGCACTGAGACCAGGTTACTGAGGGAGCAGTTGGTCAGACAAGCCAAAAGCAACAAAAGGCTGTGTAAGGGCAACAGATAAAGATCACACAACGCACCTGGGGGACCGTCAGAATCTGCCAGCACTTTCAGAAGGCTCTAAATGCCTTACCAGTAAGTGAGGAGGCTTGATGACCGCAAGAGCCTTCGCCAGCGCCGAGGACATGGCAGTCAGCTGGTTCCTGATTTGCTCAGAAGGCATGCTTTGTAGCTGAGGGCCCAGCGGAGCATCCTCCCTCGTACAGTAATTCAGATCTGAGCCAAAGCTCAGTGTGCGCGTGGTGTGATCAAGGCGAACCTTGGCAAAAAAAAACAACAAGAAAAAGGCTTGTGTTATTTATTACTTTTAAATAATCTCTCTGTTGCTCTGCCTACGTCCAATATGAGTCAACAGAAGCTCTGATCTGAAGTTACTTTCTAAAAGAAGTTTCAGCTATATCAGACTATGAGAAATGCCAAATTAGTGGAAGAAAAATAGCACTGTTAAGAAAATTTTGTGTGATTTCCATGGAAATTTCCACTGGAAGAGGCTGAACTTTTAACTTCTATAAAATGAGCACCTCAAGACAAATAATTTGTGCCTCTTCCTCCACATTAGCAATAGGCTAACGAACTGTCCTGACTTTAATAGACAGAATCACAGAACATCCTGAGTTGGAACCTCATGGATCATCAAGTCCAACTCCCATCCTGGCATAGGACAAGCCCAGCATTCACACCGTGTGTCTGAGGGTGTTGACCAAATGCTTCAGCAATTCTGCCAGGGGAATTCAATGCATCTAAAATATCAGCTGAAGTTATGTGTTAACCTAAAGGCACTAACTCAGCTTTATCTAAAAACCTAAGGAGATAATTACTAAGCAACTTCAACTAAAAACTACCTGTATCTTGTCACCAGCTTAGATGTTCCATTACAGGCTGTCATTTCTTCTATACAGACAACATTACCAACATTGCAATCTGCAACAGCAGCTGGAACATGTCAGATATTGGTGGATATCTCAGACACTGGTGTTTTACCTCAACCACTTGGTCAGACAAAAGCCAACATCAGCGACTGCAGCTCTTCACTCTTGCACAACTAATTCAGCACAACCAGAAACCTGCATCTCCATTTTAGGTTGACTTCAGGATATTCTGGACTAAATGGCTGGAGCTCACACAGCAAGTTTCAACACATTTTAGCTCAACTTTTACTTCTACTGGTCTTAAACTAATGGTTGTTGATGTATTTTAAAAATATACACCAGAAGCAGGTAATTCTTAATGTATTGACACATGTATTGTTTATTCTAGCTTATCTCCACCTATGAGAATCGATCATCTTCCTTGGAATCAATGCCAATCATGCCATGTCACACATGGATCCATAAATCACTTCACAGAAGTCTTTGTACAGCACTTACCTGTAAGTCACAATGTCTGGCTGCGTCCACAATACAACGTTCCAGCTGGAAAGCATCAACAAAAGGAACCAGGGTAGACAGACGAGCAAACTCGATGCTTTGATAAATCTGGGCCACCTGCACGTGAGCAGAAACATGAGGTGGTTTTCCTCATTAAAAAGAGATCAGGAATAGAAGCTGCTGTACGGGCTCTAACGCTAACTTACTACATCATCCATAAATGAATGAGTACACATTAATACAATTACAAAAACTCTTTCAGGAGTTTATTTCTGCACTGTATTCAAACATAACCTACGATTAAATGCCATTCCTGAATGGCTGCTTTGTATGAAGGAGACTGGCAGCAGTAACTACATCCAGCTATGCTGCTAATTAGCCTTCAGCCTTTTCTTTAGCACACCAGAAATAACACTGCTCATCACTGGTAATGAAAGCAGGTCAATGAAATGTGCAGTTTATTATAAACACTGAGACACATCTAAAACCCCAAAACATCCCACCCGGACTTTACTCCATAAAAAAAAGTTTTAAAAAGCAATTAATCCCTTAAATAAGACACTGTAAATCCATAATGAAGAAAATCTAGGCAAGAGATTACACCACTGCATGCAACCACTACTAAACACAGCTGCTACAGCTGTACCTAAATGATGCACAAACCTGAAGAGACAGGTTATACTCTGGAAACAGGCATTTCAAAATCATAACACTCTTTTTGATGGAAAAATTTACTTCAGCATGGAAGTTTCTAAATTATTGTTCTTCCAAAGTGATTTCTATCTTAGGTATACTTAAGAACAGACATTCTGTTCACTCATACCTGCTGCAGAAGACGAAGAATGGTATTGTTTTGCAGATGAGGAACATAGAGCTGCAGTTCCGGTTCCTTCTCAGCTTGGTCTTTCACCCAGTTCAGCACCTATCAAAACTCTGAAAAGTCACTCCATCTGCATCAAAACTTAAATGCTTCAACACTAAATGCAAAGCACAGTTCATAAATACTTCTGATTTACAGCTCGTGAAACAAAGTCCGTCTGTCCGGATACTGCACTGTTTTCTGAAGGGTATCTTTTGATCAGAACAATTTTATTTAGACTGGATAGCTCACATTTTGTGTATGAAGGCGACTGACAGTACTGGCAACATTTACCATACTGCTAATTTACCTTCAAGTTCTTTTTAGCACCTCAAATATCTTTGTTCCCACTATCAAAGAAAAAGAACATGATGTGCTTCATCAGTTGCAGAAGTTGCATTAACCCTATCAAGAGCTTATTTTACCTCCCAATACTCTACATTTTAACAGCAACAACAGTCACTGGTGTATTCTCCCACCTGCACACATACACACATGTGCACAGTTTTCTCACTTCTGCCCCTTTGAACACAATTAACTCAGTAAACTCTATCATCCCCACCACCAAGACATGGGATGTTCCCAAAACGCTGCACCTTTGGAGGGCCCCTCTGAACAGCATCCCAGAGATATGAAGGGGGGTTCATTCTGCCTCAATAACCTGGTGCACTATGGATATCAGAGGTTATGTAACAAAATCTGACCCAATAAAGCCTAGCAATAAAAATTCTGGTAAGGGGAAATGCGAGTTGGCATTGCCCACAACTCAATATCATAGAATCGTGTAATGGTTTGCGTTGGAAGGGACATCAAAGGCCATCCAGTTCCACACCTCCCACTGGATCAGGGGGCTCAAAGCCCCATCCAACCTGGCCTTGAACACCTCCAGGGATGGGGCAGCCACCACTGCTCTGGGCAACCTGGGCCAGGGCCTCCCCACCCTCATTTGGAAAAATATCTTCCTAATGTCTAATCTAAATCTTCCCCCTTGTCCTATCACTCCAGGCCCTTGCAAACCCCCCTCCCCAGCTTTCCTGGAGCCCCTTTCAGTACTGGGAGGCTGCTCTAAGGTCTCCCCAGAGCTTTCTCTTCTCCAGGCTGAACATCCACAATTCTCTCAGCCTGTCCTTGTACGGAAAGTTCTCCAGCCCTCAGATCATCTTCATGGCCTCCTCTGGACCCATTCCAACAGTTCTACATCCTTCTTTTGTTGTCAATTCTGGAACTGTACATGGAACTCCAGGTGGTTTCTCATGAGAGTGGAGCAGAGGTTCATTCAGATAACAAACCATGAGTCAAGAGAAATTAGTACAAAGAGAGAGCTACAGAACGTACCTTGCTGACACGGCTACATAACTTGAGTGGGTGAAAATCTACTTCAAGCCAGTTGTAAAGCTCTTTCACCTCCGGAACAACATACTGCACCACGTTGAACCTCACCTAGAGGCAACAGAAATCAAATCCAAAGATCTCAAAATAAATACAACACTAAGAAATAATTAGTCCTTAAGGTTTCTTCAAGAAGGCAGCACGTGTACCTTGGGTATTTTTTATTACAGCACTCTATTGGCAGCAACAACAACTTTAGACTGAGCCACTTCACTGCAGTTAAAACTCAAGAAGTAGACAAAAAACCATACAGACAAGATAAATATTTAGACTAGAGTACTACCTTCATTTTTTAGCCATTCCTAAGACATGAGCTCTATTGCACAGATGTAGGTCCACATCTAAACTAAAATCAGACGTTTTGGTTCATGAGTAAACTTCAGAAGCTGTAAATTAACGTTTTAAGACAAACTGGAGAGGTGCCAGAAGAACAGTTAACACAGATTATAAAATGAACCCTGAATGCAAGCTTCAAGCATGCAAGTGACTGCCAGAAACTCATCTCCTCTGAAAACACCTAACTGTGATTGAAGGCCTCATTTGTTTATGAGTACCTGGGGAAGGACTGAAGATAGATAAATCCATCATCCCTCTAAATTAAACAAAAGTTTTCATAATCACAGCCTGCTATTTGATATAATTTAAGAGAGAAAAAGAAACACTTGGTTCAGTTAATTACACACCTTTGAGAAGGGGAAAACCCCCAAACTTCTAGCTCACAGCCCTCTTCAGACCCCTCAGGGTTTCAAAGGCCAAAGGACAACACTGAATCTGACTCTCTAGTGCACATAAGCATCCAGGTCTCCTGTTATCCCTGCCATTTCCAAACAATCCTTGTGAATCTGATATGTTCACTATGCTGTAAATCCTACAATTAACCACCCCCCTGTTTTACTTGTTAAACTGCTGCCCCACAACTAAGAATACAGCCCAGAAGAGGACTCCCTGTTTAAAAGCTGCTCACCTGAACACTGCTACCTACCATATCGTTAATGAGACTGGCACGGGTAGGAGGGGCCTGCAGACCCAGCAGGGTCGCCAGCCGTCGCTGTTTCTCAACGATGATGCCATCCATATCCAGAAGGCGAGCGATGTCAGTTCTCTCAGGAGTTATAGGAATGGACAGAGTGGCCAAAAGGACTCGAGTAGACATCCTGCGGACAAAGTGGGACCGGAAAAGATGAGCTGCAAGAGAACGCTCGTTAATTCCTTCCCACACGTGCCAATTCAGAGTGGGAACGAGCAGCATCCAAGGTGCAAAACTGTGTGAGAATACCAGCAATAACAGAAAAGATGCCAAAAGCACAACAAGAGTTCAGAACACAGTGTTCTTCCATAACCAGGGGAAAGATTTTGGTAACATCTTCTCATTATTTATGTACGTGCGTATACAGAGATGATAAAGAAATTTAAGCTGCCTCTCTAAATATCAAAATACTATAAAATAATGAAAACAGCAAAAAGCAGCATCTTTAACAACTTATTTTAGCTGTAAATCCATACCAGTCACTTTGATTGCACTGATTTTTAGAATGTACTGTGTCAGCCAGATGCACCTTTTGATGGAATGATACAAATGACATCAAATTCTGACCTGAGTCCCCAGATGAAAGGGAACAAGAGAATTTCCAGAGTATTTATTCCTACCACATTCTTATTCTTATAACAGTCTGGACGTGAACTTCAGAGGTTAATGCAGTCAATGATTCTGCATAGCTCAAAAACATCACCAGTATGACACTTGCCACCAAAAAAGTAAAGGCCATGCGGCTGGACAGACCTTAAGGGAACGTTTATACTGGTTATAACGAAATCCTGTGAAATAAGTGCTACTCAGAAGAGAAAAAGGAAGCAACACAGACACTTTTTAACCTGCTGAGCTTCCCAGTCAGTAACAGAGAAGGAAGCTTAACTAAGGGATCCTGATGTATCCATTATTTAACAGTGTAACTTTGTAGAACATCCTCCTTGCTCTAGGTTTATCCGGATGCAATGAGCACCTGCCTCAAAGTCACACTGTCAATTTCTTTACTGAAAGGGTTATCAAGTCACCTGCTTCTTTTGGGGCTTCTTTTTAGTTTATTTTTGAACCTACAGGGTTAAAAACAGAATCTGAGATCGCATTAAATATCTTTCCCCACCTCTGCATCTCCTCTTGTGTAAGGTTCTTCCGCATCTCTCTCGATAAGTGGTAAAGCCGGTGCAGTGTGGATGCGTGAAAAAGAGCATTTCCTGATTTCCAAAAGACAGTTGAGACTTTATGATAGTAATTTGCCATCAGTTGTGGTTTGGGTGGCTTCTTAGACAGTGCAAAGAGCCCATGAATATCCTCCACTGCTTTGAAAGCTTCCTAAGAAAAAACAAATACACTGCTTTTAGCAAGTTTTTTGCAACACCCAAAAAAGGGAAAAATATACTTAATCCTTAGTAATAAAAATAAACACTTGTTGTATAAGACTGTAATCTATTTCACAGTACTTAACAGTACTGACAGCTGTGATCTTCAGTTTTGCCAGCTACATGAAATGAAGTAGCATCACAGAATGGTTTAGGTAGAACAGACTTTAAAGCCTGTTCCACCCCCTGCCATGGGCAGGGACACCTCCCACTGGATCAGGGGGCTCAAAGCCCCATCCAACCTGGCCTTGAACA
Organism: Dromococcyx pavoninus; assembly: GCA_033558185.1. Taxonomy (NCBI): domain Eukaryota; kingdom Metazoa; phylum Chordata; class Aves; order Cuculiformes; family Neomorphidae; genus Dromococcyx; species Dromococcyx pavoninus. Next base: position 9,996 of record JAUMJL010000621.1, on the reverse strand, counting down.
CCTCCAGGGATGGGGCAGCCACCACCGCTCTGGGAAACCTGGGCCAGGGCCTCCCCACCCTCACAGCAAAACATTTCTCCCTAAGATCTCATCTCAATCTCCCCTCTTTCAACATAAAGCTATTCCCTCTTGTCCTATCCCCGCACTCCTGGATCAAGAGCCCCTCCCCAGCTTTCCTGGAGCCCCTTTCAGTACTGGGAGGCTGCTCTACGATCTCCCTGGAGCCTTCTCTTCTCCAGGCTGAACAACCCCAACTCTCTCAGCCTGTCCCTGTATGGGAGGTGCAGATCATGTATTAGCAGGCCTTAACATTTCCCAACCACTTCCCAGTGATCTCATTCATGAGAATCCACGATGGCAGAGGTGAAGGTGTCATTATCAACTTCCAGCAATTAACCAGTAGCAGCAGAAGGTTGGTTTGAAATGTTATGCAAAAACAGCAATCTCAGGAGCATCAGCCTAAGTGTTCAACACACACATAGTGCCACATTCTAGATAGTAAACTTCATGCTTTAGCTACTGTCCTTCTGCTACCCTGGAGTATACACCATGGAACATGGAATATGGGTGCTACAGGCTTGGGAAAGGCTAAGGAATATCGTACGAGTACAGGGTCCTGGCTGCATACCTGCCACAGCTCCATGCTGATAGCACTGTCGAGCTGCACCAGCCTGGTCTCCAAGTGCATGGACTGACTCTCAGGGTTGTTGAGGTTGATGGCTGTGCTCTGGTTATGGTGACGCTGGATCTGCCCCAGATGCATCCGCAGGTTATCGCAGAGTTTGCGGAACTCGGCCTTACGTGTGTACTGCAGGCAGAACTTAAAAGCTGCAAAAATGAGCAAGATAAATTAAGAATGCCAATGGTGACTTTGTGGTACTTCTAAAAGGGATTCAAATATATAAAACCATAGGTATAAAGAATCTTCATTTATAGCCAAAAGACAGGTCAAACAAGATGTGATCTAACAGTTGCACATAATGAAAAAAATGACAATGCAGGGCACTTCCACCTTGACCTCAAAAAATGAAGATGCTTCTATGCAATTAAGCTTAAGGAGCAAAGGGAGTACATCGAGTCCCTTTAAAAATGTTCTAATTTAAGCAGTGATTCCAGCTTTTACTACGAATCAAGTGCAAATAAAATTCTGTGAACAGCATGAATTCACGTTTTGGCTTTGTAAAACGTGGGGGAAAATTCTTAAGTCATCTGAATATGGTGAAGCTTTCAAGTGACTGGAAATGGCACAAACAAAAATCTTCTTTGATCCCATAGTTCCTCTCAAAAGTCTGTTCTTGTTTTGCCACTGTCACTCTGAAAAATACGAAGTATCTCTACCAGAAACAGCAAAAATGGGAGTCTTGGCACTGTAGCACAAGGACTTAAATACACTGAAGCACCCAGGACTCACCTGACAGTCATCATTCCTAACGTACTTGTGCAGTCTGGATCCAGAGCTAAAAATTTAACATTCTCTTTTCAAAAATACAAACCCCCAAATTATACATGGAAAGAAAAACATTCTTCTGCTCGTCTCTCATCTTTAGAAGACTAAGCATCCATTCTGATAAATCCAATTTTTGCAGAATAATGCCAGAAAGAATCGGGCCAGACTTATTCCTATCACACAGGGTGGTTTCAGCTGGAAAAGACCTTTAAGATCATCAGGTCCAACCATCAATCCAGCCCTGCTAAGTCCACCACCAGAACACGGCCCCAAGTACAACACCTACTTGTCTTCTAAATCCCTCCAGGGATGGGGACTCAACCACCTCCCTGAGCAGCCTCCTTCAGTGCTTGACAACCCTTCCAGTAAAGGAATGCCTCCTAATAGCCAACCTAAACCTGTGTCATAATCGACAGCGCATCAGAATTTAACAGCAGCCTTTTGTGCACACTGGTTTTTGAAGTTAGCTGGCATAGAATACACTAACAGAAGACACATTCATCATTCCAGAACACAGGGAAAACAAACAATGTTGACTACACATAAAGGTTCCCTCTTTTTGCCTTACCTTGCTGTGCAATGTCATGGTACAGGCGTTCCACTCGAGAGTTATTTCGGAGAAGATCCAAACACTGTCTATACGACTCCCACAGAAATTTAACCCAGGGTGTCAAGAGCAGGCGGTCGGTACGGTCCTGAGTGTCTTCTCCACTCACAGCACTCAGAAGAACACTGCAGTCAGGGTACACGGAGAAGGAAAAAAAGAAACAAAGCAGTTTATTCCCACAATTCTCACCAATTATTCTTAGCAAAATCTAAGATGAGACTGGACAAATCTCAAGAGCTGATTGCTGCTGAACTGGCTATTGCTTATTTCCAAATTGGCCCCTCAGACTTCTCCCTCTTCCTGGAAAGGCTGTACAACTTTTCATGCTGTTCAGTTTCACACTTTGGACCCTGCACACGACTCCTGTATTAACTCCAGAGGTGAGAGACATCAGGATCTGCTGTATCGTGAGGAAGCCAAAGGAAAGTAATGCCACGATTGTCATCTTCCCTCTCCTACTAGGGAGCTGTGCACTACACCTCTGTTATATCTGCATAGACAGTGATATTTGAGTCTATTCACTGATTGTTTTTTCCATTCCTTCTACATTCTAATCATCCAGCCAATTAATTATAACACTCTGAATTTACTTTTTGTGTCCTTTCTTCCATTATCTCATCAGTTATGCAGGCAAGTATAAAGTAACATTACATGCATTGTACATGCACAGTGTGGTCAGAAAGACTGGAGGTTATCATACACAGGAATCAGATTGGCCTAAGATAAATAATAGCATTTGTACATCAAGTGAGAACGAGCAGCTTCCAATAACAACGTGTCCAGGAGCTTTACAGATGCAAATCTGAGCAAACCATAGAAAGCAGTGACCTGACTCCCAGAAACACTCCCATCATACCTCTCTTTTCTATTTTTCACTACTTATTTGCTTTACTCAGACTGAGAATTTTGCTCAATGCAAAACACCATTCCCATTTTTTCCTGCCTTTAGAACCTCTAGAACACCAATAGCACTCCATTTCAAACACTCCAACTTTACATTTCAGCTCTCTCAATTGTCAAAATCCTTCATGAAAATAAAGACATTTTGCTGTGGAGTGCTACATTTCAAAGACCAGCCACCTACCTTTCTGGAGTCTGAATGTTATCCAAGTCTTCTATGTCCAGTACCATCTGCTGGGATTCCTCCTTAGCTGCTTCTGTTTTTTCCTCAGCTAATTTTAAATAGGCTCGAACAACATCTTCTAAAGATTTGATGTTCACCTACACCAAAGGCAGAAAATGGGAAGATGTTTCCACCCACAAGAGGCAGCAAATACTTAAAAACGCAAATGCTACAGAACCAGGAAAATCTAAAAGGCAAATTCTAACTCCAGACCAACCGGTTTTAGCTCACATCAGCTGATACACACCATAAACCTCAAAAGCCTTACCTGCTGGCAAATGTTCTTGTACTGGTACAGCCCTTCTTTTGCCAGGTGACTCTTGCGGAGATCCACACAGAGTTCCAGGTACTTCAGCATAATCGGCTCGTGGATCTTCTGCCATGTTCGGTGTTTCTTACTTTTCATAACATCGTAGAGAACATCAAGGGCAGGTTGCTTTTTGCCAACCTCAAGGAACTCTGAAAGTAAAATCCAATGAGCAAAAGACTTGCAAACCACAAGATGCATGGTTTTATGCTCAATGCTGTAAAGTTTTAGATTTAATGAATTTTAACCACAAGTCATTGATGGTTTCTTTTATCTGGTCACATCAAAAACACCGGCAGATGCCACTGCAGTGACAGCCTTCCAACAATGTAACTGGTGAATGAACACAGGTCTGTCCCTTGACATGAACATTCCAGGATGGCAGAGATGTCTCTCCATCAATCAAGGCACAACTGAGCACGTCATACACATTAATAAAATATGCATACCCAGTTCTAATGCTATTTTCATCCAAAGGACAACAAATACACACCGCGAGGCTCCTAGCACAGCTCCTACCAGTGTCATTCAGCAAGATGCAAACCATCCAGTGAAGCTGACCTAAAAAACATCCTGCCCTCAAGCAAAGATAAAAAGAAAGAAATAAACTACACTCAGGAAAGTGGATTTTTTTTTTTAACTGGGAGTTGTCTGGAGATCCAGTTTATGGAAGAGTTGCACTAAAAGCTGCTACAGTGCACCTGGAGAGGCAGATGCTTTTTAAGCCAGCCTGGCTGCTGAAACCAGTGTCCTGTTCATTCATTCCCTAAGCAGCTGCTGTTACTGACAGGATCTCTTGGTGCCACAGCAGCTCCCACCTCAGATATGCTGCATGGGTACAAAACACAGCAAACCAGTCACCAGCAAACCCCGAAGCAGCACAGCTTGCCGCCAGCACATCCTATGCTATATGTGCTCTGGACTGCAGAACGCTGAGAATGGAAAGCAAACAGGTTTAAAAGATAAAGAGAAGTTGAGTTCAGCTAAAAGGAAACGTGTCCATTCATAAAGGCTGATGGGTAGAGTCCATCTTCTCCATGAAGCATTTCAGAAATTACTAAATTCCCATGAAATAACAGCAGAAAGCATCAAAGCAAGGGCCTGCTCAAGGTGCTCTGACATCAGAGAGAGCTTCTGATTATTGGCATCTCAGAATATAAGCTAAACATGGCTAAAAAAATATATTTTGAAGGCAGTGCTGATCTAATTTTAGGAGCACAATAGCACCTATTCGCGGCTCAGTTTATGTAAATAACGCACTTGCCTAAAACAAGTGAATTACTTGATGGAAAATGCACACTATTACATTTAAAGCTAATTAAGGTTACAATGCAACAGGATTCAGCAGTTTAACTCAGAGGGAAATTTAATTAAGCTCTCCTCCATCCCATAATTTACATTGCCATCTGCGCTGCTTTTGAGGCAATTTGTGCTCAGCTTTACATTTTTTTGTGTATGAAAATAAACTTGAAAGGCAAGTTTAATCTTGCAACAAGGCCAGGCCCTTCCAAACATGGCTCTCAGTGCTCGATAACCAACTGGACAAAGCACAAAATTAATTCATACAGCTTTGCAACTTTTAATTAAATCTGGTCAGGCAAGTTCTTCCCAGTATGTCGAATAATTAAGGTTAATTTAAAAGGCACTGGAGTAAAAGCATACATAAAGTGAACTCGAAGAGTCAAATCCAGCACACACCACTGTGCCTCGCAGTAGGAACTGGAAGATTTTTAACAGACAAAAGGGAAAGCCTTGGCCCCTGAAGAGCTGTCAGAATTACATCTTTTCTATTTTTCTTCTGTTATGCCATTTAAAATGTTAAAAGATTTCCATAAGAGCAGCTGCAGCTCTGAGAGGATGTGAGCTGGCTGATACACATTGACAACTCAACTACTGCTAACCCCAAATCCTGAATTAAGCCAGGTTTTTGTCATTACAGAAGGTGACAATGATGCCCTGCATCATTCAGTATCTCTAAGAGAGAGCAAACTCACTATCTGCAACAATAAAACACTCCCAAAAGCTGCATTATGTCCTTGACTAGAAAGCAATGCCAGATATCAACACCAGGTAAGGGCTGCCTTTGACCTACATTTATCATTTATAAAGAAAAGCAGCCTTTCTTCCCTATCCACACATAATCATTCAAGCTCTTCTTATTTCCTAACATCACCTCTGTACGTTGAGACCACTGAGAAAATGAAGCACAAAGTCACCCTAAATGCTCACTTGAGACTTATGTACACAATACAAACACTGAAACTGTGGACGCTGCCCTGAATGTTCCAATCTGAAACATCAGTTTAACATTAAACCGTTTACAATCTGCCTTCTGTAGAACTTCTCACTCTTTATTACACTCAGACACACAAGACTGAACCCTTTGCAGTTGGCAAGACTGCACACAGTCTGTCCTGTTTTCCACTCAGTCTTACAGAGACTCAGAATTCCTAGCATTTCTCTAGAGAATCCTCCCTTCGGTCCCAATCCTTCAATCCAACCACACTCCTGATTGTCAGGATTTCGCACCACAAGAGATGCAAGTCTAAAACTTCCTTACCAGGAAGGTAAAAATAAAACGTCAAATTTAACCAGTTTCAGGTCAATATTTCAGCAACGTGACTTCCTCATAAAATAAGCACAACTTACTCTACCCAAGAACTCTGAAATAAATAATTAAGGGTTGATGCTGTGGTTTGTGCAACTTTACCAGTAAAAGGACTGCTAAAACACAACCCCATCTTTGAAAACTCATGGAAGCTCATTATATCCATGATATTTAAATCCTTGTATTTTATTTTTACAGGACTGATTTTTACAATTAATTTTAGATTACATATCTTGAGGACGCGCAGCATTTTATTTAATATTTCCTGTTAAAATATCAATTACTTGAGTTATCTGCAGTCTTCAGCCTACACAGCCTTTCCACCTGTCAGGACTCACAAATCATCTGTAATTTTTGGATGGACCCTGCAATCAGTCCTGTGACAATGAAGGGTCTAAATGGTCTTGCTATGTGCTTAAAATAGGATGCTATAAAAGAAGATGCGTCAAAGGTGTATATATTTAGCCTGAAAGAAGAGAGCTGATAAACATAACCAGTCCAGCTTTACACGTGGTGCTTGAGAGACAGCCACAGCCCAGTAGTTTCTATTCCCTGTGCTTTCTATTCCAGAGGCAAACGTCCACATCAGCCTCTGCAACCTTTCAGGAATTTAATCACCTGCATTCTCAGCAAGATCACACAATGCATGGCACTGCTAAGTAAGAATTCCACACAGAATGGTTTGGGTTGGAAGGGAAATTAAAAAGCCCAGCCAGTTCCACCTCCCTGTCATGGGCAGGGACACCTCCCATTGGATCAGGGGCTCCCAAGCCCCATCCAACCTGGCCTTGAACACCTGCAGGGATGGGGCAGCCACCACTTCCCTGGGCAACCTGGGACAGGGCCTCAACACCCTCACAGGAAAACGTTTCTTCCTAAGATCTCATCTCAATCTCCACTCTTTCAACATAACACCATTCCCCCTCATCCTATCCCTGCACTCCTTGATCAAGAGCCCCTCCCCAGCTTTCCTGGAGCCCCTTTCAGTACTGGGAGGCTGCTCTAAGGTCTCCCCTTGAGCCTTCTCTTCTCCAGGCTGAATAAGCCCAAGTCTCTCAACCTGTCGTCAGATGGGAGGTGCTCCAGCCCTTGGATCATCATTGTGGCCCAAATCTAAAAGATGTAAATCTAATATGCTTCTGTACAGCAAGGAGACTTTCAATTCCCCTGATCACAATGTCCAAAAAGTCTCAAAGCTGCTTTGCATCTGCACTTAAAGGAAGACTGATGTGGATCCACCCAAAAACATTGGAATGACCAGTTATCTTTTAACACACTTGTTTAGTTGACAGCCCCTCCCCAGCTTTCCTGTCGGCCCTTTCACTACTGGGAGGCTGCTCTAAGATCTACCAGGAGCCTTTCCTTCTCCAGGCTGAACAAGTCCAACTCTCTCAGCCTGTAGGAGGTGCTACAGCCCTCGGATCATCTCACTGCAACATAGAATCACCTGGTTGGAGAAGACTTTTGAGATCAGCGAATTCAACCGTACTTGTCCGCTAATAAACCCAAACACTACGAAACTCGTCTGCCTGTCTTTTAAATCCCTCCAGGAATGGTGACATCCCTGGGCAGCCTCTGCCAGAGTCGGAGGACCCTTTCACTAGAGATATTTTTCCTGATGTCTAATCTAAACGTGCCCTCGCGCAACCTGAGGCCATAAAAGCTGGCCATGAAAGAACGCGTACAGCGATCAGGCCGGTTTGGCCACAGCCCCGGTGCGGGTGGGAGACGAGGACCGACACCCCAGGCCGAGGAAGCCCCGGTGGCACCGGGCCCGTCCGGGGGCCCCACGGCGGGGAGGGAGGTGGCGCCGCGCCGGGCCCGAGCCTCGCCTCCGCCACGAGGGGCGATGGCGGCGGGGTGAGGGCCGCGACGGGCGAACCGGCGGTGAAGGGGAAAGGGAGGGAAGGGCGAGGGGGACCCCGCACTGACCGTTCGCCCGCTTCAGGGCGTTCTCGGGCCGCTGGAAGTACACGGGCATGATGGCGGCAGCGGCGGCTCCGAGCGCGGCCGGGGAGCGCGAGGCCGGAAAGGGAGCGCGCCGGAAGCGGAAACCCTGCCCGCCCGGGCGCGCGCACCGCCCGCGGGGTCACGTGGTCTGGGGGCGGGAGGAGGAGGGCTCAGCTCAGCCCCAGAACCACAGAATGTCCTGAATTGGGAGGAGCCCGCAGAGGGCATCGGGTCCAGCTCCTGTCCGTGCACAGGACACCCCTAACACTCACCCCGTGGGGCTGAGGGCGTTGGCTAAATGCTTCTGGAATATTGTCAGGCTGTGACTGCTTCCCTGGGGAGCTGTTCCAGTGCTCCACCACCCTCTGGAGGAAGAACTTTTCCTGATGTCCAACCCAACCCTCCCCTGGCACATCTTCCTGCCATGCCATTGGGTCCTGTCATTGGTCACCAGAGAGAAGAGATCAGCCAGTTCTGCTGAACACTGTGCTGCTGTGCGCTTTCTGAACCTCTTCAGGGATGGAGACCCCACCACTCATCCATTCCCCGCTTGGACCTCGCAGCAATGGTGCACAGCCACAACCCAAACCCATCACAGCCTCCACTCATTCATTGTGGTCAAATCCAGCTGGTGGCCAGTCACACTGGTGTCTCCAGGGTTCAGTGTTGGGGCTAGTCTTGTTTAATATGTTTACCAAATATCTGGATGAGGTGATTGAGTGCTCCCTCAGTCAGTTTGCAGATGGCACCAATTTGGATGGGAATGTCGAACTGCTCAAGGGCAGGAAAGCTCCACAGAGGGTCCTGGACACGCTGGATGCATGACCCAAGGTCACCTATATGAGGTTCAATATGGGCAAGTGACGGATCCTGCACTTGGGGCACAACAACCCCGTCCATCGCTCCAGGCTTGGGGAAGAACAACAGGAAAGCTGCCCGGTAGAAGAGGACATGGGGGTGGTGGTCAACAGTGGCTAAACATGATCCAGCACTGGCCCAGGTGACCAAGAAGGCCAACAGCATCCTGGCTTGGATCAGCCATGGAGTGGCCAGCAGGGGCAGGGAAAGGATCATCTCCCTGCACTCAGCACTGGTGAGGCAGCACCTTGAATCCTGGATTCACTTTGGGCCTCTCACTCCAAGAAGGACATTGAGGGGCTGGAGTGCATCCAGAGAAGGGAACGGAGCTGGAGAAGGGTCTGGAGAACAGGGGTTATGGAAGCGGTTGAGGGAGCTGGGGTTGTTTAGCCTGGAGGAGGCCGAGGGGAAACCTGCAGCTCCTGGAAAGGAGGTTGTCATGAGGTGGGTGCTGAGTTCTTCTCCAAGGTAACAAGTGACAGGATGAGAGGAAATGGCCTCAGGTTGCACCAGGGAAGGTTTAGATTGGATGGAAGGGAAAATGTCTTTACTGAAAGAGTGTTGAAGCCCTGGCAGAGGCTGCCCAGGACAGTGGTGGAGTCTCCATCCCTGGAGGGGTTCCAAAAGCGTGTAGAAGAAGCATCTGGGACATGGTTCAGCAGGCACGGTGGGGTTGGGCTGACGGCTGGACTGGATGAGCTGAGAGATCTTTTCCAACTTAAATAATTCTACAGTTCTATTATTCTATGAATGTTCACAGAAAGAAGACTATTGATGTTATAAAAGCAAAAGGCAGCATTACTGTTCATTTCCCTGCATGATGCAGGTCACACGGCTGCTTCTGTCTGTGCTTGTTTGAATTTCAGCATATCTTTCTAGGATAAAAACAAATGGCGGCCGCGGAGGGTAGGGGGAGGCGGGGGCGTGGCCTACGTGAGGGCGTGGCCTGCGGTACGCGGGACACTGAAACGGGGAGGGGATTAGGCGAAGGGGTGAGGCTGCGGTGGGCGGGGACCTGCTGAGGGCGCGTGGCTTGCGGGAGGTGGATACGCGGGGTCAGCGCGGCGAGGCGTCTTGGATGAGCGTGGCCTGTGGG